>JAHRHZ010000024.1:21386508-21586134 GCA_024137785.1 Ginglymostoma cirratum
GCTTGGCCTGCTGTGTTCATCCAGTTCTACACCTTGTTATCTCAGATTCTCCAGCATCTGCAGTTCCTACTATCTCTTCATTATAATCTCCTTGCTTTTGAACTTCATTGGCCAAATATTTTCATGTTTTGTGCAGCACGTGATGACTAACATGTTTCCCCTCTCAGTGAAAAAACACAAGGAAAGTGGTGCCAAGGGTTATTGGCAAGGGCAGAGGGTGACTTTCAGGGTCCTACCTGCTTGGTTTCCTCTTCATTGATTTATAATGAGCATCGGAAAATTGAAAATAGGTACAGAATTTCGTCCCTCAAACTTGCTCCTTTATTCAACATGATCACAGCTGATCTCCTACCTTAATTCCACTTTCTCATTCAATCCCCTGTCTCTTAATTCCCTTAGTACTGACCTATGGTTCCCTGTTTTCTTGCCCCTTCCTTTCTTGAATAGTTAGGCTACATTCACTGTTTTCCAATTCAAAGGGACCACTCCAGGATTGAGGAAATGACAACAGATCAAATCAAAATTTTGGCAGCCATTTCATTTAAACAATGTGCCTATGAAGACCTGGGGGTTTGTCAGCTTCTCTAGTAGTTTTTATCTTTAGAATTTTGTCTTCCTAGCTCTTTGAATCTGTTATTCCTTATTTCACAGCCCAACACCAGTGTCAAGATCAAATCTAACCCCTTCAGTGCTTGAAACTGTTGATAAGGATTATTACGTTTAGGCTCACTAATGGACCACTGAATCTTACAGTGAAGCCATTCAGCCCGTTTGTGTCCATGGTACATCTTTGATAGACCAACCCCTGCTCTCGCCCCACAGATCTGCAAATTTCTTTTTTTTTTATGAATCTATCCAATTTCCTTTAGATTACAGAATCTGCTTCCACCACCTTTCAGGCAATGCGTTCCTGATCACAATAATTCACTGTGCAAAATGGAAAAAGCAATCTCATTTCCCTGTGTCTCTTTTGCCAATTCCCTTAAATTGGTGTCCTCAGGTTAGTTAATTGATGCAAATAAAAAATTTACAAAAATAAAATGCAAGTGTTTTGATTTGGTGAGTCCAAGCATTGTCTTGTACCTCTGATGATGATTTGAATATCACAGATCCTGTTATTGCCAGAAGGATCTGTCGCAGTGTAACGAACAACTGTCTCTCCACGTGGGAAAAAGTCTCCAAGCGAATGGGTCTTCTTAATCTTTACTGGAGCACCTATAAACAAGGACATGGAGGCATTTCAGAAGTAGAGCAATATGTCTTACTGCTTGTGGCAAGACAGTACATTGGCAATGGCTGGATTCATTCATCTATCTCTGGGATTGATATTTGTCTTCTCGCCCTGGGTGTTAAACTGGAAAAGTGGATTGTCTACCCTATATAGAGCTCAAGGTATACGGAGTCTGCATGGGTCCATGACAAGCTGACTGCAAGTTCCCTCCTTGGAAGGCCAGTGGCAGTTACAATTACAATTGGGTGGTTTGTCATGTGTTCCTTGATACACAGCCAGAGACAGATACCAAATCCACAATTAGACAACTGGCAATTAAATAATCTTGCATTTAGAGATTTATATATATCCAATCTGTTTCACAATCTGAAAGCTGTCCACGTTGTTGATAATAATACCTGAATTATCTGAAAACTGTGGTTCCTCCCATGTAGCCTGATACGTCTCGTCATGTGTCAAGATGGGAGATGGTGAACGACACCTGTCAATCACAGGGGGTTCAGTATCTAAAAGAATGTAAACAAAACATTCCCTAAATAAACTCTGCCCTGAGTTGTTAATCAAACATAAATAATGGTTCATTGGAATTAGTCAGGTTGCACAGCACAAAGACAGAACTATTCTAATACTCAGCTCCCACTGTCCTTTCAGCAAGTGCATTCCCAATCAGAATAATTCACTCGGTAATAAACTCCTCGTCTTTGATGGAATAGCACGCAATATTCTGAAAGTTCCCATTTCAGACATGCTTTCCCATTACCTGACAGGGTGGTCTAATGTTGTCCCCTATCTGGTCAAATTCATCTTATATTAGAAGTATAAAACTATAAAGCAAAATATAAAATAAAAAAAGCACATAAGGAGTATTTTGTGAATATTTAAACATCTTAAACTGCCAATTCCACTGTTATCTGGGTCCACTTGTCCAACAGCAGTTCACCCTCGACCTGAAGCGGCTGTCTATGGGCACCATAAATGTCCTGGGCCCAAAAATATTCATAGAATCCCTACAGTGTGGGAACAGGCCATTCGGCCCAACAAGTCCACATTGCCCCTCTAAAGAGCATCCCACCCAGACCCACCCTCTCATGTTTAACTCACCTAATCTACACATCCCTGGGCACTATGGGCAATTTAGTATAGCCAACCCACCTAACATGCTCATCTTCGAACTGTGGGAAGAAACCGGAGCACCCGGAGGAAACCCGCACAGACACGGGGAGAATGTGCAAACTCCACACAGACAGTTGCCTGACGGTGGAATCGAACCGGGGGCCCTGGTGCTTGAGGCAGCACTGAGCCACCGTGCCACCCCTCATGTAGCACTTATTTCAGGAGGGAGGTCTGAGACACGAGCTCCAGTTTCAAGTCCAACTCCATGACTTGATGGCGATGGAAAGTGCTTTCACATTGAGGCCATCAGCCTGTAAATCCTTCTATGTATAAGGCTGTGAGAGCAGAGTTTCAGAAGAGTTTCCTGCCAGTTATGCCTGTAGTGGAGTGGTTCTGCTGAAATTATAGCCTCCGGTTTAGGTTAGTGACCCGCTTCCAGGAATAATCAAGCAACAGGAACAAACATCGTAGTCTGCACAGTCTGTCTCATATTCCTCTAGGTTGGGGAAGTCTATAAGTCTATCCCAAGAAGCAGTTGGGGTCAGGAGGACAAATAACGGATGGATAGAAACTTTGCCCGACCTTGTTTCCCCCCTAGCAGAGTGAGATCGCAGGAAATTCTGAGAGATATTGTCACTTAAGGATGTCTGAAAAAACCAAAAATATTCTTGCGTCACACAAGCCCTGAAATGTCTCATTTCTTCCTATTGCAGTCAATTCCCACAACTTCTAACTCTTAGTTTGATGTTTACTGTGCAGGGAAAGTACTTTCCACCAGAGTTTGAAGTCCCTGTTGTGTAAACAGGATATATCTGTATCTGTTCTTGCAACTGAAATTTAAACAATGCATCCAAGGTTGGTTAATTCATCAAAATTTGAAATGCTTTAACCCAAGAAAAGTGCACAATTCTTCCCATTGCTACCTTAGCTCAGAAAAAAATTATAACAGTATGCTTTAAGAAGAATTTGAACTTTACAGGATTAGGAAGGGAGTTATGGTATTACTGGACTGGCCAAGGCAATCAGACTACTCGTAATCTTAGTGTTGTATTTGATCCCAAAATGAGCCATTGATCACATAACCATGCTATCACTAAGATTGCCTATGTCCTGCAGTGTAGCACTGCCCAACTCCACCCTTGTCCCAGCTCATCTTCTTCATGAAAGCCTCAGCGTTTTCTACCTCTAGACCTGAATATACAAACATAATCCTGACTGCTCTCTCACATTATAACTTCATCAAACTTCAGGTCATCCAGTATTCACACTGAGTCCTTATTCACACCGAGTCCCTTTCACCTGTAACCCCTGTGAATGCTGACCTCCTTTGGCTCCTGGTTAAGCAAAACCTCTCCATTAAAATTCCCATTGTTGTATCTAAAACCCTTCATATCACTGTCAGCTCCTATCTGCTGCAGAGATATCTGTTCACCTCCAATTCTTGTCCCTTGCATATTTCCGATTTTAATTACTCCATCAGTGGTGGCTGTGCTTTTAGCTTTTCTGGGCCCAAAGCACTGGAATTGCCTCCCAAATTCTCTATATTTCTATGATTCATTCCTCCTATTACAATACCTCTTAAAGCCTCGCCTTTTGACCAAGATATTAATCAATTGTCCTGATGTCTCCTTCAAAAATATACATGTCTAAACTAGCGCAGGGCTCTGAGAAATCTGTGTCAGATGACAATAATGTTATCTGCAAGGTCATGGAGGAGAAAGAAGACATAATTTCAAGATACATAGCCATTCAAGATCACTTGGTACTATAATTCTACGTCTTTTCCTGTTGCTCACTTTCCTAAACAGAAAATTACTAGGAATTGGGACATTACCTAAATTGCAGAAACTAGAGGATTCTTGGCTAAGATGATCACATCTCAGGTGTAAGTATTTACCAGTAGTTTACTCTTATGTATCAAGTGTTCACTCACCGATAACTTTTATATTAAAGGAGCAATTTGCTTTGTTTCCACTCTTGTCTGTTGCTGTGTAGGTGATGATGATTTCTCCAATTGGGAAGAGATGAGGTGGAACCACTGCAGGAGTCACTTGTAAAGACACCTTATGATGCAGAGGAGAGATTGCTGTGAGTGGTAAAGTTTGTAAATTCAACCATGGGTTAACAATGAGAGAACAACCTTCCCATTCTTCCACTAAAAAATAGCTGTAAAATCTTTTGTATCCAACTGAGAAAAGGGACAGACGGAGCCTTGGTCTAAAATTGTGTGTGAGCTATTACACCTCTGACAGTGCAGCACTCCCCTTGTACTGTTAGCCTAGAGTTTGTGCTCAAGTCTCTGGAGTGAGAAATAAACCAGCAATGCTCTAACTCAGGTGACACGAATTCTATCCACTAAGACTCAGCCGATACCAGACACCGAACACAGTTTCTGGATCAAACTTTAACCAGAAACTCCAGCACTCACCTCATCAGCTGAGTTGTCATTTGTTTTTGGTGGCTGCCAGGTAACATTTGCTGTTTTTTGATGTTCTGAAGTTGCCACCTTGACTTCCTCTGGACAGTAGATTTGAGGAGCCTCGATGTCTAATTGATTCAACCGTATGGGAAAAGAAAATCAGCTCACCAATTAAATTTCAACAACACCATGAAAAATAATCCTTTTTATTGCAATACCATTCATCCAATAGGAAACTAAATGGTAATCAAATGGCAATATTGGAACCACAAATTGTATTTCTTTAAAAACATCCACACCAGATAGGAATGTATGAAACATCTGATCCAGTTATGTGCTCAGACTCTTAAAGGACAGAGTGTAAGTGAGTCCTGCTGAGGGTACATAGGGCTGCATGATAACTGACACAGTCATGATAACTTCCTTTACATTACATGCAGCTTTCCCTTTGCTTCATTGAAATAGATATCAATACGTGAAAGAAATGGATGACAGTAAGCTCTGACAAATCCAAGCAACCTGCTTGATATCAAGAGACTAACAAAAAAAGATTTCTATCTATATAGCCTCTCATGGCCTCACAAAATCCCAAAAGCTTTACAGCCAAAGAAATATTTTTAAGAAGGAAGGTTAGATCTTGAATGCCTCTATTACTTGCTCATACTGGGGCGTGTGCTGTGTGGCGAGGGGTGGTGCAGGTGACATTCCAAACTCTTGCTGTGTCAACCCTCTGATTGTCAGAGGCTATTTGAGGCCCTTAGTTGGCTAACACAAGGCCAATTCAGCTTCTGATTATGGTGCCCTGGTATCCTGCTGGGGGGTGGGGTGGGGTGCATGCACCATGTTGGGCAGAGACTTGGGCTGGCTCCCTGGGGTGGGGGAGGCCTCTGCTGATCTAGGACCCTGCAGCCCACAAAGAGGGTCCAACCCCCATAGTAGCAAGGGTCACATCCTCACCCTACAGAGAGACCCTCTTTCCCTCCACAATGAAGCCCTGCCTGACAAGCTATGATGATCTTCTTTCATCTTATCTTCTGTGGCCTCAGTGCTGATGCTCCAGAGCCAGTTGTAGTCCCAGTCATGGCCTGCATGGTGTTGCAGTGACTGAAAAGGTAGGATCTGTGCCTTTAATGACACAGGAACCCTAATGACCGGCAAATATCGACCAAGTTGGCATTCAATTCCATTGAAGGTCCTTGAAATGGCCATAATGGGGTTTCCACTGGCATGGCCTTCAAATTAAGTTCATTGTCAATGCTGTAATGTGGGAAAGACTGTAGCACATCCCACCAACAGCCAAGTGAAAAACAATCAGATTATTTAGTGAGATAACAAGGTGTAGAGCTGGATGAACACAGCAGGCCAAGCAGCATCAGAGGAGCGGGAAAGCTAACGTTTTGGGTCTGGACCCTTCTTCAGGTTATTTAGTGATGTGGGTTGATTGATCTAGGGCCTCACGGAGAGTTGGTAAGTGCTACTTCAAAGTAATGTCATGGGATGTTTTATATCTACCAGACAGGTCAGACAGGCCCTTGGTTTCAAATCTCATCCAAAGTAGCGGTCATCACTTTACTGGAGTGCCAACCTAGCTGTTTTTGCGAAAGTCTCTAAAGTAGGTCTTGAACATAGAGGCAAGAGTGCAACCCATTGAACCAACAAAAAAAACACAAACCGGGCTTGATCCTCTATTTAAAGCCAAATAATTTGGGATTAATTGTGACGATTGGTTGAAACTAGCTTTTGTTTTTGCTTTGTTATTGTTCAGATATACTGTGTGCTTGTGAATTGAATGAGCTAGCTTGGTCTTTTTAAACAAGGAAGATATCACCTTGGCTGGTTAAAATCAGGGATTGACAATAGGATTATCAATTATGTAGATGCCGGACCTGGGCAGACAATCCAGTTAGGTTTGAGTGTATACTGCCTTGTGATAAAACCATTGATGGCTGTGCCTTCGGCTGTCTAGGCCCTGAACTTTGGAATTCGTTCCCTAAATCTCTCCAGCTTTCTCTCCTCCATTAAGACGCACTTTTACCAATTACAGTTAACTCTCACAAATCCAAGCAACCTGATTGATATCAAGGGACTAAGAAAGATTTGCAACTATATAGCCTCTCATGGATCTAGAAAATCCCAAAGTCTCTGCAACCAATTAAATATTTTTAAGACAGAAGGTCAGATTTTAATTCACAGCAATGGAAGGGTCCAAGTTAATAAACCAATACAGAGCCAATGCAGCGCCATGCAGCACCACATGCGCACTCTCAACCGTTCTCTCCAACGGCATCGCAATGTGCTGGCTCAGGGCTGCACCACTCCACAGTTCCACTTCATCCTCCGGCTCATTCGTTGTGCTAACAAGAAAGTTTTTCTTTTCCTTTCAGGCCATCAAGGCCCACAAGATGCAACAATTCAAAAATACCCACGGCCCTCTGGGACCTACCTCTCCTCTCCTTCCCTCTATCCCCTCCCCCAACCACCCCCACCTCCTGTCGGGTATTCACCATCCTTCCTAACCTTCCACTCTCCGATGCTGAACACTCTGTACTCAGCAAAGGCCTCAGCTTTAACCCTCTGCGTCCCCACCTTAACGAATTTTGGGCACGACATGACACCAAACTGTTCTTCTGCCGTCTTCGCCTCCGTGCTCACTCCTTTGGACAAGAGTCCTCTCCCCGTCCCACAGACCCCTTTGCCCAACTCCAACACTCTCCCTCCACCTGGACCCCTCCCCCTGGCCTTTTACCTGCACTCGATCTTTTCATTGAGAACTGTCGACGTGACATTAGTCGCCTCAATTTCACTGCTCCTCTCACCAAACTCAACCTACCTCCCTCCGAACTGACTGCACTCCGTGCTCTCAGGTCTAACCCTGAGCCTTGTCATCAAGCCTGCCAATAAGGGTGGTGCTGTTGTTGTCTGCTGTACTGACCTCTACCTTGCAGAGGCTGAGCGCCAGCTCTCAGATACCTCCTCCTACCTTTCCCTGGACCATGACCCCACCAATGGCACATCAGGCTATTGTATCTACTACAGTTACAGATCTCATTTCATCCGGTGATCTCCCTTCATCCGCTTCCAAGCTAATATCCCCCAACCCCGCACAGCTGGTTTCTACCTCCTGCCAAAAATCCACAAACAGGAATGTCCAGGTAGACCCATTGTTTCAGCCTGTTCATGCCCCACAGAACTCATCTTTTCCTACCTTGACTCAGTCTTCTCCCCCCGGTCCAAACCTACCCATGTACATCCATGATTCATCTGACACCTTACGCCGGTTTCAAAGCTTCCAGTTTACCGGCTCCAGCCACCTCCTCTTTACTATGGATGTGCAATCCCTTTACAGGTCCATTCCCCACCAGGAGGGTCTTAGGGCTCTCCGCTTCTTCCTGGAGCAAAGACCTGAACCATCCCCACCCACCACCACCCTCCTCCACTTGGCTGAGCTTGTCCTCAGCCTCAACAACTTCTCTTTCAACTCCTCTCATTTTTTTCAGGTAAGAGGGGTTGCCATGGGTACCCGCATGGGCCCTGGTTATGCCTGTCTCTTTGTGGGGTACGTGGAACATTCCTTGTTCCAGTCCTGTTCCGGCCCCCACCCACAAGTCTTTCTCCGATACATCAATGATACCATCGATGCTGCTTCCCTCTCTCGTCTAGAATTGGAAAACTTCATCAATTTTGCCTCCAATTTCCACCCTGCCCTCACTTTCACCTGGTCTATCTCTGACTCGTCCCTTCCCTTCCTCAACATTTCTGTTTCCATTTCTGGGGATAGACTGGCCACTAATATCCATTACAAACCCACCCATTCCCACAGCTACCCGGACTATACATCCTCACACCCCACTTCCTGTAAAGACTCCATCCCATTCTCTCAGTTCCTCCGTCTCCATCGCATATGTTCAGATGAGGCCAACTTCGAGAAGGGAGCCTCCGAAATGTCCACATTCTTCCTCAACCGAGGACTCCCCAGCTCTGTTGTCGACAGGGCCCTCAATCGGTTCTAACCCATCTCCCGCACTTCTGCCCTCACCCCTTCTCTTCCCTCCCGCAACAGCGATAGGGTTCCCCTTATCCTCACCTACCATCCCACCAGCATCCACTTCCAGAAGATCATCAGACGCCATTTCCGCCACCTCCAGTAAGATGCCACCACCAGACACATATTCCCCTCCCCTCCCTTGTCCGCCTTCCGCAGGGATTGTTCCTTTCGGGACACCCTGGTCCACACTTCCTTCACCCGCAACACCTCCCCACAGCCCTACGGCACCTTCCCCTGTAACCGGCAACGGTGCAACACCTGCCCATTTACCTCCTCCCTCCCCAGTATCTAAGGGCCCAAACATACCTTCCAGGTGAAGCAACACTTCACCTGCACTTCACATAATCTACCCTACTGCATTCGCTGCTCACAGTGTGGTCTCCTCTACATTGTGGAAACAAAGCGTAGACTTGGCGACCGCTTCGCGGAACATCTACGTTCTGCTCACAAAAAAGACCCTGAATTACCTGTTGCCTGCCACTTCAATGCACCACCCTGCTCCCTGGCCAACATCTCTGTCTCTGGCCTGCTACAGTGTTCCAGTGAATCTCAACGCAAGCTGGAGGAACAACACCTCATTTTCCGCTTGGGTACCCTATAGCCCTCCAGACTCAATACTGAGTTCAACAATTTTAGGGCCCAAACTCTCCCATGTCCCAGCCCCCCACCCCACACACCAGGCTTTGTTACCACATAGCCTGCCACTACACACCCCCTGTTGTTAGTCACTAACAGTCCCTATTAACAACTATTCACCCTCCCAGCCTGATCGTCAGCAACTCCTTTGTCTGTCCAACTGTCTTTCTTTCTCTTTGGGCTCTATCCTATTGTTTATTCCCCACCCCACCCACCTCCCTATTTTCTGCATATAAACTGACGTTTTCCCAGCCACCATCAGTTCTGAGGAAGGATCACTGGACCCGAAACGTTAACTCTGTTTTCTCCTCCACAGGTGCTGCCAGACCTGCTGAGCTTTTCCAGCAACTTTGTTTTTGTACAGAGCCAATGCAAACTTCTTCTGTTCTTACATTTTTCATGATAATTTTTGCACACGAAGCAAGTCAAGGAATACAGGGACTGGGCAGCTAAGTAGCTTTGAAGTCAAAGATCAGCAAAGAGCTTACTAAACGGTAGAGCAGGCTCAAGGGGCCAAGTGTGGTGTACTTAAGTTCTTATATTTGGTCACAAACATGGGTGTTTCAGAAGGCTATAAACTCGAGAGTTATTTCAATGGTACCTCGGCAAAAGGCTTTGTGTAGCATCTGACTCCACTTGCCGTAGCTCATACAGTGTACTTCTTCCATGACTCCAGACAGGCTGTAACCACGACGACAGCTCAATTTGCACACACTCCCTGGTTTCATTGCAGCTTTCCTGCAAACACTGGGGGAAACCAGCACTCCATTCGGCTTTTGGATGGCTGGGCAACGGATTTCTGTTGAAATGCAAAAATAAACCTTTCATAGATAACAGTAATAATAAATTCAACAAAATAGATGAAAGTTGAGTGAAAACATTTATATAGAAACCATGCACGACTGGATTTCGGCATTGGTCTCAGGTGTTAGTTTTCCAGATAAAATCTTTGATTTGGACATTGACTGCAATGATAAATATGCTTTCTGCATTACTGGTCCTGAAATATTCAAACGTTACTGAAGGAAATCTAACATTCTTCTTGATATATTGCATTGCAGGATAGAGAGAACACAGAGAGGAAAAGGCAGCGCAGTTGATAATGATTGTTTTATTACTCACGTCTTCAAGGTGTCTACCCTATCACACCCTTTCAGAATCTTAAGGACTTCAATCAACTTGGCCTTCAGTCTTCTCTTTTTTAGAAAACAGATCTCCAGCCAGCCAGTTTAATTTTTCCTTGTACATATAATCTCCTCGTTCTGGTATCATCCTTTTCCCATGTTAATATGCCTCTAGCTTTTTCATAGATGTACAGAGTGAAAACAGACCCTTCAGTTCAACTCGTCCATGCCGACCAGATATCCTAAATTAATCTAGTCCCATTTGCCAGCATTTGGCCTATCTCCCTCCAAACCCTTCCTATTCATGTACCCATCCACATGTCTTTTAAATGTCGTAATTGTACCAGCCTCCACCACTTCCTCTGGCAGCTCATTCCATACATGCACCACCCTCTGCATGAAAATGTTGCCCCTTAGGTCCCTTTCAAATCTTTCCTCTCATGCCTAAAACTTATGGCCTCTAGTTTTAGACTCTCCTACCATTGGAAAGAAAACCCTGGCTATTCACCCTATCCACACCCCTCATGATATGTAAACCGGAACTGTACACAGCATTCAAAGTGTGATCCAGGCAAGATCTTACACTAATTTAAGATAACTGCACTTGATTATCACTTTAATAATAGAATACTGGGCTTTGATTATTTTTATGGACAGATTAATCTGTTATAAATTGATCGTGTGAGTGCTTTTTCACACATTGAGTGTTTTGGGTTCGAAATGCACTCTGTAAGTGCGATGGAGACAGGTTCAATTGATGCATTCATGAGGGCATTAGATGATTATGTGAATAGAAACAATGTGCAAGGTTTTGGGGAAAAGGCAGGAGAATCGTAATAAGTTATGATGCTCATTTGGAGAGATGATGCAGATACGATGGGCTAAATGGCCTACTGCTGTGATTCTGCTATTCTTTGCTGTCGTTATGTCTCCTCCCAGATCCTTCTGCTCTCCAACACCACTTGGGATAAATATCTTCCAGGCAGAATGTGGTCCACTTTTTCCATCCTATTGAAATGTATTATCTGGCGTTTATCAATATTTTCTCATTTTCTAATTTTATGCTCATTCTGCAAGTTTATTAATTCTTGTATATTGTCTTAGGAGTTCTCTGCATTACTGGGTTAGGGTTGTACAAACACTTTGGAATGGCTGCAATGTTAATAATGACAGCAGCTGAATGTGACCAGAAATCGGCTCAGTGTCTATTTCAAGGAGTTTCATGGGTGGTTGGCTGCTCTATGTGATTTCGAGCCAGTTAGCTCGTGTAATTCTACGCTACTTACCTCAGTATCAATGCTGCTCCGCTTACATTATCGTGCCCTTGGGAGTGGTGGAGGTACTCCCCATTGTAAAGGCCTCCATCAATTCCCTGTAGTGCCTTCTGTGTTTTCCACTCACTCACTCAGTACTCTTTTACCCTACCTTAACCACCAGTAAAACTGTGCCAGCCACTCAATCCCTCCCATTGTCTTACTCTTGGAGAAAGCATCCTATAATACAGTGGAGAGAGCCAAAATGGGTGGTGGGGTGCCCGACATATGTCTCTTCATTGTCACAAAGACAGAAGTTGCCTTAGTGGGTGAGGACTGTGAACTTGCCTTCGTGGGCGAGGACTGTGACCGCTTGTGGTGTTGCCAAAATCTCCATGCTCCGCTAACTACGTAAGAACCATTGTCTGTTGGTGTCCTGCTCTCCTAATACTGCCACTGTGAATGTACTCTTCACACATGCAAACTTCTACCCTGATTTTGCTCCCTCTCCTGCAACAGCATGTGCACAATCTCTGCCACAAAGAGACTGGTCACTGAAGACACCTCTTGTCCTCTACCTCTGAGGAAGACGACACACATTCCTCAGGGGAAGCACTGGCACGACAGTCTCCTCCACCCTCCATCAGCTCAGATACTGGCAGCTCATTGGGTACACTGGCTGGAGTACAGTTGGGAGCCCAGTCTGGTGGGCACATCACTACCACATCTCCACAGCTGGTAGAGGAAGAAACACCTCAGGTCACTGGCACTGGAAGACTATGGAGATCCTGCGGACTGACTGTAGCCCACCTCCACCAACAGTCTCGGAGAGATATCCTCAACTGATGACAGATCATACCTCTGGCTGATATATGGTGAAGCCGTGGATTGGTTGAACTGGATTTTCAGGATTGCCCATGGCCAACACCCTGGACTGTAGAGATAAAAAGCCCCCCACACGCCTCAAGTGGCTGACTGATCATCTCCAAGAGCCTATACTGATGCCCTTGACCTACTGTGCTGGTAAATTAAAGGTTGGGTCACAATAGCCCCAGAGGACCACAGACTGCTCTCACTTTAGAGAGAGAGAGAGAACTGGTAGTAAATTTAACCTGAGGGTTACCACACCCAGGCTAGGTTGAGAATGTGGACCTATGATACTGACCTCAACTCAGGAATGGTGCAGGAATTGAACTCATGCTATTGGAGTCAATCTGCATTGAAAACTCAGCCATCCAGCCAACTGAGCTAACTGACCCCAACCATGCTGGAACCCCCTGACTGAAGGCTGTCACCATTTACCTTACTGAGGCCTACTCCATACAGACTTTGAAAACATGGCCATTTGGTTGGTGCAAATGCAGTAGGTTGGCCATTTGTGCTACTGGACCTTGGTGTAGATGTCAGATTGATGTGTCATGGTGATGAACAGCACTATGTCCACCTCCTAGACTGAACATTGCAGAAAAACATGTCTAATTGACTCACCTCTGTGCATCTGTGCTAAACAACAAGGCAAGATGGAGGCAGTGTAAGCTCGTAGGCACTGTCTAAGGGGACAAATGGCAAAAAGTCAAAGTAAGGTAAGGACACAAAGAGAGTGGCAAGTGAGAAGTCCTGAAGTGCACCCTGGTCCAATCTATGAGTTGGTGCCTGCCCTTACACACAATGTATCCTGGCAGCACGGTTACAATGAAAGGTGCTGGTGTGCTCCAAAGTCGAGCATTGAAGTGGTGAACTCTATCCTCAGTGAGCTGGAGGCAACATTCCTTCTAAGTTGTGTGTGTGCACAGCTGCCCCAAAGATCCATGCACAACAATTAATGTTGGCATGCTGATCTCAGCATTGATTTCTGATTCCAGAGATTGTTGCTGAGTATGGACTTTGGAGACCTGCACAGCCGGTTGGAGGTACCTGTTCTGGCTTTCATGTTGGCAGTTGGCACCACCTAGTTACTCTGTGCTGGATGGGGGAATAGGTAACAGCATATCAATGAAGTGAGATCAAATACTACTGACAACATGCAGATGCTCACAAATAGCCCTCTTGCTGCTCGCTGGCGAGATTCTCATATCGCCGTTTGAAACCTGATGGCAGAATAGGACACTTTTCTCTCAGTGTTGAGAATCTCAACTTTTCTGAACTTGCCATATCTTCCCACTGACTCATGATTGTGTGGTCTGGGAAAATTCAGCCTAATATATCACATTCTACCTGTGAAGAGGCTTAGCAACACAAGATCTGTTGTTTCCAAATATGCATTAACTTTTCTGCTGCAATTGCCAAGAATGCCAGCAGGTGGCACCGTGTTTACTGTACATGAAAATCAAGGAAGAGTGTTTGCAGTGACCAGCAATGTGATGTCATCAGGCACTTCTGGCTCATAACTACATCCTTATTCAAAAGAAATTTATTCCAGGAGGGTTAAGACTGTGAACATATGTGACTTAAACTGTTAGAGGCAAAAACATACTGGGCCATGCTTGCAGTGCGGCATCACCATCCACTTCTTTCCAACATTACTGTCCTCTGTTTATTTCCAAAGAATTGTAGCCTTTGGGTCTGAGTCAGCATTTAAATAAATCCGAGGTTATTTCAAGGGAAGTCTGATGGGAGGAGTCAACTAGTAACCAAGACTCCATGAGTCTATACGAAAAGTGTAGATGCCTTATCCAGGCACCAACATGGTCAGTTAGCCTCTTATTAACACAGTGTGGAACTTGTGAAGACTCCAGCATCGGCAGTTTTTACTATCTCTGAGCTTCTTCGTATTCCTGTGACTAGATTTCTTCTATTAACTGAAAAATAACAGGTTTATTGTAGGCAGCAGGTATTCTTACAATAAGTGGCAAAACTAACCATCAACAAAGTTGCAGGATCAACCTATATCCTCTTCAATACAAATGCACATGCACTCATACACAGGACAAGAAGACAGAGATGCAAAGGTATCATGGATGGGAAATAAACAGGGAAAAAGGGATCACACTCCTATCAGTCCAGGGTTTGAGTGCAGAAGACAGAATGGATCGATTTCTCACATTTTCTTGATTGCCTGTTGATGGAATCTGATTGTTTTCAATTGCACAGCGATGGGAGATTTCAAATTTAGCTGGGAAATTGATGGAAGCCCTGATATTTGAAACTGTCAGGATTCACAAATACTTCAGTGAGATAGAGAGACAGACAGAGGTAACTCCTTTCATTTCAAACCTCTCCAGAAAGTATTTGCACTTTTTAATGCCTAGCATGCAGTTTTGGTCACTTTACCTGCTCAATCAATGTGTAGCTCACTGAATGTGTAATTCTTTTGTTCTCTTCTGTCTTTGAAGAATGTCCTGTATCTCAGAATAGTCAGACAATAGGTGCGCTGGACGAGTTTGTTCAAATTTACCTTTCAAGTATAATGCATGCGTGGAATGTTAATACTTTCTCCATTAGTGCTGCACGAAATGCAGCAAAGCAATGAAAAAATCTCGTTTTGTTACTCAACACTTAATCATATTGATTTGATAATTCATTCCATAGGTTCTGCTAGACCATTTTAATGTAGGTTGTGGGTCACGATGTGATAGGATCACTCCCCATTTGGGACAAATGTCCTGAATGGTATACCCATATGTTGTGGTCCATTCCCAGGTAAGTTGTGACAATTATTCACTTGAGAGATGTGAGTGTCACTGGCTGGGCAGCATTGATTGCCCGTTCCTAATTGCCCTTGACAAGGTAATGGTAAGAAACAAATAAAATCCTGATGGGACTGGATAGGTTAGAAGCAGAAAGAATGTTACCGATGTTGGGGAAGTCCAGACTAGGCATCACAGACTAAGAATAAAGGGTAAGCCTTTCAGGACTGAGATGAGGAAGAATTTCTTCATTCAGACTGGTGAACCGGTGGAAATCTCTACCATGGGAAGCTGTTGGGGCCAGTTTGATAGATATATTCAAGAGGGAGCTGGACATGGCCCTTGTGGCTAAAGGAATCAAGAGGTATGGGGAGAGGGCGGAAATGGGATACTGAAACTGCATGATCAGCCATGATTGTATTGAATGGTTTTGCAGGCTCGAAGGGCAAAATGGCCTATTCCTGCTCCTATTTTCTATGTTTCTAATTACTATTGTTTTTGGGCTTGCTAAGTTACAATGGCTGATTTGTCCCAAATCTTGCAGCTATTGTTAAGCTGTTGCACTATGCATTATGCCAAAACAAGAATTGGAAATGGGAAGATCACTGTGAACGAGTCTTTACACAACCCAAAGTGGATTAATTTATGTCAATGACCTGACCCATTTTGACCCAAAGTTACCATTGCAACTAGCTTGCAATGCTAGTGTAGAATGGGAGTAGCAATTTCTCACATATTGCCCATTGCCAAAGAGAAGCCAATAGTTTTTGCATCGAGGTGTTTTATTACGGAGCTATTTATTTTACAGGCAGGAAGGTTAGAACAAGCTGTTTCCCATCCAAAAATGGCCGATGGAGGTCACCATTACGTCAAGTGAATAGACTCTTACAGCAATAATCCACTGTACCTATAAAAAAACTCATACCAGAGGGTGGTTAGCATACTTGAGAATAGTGTGGCAGCTTTTAAGAGCAAGGGGTATGGAGAGAAAGCGGGAGCGGGATACTGAAACTGCATGATCAGCATGATCATAATGAATGGGTGTGTAGGTTCAATGGGCCCAACGGCCCACTCCTGCACCTATTTTCTATGTTTCTGTGTTTACCTTGTTGCCTGTAGAATAAACATCTCTATAATAAAGCCTCTGCTATTTATTGCTTCAGCCTCCTGGTCCTTCTTGGAATCTATTAAATTGGATAAGAAAGCCTGTCCTGGATTCCTTATTGGGTTTATTAGTGACACTCATATTGATGACACCAGCATTCTGGTCTCCTGCAGAAGTGGAACCATTTTCTTTACATCTATCCTTTTGAAACCTTTATAATTTTAAAGACCTTCATTAGATCGCCACTTAATCATTTCCTCCAGAGAAATGATCTCCAGCATTCTAAATCTTTCCTAATACAAATAACTCACGGAATATGAAATGTTAGGTATTATTGCCCAGGAATGTAGTACTGAACTGCAGATTTTTTTTTTAAACTTGCTATGCAGGTGGAATAAAATGCTATACCTTTGACAAGATGGTCATCAGAAATGTGTGAAATGGCAAGTGAGAGGGAAAGGAGACAAAACAAAAGCTTGCACTCGGAGTCCCATTATCTCTTGGGGTATTGTGCTCCATGTGCTCGAAGGTCCGTGGGCCAGAGAGCTTCAGTCACATGGAGACCCATGACAGAGAATGGTTGGTGCTCTAGTAACGGGCTGGCCAGGTCACAATGCTGTACGAGCTGCTGCTCATGGCGAATGTTGTTGCCACCATCTTGTTCAAGTGCAGGAAGGGGCAGGGCCTACTGCGGCAGTGGACAACACTTCCTGGTCTAACTAGAAGAGTTTCTTGTAGTTAACAAGATATAGGTTATTGCTGTTCCAACCAGTCATCGGTTATATTCATGTGATAGACATTGTTACAGAGACTTTGAGGAGAACCAAATATTCAGTCTCACTCCTTCAAGATCATAAAAACATAGAAACTTGGAGCAGAAGGAGGCCATTCAGCCCTTCAAACCTGCTTGGCCATTCAATGTGATCATGGCTAATTCTGTACTTCAACGCTATATTCCCACTATCTCCCCATACCCCGGACACCTTTAATATCTAAGAGATGGATCTATCTTTTTTTTTTAATATATTCAGTGATTTGGCCTCCACAACCTCCTGTGGCAGAATTCTACAGGTTCACTACTCTTTGAAATGAAGAAATCTTTCTGCGTCCCAGCCTTAAACAGCCTACTCCATATCTTGAGACTGTGACTCTTTGTTTTAGGCTCTCCGTAAGAGGACACATCCTCCCGACATCTGGTCTGTCCAACCCTGTTAGAATTACATAAATTTCAATCAGATCCCCTCTCATTCTGCTAAGCTCCGGTCAGGCCAGGGATAGTGACCAACATTTACACAGTAGATAATGAATTGAATGCTGTCCTGAAAACTGCGAGCCATTCCATGGACTTACCAACGCATTTTGGCACCTTCCTATCCCACAGCATGTTCACCAGGCAAGTGAGTTTTGATCTTCCCTCCAACACGTAGCCTTTGTTGCAGGTCACATGGCAAACAGTCTTGTAGGAGGTGCCATCAGCAGAACAGTTTAGAGATCCATGCTCAGGCTTCCGTAACCTGGGGCAGGCGCGAACTACACAGAATGGGAGAAACAGTCAGAAAACAAATTGCAGGCTCCTTAAAACTTAAACGATTGAATTTTCCTTTTCTTGAGACTAAGTGTGAAGGTGGATCTAAAGGTTGGAGGAAGGGACCTCCACTCGGAGTGGAGCAGCTTTCCAACATAATTACAATCTAATCACCTCATTACGTATGAATTACATGGATAAAAATCCCCAATATTACGAGCAAGAAGTATTGACTCTTCAGGCTACACATTTCAAAGGGTCCTGGGCAGCACGTCACTCTTTGCAACCCAAGTGTACCACTCTAACTTGGGGTTTGTCACCACGACCCACCCCTGGAGAGGTCCGAGGCCACAGGCTACATCACACGAGTGTTGGCTCCCCAGAGGTTACCCTAAAGTCTGGCCAAGGGGAAACGGAAGCTCTTTGCCCTGTGGAGTGCAAAAGGAGCCTATCCTGACTGACAAAAGCGGCTTGGTCAGAGGTGACTGCAGAGATCAGTGCCCATGGGAAGCTCGAGAGAACCTGGCTCCAGTGCCACAAGAGAATGAATGATCTGCTGCTTTCTACCAGGGAATGTACCACTGTTTGCTCAATGCTTCTTGCCATCTATGAGTGGAGAGTCACACCAACTCAAAACATTAACTCTGTTTCTCTCTCCACGGATGCTGCCATATCTGCTGAGTTTCTCCAGCACTTCCTGTATTTGTCGCAGTAACTTTTCTGGTTGGGTTAAAATATCTGTCTTTGAAAGTCAGCTGACTGGTCCCAATGAAGACAAAAGTCAAAGAAAATAGAAAGGCTCTAGATGCGTGCCCACTGTCAGAAGAACAAATAGATTCGACCATTTGCATCACCATTGGCATGGATATTAGAAGCTGTTGGCATCAGCATAATGTGAAAGCATCTTCGAAGATCACATTCCTTCTTTTGAACTATTTCCATAACCCGCATCAAATTCAGAAAGCAGAACACTGTAGTTAATAATAAACAGTGGACAGCAATCTCTGAGGGGTTATTATTGAATCTTAAGGACTCCCCTTATCTTGACAGTCTAAAATCAATGATGATTTTCACTTACAAATTACAATTAAAAGTATGTCAACCAAACAATTCACCTTTTTAATGTCAATTAAAATGAGATTGGTCCAAAGCATGAATGGTATTATTTTCTTTATTCACTAATGATTATTTTGGAGATAGTGGCCTAGATATCCGACAGTGCAGTTTGGGTGGGCGGGGTTTTTTTAAGAAGTGACGAGTGAATAAGATCTGTATTTATTGCTTATTGCCCTTGATAAGGTGGCAGTGAGCTGTTGTTAATGGTCTGTACACCCCACGGTACTGTTAAGGACAGAGTTCCAGGTGTCCTGTGAGATGGTGCAGGTCACGTTTTTGGAAAATGCTGTTGATGGAGGCTTGGTACGTTGCACCTTGATGGTGAGGTCTGAGCAACAAAAGACATAACGAGCAGATATATTTGTGTTGGTTCAGTGCACTGTGGGACTTTTAACACAATCTGAAAGGGTTGAAAGAGTTCTGTAGGCAGGCGATCAATAACCAGGAGACAGCTTGAAAACATTCAGAGGAGAAATGTATTCATGGAGTGAGATATAAGTTGGATTGTCTAAATGTGGAAGCAAATTCAATGGTGACTTTCCAAAAGGAACCCCCTGCATCTCTAAGAGAGACAACACAGGTGGGACTACTTTCAATAGCTCCTTGAAAGACTGTTGCCAAATTTTCTATTCTCTGGATCTTTGGAGTTGGATGTACAGCTGAAAATATGTTGGGTCCTGTACAATTCTGGACACATGGACTTATGTAAGAATTACCCAGGAAGATTAAACTTTGAAAGGGCAATTCTCCTGCTTCCCAGGAAACTGTACAAATGTCTCCGACTCTGAGCTATAGTCAGACATTTGGGACAGTTCCACAGAACTTGTCTGGATAACTATCCAGGATTCATTCTGGACGAGAATCTCTAATATTCTAGGTCAGACATAAAACTGTCAAGTTACCTTAGGATGATTTCTCAGATCTGACTTGCCATGCAGATTCTATTGAAACAGTCACAGACTACCGATGCTGATAGGCTGCATTGGAGTGAATCTTCCCAGGAGCCAGACCCCATTCTATAGCAATAGCTGCCATCGTTTTAAAATTCAAAAGCCACTTTGAAAAGCTATAGCAAGAAGGTACTTAAGGTGTAGGAGAGTGTGAGGAAGGGTGATTGGTGGATAAGGAGGGGGGGGGTGGCAGATGAGGGAGAGGGCAGCATGACAGAATGGCCAGAGGGAGAAATGGAAAGTGACTGAGTGAACGGGGAGCCAGGTGGGGAAGAGGGTGAGGTAGCAGGTGAATGAGGGGATGGGGTGACAAGTGGGTGAGGGGAGTATAGGATAAGTAATGGAGCTGGTTGCCAAATGGGTGAGGGGCAGGGTGTAGATTAGTGGGAGAGTTGGGAAAAGGTTGTTTGAGGTGCCCACATGGGAAGGGTCTCGGGTGCTCATATTGGCTGTGTTGGGAGGGGGAAATCGGGTATCAGGGTTGAAAATATGGCCTAGTGCCCAGGTGGGGAGAGGAGCCTGGAGTCAGGGTGGTGAGGAATAGTCGGGAGTTCAGGTTGGGTGAATTTGGAAATCTGGGTGGGGAGGGATATCAGGAATCAGTGTTGGGTGCCTGCTGTAGAAGGTTCAGAATGAATGGTTCTTGGGGGGTGGGGGGGGTGGTGGTCAGTGGTATAAGTACCCTAGAGTCAATGGGGGTTTAAATCCCTCTAACATTTCCTAGGATTATTCAGATAAGAATGTCGAATCTCTTTGAAGTCTCCTGCTCTAACACAGAGTTGAGTACTTTATAGGAGGACCTGGGCAAAGGGTAATTGTCAGTTGGATGTTGAAAATTCCTCGATAATCCCTGTGTAGTCAGTGTGAAAAGCACCTCAGGAGTTCTGAGGAACCCCTCCCTGATGTGTATCTGTTGCAGTACGTCCCAGTCTCTAACTGTCCAGCTTGAAAGTCTTCAGGTTGCCTTCACAGATACGTGGTCATTGTGGAGATATCCTGTTGGTCACATAATCACTCTCACTCAACAACAAAAGGGACTGCTAACTCAACAATGTGATATCGTCCATCAGGCAGAAAGAACAAGCACTAAAAAAGACAATATAATTCACAATCAGAAGACTTGGATTTTAATCATTACCTTTGCAGTCGGCGTCCAAGCCTGACCAGAGGCCGTTGGACTGACACAGACGAATGCTGGTTCCCACTAGGTCAAAGCCCAGTTTACACCGGATTCCACAGGCGGAATTGTAATAATTATTGCATGAATTCTGGATGAAGTATCCGTTCTCAGGTGGCTGTAGCTTGGGGCACTGGACCACTATTTGTGCACAGAAAGAAAGAATAATACAACACATCACCCCATTCACCTCCATTGAACAATCATTCACTCATCACCCCCTTAAATAGTTGCAAATATGCAACATATCTGGAATTATGCCCATTGTAAAACTGGTAATCTGGATTGTGTTGCCTCTTCATCAGGAGATTATTTCATGAAACCAATGAAATTACACAGGGACAATTTCAGCATTGGCCAACTTATGATCCATATGCCCGATTTTACATCAAGCAGCACACTGAAGAACTACCTGACTTTTTACCTGTACAAGATAACATCGGCCAGAATCTAATAACACTTTTCTGTTGGGTGTTACCCACTGCAGTGACCCTGAGAATTGAATTTTCCATTTCTATTGACTCCAGGACAAAGTTGGCAGCCCCTGAGTATCTGGATATCAAGGTAATGTGGTTACAGTTTTCCTAAAGAGTTTTCTCTCTTAACCTTCCTCGTGACTCACCTTGACATGAGTGTCCTACAAGTTTGAATCCTTCCTTACAAACACAGTCCTTAATTGAGGTGCTCCCTGGTAGGGATGTATAGTTCTCATTAGGGCATGGCAGGCAGGTGCTGATTCCACCAGGCTTTGCTTCCATCTTGTATGTCCCAGATGGACAAGCTAGTGAAAAGGAACACACAATGGGAATGTTAGAATTAGGTACAACCTGCACATACAGTCATAGAGTCATACAACACAGAAACCAGACACTTTGGTCCAAATAGTCCATGCTGGCGATAATCCCAAACTAAACGAGTGAAACCTGCCTACTCCTGGCCCATTTCTCTCCAAACCTTATCTATTCATGTACTTATCAAAATGTCTTTTAAACATTACAACTGCACCCGCGTTCACCACTTCCTCTGGAACACAGCAGGTACAATAAGCAACCAGCAGCGTATGTTAAAAATTAGTCTTTATTGCAAGTGTGTTTGGACTATAATAGGAAGGAAATGTTGCCACAGGGATTTGGTGAAATCTCCCTTGGTTTACTGTGTGCTGTTCTTGTCTTCTTATCTAAGGAAGGATACTTGCAGTTGGTGTCCAAGCCTGACCAGAGGCTGTTGGATTGACACAGATGAATGCTGCTTCCCTCTAGGTCAAAGCCCAGCGTGTACCGGCTTCCACAGGCAGAACGCTGCAAAGGTTTGCTTGATTGATTGTTGGGATGTGAGTGTTGTCCCTTGAGTAGAGAGCGAAAGCAATGGACCTAATTCCTCGTGGGTGTTTCAGAATGAAAGACGCTCTCGTTGCACCATATAAAAATTCTTAGAGAGCTTGCCAGAGCAGAGAGGTTTTTCCCTCTGGCTGGAGCATCCAGAATATTCTGCTGTGCTAAACTCCACATCACATTAAGTTAATGTGTTTCTTTCAAACCGTTGGTTTCATAAACATGTAACAATAAGATTTCCCCAGTGTCAAGTTCAGAATGATAACGATTGACGGTTTGTTAAACAGTGAGTGATCCACAATTAAAATAAAACTTCATGCTGAAAAAGGCCGCTGTGTAATTGATTCCAGACCTGATGC
Organism: Ginglymostoma cirratum; assembly: GCA_024137785.1. NCBI lineage: Eukaryota > Metazoa > Chordata > Chondrichthyes > Orectolobiformes > Ginglymostomatidae > Ginglymostoma > Ginglymostoma cirratum. The sequence goes on from JAHRHZ010000024.1 coordinate 21,409,519, forward strand.
ATCTGACTTCTTATAGTAAGCTATTAAACTGAAGTATGTGTGTGTGCAATTTGTTGTGCTCACTGAATCAATCTTAAACATGTACTGAATTTATTGTTATTTTGTACTCATAGATCCATGCTTCCTTTGAACTTGCATCCAAAATGGCAAAACTGCCTTAGGGAGAAGAAAAATGATTTTGAAAACAAATCTATGATGAACTTAACATAACTAATTTCATTATGGAGCTTTGGGAGAGTTTTGTCTGTTGCTCCAGATTAGGTTTTTATTTTCCGGGTGCAAATTGCACCTTTTGCAGAACCAATAGCACCATATCCCTGAACGCCCTACAGTGTACCACTGACCCTGCTACTTGTTCAAGCTAGCAACATGATCTGCTGAACAAAACCACTCCAAACAAAGGGAGGGAGGATTGTTCACATAGGTTCAGTGATGTGCAACTCCCGAATGGCCTTGTACAATAACACCCCCTTGGGGAATTGTCAATTACCACATACATATTTTCACAAAAAAATTCATGAGGCAACCTTGCACACTTTGGCTTGGCGGGGGTGAGGGGTTGCAAATTTACATTAAAGGGAACTTTGCGTCCTGTTATTTTCCAAGATGGAATTACCAAGTATTCCCATTCTTCCTGATAGGAAAATTTTCCATACTTTAGTTTATTATCTGCTTAGAATTAGGAAGATATTTCCATTGATCAAACCAGTTCCATTATGCTAATTTTATTTCCCATACAGAAAAAAACAATGCATTGTGCAACTTGTAATCTGAAACATGTGTTCTAAGATGAACATGCCTAAAAGAACAAAATACACTTTTAGTAGCATATGAAAGGGGCATCCTTGGCACCGGCAATTTTGATCTTATCGTACAGTTAAGTCATGCCAATAACATTTGCCTTCAATTAAAGATGTTTTTCTGAATACAATATTGTATTGAGCTTCATCACAACCTGTGGAGCAAAACAATGTTGCTCTTATGACCCAAAAACATCCACATGGAGTGACTTTCAAAGTTATTAGAAAACAAAAACACAAAATTCTCTGCAATCCTGTCAGCTTGATTCATTGTGCAAACATTTCAGATAATTACACTGGAGTATGAACAATTTGTTTTTCAGAGCTGGGGCTGAGATGGAATTTAGTGCCAGTAAAAGCATGCATGGAGGAGAAATTAAGAGTTTAGTCCTTAAAATAATGCTGAAGCCTCCTTAGACCAGGTCACAGATACTCTGGGACATGCACGCACGCACACGCGCACGCACACACACACACACACACTTACACATAAACATACATAAATGCTACATACTTGCATACATACACATCCAAGTACACGCATACACAAGAATGAGCATATACACATATGCCCCTGCACACACACATATAAACACATGCATGAAGTGCAAATACACGTAAATATACATGTAGACCTGCACACACACGGACATGCACATGTCAGTATGCATGCATGTATGTACATGGATATATGGATGTTCACAGATGTACATACACAAACTTGTACATACTCACATTATTCATTCATGCACATTACTCGTATATAAAAACATATATGTACACATATGTACACACAAATCCACAGATACATGTGCATGCAGACATTGATTTATGCACATATATTCACATGTATGTGAACTGGAATGTATGTACAAATTGGTAGACACATTCATCCATATTTAAGTGCACGCACGGATGTACCAACGCACACACGACCCCACAGGCCCATACAATCACATACAAATCCTTTGACTTACACTTCACTCCACAAACATTAACACATACTTGCATCATGTAGCTGAAATTATGTTGTGTGTAATAAGCAGTGTTGTTTCAAATAATATCTAACAGTTGTCATAACATAGCCGATAAAGAAATTTCTCCAAAGCATGCTAACATACCTTTGAACAATATTTTACAATATGATTCAATCCTTTGCAGTGCCAGGATCAGAAAAAAAAAGTCCTTGATAATAACTAAAGACAAGTCAATAGAAAGCAGATATCACTTTACCCAAACATTACTAACATCAGCAATTATTTTTTATAACTCCATTCTCCAAATCGGCTTTTGCAACCTCAATTTCCATGATAACAATCTGGACAATTTTAGAACCAATTATATTGTAGTGGAAGTAAATCATCTTCAGTACTTGAGGAAGCACCTGAGAAGGTGAATAACTTACTCCAGTTTCTCTGTTCAGTGAGCAAAGTGAAAATTTATATAATTTCCAAGATGTGGAGCTGTATTATGGTCTCTCAACTGTGGCAAAAGCAATGCAGCAAATATTGTAAGGCTGAGATAAAACACTGTAATGCTGGGCCTTTCTCAGACACCCCAGGAAATTAATGGGTCTCAAGGGCAGATCATGAGGAATTCACTGACAAGACAGGCTGTGAGATATGAAGGCTGAGGGAATTATCAATGGTTACTTGGAAAAAAAATAGAGAAAGACACAAAGTTGATGGAAATTGGCACTAGTCCACAAGCCTGGTCGAAAAGAAACATAAGGCAGGATAGGTTGTTGTCTGATGTGACACCCAGCTTGGTAGTTTGTTATAGATCATTCAGGGAGTCTGGGTTCCAATGGTTTTCTGCACCTTTTACATGCATTTGAAGCTACAGGCAATGATGTTTGAGGTTCCAACATTCTTTGCATTATGAATGGCTAACCAGAAACCTCTCCCATTCCGTCTGATCTGCTAATAACATGTGTTGAAAGGGTTTGCCGGTAATGACGCTCAACCTGTTTGGCTATGTTATGAACATATTGTTGGCTGTCAAGATCTTGGCAGTGCTGGGAATGGGAGCAGTGGGACCCAGGATGTCTGGCTCAGAGGGAGAATGCTGCCCATTGTGCCATAAGACCTCCTAGAATAGAAGAATACAAGTCTGACTAATGGCTACATTCCTGTTTAGGGAACTGTTTCCATTTATTTCTTCACCTCTCTAATAGGGACCTTGGCCGCACATTAATTGTTCCTCCCACAGACTGTCATCACTGCCCCTCAGGGTGTACATAAGGCCACTGGTCAACTACTGTCTTGATACTTCTCTGCCAAAGGCATGTTTTCCCTCCAAAATCAACTCTGCTCCAGCTGCCATTAACCTCCAAAACATTGCCACACTGCAGCTCTCTCCTAGTTCCAGGAATGAACACAAGTTCAATGCTTTCAACCAGAGAGGACAAAAATTTTCTGTGGATGCTGAATTTCTCCTGTTTGTTATTCCCATCTCACCCTCCGTCAAACATAACTGATTGATTGCACTTAGCATTAAACTTTTTTGAAAGTTGTTGGTTCATTAAATCTTAGATCAGCACATCAGATTCATTTATTGTGAGTGAAATGAAGTAACACATAAGAAAATACAAAGCTGTCCAAAATAAAGAAACACGCTGATAGGTGTCCCAGGAGGTTGGACATGGGTGGCCTTGGACCTGGTGTGTAGTTTCCAATGTTTACTGAGATTCTGTTCTTGAACAGCAGTTTGCCTGTTGGCTACATTACAATCTAAATTATACTTTGGTATATGATTAGTTACCTTAGTGAATGGCACTACAGATGTGGACAAGGATTTTCTTCTCCTGTCTCCACTGGTTTTATGATGGTGTTGGGTAGTAAAGTCGGCCAGGAACTTGTATCCCTGACTCAGCAGCAGGGGAGTGCAGGCTTAAACTCGCTAGTTGTGGTAGTAATGAAATGTGACTTCACATTGTTGTGTACTTTATATCACTCAGAGCAGTTCAGAGATGGTACTAGTTTCTAAACCTATTTACCAAAAAACCTATTCACGTGAACTTTAAAATATCTCAGTGATCAACAAATATCTGCATTCATGCTTACAGTTCAGCTTCAGGTAATTTCTGTGGTGTGTTTACTTAGCTCAGAGTCTATACACAACCAATCAAGTACAGTGAGCATAGATCAGTTATCAGTCTCATAATCGAACAGAGAACAATCAAACCATTGAGCACTACACAAACAACACATATCTGTTAATAAGATCTGAGTAAAGGACAAACAGCCATTGGTCCCACCAACTTACTCCATGGCATCTAGATACCTGTCAGGTATGGCTTCACCGATACTGTTCTTGTCTATAAGTCGGAAAGTTGTGGGTTCAGGACTCATTCCAGAGACTTAAGCATGAAAATCTAGGCTAACGCACTCTAGTGCAATATTAGGTTGGGTTGCCATATTTTGACTGAAATGTTAAGTTGAAGTCTTGCCTGTTCCTGTCAGATGAATATAAAATATCCCACTGCATTGTTTCTATGTTCTATCTTTCAAGTTTCTATGTTTTAAAGCTGATGAGTACTCCCTATATTCTGCCTCAACTAACATCAGATTGTCTAATTCCAGATTCCATATTGCCCTAGGTATATCTGCTACAAGCAAATTACCTGCCACCTTTTCTTCACTGCAACATTGACTGTATTTCATTGTCTGTAAAATGCTTTGGGATATTCCGAGGCTGCAAAAGGTGACCATACATCACTGTATATTGTTTTCACCAAAAGTAGAACAGCAAAAATCAAGGATGCACGAGAGGCCTAAATTGAATGAGCACATAAATCATGAGGGAGGTTAAATAGGGAGTGGGATGAGATCATGCAGGAATTTGAAAACAAGGAAGAGAATTATCAAACTGATTAAGATGGTTTCCATACTTCTTCCACACTGAAGACTGAATTTAGATTGACAGCGGACCAAGCTTAAACACAAAGGATCTCATATATCTCAGATGAATATTATGAAGCATAGTTTGATGACCTTTAGGGATCAGGCAGCTTTTGAGCAAAATATTTTCACAAGAAATTATAGAGAGTTGACTCCATGAAAAGGGCAGGTTATTTATGACTGACGAGATCTATTTCTGTGTTGTTTAGATTGGTAACTTTGGAGACAAGAGAACTATGGGACCTATGAGTAAAAATATTGGCTCTTCATTCCTAAATGTGTCCACACTTTGTCTGTGGTTACTTATAGCTACTGGCTCATGAACATTGAGGACCGCTGGACTTTATCTACCACTTTGCATAATGTGAAAGCAAAGCTGTATGAATATATTGCTGTAATAAATCTATTGCACTGAGGTAAATCCCAGAAATGTGCACTTAGGAGCAGAGTTAGGCCATTTGGCCTATGAGTTTGCTCCACTATTCAATTATGGATGTTATGTTTCTGAACCCCATTCTCCTGCCTTCGCCGGTAACCCTTGATTCCCTTACCAATCGGGAACATATCTATCTCTATCTTAATCAAACTCAATAGCTTGGCCTTCACAGCCTTCTGCGGAAATGTGCTCCACAGATTCACTACTCTCTGATTCAATAAATTCCTCCTCATCTCAGTTCTAAAGGGACGTCCCTTCAGTCTGAGGCTGTGCCCTTGGGTTCTCATCTCTCCTACTAGTGGAAATATCTCCTCCATGTCCACTCCATCCAGACCTCTCAGTATTCTGTAAGTTTCAATGAGACTCCCCCCTCATCCTTCTAAACTCCATCGAATACAGACCCAAAGTTCTCAGCCGCTCCTGATTCGACAAGTGCTTTTATCCCCAGGATCATTCTTGTAAACCTCCTCTGGATCTCTTCCAACACCAACACATCCTTCCTTGGATGTGGGGCCAAAATCTGCATACAATATTCCAAATGCGGTCGGATCAGAGCCTTATAAGGCCTCAGCATTACATCACTGCTGTTGTATTCTAGACCTCTTGAAATGAATTTTAACATTGCATTTACCTTCCTAACTGTAAACTGAACCTGCATGTTAACCCTAAGAGAATCCTGAACCAGGACTCCCAAAACTCTTTGTGCTTCAGATTTCCAAAGTCTTTCCCATTTAGAAAATAGTCTACCCCTCTATTCTTCCACTTACCCACATTATATTCCATCTGCCACTTCTATGCCCACTTGCCTAGTCTGTCCAAGTCCTTCCTCCATGCCTCCTCAACACTACCTGTACCTCCGCCTATCTTTGTGTCATCTGCAAATTTAGCAACAATGCCCTCAGTTCCTTTGTTCAGATTGTTAATGTATGACATGATTAGTTGTGGTCCCATCACTGACCCCTGCGGAACTCCACCAGTCACCAGCTGCTTTCCTGAAAAAGACCTTTTATCCCCCTCTCTCTGCCTTCTGCCAGTCAACCAATCCTCTATCCATGCCAGTACCATGCCCCTAATACCATGGGTTCTTATGTAGCAGCCACCTGAGTAGCACTTATCAAAGGCCTTCTGGAATTCCAAATAGATCATGTCCACTGGCTCTCCACTGTCTAACTTGCTCATTACTTCCTCAAAGAATTCTATCAGATTCTTAAGTCATGACCTCCGGTTTATGAAGCTGTACTGACTCAGCCCTATTTTACCATGTCTCCCAACTACTTTGCAATCTCATCCTTAATAATGGACTCTAGAATTTTACCAACAACCGAGGTCAGGTTAACCAGCCCATAATTTCTTGTCTTCTGCCTCCATTCTTAAACAGGTGTGACCTTCCCTGACTCGAGTGATTCCCAAAAGATCACCACCAATGCCTTTACAATCTCCTCAACTATCTCCTTTAGAATCCTGAAATGTGGCCCATCCAGTCCAGGCAATTTATCCACCTTCAGATGTTTCAGCTACCCTATCACCTTCTCCTTGGTGATAGCCACTACCTCTGCCCCTTGACTCTCTTGAAGTTCTGGTATGTTCCTGGTCTCTTCCACCACGAAGACTGTTGTAAAGTACCTATTCAGTTCCTCTGCCATTTCTTTGATCTGCACTACTTCTTCAGCCTCATTTTCCAGTGGTCTAATATCCATTCTTGCCTCTCCCTTACCTTTTATATATCTAAAAAATAATCTTACAATTTTCTTCTCTATTACTAGGTAGCTTATCCATATATTTCATCTTCTTCCCCATTACTGCTTTGCTGGTTTTTAAATGCTTCCCAATTCTCTGGATTACCACTAATCTTCATCACATTGTGTGCTTTTTGTCAGGCTCTATTTTTTGGGGTCTGCTCTCAAACACCCAAGTCAATTACTATTAACTACATTAACAGCATCTCTGGCAGTCAGGATCTGGATTGTCTCTTCACTTCTTTTCTTCAGTTAAAGAATTTCAGATATATTCAGCATCTCCTAATGTAGGCTCCCAAACTCTTGAATCATCTTTGATCTTAGTTTTCCACACCTTAGGTAGCAGAAATGTGTAACTGATTCCCTGAGAAGCTGCTGAGGCAAGGAGGAAGGAAAATCGATTGAAAATTTCCATGCAGCATTTTGTAGATTTTAGTTGGTCGTGTGGTAGAAACAGTCATGGAAGCAAAGGAGGCAGATCAAGTTAATAAACAAATCAGCCATCATCTAATTAATTGGCCATGATGTGGAGTTGCTGGTGTTGGACTGGGGTGGACAAAGTCAGAATTCATATGACACCAGGTTATAGCCCAACGGGTTCATTTGAAATCACAAGCCTTCAGAGTGCTGCTCCTTCGTCAGGCCAAGTGAAGACAAACACACAGGCACAGAATTTATAGACAGAGATCAAAAGATCATACAAATGGTGTGAGTGGAGTGTTGACAGGCTGATTAACAAGTCTCTGCAGGTGATCAAAAGTGTCAGGAGGTGTGAGTAAAGTGTCAGGAGGTGTGAGTAAAGTGTCAACAGCTGAGTAGCTAGTGAAGTGATGACCTATGATCTGATTATTTGAGGCAGAGAGATAATTACAAAAAATTAAAAATAAGATGGTGATGGAGATAAACCAAATGGCTGGAAATAACATGATAGGTATAAGAGTCACATGCTGAGGGTCTAACCAAAGGAACAAGCAATCCAAAACTGTACAAGCTAATTAAGGTAGAAAGATCATAACGAGTTATTAAGGTGATGGTTCAAAACAGGACAGTAAGGAAGATTTTACAGATACAGAACAGTATGTTGGGGTCATATGTAGTGCGACATCAACCCAAGATCACTTTTGCTGCTGTCTTCATGGGTACGGAACTTGGCTTTCAGTTTCTGCTCGGTGATTCTGCGATGTTGTGTGTCTCCAACGCAATCTTGGAGGACACTTACCCAAAGATCAGAGGCTGAATGTGCTTTACCGCTGAGGTGTTCCCCGACTGGGAAGGAACATTCCTGTCTGCCAATTGTTGTGCGGTGTCCATTTATCTGTTGTCCTAGCATCTGTGTGGTCTCGCCAATATACTATGCCTCCGGACATCCTTGCCTGCAGCGTATGAGGTAGACAACATTGGCTGAGTCACATGAGTTTCTGCTGTGTATGTGGTGGGTGGTGTTTCCATGTATGATGGTAGTATCCATGTCGATGATCTGACATGTCTTGCAGAGGTTGCCATGGCAGGGTTGTGTGGTGTTGTGGTTGATATTGTCCTGAAGGCTGGGTAGTTTACTGCGAATGATAGTCTGTTAAAGTTTAGCTGTTGCTTGAAGATGAGAAGTGGAGATGTAGGGATGATCTTGACGAGATATTCATAGTCATTGATGACATATTAAAGGCTGCAAAGAACATGGCCTAGTCTCTCCACTCCAGGGAAGTACTGGACAATAAAGGGGACTCTATCCATGCAACAGATCATAGGGGTTTAATCCCCCTTTGCTATTCTGATGTTCTAATGTATCAATCCATTTTAAAATTAATCTTTCATTTGTTCAGCAAGCAACTTTGCTTTCTTTTAATTCCCCCCACTGAACTTGAGATATCTTTTTGTGGACTGTTCACGTAAATAAATAGAAGGTTCGAACTGCTCTCCTTGATAGATACTGCTAGCATCCAGTGCAAGGTATACCATAGCCAAATGTATGTGTAGACACTAACATACCAGCGTATAAACAGTGTTACTTGACATTGTTACACAAAAGTTTCTCAGTTCAGCCATTACTCAGCTAAAATGGAACTTATGCCTGTTTGCGCAGCTTGATTTATTGTAAATGTTTCTTGATTTGTGTTTACTTTTGACCAATTCCATACTTAAGTGCAAGAATTTTAAGTTGTTACTGTCAAGTAATGTTTATTTGGAAGACTAACACAAGCGTCATTCCTGCCTGACAGATAATACAGGATGTGATCATTAAGCTCACCAGAAATGAAACGCTTTTAAATAGACAGCAACCAGCTTTCCAATGACACTCACCGACAGGACAATAAGGGAGATGTAATAAGCATATTGAACATATAGTGAAGGAGACCATTTTGCCCATCAAACCCGCTGCTGACTCTTTGAGAAAATGGCCCAGTTATTCCCCTCTCCACTTCTCTATTCTCAGTAACCTGCACGTTGCCCCCCTTCAATTCTTTGTCCAATTCTCTTTTGAAATTTGAATCTGCTTCCATTACCCTTTGAGACAGTTTACTCCAAATCATAACAACATGCTTTATAGGCAATTCTCCTCCTCTGGCACTTTAGCCAAACATCTTCAATCTGTTTCCTTTGCTTGCTGGTCCTCCTACTACAGGAAACAGTTTGTCCTGATCTACTCAACTAAAACTCTTCAGAAACAACCAAATCATTTTAACAGGGAGTTAAATGGATGCTTGAAGCTGAGGAACTTACAAGGTTACGGGACATGGCATTATTGCTTTCTCAAATAGCCCACAAAGGCACAATAGGCCAAATGGTCTCTTTCAAGTTTCTCTGATTTCTATACTCTACAATAATTTTGAACACCTCTATTGAGTCTCTCCTCAACCTTCTCTGTTCTAAGAAAAAAAGAAACAACCCCGGATTCTTCGGGTATTCTATGTTGCCTGGCAAAGTTTGGCCTGATTTTTTTATTCACAGCTTGGAAAGCAGAGTTAAAAGAATTCCAAGCTCTACAAACCCAACACATGACACTATCTAAACCTCAGATAACAAGGTGTAGAGCTGGATGAACACAGCAGGCCAAGCAGCATCAGAGGAGGAGGAAAGCTGACGTTTCGGGTCTGGACCCTTCTTCAGAAATCCAGGGTCCAGACCCGAAATGTCAGCTTTCCTTCCCTAAATGTATTCTCCACATTTCTGTTCTTCAAATACAGTACTAAAATGATCCTTGAGTGTGCTCAAAAATTTCCAGTCAACTGGTATTTCTTAGCAGTAGATTTATTGTCTAGAGAGGTTACAAGTTATTACCTGTCTCTATGTTTTATGCCCCAATTTTGCAATTTTGCCCCTTTTGTTAGGGAGACTGCCAATGTTGTTAGCATGTTGTTACGCTGTAATTGGATCCTCCTTCCTTCAGCGCCATTATAAGCCTTAGGTTTACATCTCCCAGCTCCTTACTGCAAAGAAATATTTAATACTCTGCTTTCAAGGTTCTCTAAGTTTTACAAACCGTTTCCCTTTGGTGCCAAACCATGGTACCTTGATTTAGATCAAGAATCTGAATGCAAAGCAGCTGCAGGATGGTCAAAGAAGCATGCTGAATAAATATTGGATGATATAAACCTCCACGTTCTGTAGCAAATAGACAGGAATGTAGGATAAGTAGATTTAATAACAAACTATAGTTTAATGTCGTATGTCACTTCACTAGGCTAATGCCCGGAATGGAAAGGTTGTCTGTTGAAGAAAGGTTAGACAAGGTTGTGTATTTGATGGAGTAAGAGCTGACTTGACTGAAACACATAAGATCCTGAGGGGTCTTGACAGAATGGGTGAGAAGAGATGTTTTCTCCTATGGGAGAATCTAGAACTGGGGATAACTGCTTAAAAATAAAGGGTTACACACATTAATGAGAATGATGAGGAGCATATTTTCTCACAGATGATCATGACTTTTTGAAACTCTCCTCCTCAAAAGGTAGTGAAAGTTGAGACCTTGAATGTTTTTAAGGCAGATATGGATAAGCAGCGGGGAGAAAGATTACCACAGGCAGGTGGGAATATGGAGTAATCATTGAATTATTGAACAACAGTGCAGGCTTGAAGGCAGTGTGGTTTAAACCTGCTCCTAAATTGTAGTTCATATGCGTGTTTGAATATTCATTGCGATTAGAGCAATGCTCAATTGATGTGGTCAGAATCATAAATTACATTTTAATGCTGCTCTCTATCATACTTCGTAACCTTCTCCAGCCCTATAGCTGTGCCAGATCCTTGTGCACCTCCAACTCTGGCCTCATTACACATTCTCAGGTTTGGTTGTCCCTTACATCACACTTCCATTTGCAGTTGTGCCTTAGCTTCCTGGACTGAAATGTTTAAAATTTTCTCCCTAAACCTTGCTGTCATTCTCCTCTTTTGTCACTTCCTTTAAGGTATTGCTCAAAGCTTTCTTCTTTGACAAATGTTTGATTCTAAGCGGCAATGTGTCTCATGATGCTTCCAGGACGCACTGCGATATTTGCTTCATTACATTAATTTATTTGTTCATGGGATGTGGAAATGTATTTATTGCTCAACCCTAGTGCGCCAGAGAAGGTAGTGGTGAGCCACCTTCTTGAACCATAACAGTGTTCTTAACAGTGCTGTTAGGAAGGTGCTATATAAATGTAATTTAATGATATTTAGATCCTGCAATATGACTGCCTTGGTCAAAAAGCTGCATTATATTCTACCATCATAATTTTGAAGTAATATTCATGCTATTCAGAATGTTAGCTCCCTCATTTCACAATATCTCAGGAATCCAAGACAAAACACACAATCCTGCCGTCTAAATGGATTGGGAACATCTGGCGGAAGTTGTACTACAGTTTAATGGTTTTGCAGCCAAGGGCAAAAGCCAGACATTTTCAGTAAATTTGCTGAAGTAGAAGCACACGATCTAGAAGTGATTAGGGAATAGAAAATATTAGCACAGTTGAACATGGTTTGTAACCTTTTGAATGCTGGATCAACTCAAAGCACTAACACAAATAGAATACTGTACCTCCACACTTACTCTAAACTCCTGTCGGGTTTTACTGCCATCCCAGTGCTTGGGAAAATATGTATTTTAGGATGTATTTGAACAGCAAACATCTTGATTAATCGGCATTTATAACTGAAATGATGCACATTTGCATTCACAAAGTTTTCAGTTACTTCTGAAATATCTGTGCTGCATCAAATTTATCCATCCAAAGTGCTGCCTAACTAAAAGTGATGTTAATAAAACTCTGACCAATTCATGAACATAAGAAATAGGATCAGAAATACGCAATAAGGTTTCTACTACTCTGTTCAATAAGGTAATATCTGATTCTAAATCTCAGCTCTACTTTCCTGTCATATTCCCATATCTCTTGATTCTCTTCACGCCCAAAAATCTATCAATTGCAGTCTTAAATATACTCAACAACTGATCATCCACAGATCTCTGGGTTAGTGAACTCAAATGTCTCACAAACCTTTGAGCAAAGAAAATTCTCCTCACTCTTCACGGTCCTAATTGATCATCCCCTCATCCTTAGACAGTGATTCTTTGGTCTAGAGCCTCCAGCCTCTCAGCTTGTGCCCACTCAAATGCTTTAAGAATTTTGCACATTTTAATGAGAACGCTTCTCATTCTTCTAACCTCCAGAGAGAAATAAAGGCTCATATTTGACTCATCCTCTCAGGCCCAATCTATCACTGCACTCTCTTTTCCACCCAATCGAACTACATCATCCCACAAACTGCACATGCCACCCCAGGTGAGGTCTCACCAGAGTCAGGAATGTATTCTGAAGAAGATATTTAAATTTTTGTAGGCTAATTCAATCTTTATGGTTTTCTTAGTATTTTGCTTGTATACTTCTATATAGTCATAATTACTAGAATAAATCTGACTACCAGTCATGGCCTAGTAGGCAGAAATGCAAGCTTCCACTATCAGTGTAAAAGAGTAATTTATTATCTTTAAGGCAAGCAGATCTCATCAGTGGTTTAGGAGAGTGGGGGAAACCTGGAACGTACTGTCACGTGGAGTTGTTGAGGCGATTAGCATACATTAGGGGCATACTACACAAGTACATGAGGGGGAAACGAGCAGAAAGATATGTTAATAGGGTGAGATGAATTAGGGTGTGAGTAGAGTCACGTTAAATTACAGTCAAGTTGTACACAATGAGATCTCTCTCTACTACAAATTCGGTGTAGGTTTCCCATCCCAGGATTTGTGACTGATGTTGAAACTATGTTTTGCTGGGATCAGAAGCAAAGACAGGCCAGAGAGAGCTCAACCTTTAATGCCAAAAATGGGAAATGCAATCTGTAGTGTCAGGAAACTTGCGTCAGGCCATTCTACAAGTGATGGTATTCCATTCCACCAGTCACAGCTCAGCTATTTCTGACATTTACTTTTACACCCCATCATTAGATTATTCTGCCTTACTCCATGTTCATTTTTTCCACCATCAATGCACAGAGGTAGCAGAGTGTATCATTTAAAAGATGCGTTGCAGCAACTCATTTAATGCTCCTTTAATAGCACCTTCCAAAAGCAGATCTCCACCACCTAGAAGGACAAGGGCAGCAGATCCTTAGGAGCGCCATCCATTGTAGGTGCCCGTCCAAGTCACACATCAGCCTGACATTGGAACTGTGTTGCTGTCCCTACAGTGTCGCTGGATTGAAATCCTGAACTTCCCTCCCCAACAGCACTATGGGTCTATCTGGCAATAATTGCTGGCCCAGACAGCAATGCCCACATCCAATGACTGAAAATAAGTCTAGCTGTTACATTATTAAGGGTAAATATTAGATTGGGGTGCTGGTATAGTTTTCATCCCTCTAAGTTCTCTACGGTCCTTTCTTTCAGGCCCTTTATATGTACTCAATTGCCATTACTTTAATATTAGTGATTATATCTTTACCTGACTGGGCACTGTGCTCTGGTATTCGCTCTCTAAAACCCTCTGCCTCTCATCCTTTCTTTCCTTTAAGACTTTTCCTAAAATTTGTCTCTTCAACCAAGCTCATGATCGCTTGCACCAAAACCATCTTCTGTGGCCCAGTTTCAATTTTGTTCTTGGTAATGCTGCAGCGAGGCACATTGAGACTTTCTTACAATATTGAAAGACCTATGTAAATACATGTTGTTGCTGTTCATCGTTTTAAGTTCTAAACACCTATACTATTTCCATGGTTTGAGCAGAGATGTATTTGTACCAATTCCATTTCTCAGTTTATGGAACCCGCAGTGATGTGAAGCTGTGATAATGATGTGGAGATGTCCATGCATGTGGCAAACTATTTTTGATTTATTTGGTGAAATGTACATGTTGGAGTATTACAGTAAGGTAGCCAAAAACCTAGGAATTTATTTTATTTTACTTGCTAATAGGACCTAACTTTCACTCGCCACATGGTTTGGTTTTAAAAGTCTGGACCCAAAAAGTAATAGACATTGTACATTAAACAAATTCCTTGCAGGTGAAAAGAGTTAAATTTGCTGGACATGTTTGCCTGGTTGGCTTTTCCAATTTATCCATTGAAATGAGATCAATTATAGGAAAGTGATGAAACCATAAAAATATTTCCACTGAAGAAAGACTTGCCTTCATGAATGAAATAAGCATTTCTTTAAGCTTACGGACTTTTAAAAATTCTTCAAATTGATAAGAAGATTGGTTCAATAATTGTACGTATTATTCCTCACCCCCTCTAACTGCCACGTATCACAATCTGGAATTTCTCTGGAACCCAACAACAAATATAATAAATTACAAATCCCTTCTGAGTATGAGAAAGAGGCAGATTTAGCAGTTGGCCAGATAGGAACAAAAGAACAAGAGGAGGCTGTTCAGCTCCTCAAAACTGTCCCATCATTCAAAAAAAAGTCAATTGACGTCAGTTTTGTCTTCTCAATGTAAAGAAGTGTGAATGGCTTTAATTTAACTTATGCCCCCTTGTTCCAAACTCCACCCACCGTTGGAAATAGTTTCTCTCTGTATTACTACTATGGTTACAAGATCACCTGTGACCTAGACCTTGTGCAAAATATATCCCAAACTATCAGCACATCAGTAATTTAAATTAACCAGTAACTGTGGCTATGAGAGCAAATTTGTGGCTGGAAATTGTGCATTGGGTCTTCTGCACCTTCTCATGCTGTCCCTTAGGATTGGCTTCCTTCGGATTGTTCCTTAGGATTGCTGAAAGTCCTAGGTGATTAAATAATCCAACATTGGATCCACAAACCCTGCTAACGGTGGGGAAGATAGTGTTTGAATGGATGGGTGGCTGGCATGCTGGGATTTTCACATGCTCCTTTCACTGTCTGCGTCTGGCCTCCTTCAGGTCCTGCCAGAGATGCTTAGATTGGTTGGCATCTTCACAAATGCTTCTTCTCCAGTTTGGGCAGTCTTTGGCTAGAGGTTCCCACCAGTTTGCATTTCTTTGGGGCGGCATTGAGGATGCCTTGAAGTATTTCTTCTACCTTCCTGCTCACAATTTGCTGTAACAAAACCGGGAGTGGAGTGCCTGTTCTGCAAGACTTGTGTCAGGCATGCAGATGATGTGGCCCGCCCAATGTAGCTGATTAGCAGTTGCTTGAGATTGGGATTTTTTGGTTTTGATTTGACTTGATTTATTATTGTCTCAGTAAAACATTTTGTTTTGCGTGCAGTACAAGCAGATCATACCTTACAAAGTGCATTAGGGTAATAGAACAGAGCGAAGAATATAATATTACAGCTGCAGAGAAGGTACACAAAGAACAAGATCAAGAGAGAACACTGATGTTGGAATGCTTATCCTGCCAGCAGATTTGCACCATTTTGCCAGAACATCACTGGTGATATTTCTCGAGGGCTTTGAGGTGTCTCTTGTACATTGTTAATGTCTCTGCTGATCAGAGGCTGGTGATACCACATCCCTGTTGAGAATGTGGTGAGTACCTGACTCCTCAGTCCCTGAAGGCTGTCCACCATCCACAAGGCTGAATGTGGTGGAAGACTGGATGGATGGGTACAATTTCAGCAACACTCTAGAAGCTCAACACCATCCTGGACAAAGCAGACCGTTTAATTAACACCGTATCCAGCACCTTAAATGGGAGGGCTTCTGGCACATTGGCTAATAAGCTTGATTTTGATGCATAAGCTCCAGGTTCAAGACCTACCCCAGGGGGCCAAGGAAGTTACTTTCATTATGAAGCCATTATGAGTTGAGTATCAACCTGCAAATTGCTTCAACGCAAACCAGTAGCAGGTAGTAAGAGCTGGAACGATTCCTGGTATGTCACGTGACGGAAGTCCATAGTCCAAGCTACAACATCCATGGAAAACGTATGTTGCCACATCAACTTAGACTCCCATGTGACTCGTAACACACCAGCACCACATTAAACATTCACTCCTCCTTCACAAGTGCATTATGTGCATTATCTACAAGATACACTACAGTAATTCATCAAAGCTCCTGTGTTAGCACCTTCCAAAGCCCTCTGACATATTCCATGAAAATAATTGTTTTAGAAAAGTGCATCCCTAAGAGAGGAAAGGTATAGCTTCATTACAGATTCTGTGTATTTCTTCATAGCTGAGCTATATGATTAAGCTGTGCACCAATACCTTGAAGGACATTCTCCGGAAAACTTGTTTATCTTACTCAAATGATTGAAACACATACAACTGACAGGTTAACTTGCGAGAAACAATACTTCATTGTCTGTATCACACTTAGGGACATCTGTGGTCATAAAAGACACCAATACGGTTTATCTAGAAATCCTTTCACATGGAATGAAATCATTGATACTTTATAAAGTATAGCCATGTGCAACAGCAGGAGCAGCTCAGGATACCCTGCAATGGTTATTGCAGACCCTCTACTTGACTACATCAAGCAGTATTACATTGAAAAGCCCAGCTGTGACCCCTTGAATACAGTAAAATTGGTGGGCCAATATCTGTGTAATCCTGGAAGTATCTAACAGTTGCTTACACCCTCAGTCCTTCAGTAATTGCAGACATGAATTGGCAGATCACTCTACTGTAGAAGTCAGTTAGAACTTGCCTTAACCTGTATCACCTCAGGCATTCTACTTTCTGAACTGGCTGGATAAGAAATTCCTAGCTATCAATGTTTTGTTCTGAAGAAAAGAATAAAGGCAATATTGGCCACTAAAAATGAATGGGTTTGAATCAGATAGGCTGAGAAAGTTTAAAAGATATCCCAATCTCAAATTGATCTGCCTACTTTGACTGTTAATGGGGGCACAGCAGATGATCTGTAATCCATTCTCTCAAGAGGCAGGTTGACTTTTAATATAGTATAATGAGGGTGCATGCCTCAGTTTTAATCTGTGGGTTTCAGGTTCAGTGCTGGTTGCTTGTGTTTTCTGGTCTGCAGGAAACTCAGCAGGGTAATGGAGCTCAGCGCTCCTGTGTAGAAAAGGTTGTTTGACTTTTAAGCATTGCTTGTGGGATTAGAGGAACAAAAGCATATCCTCACATTCCACCAAGCTAACTTGCCTCCCCTCTCTGAACTGCTGACACCTCAGCTTGGATTAAAAATATGTGGCCCAAAAATGGCTCAGCAAACCAATGTACTAAAAGAGAAATATGTCATGCATCAATCCTCCAGAGAGGAGAGCATGTTCACTTTGATGAGCTGAACAATTTTCAGAGAACAAATAAAATAACATGAATAGGGACTGGAAAAAATAGCATCTCAGCTATGATTAAATAATATATTGCTGAAAAGAGAAACATTTTAATGAAGGCTTGTATCTTGCACTGGTTGAGATAAGATAAGAATGCCCAATTTCAAATGATTGTAACAACTTATACAACAGGAATAAATGCAGATTTGTTGGTAAATTGACTCCAATGGCTGAGGTGCCAAGGTGAAAAAGAAGGCAGAAGATGCAAACATATTCTTTTTGTTTACAGAGAACAGAAACCTGAACAAGAATGTATTACTAAACAACCTTTTTATAAACAATGGGCTGGATTTTCCAAGAGGTAAAAATCTCATGAACCAGTTATATTTATCTCTGAGGCATAATTAATTCATACTATCAGGAGTCAGGGATGATGCATCTGTCTTCATTGGGATCTTAAGCTAGATTGTCTCCTTCCACTTAAAGACTATGTGATATCATCAGATTGGGTGGAGCTGAATGCAACTTCGACACAAAATCTTTCAGAACCGTTACCATATACAACTATGGTACAGATTTTTCACTGGCCAAACAGTCGTTATTCCAGCATTAGATGGGAGGTGTGACTGGGGACCCTGGGGAATACCCTTCACAGCTGACTATGAAGGAATTGCATGGGAAATTGATAATCCTACTGAGCAATTCATCTGCACTTGGAGACTCTGTAAGTCTCCGTTTAAATAAGAGAATCCCTTCTTTTCTATGAAACCAGAGAGCTCTTTATTTCTGAGAGGAGATTCCAAATAAGCTCTTTCAGAAACACGGAGCCAAAGTTCTATTTTGACAGTTCTCTCATGTGGTGCAGAAAATAAAACAGAAGAGGTAGAACCCTTTTATTATAATCGTCTTGTCAGTCCTCACTTCTACTGCAGTCAGCTGCCAAGTTACATGACAGACATTCAAGTATTGGGGGCATTGTAGAAATGGCTTATGATATTAACCCCTGAAATTAATGACCTGAGTCAAAATGTAAATATGGGGGCAGGGGTAGTCCAATTTGTCTCTCAAGCCTGCCCCACCCTTCATAATATGATGGCTAGCTATTTACTCCAACTCTGCTACCCCACCCTACCCTAAATCCTTCAATTCCTTAATGAGAAAGACACTGCAGAAACCTAGAAAGGAAATGTCCGTGGTGATTTAAGCAAAGCATATGATTGTTAAGGTTACATGAAATGTTAAAAAATTGAGGGCTACTTCAAACGAAAATAACAGCATATAGGACTACTGAGGATACAAGCCACAGAAACAATCCATTCAGCTCATCCTTTCCATGCTGTGTTTGTCCATCCTCCCAAATTCCTGATTCTAAATCTATCATCATAACAAAAAAAAACTGCAGATGCTGTAAATCAGAAACACAAACAGAAATTGATGGAAAAGCTCAGCAGGTCTGGCAGCATCCGTGGAGAGAAAGCAGAGTTAATGTTTCGGGTCGAGTGACCCACCCTCAGAACAGTTCATAACCACCTATGCCATATTTTCTGTCTGGCTTGACCTGGAAGAATTCAAAAAAAAATTCACTTCAACCATTCCGTGGGATATCAAGGTCCACATTCCACAAATCTTTGGGTCAGAGAGTATCTTCTGTAAGATGCTTCAAAAATCTCATTAATAAAAAAGAGTATGGGGGGGAATTAACTACTATCACCAAAGAAGTGGTATTACCCTTTCTCCATGCCAGTATGTTATTTGCTACACTATGAGCTTTTAATTTGGATGGGCACTTTTGATGTGGCACCTTGTCAAATGCCATCTGGAAATCCAAGTTCGTTGCATCCACACTTTCCTTTCTATCCATATTACTTGGTATTGTTTGAGTCTGTCTGATTGCACTGAGATTTTCTCAGTGCCCTGTTACAAACTCAAAAATAAATTCCAGTGTTTTCCCTATTACATGAATATTACAAGAAGGATACCATCTAATTAAGTGAAGACCGACGTTTGAAATCTCATTTCCAAGCTCATAAATCATGGGCAGGATAGATATAATGGCTCCTGGTCTGGCAAAGTTGCAATTATTAAATTCTCATCTTTACTTTTATATCCCTCCAGGGCCTCATTACTCATCCTTTTCTGCCCAATTTCTGGGCAGCCCTCTGGAATCTGTGCAACATGTTCTGGCCTTTTGGATAGCCTACTTTTTTTTTAATCATATCCCTCCTGGTGGCCAGCCCTTCAGTTGCTTGGGCTCCAAGCTCTGGAATTCCATTCCCCAATCCTGACTTCCTCTCTACATGATCTTTCCTGTCCTATCAGGGACTTTTGAAAACTTCATTTTGAACAAACGTTTGGTATTCTTCAGTGGCTTAGAGTAAAATTATTTTCTGATAACCCAGCTCCTGGGCAAGTGCCCTGGAAGTTGTTGTCATTCATCTATCAGTTTGAAGATATTCTAATATATATCATTTAGTCTTGAGTTGCATGTTTCTAGGTATGGCCAGAATTCACAGAAACACAATTCTTTTGAAAGTCATGTTTATTTTTGAAGTCTGCCCTGAAAACTGTGATGGCTGCATTTAAAAGCCTGAAGGCTTTTGTTTCATCAGAACAGGACTAGGCCACATAGCCCCTTGCGTCTGTCTACTACTGCAGAATGGAAGTGGCTAAGGGACAAGACAGCTGAAAACAGTAAACAGCAGAAATGTTTACATGTCAAAAATGATTCAGTAATATGTACCTAAAGATTTATAGCTTCCAGGCATTATCCCCAAATAAAAAAAGACTCTGCCAGATCTTACACTGAGTGCTAGGTTCTAGTTAAATACTATGATAACAAGGTGTAACAGTGAAAGTCCAAGCAGCGGATTAGTGAAAGACATTTACACCAATAGGAAGACGTGGAATGGTCAATGCTAATTGTTATTGACACAGAGAGAATTCACCTCATCTTGAAGCCACCAGAAATATCCACTAACTGTTAAAATGTTCACTCCTTCACTCTTCGCAATCCTAAATTGGATATTCACTGCTGGTAGACATTGACATATCTGAATCAAAATGGCTTGAAGTGAATAGAGCTAATTCGAGATATGACTTTAAACCACATCTTATGCAGAACCCTGCATATCGATGAGATGTGAGACCTCACTGTGTCACCTCTGTAACTGCAATACAGTTGGCATAGATCTTCAACACTCCTGCCTGATTATTCAACTGGAATAGCTTGCAGGTTAGGGGTGGGATAGGACAGAGTTAGATGCTGAAGATGATCATTGTGGAGCTCAGGGTCCATAAGATCAGATCAGGACAAGAGCAACAGCCAGAGCTGAGGTGAAACACCGACCCACCTGGGCTGAGCTATGTCGCTGCTGGGAGTGAGGGCATGGGTCAATGAGAGTATGGGCAGTGGGTTGGGCAATAGAGGTGTCTGGAGGTCAGACATCCACTAGAATGCCTGGTATGAATGGAGTTTCTATCCTTTTAAACAAGGGAAAAAGATCTCAAATTGAAAGGAGCCAGAGACAGCAAACCCATTGGCAATGAATGTACTTTCATGGATAAACTGGAAATGGAACACTGAGTTGTTCCAACTGCAATGAACCTTTACAGTATGACAGGGATTTTCAGAAGGACTAGCAGCCACTAGGTCGAGAATAGTTTTGAAACAGATTCATTAGGAATTCTTGAGTTTCCCCCAATTTCCATATAGCCTAGGGTGGCCTCAGCATCAATATGACAGTTGTTTGAAGCCCCAACATAACATCTGCCACAAGTCACATTCCACCTTACCAGTCGCTGAATCAGCAAAATGTTTTCACAGTGCCTGTTTTGTTCATGGGTTTTTTTTTGCTATTTAGGGATTGGAGAAATTTATATTTTGAAAAGAGCCAGACCAAACCAAGCAAACAGAGAGATGCCTGGTTTATATCATGATGTCTCCACAATATAATTAATCCCCACAAACAATTGAAATGCCCTGGAGTTCAAACTGTGCTCCCAGTTTTACATATAGCATAATTACCTCATTAATAATCAAAGTGTAAAGTTGAAGTTTCAAATTATAACTTAAATGTGTTATTAATAATGGTTAACCATCAATCTTAGTGAATCACCCATCCACAGCAGCAGCCAATGTAATATGAATTGCCTGGTGAGTTGTTCATATTTTGATTATGTCTGGAGACTTAGAATTATAACAAAATATTTCAAACCTTCAATTTATTTGGCCGTGCTTAGCATCTATTTTCTCTGAACAGATGACACAATATTCACATAACTGTCTGAAGTCTATATGCAATAAATAAACCATGTTTAATCCCGCAGTAACTGATTGTCTCTACTGTACACCTACAGAAAACATTCCCTCTTTAATATGTGTCACTGAGAAGTGAAAGACCTGCATTTATATCGCACTTTTCACAACCATAGGATGTCTCAAAGTGCTTTGCAGCCAATGAAGTTATGTTTTTGAATTGCAGTCATTGTTATAGTAATGTGATGATTGAATTTGAATTTAGAATTTCTTGTCACATGTATTTTTACAAGAAACACACAGTGAAAAGTGTTATAAGTCGCCTTACCGTGGCGCCTGTAGGTCTTGGTTTTTTGATGCTGGTTGATACATTAGTCCTGGCCAAACTCTTTTTCAAATGATATGGTCAGTAAGGAGCTTGCAGTCAAAAGTGAGACAAAGTGTGGATTTGGAAGTTGATTTATGTGGCAAGATGTAATAAGTATTTTTTGTGTTTACATACAGATAAGAACTAGACTCTGATGTGGAAATAACAATCTTCAAGTGAGTTAAGTAGCCCTGTAAAACCAAGCAGTCAGTAAGGGGTGCATAGTCAGGAGATTACACCTAAGTCAGATGTAGACAGAGTGTGGAATTACAAACTGATTCATGTGAGATACAGAAGTACTCCATTATTTAACTTCTTTAAAATCAGTCTCTGGAAGGAATTTTTCTTTCCTCGATTCTGAACTAGGAAAATGCAAGCTTCTATTGCATTACTTTAGCTGCGTAAATGATCAACTAATTTGTTCCGATGGCTGATTTACAATGCAGAGTGACGCCAGCAGCATAGGTTCGATTCCCACACCGGCTAGGTTACCACGAAGGACTGTCTTTCTCAAACTCTCCCCTCACCTGTGGTGAGGTGTACCTCAGATTAAACAACCACCAGTTATCTCTCTCTAATGAGCAATTGTTATGGTCCAGTGGGATTATGGCAACTTTACCTTCACTGTTAAATATTTAGTAATGTACCAGTAAGAGCAAAATGTATTGTTTACTTCAGTCATAGCAAGGTTGACTCATAAATAAAGGAATGGTAGGGGTGCTCCAACAACAAGGGCACATGTTGTATGCACTGTGGGAATTCCAAAATGCTTCATGTGTCTTGAATTAATACTTGTGCAGGAAGGCCCATCAGATACAGCAGATGGATCCCCAGGTTTCAGAATTTAAGCAGCAGCTAATGTCACTGCGGTGTATCTGTGAGGCTGAGAGCTACGTAGAAAGCCCATTTATAGATGTGGTGACTTTGCAACTTAGGCTTTTGCGGGGATGGAGGGAATGGGTGGCCACCAGGCAGTTATAGAGTGTCAAAAACAAAGTTGCTGGAAAAGCTCAGCAGGTCTGGCAGCATCTGTGAAGGAAAAAACAGAGTTAACGTTTTGGGTCCGGTGACCCTTCCTCAGAACAGGAAGGGTTCTGAGGAAGGGTCACCAGACCCGAAACATTAACTATATTTTTTCCTTCACAGATGCTGCCAGACCTGCTGAGCTTTTCCAGCAACTTTGTTTTTGTTCCTGATTTACAGCATCCACAGTTCTTTCGGTTTTTATTTAGTCATAGAGGGTCAGGTAATGTAGAAGTCATCGATGTGCATCCTCTTCTCCAACCAGTAAGCTGATAAGATGATGGTTTTGCTGGGGAACGCAACGACTGCTAAGTCCATGGCACTATGGGACACTCAACTGTGCAGAAAGTTAAAAGAAAGACTGCAAGAACCTTAATCTTGTGATTGGATAGTTGGGGAGCAGATAGATGTTTATTTGGCCTCAGACTTGATTCTAGGATAGTGTAATGCCTCCCTGCTGCCAGGTCAAGGATGCAACTGAACAGCTGTAGTGGAGGGAGGACAAACAGCCAGCTATCGTGGTCCACATCGGAACAAACAACTTGGGTAGAAGAGGGATGTGGCCTTGCAGTCAAAGTCTATGGAGCTAGGGAGAAAATTAACAAGCAGGATTCCAAAAGTAATCACCCAGCACTGCGTGTATGTGAGTTCAGGAATAGCAGGATAAGACAGACAAATGTGTGGCTGGAAAATTGGTGCAGGAAGGGAGGCCTTAGTTCCTAGGTAAATTGCGTCCAGCCCTGGAGAAGATGGGACCTGCATAGGCTGGATGGATTACATCTGCACAGGACTGGGACGGAGTTCTTTGCAGTGCGGACGGGAGTGTTTAAGTAAGTTGGGCAGGGAAGTGGGGACCCACGAGTAGATTCAATCAGAACAAAAGCAAAAATTAAAATGGGAGCCAGAAAATTACTGGATGAGTCCAGTAGGCAAAGGAAACAAAGCTTGGAGAAAGTATTTGGCAGTGCTGAAGGGCATCTGCTTCAGTGAGGAGCAAGTAAAGTAGATGAGATGTGGGCACAAACAGAAATGTGACAGTATGATTTCAGAACTAATACAGAAATGTGGCTTAAAGCTCAAAATTAGGACAAAGCCAATTTTACTAAGCTGAGGTGCCATTTGGCATAAGTGGGCTGGAAACAGCTACTGAAGGTAAATCAGTATAGGAGCAGTGGGAGGCAAGAAAATGGAGATTCAAGGGGTTCAGAATAAACATGCTCTCATAAAAATAAAGAATGAGATAGCCAGACTAGAGAACTCTGGAGGTCAAGGAGCATACAGGGTAGGATAAAGCAGAAAAGGAACACTCAGGTCTGACATCAAAAACACAACACATTGAATGCCAAAAGGACTATAAGAGTAAAGGAGCGAAATCGAAAAGAAAATTTGGAAAGTGACAGGAGGACACTAAAGAATATCGGCTAGTAAAATTAAGGTCTATCCAAAAATTGTTTTATCAGGGCTTGAGGAGTAAAAGGATAACTGTGGAAAGAATAATACCCATAAAAGACGAAATGTATAGAGAATGAAAATGTTGGAATGGTTCTTAATGAAGACTTTGTGTTGGTATTCCCAAAAGATAGCATGGGGAGAGGCAATGCAGGCATTGCAATTGAGAGAGGAATATGAAGCACTGGGTGTGTTATACAAAGGTACAGAGGAAGCGTTAGTGGGATTAGCATCATTGAAAGTGCTTAAATCATCAGGGCTAGATGAAAAAGAAGCCAGCAAGGGAACAGTAGGAGGACTGAGCATTAATTTCCAATTATCACTGCATACAGATATGGTGCTGGTGGACTGAATGATTACTAATGTTTTATCTTTGGAAGGCAGTAAGGCACAGATCAATTAATTGCAGGCCAGTTTAACACTGGAGAAAATATTGGAATCAATTCTGAGAGACTCGATAAACTGTTATTTACAAAAGTGTGTATCAATCAAGGATAGTCAGCATGGATTTGTTAAGGGAAGATTGTACCTGATGAACTTGATTGAAGAAACAAGAAAGGACTGATAAGGATACTGCAGTTGACGTAGTCTATTTGGATTTTAGCAAGGCTTTGCAAGTTTCCAAATGGTTAAAGCAAAACTCATGAGATCCAGGAGAATGTAGCAAGTTGGATACAAAAATGGGTCACTAGCAGACAACAAGGGTTAATTGTTGATTGGTGTTTTTTGTGACTGGTGGGTTTGAGTTTGGTTCTGCAGGGTTCAGTATTGGTTCCCTGTACTTTTTGTGGTATGTGTTAAACATTTGGAAGTGTTAGGAGCAGGAAGTTTGCAAATATCACAAAAATTGACTGCATGGCCTACAGTGAGGTGCTTATCAAATTGGTTCACTCTGTCATTCACTAATAGCCAGGGAATTAATAAGGGAAGCAAATCTGCTATCCTTATCCATTCTATCATGGACGTGATTCCAGAGGGTAAGAAATGTGATTGACTCCTAACTGCTCTCTGAAATGGTCTAGCAAGCTACTTCATTGTATGGAAGAAGACGCTAACCATTACCTTCTCACTGATAATTAGGAAAGGGCATGAAATATTCATGCTGCCAATTTGCACAGCCCACGAATGAATAATAAAAAGTATAATGGCTCAAAACTGCATTGAAATATACCTATCAAGCCCAGACAAAAGCTCCCCATCAATAATTCAGATTTTAAAGATTGCAGTTTTGTATACAGTCCCATTAAAACCCTAATTTCTACATTCAAAGCTAAACAAAAGAAAGCTCTGGCAACTTGGAGAAGTGTGAGATGATGCATTTTTTGAGAGGATTTAAGGCAAAGAATTTAGTGATGAATGGGAGGACATTGAGAGGTGTAGAATAAGTGAGGGGGCTTGAAATAAATGTCCACAGGTCTCTGAAGGGAGCAGGATAGGTCGATAAGGCAGCTATAAAGACATATGGAAACCTTGCTTTATTATTGTTTTACAGAATTCAAGAGCAGGAGGTTATGCTGGAAATGTATAGATTGTTAGTTAGGTTACAACTTCAGTACTAAGTGTCGCTCTGGTCGCCTCATTATGGAAAGCATGTGCTCACACTATAGAGGGTACAACAGAGATTTAGGAGGATGTTGCTAGAACTGGAAAAATGCTACAATGAGGAATGATCGGATAGGTTGGAGTTATTCTCCTGGGAACAGAGAAACACATCAGTAATAATCAGCTAAGAAATGCAAAAAATGTTATAACATGCCACTCAATCAGGATAGTGGGGCTTTACACAGCATTAGTTGAGATTCATTAGACTCAACGGTCATATCAAAAGACGATCAGAGAACTGGCAACACAATGTGACCATTAGAATTTCACAGTATTCAACAGGATAGTAAAAAGATAGAATCCAGTGATTTATTGCTTTTGTGGTGTGTAGAATTTTACATTTTTCCTTCTACAATTTTAACATCCAAGTATTAGTTGTTGCATGCCCTGGTGAATCCTTTCATTGACCTGTGTTTTTATCACTTCAGATCTGTGTAAATTTAAACCACAGTTGATTTTCCAAGAAATAATCACCTTATATACATGCTGAAGTGATTATTCCCAATGCTAGCTCTGTATTAGAAAAGATTTACATACAGTGTGTACATTCTGCCCTAGCTTCCCAAATCAATGGAAATGATTAGGAGCCATGAGGACTCAAACTCTCCTACCTGTGCACTCATGCTGCAATCCCTTGCCATAATAGCCTTTCTCGCAGATGCACTCATATTGGCCAGTGTTGGTGCCACACTTGCAGCTTGCCATTTCATCGCAGCAGTTCTGGCCCAGTTCACAGAGGAATGAACAGCGGGCTCGGTCTTCCTGGATGTAGTCACCGGAGGGAAGATCTACAAAGAAGAAACATATCTTTTTGGCAGCCGCGTCATTTATTCCAGTGATTTTTATTTTCCACAAAAAGAACTCTCTGCAGTGCTTTTCATGACCGCAGTGCCCATGAGCATTGCTGACCTTGAAAATTATATCTAATCTGCGGTGCAAAATGTACCATACTCTCACATTGGCTCAATGGCTGGCACTCCCACCTCTGAATCAAGAGTTGTATGGATTCCAGTCCCACTTTAGAGACTTAAGCACCAAATCTCAGTTGAAACTCTGAATACAGAACTGAGGGAGGTCTGTTCTTTCAAGGGGGGACGTTAGATGACAAGTTGAGGCACTGTATGCCACATTCAACGGAAATAAAAGAGTGCCCAGCTCTTTACAGTGATGAAGTACTGTTATTGTGAATAATTAGTTCCTAGTACATGTGTTTTATACTATACCTTTCACTTTCAGGAATATAACATTAAGTTAAGGTTTAAAAGTTCAGAACAGAAGAGGGAAAGAGCTTTAAAAGAGCTTATTTAGCTGGAGACATACTGATGTGATGTCTACATTCATCCAGAGAGATTCATTTGTTTGGGACTTAGAGCTAAATTAGTTTAATAGCATTCAGTAAACAGTGAGATCCTGTTGTAACCTGAAATAACTGCACAGAGGCCGGTATCCCATCACCAAGTTACCCTTTATTTACATGTGCACTGTGCATGGGCTCTGACAAACTAGCTCAGAGCTAGTCCCTAGAGCGAGGAGGCTCTCAGAATCTCCTGTTTATATCTGTTACCCAGGGCTCCCTGATTGGTCCAGGTTCACAACCACAATTAAGGATCTCATAGTCGATGAGATCCACCTGGTCTTCGTTCCAATCACTACAGAACCCACTTACTTCATCAGCTCAAAAAATTGTAAATAAGGGATAATCAACTTTAAAAAACACTAAATAACTGTGGGTGCCAGAAATCAGAAACAAGAGTTCCCAGAAAGGGTCACTGGACCCAAAACGTAAACATTCATTTCTCTCTACAGATGCTGCCAGACCTGCTGAACTTTTCCAGTAATTAATTTAAAGGTTAGTTTAAGGATTGCCTATATCATCTTGGGTTGAGCTTATGATGTCCCTCGGGTTTGAATTTATCTCTGTGTTTGCTGGGAGAGTTTTTATTTGCAGTTGGACCTTGTGAGGCTTGCAACTTACTGAACCAAATGACAAACTTGCACCGTAAAAACAAAATAAACGTTGTCCAAATTAAATGAGGACGAGACTTAATCCTAGTTTGAATCTTTTGTGGAAAAAGAAGTCAGAAGCTTTCCTTGTTTGAAGAGAATGGGGGAATCTACAGTGGACCTCTCAGTGTCCTATTGCGAAAGAAAGTAAATTAATTCATTTGGGATTGAATCGGGAACCAGAGAAAGAGACTGAGACCTCGACATACCAGAGAAGGCAAATTAAAGTTTTATGTCTGAGAATAGCTGGAGCTGAGAAAATAAAACTCCAGAGGATTGTGCCATACTTACAGGTGGTCCCTACAGACATTATTGACTTTAGATTGACTTTTTTCTGAAGAAGGGTCTCGACCCGAAACGTCAGCTTTCCTGCTCCTCTGATGCTGCTTGGCCTGCTGTGTTCATCCAGCTCTACACCTTGTTATCTTTAGATTGATGTGTTTTATCAGAGAATGCTTAGGGGAATTAGGAAGTAAACCCTGTGCATAACATGTACAGTTATAAAGCATATCTTTTGGTATATAAATGAAAGTTAAATCTGGTGGTTTAGTTCTATTGGTTAAGATTAGGTATTTCGATTTCACTTTCAATTGTTAATGATGCCTAATTGGATCATAACACCACTGTAATGTAGGGAAAAGCAGCAACTGATTTGTGCACAGCAAGCTCCCATACACAGTAATTTGATGATTGCCAATAATGTTGGTTAAGGAATAAATGTTCTGCATGAGTGGTTATACATCTCACCCAACAGCACCTCTGACAGTGCAGCAGTCCCTCAGCTCCACATTAGGAGTACCTAAAGATTGTGCTCAAATATTTGAGAAGGACTTCACATCCCAGCCCGCTTTGACTTAAAGGTGACAGCGCTACTTCCTGAGCCATAACTTACAGCTGAAGGTGTTACACAGTGCTCCAGATCAGATAGGTAATTTGGGTCAAAAAGTTCCTGGACATTTAAGTTGCTCAGTATTACAATCCAGCATGAATTATTTATATAAACTGACCATTACACACTATACATCTCTGTGTTCTCAGTCACTGAGCTAGATTGATGGGGTGCATTATTACTTTAGTTGATAAAAGAGAAACATTGGCAAGTTTTTTTTTTCATTTTGCAATCATCAGGATAGGCACAAGGGAGAAATGTGACATTTGGTATTCTTGTCTATGTCCTCATGAGGGCTCAATGAAAATATTCAGCAATGTGTCTCTCTTTACATCAAAATGGGAGTTCTGTATGAAATTAATTGTAGAGAAAATGCAAAGGAGATTTATGAAACAATGCAGCATGAACATTAAGAATTGAATGTGTGAATAAATTTTCACAAGGCTTTTTTGGGGGGGTTTACGCAAAATGATCTTTCCACTTCTAAATTTCATGACTTTAAATGCCACCTTAGGCATCCTTGGTCCTTGAAATCAATGTGTAGATGAGAATGATTTTAGCAATATGTGAATATGAAGTGCTCAGTCAGGTCAGAAAAATCTGGTTCAAACACGAAGGAATTGGGCAGAAGCAACAATGTGTTTGAGATCCCTGGAGTGGGATTTGAACCTGCAATGTTCTGACCCAGCACTAAGAGTTCTACCCACTGAGCTTCGTCAAAAGGTACATTTTAAGGATCACCTGAAAGGAGAAGTAGACAGGGAGAGGGGTTTGCAAAGGAAATTCCAGCTGAAGGCAGAATTAGAATCAGGGTCTGGCAAAAGACCAGATTGGGAAGAATGAGGAGATTTCAGAGGGCATGGTAAAGTCGCCATAGTCCTACAGGATCATTGAGCTGTTCTCTCATGACAGAGAGAGATGGCTGGTGGTGGTTTAACCTGAGGGTCAGAGGAGAGGTTGAGAAGGAGAGTCCTTCGTGGTAACCTCAGCCAATGTGGCAATTAAATCCACACTGTTAGCATCACTCTGCATCACAAATCAGTCATTCAGCCAACTGAGCTAACCAATCCCCTATGCTTTGCAGAGACAGCAGAGATCCTCCCATTGTACTCTTATTGGGAGCAACAGAAAAGCCCCTAGTATGAAACAGGGGTATTTACCTCTGCAGCAATGGGGAACAAACAAAGGTGGATGTGCTCTCTTGACAGAGTGCCAAAGTGCAAGTCTGATTTTCCTGATCCCTCTCAGAACCACCTGGACAGTATCATGGACGTACTGGGGGGATACCTCTGCTATGCTAATGACCTCCCCCTCACGGCTATCCCAGGGTCAAGGGTTGGAAGAGCATAAAAAATAGAGTTCTGCCTCGTGTCAAGAATTTTTGCCCTCTTTGTTTTTAGAGGTAGATGCGCCATCCTCTGGTAAATTCAGGAATAGCAAGCATCCCCGTTGCAGCATTTCAATACTACACTTATTTCAATAAATGAGAGGCATTCAAAGTTCTCCCAGATTTTAGGATTTTATGGCCACATTAGAAAATTTATTAGAAGGACTCAGAAAGTTGGTGAACAATATAAACCTCATCTGATCCTTTCCATCAAATTATTTCAGCATACACTTTGTACAAGTTTCTACAACTACCGAGCCTTTCATGTCCTACCCACCATTAATGTCCAAACTCTGTTGGCCATATCCTGAGTCTCATTAAATACCATTCTTCCATTACCCTTGTGCCCACTGATCTACACTGGCTCCTGGTTGAACAATACCTTGATTTTAAAATCGTTATTTTCATTCACAAATCTTTCTATGGCTTTTGTCTCTCCTTATTTCTATAATTTCCTATCATTCCACCCTCTGAGAGATATACATTCTTTTCAGTCTGGCCTCTGAAACATTTCTGATTTGGAATATTCCATTTCAGTTGCTCCTTGCCTTCAGCTGCCAAGGCTCTGAGCTCTGGAAATCACTCTCTACATCTCTCCATCTTTCTCCCTTATTTTTCTCTTTTAAGATGTTAAACCGATGTGCATTTGTCTGCGGTTTTCAGTACCTTTTCAAATATCTCCTTGCATTGATGTGTGTCAAAGGTGATTTGCAATGCTCTTATGAATTGCCTTTGAACTTTCTAAATATGTTTAAGGAGTTATATAAATGCATGCTGTTGTTGTGCCTATCATAGAATCCCTACAGTGTGGAAACAGGCCCTTCGGCCCAACAAGTCCACACCAAACCTTAGAGCATCCCACCCAGACCCATCCCCCTACAAATCCACCTAATCTACACATCTCTGAACACTATGGGCAATTTAGCATGACCAATCCACCTAGCCTGCACATCTTTGGACTGTGGGAGGAAACTGGAGCACCCGGAGGAAACCCACGCAGACATGGGGAGCATGTGCAAACTCCACACAGACAGTCGCCCAAGGGTGGGATTGAACCCAGGTCCCTGGCGTTGTAAGGCAGAAGTGCTAACCACTGTGCTGCTGTGCCACCCCAAAACCATGACCTCAGGACCTCAATTGTTAGTGCTTTACAGCCACCGCATTACCTTTGAAGTGCAGACACTGTGGTAAATTTAGAAAGGTGGCAGGCAGTTTGTACACAGCAAACTCCCAGGAACAGCAATGAGCTAATGACAAATCATTTGCATTTAGTGATGTCAGTTAAGGGATAAATATTGCCCAGGCGACTGGGAAGAACTCCCCAATCTTCTTAAAAATGTGACCATAGGATATTCTACCTCTACCTCTACCTTGTAGGGTAGATGGGTCTCAATGATGTCTCATCCAAACAACAGTACTTTTGGCAGTGCAGCTCTCCCTCAGTACTGCACTGGAGTGTTGGCCTAGATTACATGCTCAAATCTCAGGAGTGCACCTTTAACCCATGGTCTTCTTCGAATCAGAGAAGTGGCTGCCACCTACTGAACAAGGCTGGCATTGTGTTATTATACACAGAAATTGATACAAACAGTAACTGCTGCATTTACAAGGTGCTGCTGCATGTTAAACTTTGCAAAATGTTTGTATTTATGCAATATAATGGCTTTATTGGAAGATTGATTTCTTGTTGACGAATAATTTAAGTAGCCTTTTTAAAATTAATCAATCACAGGATGTAGGCAAGAGTCTAGCCCTGATCGAGTAATTAAATGAAGTACAATGAAGTATGTGGTGGAAAAGTAATGCTGAAACTGTAAGCAAGAGTCTACAGGACAGTTGTCAGACTACCTTTGTTAAATAGTGCAAAAACCTAGGCAACACCAAGAGGAAAGGGGCAACTACTGCACAATAACAAAATGGCAATGTTGAGGTGGAAGTGTGCAGTAATGAGAAAGGATGATATTATGAGCCAGCAGATTAGGACAGCAATGATGGGATCTGAAGGATGTAACTGAGAAGATACTGAACTGGTCTGGTCAAATGTTGCGAAGAGAAACAGAAGATATGTTGAGATGGAGATGGGCTGTCAGGAAGAATGAGAATGGGAATATCTAAGATCAGAATGATGTGTTGGCATAAGACTTAAAATTGAGGAATTGGATAAGGAATGGGTGACTGACAGGAGGAAATGGAGAAGGTGATTAAACATCATTATGGTAAAATGGAAGAAGCTGAACAAGAGGGTGGAGGTGTCACCGGCAAGGCCAGCATCAGTGCCCTAGTTGGGAAGGTGCCAGTGAGTAATAAACTTGAATGCTACAGAGACCCTGCTCGATTGTTTCAGAACACTGTTAGCGTCAACCACATTGCTGTGTGCTTGGAGTCATACGTAGCCCTAGTCAGATAAGGATGCTTTTCTGAAGGACATCAGTGAACCAGACACATTTATATGGGGATCCAGCTTCATGGTCAACATTACAGGTACAAACTTTTAATTTCTTCTTTTTTGATGTATTCAAGGACCTTCCAGTTATCATTATGAATTTTGAACACATGGCTCGAGATCACTAATCCCATAACATACCGCTATAGCACCATACTCCAATATATATGAGTATTTAAGTGAGAAACACATCCTTAACTTCTCAAACATTGAATGCAGATTTATATTAGCATCAGCAGCCATATAGTATAAGAAGTCACAATATAGTTTATTATCAATTCCTATTAACAACAAACTGTCAAAGTAAACAAAGAGAAACTATTTCCTCTGAAATGTGCAGTGGTGTACTAACTGAATGCAATATATGACTTAGAAGTGATCATTTCACAAACAATACATGATTTACATCAGAGCTGCCCTATTTTTCTACTGATGGAAGCCCTGTGCACTGAGCACTGCAGTTTCTGTGACATGGAACTTGCCACAAATAATTGTGATTGTGACTCACGCAAAAAGCAAGAAGCAAGAGGTTGGTCAGGCCCGATCTTCCCTTTTGGTTTATAATGGATTTTAAAGGTAAATTGGATGGGTACTTGAGGACAAGAGAATTACAGGGTCCAGACAAAAAGCAGGGTGTGGGACTAAACACAACCATTAGCAGCAACATAATGGACTGAATTCTCCTCTTCATAATGTAAATTTCTGTGGTGATATAAATATCTTCTGTTTTAGAGTTTGAAATTTTAACTAGTGGCATATGTGTTTGGGTTTGAGTGTATGACGGGCTTAAAAATTAACTTGACAGTTTTTCTGGAGTCATGATTTTTAAAACAATATGTAAGAAACAGCAGGTCTGGGATTGATAATGGGAATTTGTTTGCATTATGACAATGCTGCATCTGAAGAGAGTAACCATTTAAAAGCACTTAGATTCCTCCTAGATCTGAAGAAACAGGAATTTTTTAATTTTTCTAGTGGAAAACCAATAGATTAAAAGGCTTTGGGTTGTAGGAGACCTGAGGTTTGATGCAGAAAGAGTTTCTCCTGGGGAAAGAAATTAGTTCAAAATAGTTAGGAAATAGATTACCTCGGTCTAATGGTTTTAGTTTGAAAATTCCAGCGCAGAAGTGTTTGGTTACAAATCTAAATGGTTTACCTGGAGTTTTAAAAAAGGATTAAGCTCAGTTGTGTAACTAAGAAACGAAAAAGGATATCAAATTCTAAAGACTAGGAGAATTGAAAGAATAAGTTAAGTCAAACCTACTGTGTGATAGAGATGGGAATTATCATTGGCATCTGAGTACTTTAAAGTGAAGGTGTTGGGATAGATTTTGTTGTGTGTTTTGAAATCTTTCAAACTGTGCCATGCATAAATAACTTTGTTTATTCTATCATCATTTCTTTTGCATAATAAAATACTGTTTGATTGTTAAAACCAAACCTGCATCATTAATGCTTGTTTTTCAGTGAAAGAATAGCTCAGTAAATTAATAAAACAAAAGATGATTTATTGAACCAGAGTTCAGTCTAGAATCTGACTTGTCCAGAAATAACATCAGTTGGGATCATAACAATATGAACCTATATTGTTAATTGTATGTCAATTGCGTTTAACAAGGTGTGGATGGAATGCATTAACTGGGCTTTCACTTGAGCAGATCTAGAGAGACGCTTGTTGAAGTTGTGGTATGGTTGAATTAGGAGGCACATTCCTGTAATGCTTAACTCTGTAAATAAATGTAATACTGGGTAAATATTACCTCTAGTACTGTCCTCCATTCATTGGATTTCTAGAATAGAGCTTATGCTGGCTGCTGTTCCACAGGTTACTATGACAGAGAACCTGCATAGATCATCTTGCTAATCATTTTTACTTTTCCTAATAGTGAACTCAGACTGTTAGTTCGGTAAGACATAGTAAGAACTGCCGATGCTGGAGTCAGAGGTAACGCAGTGCGGGGCTGGAAGAACACAGCAGGCCAGGCAGCATCAGAGGAGCAGGAAAGTTGAAGTTTTGGGTCGAGACCCTTCTTCAGAAATGGGGGAGGGTTAGGGGGCTCTGAAATAAATAGAGAGAGGAGGGGTGGGGCTGGGGAAGGTAGGTGGGTTAGTGATAGTGAGTGCAGGTAAGCAGTGGTGAGGGTTGGTCAGTGAGGTGGGAGGAGCGGATAGGTGGGAGAGAAGACAGACAGGTCAAGGAGGTGGGGATGAGAAGGCGGGTTGGTCATGGGATGAGGTTGGGGGTGGGGAGATTTTGAAGCTGGTAAAGCTAGGAGGCTCGGAGACCGCTTTGTAGAGCTCCTATGCTCGGTTCGCGACAAACGACAACACCTTCCTGTCACGAATCACTTCAACTCCCCCTCCCACTCCCTGGACGACATGTCCATCCTGGGATTCCTCCAGAGTCACAACAACGCCACCCAGAAACTGGAGGAGCAGCACCTCATATTCCACCTTTGGAGCCTACAACCTAACGGTCTCAGTGTGGACTTTACTAGTTTCAAAATCTCCCCACCCCAGCCTCATCCCATGACCCACCGTCCATCTCATCCCCACCTCCTTGACCTGTCAATCTTCTCTCCCACCTATCCGCTCCTCCCACCTCATTGACCAACCCCCACCATTGCCTACCTGCACTCACTATCACCACCCCACCTACCTTCCCCAGCCCCAACCCTCCTCCCTCTACTTATTTCAGAGCCCCCTACCCCTCCCCCATTTCTGAAGAAGGGTCTGCACCCAAAACGTCAGCGTTCCTGTTCCTCTGATGCTGCCTGGCCTGCTGTGCTCCTCCAGCTCCACACCGTGTTATATCTGTTAGTTCTGTACTTTCCAATGTTGAATTTGGTACAGTTTTTGAAATGAGTGCCATTTCATGCCTCCCAGAGTTCACCAACGCTGTCCTTGCAAATCTCACATGTCCCTTCAGTACTCTGAGATGATCTTATCTCAAGCACTTTAATTCTACCAAAGTTATGAGGTCAACCATTTCAAATTGAGAAGCACAATCTGTAACCTCTGTCCTTACAAGCATTGGGGAAAAATTATAATTTATCCTGGAGCTTGTACTCCCTGTCACGCTGGCGTGTTTTTGAGGATTTTGCCTGCTTTCTGACTGGCTACTTTCTTCTGAAGCACTGAAAGAATGACTCACTATTTTGCCCATTTCAGCTACTTTTCAAAGCTTCTTAACATTCCTTTTAACCTGCACTGAAATTTCCTAACAGTTGCTGGTTGAGTCTCTTTCTTCCTACAGGAAATACACATGTACCATGAATAACAAACAAGGGTAGGCCACTTGGCCCTTAGAGCCTGCTTTGCCATTCAATAAGATGATGGCTGATTTGATTTTAACATCAACCTTACATTCCTGCATGCCCTGTTAATCTTACACCCACTTGGTAACCAAGAATCCATCTACCTCTGCCTTAAAAATATTTAAAGATTCAGTATCCATTGCCCTTTGAAGAAAGGAATTCCAAACACTCACAACCCTCTGAGAGAAAATAAATTCCTCATCTCTGTTTTAAATGGACGACCCCTCATTTTTAAACAGTGACCCCTAGTTCCAGATACTCCCATAAGAGGAAATATCCTTTTGACATCCATCTGATGAAGTCCCCCTAGGATCTTCTGTGTTTCCATAAAGATGCCTCTCGCTCTGCTAAAATGCAAAGGATATATGCCCAGGCTGTCTAGCAATGTTCCGTCTAAGCTGCAAGGTTGCATGCACAGACGCTGCAAGGTTCCATGCATGGCGGCAACATTGACTTCCACTTCAGCAAGTTGCTGCTGTGCATGGGTCTTGGAAGCCCAGGCAACCAGGAAGAAAATTAGAGGGAGCGCTGCTGTCTAGCCTTTCCTCAGAAGGCAATCTGCTCATTCCAGTTATGAGACCAGTAAACATTCTCTGAACTGCTTCCAATGCGTTAATGTTCGTCCACAACTATGGTGACCAGTTATGCGACCAGTAAACATTCTCTGAACTGCTTCCAAAGTGTTAACATCCTTCCACAACTATGGTGACCAGTACTATACCCAGTACTCCAGATGCAGTCTCACCCATGCCCTGTATGACTGAAATATAACCTCTCTACTCTTGCATTCAATTCCCCTCAAATAAGGCGTAACATTCTATTAGCTTTCCTGAGTACTCGCTGTATCTCTATACTAACTTCTGCAAATCATGTACAAGGACTGCCAGATCTCTCTGAATCTCACAGCTCTGCAACCATTCACTATTTAGATAATATGCTTCTTTTTTATTCTTTCTGCCAACATGGGCAA
This sequence comes from Ginglymostoma cirratum, assembly GCA_024137785.1. Taxonomy (NCBI): domain Eukaryota; kingdom Metazoa; phylum Chordata; class Chondrichthyes; order Orectolobiformes; family Ginglymostomatidae; genus Ginglymostoma; species Ginglymostoma cirratum. The sequence goes on from JAHRHZ010000024.1 coordinate 21,446,756, forward strand.
TTTCACACTTTCCCATATTGTAGTCCAATTGCCAGGTCACTTCCCACTCTCTGAACATAACCGTATCCTTTTGTAGGCACTTTATGTTCTCCTCACAACTCACTTGATGACCTATCTTTGTGTCATCAGCAAATTTAGCTGTCAATCTTTCAGTCCCTTCATTTAATTCATTTATTTAAATTGTAAAGAGTTCAGGCCCTAGCGCCAACCCCTGTAGCATACTACTTGTGATATCCTGCCAGCCTCAAAAAGACCCATTTAGTCCTACTCTCTGCTTCCTGTTAACCAGTCAATCTTCTATCCATGCCAAGATGTTGCCCAAAGCAACATAAGCTTTTATTTTCCACAATAATCTTTGCTGTGGAACCTTATCAAATGCCTTCTGGCAATCTAAGTACAATACATCCACTGGTTCCCCTTTGCAGCACAAGTTACTTTGTCAAAGAACTCCAATACATTATAAATTTCCCTTTGACAGAACCACGTTGGCTAAACTTGATTACCTTGAGCTTGACTAAGTGCCCTGTTAGAATATCTTCGCTAATACCTTCCAATTTGTTCCCGATGACTGATACTAAGTTAACTGGCCTGTAGTTTCTTATTTTCTGCCTCCCTCCCTTTTTGAACAGAGTTATCTTAACTATTTTCCAATCTACAGGAACCTTTCATGAATTCTTCCTTCCCTTTCCACTCCTGATTTACAGGTTTTTCCAGGATGCCACTCATATCCTCTCTAGTGAAGACTGACACTGTTCTATAAAATATCTGTTTAATTCATCTGCCAACTCTTTATCCTCTATTATTAATTCCCCGATTCATTTTCTACAGGACCAACACATACATCTTAACTTTTTTTTAAATAGCTGAAGAAACGTTTCCCCATCTGTTCTTATATTTTTGGCTAAATTTGTCTCATGCTTTTATTTGTGTCTCCAAATTTTGTAATTTTTTTACTTTTTACGATAATCTGTCCAGTGCTCTGACCTGCTACCTATCTTTGCACAACGGTATTTCTTTTCTTTAAATTTGATACTATCTTTAACTTCTTTAGTTAACCAGGGAAGGTGAGTCTGTCACGTAGAATTTTTCTTATCTGTTGGCATGTATCTATTCTGCAATTTCTAGAATATCCTTTTAAATGGTGGCCACCACAGCTCTACTGATCTATCCTTTAACATAAATTGCCAGTTCACTTTTGTGAGCTCTCTTTCAGGCCCTCATAATTGCCCATGTTTAAAATCAAAATAATAAGGGTGGCACAGTGGCTCAGTGGTTAGCATTGCTGCCTCAAAGTGCCCTGGACCAGGTTCAGTTCTACCCTCAGGTGATTTACTGTGTGGGGTTTGCGTGTTCTCCCTGTGTCTGCGTGGGTTTCCTCTATGTTCTCTGGTTTTCTCCCACAGTGCAAGAATGTGCAGTTTAGGTGGCTTGGCTGTACTAAATTGTCCATAGTGACCAGGATGTGTAGGTTAGGAGGATTAGCCATGGGAGTTACAGGGATGGGGATTGGTGGTGGGTCTGGGTGGGATGCTCCTCAGAGAATCAGTGTGGACTTGTTGGGCCGAATAGCCTGTTTTCATACTGTAGGGCTTCTGTACTAGTCTTGGAACCACACTCCTCTGCTTTAAATGATACGTAAAAGTCAATCATAGCGTGGTTGCTGCTCCTGAGATGCTTTCACTCTGAAGTCACTACTTAATTCTATTTATCCAAAACTAGGTCTACTATTGCCTGCTCCCTGGTTTGTGACAGAACATGCTGGCCTAAGAAATTGTTCTGTTCAATGAATTCCCCATTGAGGCTACTTTCTCCCAACTGATTTTGCAGCTTATATGCAAGTTCCAGCCTCCCACAATAACTGCCGTACAGTTTTGACAAGCTGCCATTATTTCTTCTTTGATATCCTGTCCTATCATGTGCTTACTGTTAGAGACCCTGTGCATAAGTCCCATAAGTGACCTCTTTAACATTCCTCATCTCTACACGGACCGCTTCTATGATTTGATTTCCTGAATTTAGGTCAACACTCCCTATTGTGCTAACGTCATCTTTAATTAACAGAGTCGTTCCTCCAATCTTCCCTAGCTTCCTATCCTGTCTAAATGTTACATACCTTTTAATAGTCAGGTTGTAATCTAGGTAATTATGCAGCCATGTCTCCCTTACGGCCAATAAATTGCACTTAATGATCTCAATTTGCACTGCTAGTTCATTGTTTTGTTTTGAATGCTATATGATGTCCTTTTATTATTTTTGTAAACTCTAGTCATAAACACTGCTTTACTCTTAGGTCTGTATTCTCCGTCCCTTCCTCTCATTGTCTGGTTATCATTTCCCACATTAATTCCTTCCTCTGTTGCTTTACCCCATTCTTAGATTCACCACAACTTCCAAAATTTGGATCCTTACCTCCACTACTTACTTTAAAACCCAGTCTACTTCCATAGTTATGCAGTTCACAAGAACACCAGTCCCAGTGCATTTCATGTATGGACCATCCCAATTGTACAGATCTCTCTTGCCCCAGCATAACTGCCAGTGTCCCATGAACTGGAATCTACTTCTCCATCAGTCCTTTAGCTATATATTCCTCTCTCTAACCCTATTCATCCTGTACCAATTTTCCCATGACTCAGGTAGATTATTACATTTGAGGTTCTGCTTCATAATTTGGTGCTTAGCTCCTTACGGCTAACCGACCATGCAGGACCTCTTTCCTTGTTCTGCCTATGTCATTGGTGTCTACATGGATCACGACAACTGAATCCTCCCCCTCCCGATGACAAGTTTTTCTTAGATCAGAGTGGATATGCACACCAATTTTTTTTGCTTTTGAAAGTATATCAACCGCGGAGCCTCCTTTCCTACGTTCATCAAATTGGTTGCTAGGAGAAGAAGGCTCCACTGTGAACAGAGATTGAGTGTAGAACATAGCACATTGAACAGTACAGCACAGTACAGACCCTTCAGCCTACGATGTTGTGCCAAGTTTTACCCTAAACCTAAGGTCTATCTAACCTCCACCCCTTCCTTACACTATCATCCAAATGCCTATCTACTAACCGCTTAAATGCACCTAATGAGGCCGACTCCGCTACCCTCTCCGGCAATGCATTCCATGCCCCTACCACTCTCTGAGTAAAGAACCTACCTCTGACGTCTCCCCTATATCTACCTCCACTCACTTTAAAACTATGCCCCCTCGTAATAGCTACCACCACGCTAGGAAAAAGTGTCTGGCTGTCCACTCTATCTATACCTCTGATCATTTTGTACACCTCATGTACTATGCCTAAATTCCGTGGAACAAGAACAGAAGTTGCTGGAAAAGGTCAGCAGATCTGGCAGCATCTGTGAAGAAAAAAATTAGTGTTAACAATTCGGGTATGGTGACCCTTCCCCGAACAGTTCTGAGGAAGGGTCACCGGACCCGAAACATTAGCTCAGTCTTTTTCTTCACAGATGCTGCCAGAACTGCTGAGCTTTTCCAGCAACTTCTGTTTTTCTTCCTGATTTACAGCATCCGCAGTTCTTCTAGTTTCTAAATTCCACGGAGTTTAAAAGAATGAGAGATGATAACATTGAAATATATTTTAAACATTCTTAGGATGTTGAGAAAATGTTTCCCCTAAACCAGGGAATCTCGAATATTGAGTCGCAGTCTCAGAATGAGGGATTGATTTTCAGGATTGAAATTCACTTATAGGATGGTGAATCATTGGAATTCCCTACATCAGAGGACTGGATGCTCACAAATTGAGTGTATTCAAGACTGAGTTTGATGGATTCTTGGGCAGTGAGGGAATTAAGGAATGTGGGAGCCATGCAGGACAGTTGGGTTGAGGTAGATAATTAGCCATCATCTTATTGAATGGTTCTGCAGGCTCAAAAGGCTGAAGGGCCTACTCCTGGAGAGTTAAGTAGAGTGTTAACACTGGTGCAGACTAGTTGTACCAAGTGGCCTATTTCTGTCTTTGGACTTGATGTTTTTCCACATGATATTGTATCACGGACTGCACAGAACCCTACCTTCATGGAGCGCTCTTCGAGCCAATGCTTCAAACTCGGCAAAGGTGTGTAGAATGTAACAGTGCTCCTCCTTGGGATGTGATGCCATATCCTGCAGCTCTCGAATGTTGCCCTGCCATATGCCGAGTGTAAAGATCTCCACCCCCAGGTTCCGCAGGGAAGCGGCGATAGGTCTCGGGTCTCCACCATTTGAGTAACCGTCAGTGATGAGGAACACCACTTTAGTGGAGTTGGCCCGTGAATGCTGCAGAATTCGCTGGTGGAGAGAAGAGTGAGGCACGTTACTGGAGCCAAGTGTCCCAGAATTTCCTCGGAATTGCTCCTTCGATTGCTCATCGTAGCTTGGCTGGAGGAACCTTTTCCACAGGTTTGTGCACCACACTTCCAGCAAAGTGAGCAATGACAGAAATGGGAGCAACATTGAGGAATTTATCCATGATGGTTCGAAGGTGATCTCTCCTCTCTCTATAACTGACAATCTCCTCCAACACTAAAACACAAGCAGTTGCAATCAAAACACTTAATATTTCACATAGACCTTTCTATTTACAAAGACTGTATGTGTGTAACTGTGACGATGAGATATTAGGTTAGACTGGATGGGATCTTCAGAGAATGAACAGGATTAACTTTAATGGGATATTGAATGAGCAGGAGACGTGATTGGACTGGGTGATTCCAAGAAAAATACCAGCATATTTCAAATAGGCTGAATGGCCTATTCCATACGAGAACATTTTATAGTCCCATGACTTAATCTTAGAAATCACCATCTATTACTAGAATAGGCAGCAATTTGTGTACGGGCTTTTGGCAGCTTTTACAGAAAGTTTTTAGAAGGTCTGGAGAAGATTGGAAGTGGTTCACTGAGAACCGCTAAAGGGTCCATCACAACTAGTAAAACAAAGAAAAAGCAGAAAATCTGGGAAAAAACAGACAGCGAGAGGTGGCATTGGCGAGCATGTAAGGTACAAGATAGCTGTGGAGAAAAGCTGAAGTGAAAGAGGACAATTTGCAAAGGAGGACTGGTATCTTTTCATTTTGCACTGAGGGTCAGCCAGTTTGGGTGAGTGAGTGAAGGGCTGGGTGGCCATTCGTGGGTCAAAGTGAAGTTGAGCAGGTTGGAGGCAGGCAAGCAGGGCATTGGAGAAATGGAGGTAATGAAGTCATGGGTTGGCAAGTGACGAGGTTAGTGAAAAACAAATAATATGACAAAAGCAGAGGTTACTGTCTTGCTGGGGGCTTAGAAATTGCTTTGAGGTTCTGATCTGGATCATACAGGATGGACACTGAGATTCCCTGCAGTTGAGGTCACACTGCAGAAGCAGGCAAGTATGGTGCGGGCAAATAGGTTCAGATCAGGGGGTGAAAACAATAATGAATTCACTTTTTTACAATCTTTAGTTGGAGGAACTTCTTGTTCATTTATAAGACTATGAGTAACTAGCAGGCTGCTGGCACAACTGCAGTTGTGGAGTCAAGGACACTGACAACTTGTGTCTGTCAGCATCCAGGTGAAGCTAACACTTGGCTATGACAATCTGAAGAGGGGTTTCAATTGAAACTAGAACGGCAAATAAAAATTATTAGGAGAACTTTTGACTTGAAAATGGAGGGAGAATTTATTTTCTTTTTTTATTTATTTTTAAAGTTCTGCCCTGTTGAACACTAATCCATACTGGTCAGAAATTCCTGAAATTATGAGAATAATCCCCACGGACATTGCGAGAGGAATGACTTTAATGTTTTTCAACTAGGCTGTATGTCGTTTGATTATTGACTTAACAGAATTGCTGCTCAACTATTGCTGTTATTTTTGGGCTACTTTATGACCAGCTTTCCTTTCACGTGCTCACACAGAGGAGGTGGTGGCCCTAGTAGAATTATCGCTAGACTGTGAATCCTGAGGCTCAGGAAATGTCCTGGGGACCCACGTTCTAATCCTGTCATGGCACATGGTGAAATTTGAATTCAATAAAAATCTGGAATTAAGTATCAAATCGTGACTGCAAATTTAATGTTGATTGTTGAGGAAAATACCATCTATTTCACAAATGTCCTTTAGGGAAGGAAACTGCCATCCTTAGCTGGTATGGCCTACATGTAACTCCAGATCTATGGCTATCTCTTAACTGCCTTCCAGAATTAGGGATGGGCAGGAAATGGTGGCCTGGCCAGTGATGCCCTCAACCCATGAATGAAGTTTAAAATAAAACTTATTTGTTCCAAGTCTTTAGCCTTATGCTTCATTTTTACTTTGGAAGAGGAATAATCTCTGTGCAAGTATTTTTGTAACTCAATCTTTTGTTTACAAGCCATCAGTGTTATCCATTGCCAGTAAAACCCATGGCACTCGTTCCTGACTTTCTCAATCAGTCATTGACTCTAGGGGTAGTGTTGTAAGTTCCTGTCACTGTGACTGACAAGGTTAACCCTCTGCTGTAAACAAGACCACATTTTCCAAATACTGGATTCAGAACCAAGAGTTTTAAATGTTTTTATAATGAAATACGGCAGGCGTACAATGTTTGGTATGCTGTGAAGATTAATGGCTGACAATAAATTCTAAAGGTTTAATGATGGAGCTTTAAATCATTCATTCTAAATTGCAGTCAACCCCGGGCAAACGAAATTCCACACAAGTATTATTGTTACACAAGATTGCGGAAAGAATTTTAAGTTGACGGTGAATTTAAGAGATGATTTTTATTTTGTGATATATTTACTTCACATGCACAGGAGGAGGCCACCTGGATCATAGTGCCTGTGAAAGAGATGCTCAATTATTCCCACTCTCTTGCTCTTTCCCCATTACACAGCATATTTTACTTCTTCACATTTTTGTCCAATCCCCTGTTTGGAAGTTACTTCCAAGTTGGCTTGCAATGCCCTTTCAAGCAGTGTATTTCAGATCATAAATTCCTGCCTTTAAACTGAAAAGTTTCCTTGATCATCCTAATAAGATCATGAGACCATAAAACGTATGAGCAGAAGTAGGCCTATTTGACCCTTCAAAGTCCACTCTGACATTCAATGAGAACTTGCTAATCTGATAATCCTCAACCCTACTTCTCTTCCCTTACCCTCTTAACTCTTACTGATTAGAAATCTATCTATCTCAGCCTTGAGCATATGTAATGATCCAGCCTCAACAACCCTCCGCAATAGAGAATCCTGCAGATTCACCACCCTCTGACAATCAGGTAGTAACTGTTTCTCCAACTCTCCATGCCAACCAGAAATTGTTTCCCGTGGCAGAAGGATTGGTAACGAAAGGTCCCAGACATAAGATCATTGGTAACGGAACCAGGATGCAGAAAGGATCTCAGAGGGTGGTGAATCTGCAGGATTCTGTACTGCGGAGGATTGTTGAGGTTGGATCATTACGTATGCTCAAGGCTGAGATAGATAGATTTCTAATCAGTAAGGACATTAAAGACACTACCAAGGCCCTGAATAACAGCAACAACACATTCCTGCTCCTGTACATGAAATCTCTTGCAATGAAGGCCAACATACCATTTGCCTTCTTTACTGCCTGCTGCACCTGCATGCTTATCTTCAGTGACTGGTGCACAAGGACACCCAGGTCCCATTGCACACTCCCCTCTCTCAATTTACAGCCACTCGGGTATTAATCTGCTTTCTTGTTTTTGCTTCCGAAGTGAATAACCTCACATTTATCCAAATTATACTGCATTTGCCATTGATATGCCCACTCACCCATCCTGTTGAGACCATGCTGAAGGATCTCTGCATCCTCATCACAGTTCACCCTCCCACCAAACTTGGTATCATCTACAAACTTGGAAATGTTACATTTTGTTCCCTCATCCAAATCGTTAATATATGTTGTGAATAGCTGGGGTCCCAACACCGATTCCTGTGGCACCCCACCAGTTACTGCCTGCCAATTTGAAAATGACCCGTTAATTCCTACTCTTGATTTCCTCTCTGCCAACCAGTTTTCTATTCATCTCAATACACCTCCTCCAATCCCATGCACTTTAATCTTGCACATTCATCTCTCATGTGGGACTTTGTCAAACGCTTTCTGAAAGTTCAAATATACTACATCGACTGGCTCCCTCTTGTCAACTCTACTGGTTACATCTTCATAGAATTCCTACAGATTTGTCAAGTATGATTTTCCCTTCATAAATCCATGCTGACTCTGTCTGATCCTGCCACTGCTTTCTAAATGCTCTGCTATAAAATCCTTGGCAATAGATTAAAGAATTTTCCCCACTACCGATGTTAGGCTCACTGGTCTGTAATTCCCTCTACCTCCCTTTTTGAATATTGGAGTGACATTAGCCACCCGCCAGTCTGCAGTGACTGTTCCAGAGTCTATAAAATCCTGGAAGATAACCACCAATGCATCCACTATTTCCAGAGCTACTTCCTTAAGTACTCTGGGATGTAGATTAGTAGGCCCTGGGGATTTATCGGCCTTCAATCCCAATAATTATCCCAGCACCATTTCCTTACTAATATTGATCTCTCTCAGCTTTTCTAAATCTTGCATTCTCCAACAATTCTGGAATTTGATTTGTGTTCTCCTTTGTGAAGACAGAACCAAAGTATGTATTCAGTTCCTCAGCCATTACATTGTCCTCTATTACACATTCCCCCGTTTCTGTCTGTAGGCAACCTACTTTAGCCTTTACCGATCTTTTTCTCTTCACATATCTATAGAAAGGCTTAGCATCAGTCTTTATGTTCCCTGCACGCTTACTTTCGTACTCTATTATCCCCTTCCTAATCAATCCCTTGGTCCTTCTTTGCTAAATTCCTAACTGCTCCAAATTCTCAGATTTATTAATTTTCTTGGCCAATCTGTATGCTTCTCCCTTGGATTGGATGCTATCTCTTATTTCCTTTGTAAACCACGGATTGGCCCTCTTCCCCATTTTGCTTTTGCGACAGACAAGAATAAACAGGTGTTGCAGATCCCCCATGCATTCCTTGAATGTTTACCATTGCCTGCCTATCCACTGTCATCCCTTTAAGTAACAATCCCCAATCTATCAAGGCCAACTCACACCTCATATCCTTGTAGTTTCCATTATTAAGGTTCAGCACCCTAGTCTCTGAATCAATAGCCTCGCCCTCCACCTTGATAAAAAATTCTATTATATTATGGTTGCTCTTCCCCAAGGGGTCTCGCACAGCTCGACTGGCAATGATTCCCTTCTCATTGCACTGTACCCAGTCTAAGACGCCTGCTCTCTGGTTGATTTCTCCACACATTGGTCAAGAAAACCATCCATATACACTCCAGGAATTCCTCCTCTACGGCATTGTGACTAATTTGATTTGTCCAATCTAAAATCACCCATGATCACTGATATTCCCTTATCACATGCATCTCTAATTTCTTATTTAATGCCATTCTTGACATCACTACTGCAGTTTGGGGGTCTATATATGACCCCTAATAATGTTTTTGCCCCAGTATATTTCTCAACTCTAACCATACAGACTCCACATTATCAGAGCTAATATCCTTTCTCATTATAGTGTTAATTTCCTCTTTAACCAGCGATGCCTCTCTGCCGCCTTTTCCTTTTTGCCTGTCCTTCCTAAATACTGCATACCCTGGGACATTCAGTTCCCATCCCTGGTTACCCTGCAGCCATTTCTCAGTAATCCCAATTATATCATATCCGGTTACATTTATCTGCACGATTAGTTCATCTACTTTATTTCAAATGCTCCACGCATTAAGGCACAAAGCCTTTAAGCTTGTCCCTTTAACAGTGTTTGCCTCCTCCTTATTTTTCTCAATAGCCCTGTTTGAATCATGTCCTTGGTTTCTCAGCCTATCACTTTTCTTACCTCCTGTTCTAGCTTTTGGTTTTGTCCTTGCTGCCTTCTTCTCTGACTCTTTACTCAGGATCCCATCCCTCTGGCATATTACTTTAAACCCTCCACAGCTGCTCTAGCAAACACTCCTTCTAGGACATGAGTCCTGCCCAGGTGTAACCTGTCCAGTTTGTACAGGTCCCACCTCCCCCAGAACTGGGCCCAATGTTTCGGGAATATGAAACCCTCCCCTTAAGAAAGAAAGACTTGCATTTATACAGTATTTTTCACAACTGCCGTACATCGCAATGTGCTTTACAGGCTTTGAAATATTAAAGTACCATCAATGTTGTAACTGAGTCAGAATACGCAGGTTGAAAGTTGGACTGAAGATTTTAAAGTGGGAGCTTTTGAATCCATGGCACAGTACAGCCCAGTATGACAGCACAACAGGGAGAAAGTTGGAGAGGAAGGCAAGCTTAGTAATAGTGTGGGTTGTGTTGAAAGCAGACTGTTTGAGACCAGGCTAATGATTGAAAAACACAGAGGAAAAGAGTTTATAAATCAAAATAGCATGTATTTTTGGCCTTTATGAAGCCATGAGGAGTTACATAACAATGCATCCAAATGAGAAAAATGCACCAAATCAGAAGAAAACGAATTGGCAAACAGACTGACAAATATACAATGAGACAAATTGGAAACAGAATTTAGGATCTGTTGGATCACATCTTGGATGTGTTTTTGAGACTTCAGATTTCTCTTCCTCAGGAATCTCTATTTTCTGGAAATTTCTGCCAGAATCCATTTCCTACAAGTCTCCAGAGCTTTTTGTCATTTCAGCACATCCCAAAGCTCTTTACAACCAATGATGTATTTTTGAAGTGTAATCCAAGGGCAGCCATGTCAGGATGACAGCAATTAAAATGACAGGAAGCTCGGGATCAGTCTTACAGTCATACAGCATGGAACTAGACCCTCTAGTCCAACCAGTCCACGCTGACCATGTTTCCAAACTAAACTAGTCCCACTTACCTGCGCTTGGCCCATATCTCTCCAAACCTTTCCTATTCGTGAACTTATACAAATGCCTTTTAATCACTGCAACTGTGCCTGCATCCACCACTTTCTCTGGCAGTTCATTCTACATATGAACTATTTTCTGTAAAAAAGTTGTTCCTTATATTCTTTTTAAATCTTTTTCCATTCACCTTAAAAGTATGCCCCACAGTTTTAACTTCCTCCACCCTAGTGAAAAGACCCTTGTCATTCACCTTATCTATGCCCCTCATGATTTTATAAACCTCAATAAGGTCACCCCTCAACCTACTCCGGTGAGAAAAGTCTCAGCCTTTTCAGTCTATTTTTACGTCTCAAACCCTCCAATCCTGGCAGCATCCTGGTAAATCTTCTCTGTACCCTTTCCAGTTGAATAATATCTTTCCTATCATTGGGCTACTGGAAATGCACATAGTACTTCAGGAGAGGCCTCATCAGCAACATGTACAATCTGAATATGCTGTTTCACCTCCTATACTCAAGGGTCTGACCAATAAAGGCAAATATGTTAAACACATAAACACACTACCTGTGACGCAACTTTCAAAGAATTATGTATCTGAACCCTAGATCTCTCTGTTCGACAACACCACCCAGGGTCCTACCATTAATTGTATAAGTCCTGACTTTGCTTGTTTTACCAAAATGCAATACATCACACTTATCCAAATTAAACTCCATCTGTCACTCCTCAGCCCACTGACCCAATTGATCAAGGTTTCTTTATAACCTTAGATAACCTTCCTCAATGTTCAATATATCACCGATTTTGGTGACATCTGTGAACCTACTAACAAAAGTGGACATCCAAACATTTTGCACTGTAATGAGGAGGCAGTTCCTGCCACTTCTGGCATGATGTTACCAGAAAACACGTTCCTCCCCTTCTCTGAGGGACCAAGGTCTCTATGATACCCTGATCCACTCCTCAATCACTCCCAAACCCCATACCCTTTTCAAAGCACCTTTGCATGCAAATACAGGAGATGTAACCCTTTCCCACGCTTCTCTTCCCCGCCTGAAGCTCCATGCCTCATTCCAGGTGAAGCAGAGATGACGTGTCTTTCTTGTAACTTACCTACTATATTCACTGCTCACAATGTGTTATCCTCTCTGTACATATTTTTATACATGCAAACATATGTATATATGCATACTTTGGAGGCATTATATAAATGCAAGTCTTTCTTTTTTAATAACTCACAGTAGAGGAGAAATTATAATGGGGAATAAGGAAATAACAGAGACATTAAATCAGTACCAGAAAAAAATCCAGAAATAGTGAGAAATCAATGGTCTAGTGGTAATGTGAAAGTTAAAGAAATTAGTTTTAGTAAAGAAAAGTACTGGAAGATTTAGTGACTAAGAGGGGACAAATCCATTAGACTTCATAGCTGTGTCCTGTTGATTTAAAGAATGTGACTGCAGAGACTGTGCTTGCAATAGCTTTGATCTTCAAGTATTTCTAGGATGCAGACCGGTTTCCACAAATTGCAAGATAACAAAAGTAACGCCATTGTTAGGGAGAGAAAAACACAGGGAAGTTACGGCCAGTTAGCTTGGCTGGTTGGATGGCTGGTTTGCAATGCAGTCACACCAACAGCACCAGCTAAGGTTACAATTAAGGACTATCCTTCTCAACCTCTCCCCCTTGCCTGAGGCGTGGTGACCCTCAGGTTAAACCACCACCAGTAACCCCCCCGGCCCGACTGCTCTCTCTGATGAGCCCACAGTCTGGTCGGACTGCGCCAACTTTACCTTTTTGTGAAGAAAATCCTAGCATCTATTATTAAGAATGTGGCAGCAGACTCAGTTTGAGCATTTTGAGTGTATAACCAGCAAAGAGCACAAGGGGGATCCAGAAGGTGCAGTGTATTTGGGAAAGTAAGTGTTGAGGATAATGGAAAGCAGTTGTAAAGTTGAATGTTCTAAAAATTCATTCACAGATGAGTGCATCACTTGGCTAGGCCAGCATTTATAGAACGATCCCAGAGGGCAGTCAAAAGTTAATCACATTGCTGGGGGCATGGATTCACATATAGGCCAGGCCAGATAAGGATAGCAGTTTCCTTTCCTGGAGCAGATGGGTTTTTCCCCCAACAGTCGACAATGGATTCATGGTCATCGTTATACTCTTAATTCCAGATTTACATTGAAAAATAAATTCTACCATCTGCTGTGGCAGGATTCAAGCCCAGGTCCCCAGAATACTACCTGGGTCTCTGAATTAACAGTGCAGTGACAATGCCACAATACTGTCACCTCCCCTTGCAGGGAGAGTAGGAACATGGCAGATGGAAGTAAATGTGCAGAAATGTGAAATTACATACTTTTTTGGGAAAAAATGTAGAACAGCATATGGTTAAATGATAGAATACTGAGAAGTGTTGAAATTTAGAAGCTCCTTGTTCATGAATTACAGACAGTTAATACACACATTCAGAAAACAATTAGAAAGACATATGGCTTGTGAGCACTAATTATGAAGGATTAGTGTAGAAGAGTAAGAAAATATTGTTAAAATTAGAGTGTGGCCACACTTGGAGCACTGTGCGCAGTTTGATCTCATTACTTAAGGAAGGATATATTTCCCTGCCAGAGATTGAAAGTTTACTCGCCTGATTCTTGGGATGAAAGGATTGTCCTGGAGAGATTATGTATATTGCCTATCATTTAGAAGAATGAGAATGCAAAATCTTTGAAGGATTTTACAAGATCAATGCTAAGACTCTGGATCCTGGCTGGGTTGCAGTGGCAACTGTCTCTGTTCCTAAAGGCTTCAGCTCTTACAAGTGAGTTGGAAAATGTTACGAGGAAAATGTTTTATTTAAAGTGTCTCAAGATTTCCCCAGAAAGAAATTGGACATTTGCTTTTAGCATGAATGTTAATGGTCAACATCTGTACGGTGTGAAACACTGGCAGTGAATCCCAATTCAGCCACTACAACAAACAGCTGTGAGGATGTCAGATTAACAATGTATGATTATCTGGAGAATGGGGAGTATTGCTTTAAATCAATTGTTTTAAGCCAAATATATTTACTTTAATCGTATATGGCACAGTGGTTCAGTGGTTAGCACTGCTGACTCACAGTGTCAGGGACCTGAGTTTGATCCCACCCTTGGGAGACTATCTGTCTGGAGTTTTCATATTCTCTCTGTTTCTGCCAAGTGCTCTGGTTTCCTCCCACAGTCCAAAGATATACAGGTTAGGTGGATTGGCCTGTAGTGTTCAGGGATGTGTAGGCTAGGTGTAGTTAGGGTGTTAGCCATGGGTTATATGGCAGGGGTATGGGTCTAGGTGATATGCTCTTTGCAGGGTTGGTGTGGACTTGTTGGGCCAAATGGCCTGTTTCCACACTGTAGGGATTTTATTAAAAAAAGATGAAATATTCTCATCATGATAGAGGGACGTGATGGATAAACTCATGATTGAAGGTTATAGAAAAGTACATTTGGGATTATCAAATGCTCTGATAGAATACAATGGTTCCTGTGCTGGTTCAATCTTTGAAATGGAGAAGATGGAAAACAATGTTGGAGCAACATTTTTGCATTTTTACTAGAATGCCTTAGAGGATCAGGGAGAGATTACACATAACTTTAAGCTTTCTGGAAATGTATTTCTTTTTTTTAATGTTCCAATGGGAGGTAACTCAATTACATTGAATTTTTGCTGGTAAATTTGACACTGTCTTTTGGAAGAATCTCGATAGGACAGTTAATATATTATTCTGCTAGTGATAAGAAAATTGATTAGCAAAAGACGCATTTGAGGTAACTTTTTAAGTTTGCACTGTGACTTACGGTCTGAAATGCATTCCGGTTAAGTTAGGCAATAAATCAGTTTCAATAGAAATTTGTGAAAGAAATTGGGTGAATATGTTTTTAAAATAGGATTGCATGTATTACTTTAATATAGCACAGAAGCAGGCCATAATGCTCAACCTGCTAGTCTTTATTCCTCCATTAAAACCTCCTTTCATTCTTCCCAACGTCACCCTAACTGGGTTTCCTCCTAGTCCTTTAGAACATAGAATATAGAACAGTACTGCGCCATGAACAGGCCCTTCAACCCACAATGTCTGCGCTGACCATGATGCCATTCTAAATTAATTCTATCTGCCTGGACATGGTCTGTATCCTTCTATTTCCTGCCTGTTTATGAGTCTTTCTAAAGGCCTCTTTAACATTGCTGTCAAACACCGCTTCTACCACCTTCCCAGGCAGCACGTTCCAGGCACCTACCACTCTCCTGTGTAAAAACCTGCCTTGCACACACCTCCTTTAAACTTTTCACCTTTTGCCTTAAACCTGTGCCTCCTAGAATATGACATTTCTCACTCTGGTAAAAAGACTCCGACTGTCCATCCAGCCATGACTCTTTCAATTTTATATACTTCTTTAAGTTGCCTCCTCTGTCTTCGACGCTCTAGCAAAAACAATCCAAGTTTGTCCAACCTCTCCTTATAGCTAATACACTCCTATCCAGGCAATATCCTGGTTAATGTACATTGCACCTTCTTCAGGGCCTCCACATCCTTCCTACGGTGCGGTGACCAGAACTGCACACAATACTCCAAATGTGGTTGAACTAAAATCTTATACAGCTGCACAACTTGCCAAGTTTTATACTCAACGCCCCAACCAATGAAAGCAAGCATACCTTACACCTTCTTTATTGCCTTATTCACTTGTGTTGCTACTTTCAGGGAGCTATGGATTTGCACCTCAAGAACCCTTTGTACATCTTTGCTCCTAAAGGTCCTGCCATTTACTGTATGCTATCTTCTAGCATTTGACCTCCCAGAGGGCATCCCTTCACAATTGTCTGGATTAAACTCCATCTGCCATATCTTCCAACTTTCCAAATGATCTATATCTTGCTGTTTCCTTTGACAACCATCTTCATTATCCACAACTTCATCAATTTTCATGTGGTCTGCAAACTTACTAATCAGACTACACACATTTTCATCCAAATCCTTTTATATATAGTACAAATAACAAAGGTTCCATTACTGACCCCTGTAAGACCACTGGAAACAAACCTTCAGTCAAAAGAAAACCCTCCCCAACTACCCTCTGTCTTCAATGACCGAACCAATTTTATATCCAATTTAATAACACAACATGGGTCCCATGTGACTTAATCTTATAGACCAACCACCATGAGGGACCTTCTCAGATACTTCAGTGAAGTCCAACATCCGCTGCCCTGCCCCCATCAGTCATCTTCATCACTGCCTCAAAAAACTCAATCACATTTGTGAGACATGTCCCACACAAAGCCTTGCTGACTATCCCTAATAAGTCCATTTATTTCCAAATGCGAGTAAATCTTGTCTCTAAGGATCTCTTCCAATAATTTCCTTACCGCTGTTTTAAGGCTCACCGGCCTATAATTTGCTGGATTATTCCTGTTTCCCTTCTTAAACAAAGCAACAACATTGGCTATTCTCCAATCTTCTAGGACATCGCCTGTGGCTAAAGAGATACCAAAGGTCTCTGTCAATGCCTCAGCAATCTCCTCCCTTGCCTCCTTTAGTATCCTGGGATAGATTCCAACAGGCCCTGGAGACTTATCAACGTTAAAGATTTTCAAGTCACCCAACACCTCTGTCTTCTTAATATCAACATACCCTAGAATATCAACATACCCCTCCCAATCTTAGCATCCATGTGCTTCACCTTGGTGAATACCGATGCAAAGTACTCATTAAGGACCTCATCCACTTCCTCTGGTTCCACACATAAATTCCCTCTTTTGTCCTTGGTGGGCGTATCCTTTCCGTGGCTACCCTCTTGCTCCTAATGTACAAGTACAATGTCTTGAGAGTTGCCTTAATCCTATTTGCCAAGGATATTTCATGGCCCCTTTCAGCCCTCCTAACTTCTTGTTTAAGTTCTTTCCTGCTTCCTTTATATTCCTCAAGGGCCTTGTCTGATTTCAATTTCCTAAACCTTACATATGCTTCCATTACCTTTTTGACTAATATTTCAATATCTCTTGTCAGCCTGGGTTCCCAAATCTTGCTATCCTTACCACACAGGAACATATTTGCTCTGAAGTCTGATTAGCTGGTCTTTAAGCACTCCCAAATGTCAGATGTGGATTTACCTTCAAGCAGCCACCCCTAATCTAATTTCTCCAGGTCCTGCCTAATACGGTTGTAATTAGCTTTCCCTCAGTTTAACACATTTACCCAAGGACCACTCTTACTCTTATCTATGTCTATTTTAAACCATACAGATCTATGATTATTTTCCCCCTCTTATATTTGTCCAGATTCCCCTGAAATGATTTTGTGCTATTTACCTCAACAACGCCATGTGGTAGCAAGTTCCACTTCCCATGGATGGACATGAAATAGGTGAGAGGGGAAGAGGAAAGGTCAGAAACAAAACATAATTGAAGGGAAACCTCCTTTTGCTCAGTGAGGTGGAGTAAGTTGGCCAAGAGGTTATCTGTCCTTAGGGAAGTGGAGGGAATATGTACTGAAAAGTATTGTAGATTCACCACGTTGTGGACTGCGTGGATTTTGGATATTATGATCAGAACAAGTGCTGAAGGCAAGAAAGAGTGAGATCATAGAATGTTTTGAAGAAAATGACAAGATTATAGAGAATCATTAGGGTTTCACATGTACAATGGTAATGAGGTTACAAGCCTTGGTGTGTGTAAGAACATGATTTGTGAGCATTCTGAGTGCTTATAGAAGCATAGCCCATCAGTAAATCCATCCTCAAAACAATAGTGACAACAACTGCAAGAACTGAGAACTTATTATTTACTTTCTGACTTAATCAAAAAGCTTTAATGTTCAATAACTAGCAAGAAAAAGGATGGGAGTGTCCGAGATAACAAGCATGGGGCTGGATGAACACAGCAGGTCAAGCAGCATCAAAGGAGCAGGAAAACTTGACGTTTCGGGCCTAAACCCTTCAACTGGATGCCTTGTTAACCAATTTTCTCTCAGTCAAAGAAGAAAGAACCAAGAAAATTACAGCACAGAAACAGGCCCTTCGGCCCTCCAAGCCTGCGCTGATCCAGATCCTCCATCCAAACCTGTCGCCTATTTTCCAAGGATCTGTATTCCTCTGCTCCCTGCCCATTCATGTATCTGTCTAGATACTTCTTAAATGACGCTATCGTGCCCGCCTCTACCACCTCTGCTGGCAATGCGTTCCAGGCACCCACCACCCTCTGCATAAAGAACTTTCCACTCATATCTCCCTTAAACTTTTCCCCTCTCAACTTGAAATCATGACCCCTCGTAATGGAATCCCCCACTCTGGGAAAAAGCTTCTTGCTATCCACTCTGTCTATACCTCTCATGATTTTGTAGACCTCAATCAGGTTCCCCCTCAACCTCCGTCTTTCTAATGTAAATAATCCTAATCTACTCAACCTCTCTTCATAGCTAGCACCCTCCATACCAGGCAACATCCTGGTGAACCTCCTTTACACCCTCTCCAAAGCATCCACATCCTTTTGGTAATGTGGCGACCAGAACTGTACACGGTATTCCAAATGTGGTCGAACCAAAGTCTGATACAACTGTAACATGACCTGCCAACTCTTGTACTCAGTACCCTGTCTGATGAATGAAAGCATGCTGTATGCCTTCTTGACCACTCTATCGACCTGCGTTGCCACCTTCAGGGTACAATGGACCTGAACACCCAGATCTCTCTGTGCATCAAATTTCCCCAGGGCTTTTCCATTTACCGGATAGTTCGCTCTTGAATTGGATCTTCCGAAATGCATCACATCGCATTTGCCTGGATTGAACTCCTTCTGCCATTTCTCCACCCAACACTCCAATCTATCTATATTCTGCTGCATTCTCCGACAGTCCCCTTCACTATCTGCTACTCCACCAATCTTAGTGTCATCTGCAAACTTGCTAATCAGACCGTCTATACCTTCCTCCAGATCCCTTATGTATATCACAAACAACAGTGGTCCCAACACTGATCCCTGTGGAACACCAATGGTCACAGTTCTCCATTTTGAGAAACTCCCTTACACTACAACTCTCTGTCTCCTGTTGCCCAGCCAGTTCTCTATCCATCTAGCTAGTACACCCTGGACCCCATGCGACTTCACTTTCTCCATCAGCCTACCATGGGGAAACTTATCAAACGCCTTACTGAAGTCCATGTATGTGACATCTACAGCCCTTCCCTCATCTATCAACTTTGTCACTTCCTCAAAGAATTCTATCAAGTTGGTAAGACATGACCTTCCCTGCACAAAACCATGCTGCCTATCACGAATAAGCCCATTTTCTTCCAAACATAAATAGAAACCTATCCCTCAGTATCTTCTCCAGCAGCTTCCCCACCACTGATGCCAGGCTCACTGGTCTATAATCTGGAATATCCTTTCTACCCTTCTTAAACAAGGGGACAACATTAGCAATTCTCCAGTCCTCCGGGACCTCACCCATGCTCAAGGATGCTGCAAAGATACTTGTTAAGGCCCCAGCTATTTCCTCTCTCGCTTTCCTCAGTAACCTGGGATAGATCCCATCCGGACCTGGGGACTTGTCCACCCTAATGCCTTTTAGAATACCCAACACTTCCCCCCTCCTTATGCCGACTTGACCTAGAGTAATCAAACATCTATCCCTAACCTCAACATCCGTCATGTCCCTCTCCTCAGTGAATACTGACGCAAAGTACTCATTAAGAATCTCACTCATTTTCTCTGACTCCTCGCATAACTTCCTTCCTTTGTCCTTGAGTGGGCCAAAGCTTTCTCTCGTTATCCTCTTGCTCCTTATGTACGAATAAAAGACTTTGGGATTTTCCTTAACCCTGTTTGCTAAAGATATTTCATGACCCCTTTTAGCTCTTTTAATTCTTTGTTTTAGATTTGTCCTACTTTCCTGATATTCTTCTGAAGCTTCGTCTGTTTTCAGTCGCCTAGACCTTCCTTTTTCCTCTTTGCTAGTCTCTCAATTTCACCTGTCATCCATGGTTCCCTAATCTTGCCCTTTCTATCCCTCATTTTCACAGGGACATGTCTGTCCTGCACTCTAATCAACCTCTCTTTAAAAGCCTCCCACATATCAAATGTGGATTTACCCTCAAACAGCTGCTCCCAATCCACATTCCCCAGCTCCTGCCGAATTTTGCTATAGTTGGCCTTTCCCCAATTTAGCACTCTTCCTTTAGGACCACTCTCGTCTTTGTCCATGGGTATTCTAAAACTTACGGAATTGTGATCACTATTACCAAAGTAATCCCCTACTGAAAGTTCAACCACCAGGCTGGGCTCATTCCCCAACACCAGGTCCAGTATAGCCCCTTCCCAAGTTGGACTATTTATATACTGCTCTATAAAACCCTCCTGGATGCTCCTTACAAATTCTGCTCCATCTAAACCCCTAACACTAAGCGAATCCCAGTCAATGTTGGGAAAATTAAAATCTCCCATCACCACCACCCTGTTGCTCCTACATCTTTCCATAATCTGTCTACATATTTGTACGTCTATCTCACGCTTGCTGTTGGGAGGCCTGTAGTACAGCCCCAACATTGTTACTGCACCCTTCCTATTTCTGAGCTCTGCCCATATTGCCTCACTGCTCGAGTCCTCCATAGTGTCCTCCTTCAGCACAGCTGTGATATCCTCTTTGACCACTAATGCAACTCCTCCACCCCTCTTACCTCCCTCTCTATCCCGCCTGAAGCATCTGTATCCTGGGACATTTATTTGCCAATCTTACCCTTCCCTCAACAAAGTCTCAGTAATAGCAATAACATCATACCCCTAAGTTCATCTGCCTTACCTACTCCTCATGCATGTGATCGCATCTATTTTCTACTTTGTCCCTGTGTTCTTGTACATTAACAGCAGTGTAGATTAGCAGTTGGTTGAATGGAGATTGTAACATTCAAGGCACAAAATATTCTAATTGTTGCTATATTCAACTCTGCCTAGAAATAAGAGCAGGACCCGTTGGGATATTCTAAAAGGCCACGCAATTCAGTTCAAGGGTCATTGAACAACACTTGGTGAAGAGTTAGCTGATAACGGGTGAAGAGACTTCAGGCAACTAAAGTCCTGTTGATGAAGGTCCTGGGTGCTGGGCGGTGTGCCTCATTGAAGTCTATGGGAGTGAAGAAGGTTGCTGGCTCTGTCCTGCAAGGCAGATGGGTCTGTGGGAAGTTTTTCAGTACTAATTAGCTCAATGGATCTAGAAGGAAGCTGTCGTCTAAAGAGCTGAAAGTTAATCAAAAAATAAATGGTGTGACTCGCTGATATCTGGGTGAGTTGTGGAGAAATTTGTGGGATCTGTCCTGGTTATGTTTGACACTACAGTTTGCCTTTAATTCATAACAAGCTCATATTAATTCTGGATGCTAGAGTATAAGGTAGAGGGTATTTACTGTTTGGTTTATTGACTTGTAAATCATAGAATTTCTTTTGTTTGTTTTAAACCATGGAATCTTGTGCGGCTTTATTCTTTTAGTGACTAACAGGGGATTTCAAATTTCACCAGTTTAAGGAAGGAAATAACAATCTCTAACTGGATCATAACAAATTTGGGACCAAACAAGTATGGGATCATATATGGGATTATAACATGGACAAATATTATTTTTCATTCATTACACACCAGTGACAAGCAGGATGAGATCAGGACTTCTTCATTATGAACTAATCAAGGGAATACAATTCTCATCAAAGTGGAGCACAGTTTACACAGTGCAGCCCATAGCACCAAACGGGCAAGTTGATGAACAGAAATTGAGAAAAGAGGGCATTCAGGAATAGAAATTTAAAAACCTATAGTCTTGAAATGTGAGGCGATAGAAGCAAAGGAAACTTTCAGTCACAATCTTTGTGAACTATTCATCCTGTACCTGAACGTTAAAATTCAAACAATATATTGTTGCTATTTTAACAGAGTTTACTTCACACTTCTAAAAAAAATGGACTGAGGTTATTGAAATTACAGATAAAGTTATTGGACATATACACAGACATTACTGGCAGGGTCAGCATTTGTTGTCCACCCCCTAATGGTCTTTAAAGTGAATGGCTTGCTCGATCACTTCTAACAGTAAATTAGAACCAACTACATCACCTTGGATTTGAAGTCAAGTGTAAGCCAGCCAAGGTAAAGATGGCAGATTTCCTAACTACTATGACAACTGATGATAGGTTCCTCAGATTAGATATATTATCAGTTTTTTTTTATTAATTCAGTTTAAATTTTGCCAGTTGCAATAGTAGGATTCGAACCAGTTCCCTCAATCATTCACCTGGGCCTCTGCTTTACTAATCTAGTGACATTACCACTACACCATTGGCTCCTTCATAGAAATATATTAAATATTCAAATAATAATCTTTGCCGAGTATCACTGTACCATCCAGTCAGTAATATAGCATCATTCAACAAGCCCAGAAGTACTCATTGTTGTCATTTGACAACATCACATTATTTTTCATATGAATCTGTATTTTCAGGCACAGAATACTCGTAACATGCTGTTGTGATAACTTTTTCTTCACACAACCAGGGGTTAGGATTTGGAATGCACTGCTTGAGGCAGCTCTGCCATTATTTTCAAAAGGCAATTGCACAACTACCTGAAGGGTAAATGTTTGGGAAAGGACAGCTGTGTGGGACAAATTGAATAGCATTTATGATCAGCAGGCTGTGGACGGACAGTTGGCTGGGCCTTCCTCCTGGAAAATTCATAGAAATGGGGACTGAACCAGTGGACTGCAACTGCAAAGCTTTGCAATCAACCATGAATGACACAGCATGGGGCCAGGAGGCCCAGGTTCAGGTTCCACCTGCTCCAGAGGTATGTAATAACATCATTGAGCAGATTGGTCTGGAAAATATCTGATTTGACATAGCACAAAGGAGACGATTTGGTCCATCATACTCGTTCTGTCTCTTTGGGAGAGCCTGTCCACTTAGTTTCATATTCCTGGCCCTTTCCTCATTGTCCTGTAAATGCTGTCTTCATCTGGTTCCCAATTGAAAGTTAATATTGAATCTGGTTTACCACCCCAGTTCCAAGTAGTACATTCTTTTCCTATCCACCCACATTATAAACTAAAAGTTGTTCAGGCTCATGGGGACGTCAATTAAAATTGAAATTGATTTGTTGGGAATAAGTTATGGAATTGGTTATAGAATCAGCACAAATGTGGCTGGAGTTCAGATTCAGATAAGTAATGAAACTGACTGAATAGTGGCAGGGGGTGCTGAATGGCCTCCACCAGTTCTTATGTTCATGGTAGTTAACTTGACATTGTGAAAGCTTACCTCAAGAACTTGTGGGTGTCCTACTCACAACTTTCCAGCCAGCTCTACCCTGCAACATAAATTGATTGCTCCTTTAGTGGGTTAGTCGAACTCCCTAACAGGACCCGTGATCATGAAACTAACAAAAACTTCACTGTTAGCCATGTCACATTGGGTAGCACTGTTGCCTCTCAGTCCAATGGTTGAAACTTCAAGCCTCCTTTGGCTGGCTGAGCATATAAGCTGGGTTTTGGTGTCCTCTGGAGAAGTTAAACTGAGGCCCTGTCTTCTCTCTCAGGTGCACAAACAAATCCCATGACCCTAATTTGAAGAAAAGCCAGTTCTCCCTGGTTCTCGAGCCTATATTCATGAGATTGTTCAATGTCTGTGACCTCCTATAATGTAAAAGAGCTGTGTATTTGTGAATCACATTCCGTGACCACACTCATCCCAAGCACTTCACAGTTAATTATGTCCTTTACAAGTGTTTGGCTGCTGCATTCACTAGGCTCAATGTATGTGCAGCAAGCTCCCACAAACAGCAATTAGATAAAAGAAAACCAAATTATTGGGCTATTGGGTAACAGACATGTTGCCGGAATGTAGCATCTTGCACTCATCAGCAAAATGTTATTCTGAGACAAAAATCTTCTCTTCTTAGCAACATTTAAATTCTACACCATCACGTGACTTCTGTTTTAGGTGTTGCGGAATAAATATTGGCCTGGGCTCTCCCCTGAGGTAGTGAAATAATGCCATAGGGATCCTGTTTGTGCACCTGTGAACCCCATCTCATATGAAAGATAGTCCCTCTAACAGTACACTATTCTGTCAGTGCAGAACAGAAGATATCAATATAGATTTCATGGTTAGATTCCTGGGATGATGCTTAAAACACACAAGATTTTGACACACAAACATAGCGTTACCAACTGAAACCCAGTGGACACCTATTGGTTTGTTTTCTACTTTCTTGGTAACAATATCATATTGTACTCTAACAGTGCATCAAACAATTTTAATTCATAAGCTGGTGACTGTATGAAGCTCATTGAGAGAGTCAGAAACACACCGTTATTTTGCTTCCTCAGCTTCAAGCGCTAGCCATGTCTGTGAATTACATTCTGCTCTGGGTCTCGCAAAAAAAAATTAGAAAAAACATGTTTTATCCTCACAGTCAGGCAATTTAAAGGATTGTGAGATAGTGCACAACTTGCAACTGTCAACCCTGCCTAAAGTAGACTTTTACAATCCACGTGGGGCAGACCAGAGGCTGCAAACCAATATATTGCCTCCATGAGCCAGCAGAAACAGGTATGAGACAATATCAACCAAAACTAAACAGTGTCTTTGACATCATAAAAGGTCCATAGGAGTGTTATCAAACAAACTTGGTCACAGAACCAAAAAGGGGCATTACCTAAGAATGGTGAGCAAAAGCTTGGTCATAGCCCGAGGAATGTCTTACAAGAGAAGAGAAAGGTAGAGAGGTGGAGAGGTTAGGAGAGGGAATGCCAGTCCACAAAAGATCAGAGTTAAAGGAATGCAAGGGTTTTGCAAGCTTGTGGTGGTGGAGGAGGTTTCAGAGAAAGGGAGGGCCAACGCTATTAAAATCGAGGAAGGTGATGTTGGTCAATGGGCAAAGTAGAATACAGGATGACCTTTTTTCTGCAATAGTAAACCTATCTAAAACAAGGACTACAGTTTTGAATTTGTTAACCTCGAATTAAAAAGCAATAAAGGTGTTCACTTTAAATTACTCAGCTGCTGAGCTAAAGGGAACATTTTCCCTCAAACCCCTGAATGTCAGTGGATGTTTACATTTCAACAAGGCATCATGTTAGTTTTCAATCCCACATTCCTCTCGTAGCAAATGGTCAAGTAACTAACTGCTGTACCCTATTTGAGAAGTGAATGGTAAACAGGAGGGTGCCTTACTGCTGCCTGCTGGAAAGCTCCCTTGGTGTAGGTGCCACCTCCCCTGTAGTTAATGGCAGGGATCTCCTCGTTCAGCAGAGAGCACTTGTGCTGGTGGTATTGGGGGGCCGAGATGTAGTCGACCCTGGGCACCACATTGCTCCTGGAGGAAAAGGTCACAATTGCCACCCGGGTGGCGGAAGGCACCACCGGGAAATCCGACAGCAGCTTCTTGACAAACTTCAGCTCGTTGTCGAAATTGGCACTGCCCACGCTGGAGGACTCATCCACCAGAAAGACCAAATCCAGGTTGAGACTCTTCTCTCTCAGCTTGCGCACGTTGCGTTTGAAGACTGTGCCCAGCTTTATCACCCTGTTGGTAGCTGTGGCCAAGCTGTTGCGATGCTCTTTCAACTCAAAGGTCTTTCCCTTTAAGAAGCTCCTTTGAAAAGAAAATGGGTGATAAGAGGCAAGACAGCAAGCAGCATGCAGAAACACGACGAGTGTCCCAGCCAGCCGCATTATTTAACAAAGTAAAAGCAGATTAAAAACAAAGAACAAAATTAATAATTCAATCTTCACAAAATCTCCCAGGACTTTCTGCAACAGTTTCTTCTGGAAAATGGACACAGGCAAAACAATCTCTCTCTCTCTCTCTGAAAATTCTCTCTTATAACTGCGCTTTCTCTGGAGACCAGTACAGAAGTCAGGTTGTGATAGGATGAAACTTTTGAGTGTCTCTCTGAGTCTGACACTAAAGCAGTAAAGGAGAGGGGCGGGTTTTTCAAAAAAAAATACTGCTGGAGTAACTGAGATTCCTTGTCGCTGTTACTTATGCGTCAAGCTATCAGCATTCCCAAAGAAAACATCAGCACAAACTTCCTGATTGATCCCATATGTCTGGCAAAACCAGTAACCGAGAGTGCCATTTTAATTGAAAACATTTTGGCTACTTTTCAGTTCCAATTGTTAAATAGCTCAGTTTCACCTTGGACAATGGTAGTTCTTCCACATAGCTTCTGCTATGCAAGTCAAGAAAGTATTTTTTTAATTAAACCAAATGTAACTTTGATGAATGCACTCAATTCCCAATCGATCCAGAGGATAACTAGAGCAAGAGATTGACACATTCCATTAAACACAGGCACTTTAAGAAGCCTTCTCAAAACATGTTTTATTTCTTACTATAACTTTTGCCCTATACATGCGAGCAGACAGCTTTAGGGACTGGATGAGGAATGAGTTGGACAAAAAAAAACTACATCAGCTGCTAAGCCACCACATCTGGCGAGAAAACTCAGAAATCTCACTTCTGACCATAGCACTGCTTTGAAAGGGATTCCAATCAGTATCATTCCAAATCAACTTAGATTGTAAATTAATCGTGCGTTTGACAATACAAAGACGTGTATTTCTGCAGATCCTTTTACCCATAGTCTCAGGGTGTCCAAAAATGCTTTACAGCCTAATGTTAAACTTTTGAAGTGTTGTAATGTATAAAAAACAGCAGCCAGTGCAAATTCCTATGAACAGTGACAAATGGTCAGATCATCTGTTTCTGTGATGTTAGTTAAGGGATAAATTCTCCCAGGGAGAATGCCTCCTCCTCTTCGAGGAAAAAGTAGCATGGGATCTTTTACATCATCCTGAGAGGGCATCATCTTAAAATCTCATCCAAACTACTGCATCTCAGACACTGCAGCATTCCCTGAATACTGCACTGGCAACCGGGTATATCTGGTTAGACAATTTTGCTGTTAGAGAACAGAGAGATGCTTTGGAACTCCAGTTACACACAAGAGTTTCAATCACTTACACTGCTGAATATTTGGACCTTCATTTTTTTTATTTGGCTGGTGATTAGTATAATATCATAAATAAGCCAAAATGCTGACAGAGTAGGACTCCTGAGCTGGAGCTCATTTGCTCCATCCATTTTGTTTTCATTTTTCCCTCTTTTTCATGTTTTGTCTCCTTCTTTCTTCTTACCTCCTGTCCTCAGGCGACATCGGTAATGTCCAGGGTGAAGCCAGCACAGACTCCAGTCCTTGAGAGAAGCCAGAGTAGACTCTCGGCCTCAGCATTGACCCTCGCCATTGAAAGCCTCAAGGTGAAGCCAGCATGGACTCCTATTCTGAAGAAACTTGAGCTGAAGCCTGGCACAGTCTGGAGGTGAGACCCAGTGCAGATTGGAGGTGAGGCCCAGCATGGTCTGGAGGTGAAGCCCCGTGCGGACTGGGGGAGAGGCCCTGCACTGACTGGGGGAGAGGCCCTGCGCTGACTGGGGGAGAGGCCCCATGTGGACTTGGGGAGAAGCCCTGTGTGGACTTGGGGAGAAGCCCGGTGTGGACTGGGGGAGAGTCCCCTTGAGGACTGGGGGAGAGGCCTGGTGCAGACTGGGAGAGAGGCCCCCCGTGGACTGGAGGCGAGATCCAGCACTGATTGGGGGAGAGGCCCCGTGTAGACTGGAGGCCCGGCTCTGATTGGGGGCGAGGCCTGGCACAGACTTGGGGAGAGGCCCCGTGCGGACTCGGGGAGAGGCCCGGCATGGACCCAAGGTGAGGCCTGGTGCAGACTCATCCGTTCCATCTCTGACTGGAAGGACCGTAAGTCTGAACTTTTTATCTCTTTATTCACCTAATTTATTCCTGAGACTTTGTACCTTGATACCTTTCATACCTAGGATACCGTGAAGGTCTGTAATGATGGACTTTTTAATTTTTTATTTTCTAATTTATTCTTAAGAATCCGTACCAAGATACCTCTGTACCTAAGATGGCACTGTAAGCAGCAACATTGTAAGCTTTTCACTACACTCATGTGAGTGCATGTGACAATAAAATTAATTCAAATTCTAATTCTATTGCAAAAGTAGTGTTGTTTTTGATGGGATATGTTTTGAACTGTTCCTTTCTTGCTTAACGTCAAGATTAAAATAACATTTATGATGAATACTTCATTAATTCTCCTATCACAAGCCAAGTCAATGAGAATCAAGAGGAAAACTCTCCACTAATTGAAGTCATAACTGGCACAAAAAAAAAATGGTTGTGGTTGCTGGAAGCCATTCACCTTAGCGCCAGAACAGCACAGGAGGAGTTTGTTAGGTCTGTGAACCTTCCATCAGAATGCTGAAAGATTAACTCTGTTTTTCTTTCACAGCTGCTGCCATTCCTGTAAGCAATTCCAGCACGTTCCATTTTATTTCAGATCTCCAGCATCTGCAGCCTTTTGCTTGTTTTTGGGCAACTTGAAATTCATCTCTCTTTTTTTTCCCGTAGACTCTGCCTTGGATGTTGGGTCTTCTCCAGAATTTTCACATTTGATCCTGATAGTCATGGGAGAGTTTCAGAAATGCTTGCCTTCTACCAGTTAGGTAATAAACTTCATTATGGAGCTAATCAATTAAAACACAATTATTTAGGATATTCGCTTGGGTTTTCTAATATGATTGCAGTTGAAAAGAAATGTGATGACGAGGAACCACACATCGAGAGACCTTTCAACAAACCAGGAGGAAATTCCTTATTTCAGTGTATTGAAAATTGCATTGTGCATTTTATTCACTTGAAGCTACTATATAGACATGTAGCAGCAGAGGGAGTCTGCAAGGAAGAGAAAACAAAGGACCTATGCTTAGCAGCTCATGCAGTATTAACTATAAATGTCTTTGATTGGATATATAACTGCTTTTGACCTAAGAGCTTCGCTCATATAATCTTCACTAATCTATCAAATTTCTATCTTTGTGTTGGATTCTGCATGGAGAATGGACCACAGCAAGAGATGGAACAACAAGCTAAACCATTCATGTATGACCTGGTAATCTTTCTGAAAATCTGCTGCTAATAGAATCATAAAGTATAGGAGAGCCCATTTGACCATTATGCCTCTGCTGACTCTTTGAAAGAGCAGTCCGATTGGTCCCGCTCCTCCCAGCTCCTTCTCTACTTTTATCTAATATCCCTTTTAAAAATGTTACTGTTGAATCTGTTTCACCCTTTCAGGCATCGCAGTCCAGACTGAAACAGCTCACTAAGTAAATCAAGTTATTCTCATATCCTGTTATAATAATTACATAGGAAGAGTTTTGTAGTCCAAATCCTTCAAAGAACATTTGCCTAAAAGATCACTGATTCCTATAGTCACAACCACCCTAAACTGCTTCAGTGGAAGAAGAGTTGAGAGAAATTTTCTCACTACATGTAGCTGCTTTTCAAATGTTTGAGTTAAGTTCTTACTCTCAAAGCACTCCATCTGTACCATAAAAGTCACAAAAGGACAGCTTGAAGAACGAAAGCAATGTGCTATTGACAGAGTCACATGATCCCACAATCAACGAATCACCTCGAACCTCTGTAGCTCTGCCATATCCAGTCATGAATGCTGGTGGATAATTAAACAACTAGCCAGAGGATGAGGCTCCATGAACTTGCCATCATCAACGATGGCAGAGTCCAGCACGTCAGTGTAAAAGTCTAAAACTATTAGAACCATCTTCAAAGTGACGCTGAACGGATGAGCCATCTTAGCATCCCCTAACATCCCCACCAGCTCAGATACCAGTCTCAGATAATTCAAGTCCACATGACACCAAGAAAAGACATGCATGTTGGATACAGAAAGGTTAATGACAACAGTTGTAATACTGAAAACACGTGCTCTAGAATTAACTGTGCATTTTGCCAAGCTCTTCCACCACAGCTACATCACCAGCACCTGCCTGATAATACAGAAAATTGCCAAGATTAGTGTCCTAGACCATCATCTTTAGCTGATTCATCAATGCCCTTCTGGCTAATAAGGTTAGAAGTACTTTCACAGGAATTGCAGAAATAAGACAGAAGAGGACTTAGATAATTATTATTGACTCAAAGAGACATTTTGGGATGATTCAATTCTTGTAATCCTCACCCCAAATATTATGGCCTTTTCAATTAGTTTGTCTGGGACACCTCTGGAGCAGGTGGGACTTGAACCTGTGCCCCTTACTCAGAGGTAAGGACACTAGCAATGTGCCATAAAAGCCCTCCACATTTATGGAATTGAATTAGTTAAGATAAGCATTATGTGTGATTGGTGTACATTTGTCTCTACTTACAAACCTGACTTAGTTAATTGGGATTAGGTGGGGCCACTTGGATTACTGTGCACAATTTTGGTCTCCAAACCTAATGAAGGATGTCCTCACATTGCAGACAGTGCGATAAAGCTTCATTAGATTGACCCTTGGAATAAAAGTGTTGTCATGAAGAGAGCTTAGTGAAATGGATACAACTTCTCCGCAGTCCCTTGTAAAGGGTGGATAGGCTTTGGGGAGACATGAGGTGACTTACTCGCTGTAGAATTCCTAGCCTCTGACCTGTTCTTCTGGCCACATTGTATATAACATATATACTATATGGCAAGTCCAGTTCAGTTTCTAGTCAGTGATAACCCTGGGATGTTGATTTCTAGGGATTTAATGATTGTAATTGATCACCAAGGTGCAATGGTTGGATTCTCTCTTGATGGAGATAGCTAATGCTTGGCATTTGTGTAACACAAACCTGCCACTCCTCAGCCCAAGTTTGATTCTGGTCTAGGTCTTGCTAAAAATGGGTAGGGACTACCTCAATTTGCGAAGGTGTAAATGGTGTTAAACATTTGTGCAATCGTTGACGAACATCCCCACTTTTGACCTTATGAGGGCGGGAAGGTCATTGATAAAGCAGCTAAAGATCATTGGGCCTAGGGTACTATCATGAAAGGCTCTTATTGCACAGTTGTGGTGCCTCTACCTGTGGGCCAGAAGTTTCAGATTCAAGTCCCAACTGCCACAGATATATCAGAATATGTCTTCATTGCTCAGACCTTTGAGTATAGGAGTTGGTGAGGCCTGTTCTGGAATTCTGTGTCCAGTTCTGGTCGCCCCATTGTAGGAAGGATATTATTAATCAGAAGAGATTTTCCATGATGTTGGTGGGAATGCTGGGTTTGAGTTCATAAGAAAAGGTTGGTAAGGCTGGGACTTCTTTCACTGGAGCTTAGGATGTTGAAGGGTGACCTTTTTA
Organism: Ginglymostoma cirratum; assembly: GCA_024137785.1. Lineage (NCBI taxonomy): Eukaryota > Metazoa > Chordata > Chondrichthyes > Orectolobiformes > Ginglymostomatidae > Ginglymostoma > Ginglymostoma cirratum. Next base: position 21,477,905 of record JAHRHZ010000024.1, read on the forward strand.
GAGGCTTATAAAATCATGAGGGGTATAGATAAGGTAAATGATAGGTGTCTTTTCCCTAGGGTGAGGGACTTCAAGACTAGGGGGCATACTTTTAAGAAAGATTTTAAAAAGACACAAGGGACAATTTCTTTACACACAGAGTGGTTTGTGTGTTGAATGACTTCCAGAGGAAGTGGTGGATGTGGATACAGTCATAGCGTTTAAAAGACATTTGGATAAGTACATGAATAAGAAATGTTTGGAGGGAGATGGGCCAAGCACAGGAAGGTGCGTCTAGTTTAATTTGGGATTATGGTCGGCATGGACTGGTTGACTGAAGAGTCTGTTTCCATGCTGTATGAATATAAATCTATATGTATAATTTTTTTAAAAACCTGTGCTGAGGAAGTCCTGCAGTGATGTCCTGGATATGAAATGATTCACCTCCAACAACCACAGATAACTGTCCTTGTGTTGTGTATGACACCAACCAGCAGAGCATAATCCCATTGACTCCAGTTTCTCCAGGACAGCCTTATGCTACACTTGGTCAAAAGCAGCTTTGATGTCAATGTCAGTCACTCTCATCGCCTCTCAGTCACTGAATGTATTCAGGACAGGAATAGATAGAAGAGGCGTTTTGGGCACTAAGTGCAGTGTGGGATCCGGGAATAGGGGAGGAAAATGGAGTTGATGTCAAAAATTAATCATGACCTATTTGGATGGAACAGCAGGTTCAAGAAGTCGACTGGCCTATTTCTGCTTCTATTATGATGCTCGAGTTACTTAAGTGGATAAAGCTATCTGTGTGAAGAACTATTGAACTGGGACAGTCTGAGTTGGTCAGTATTGACGAGTCAGACCAAAGGGTCTGTTTCTGTGCTGTACAACTCTATGATTCTATGAGTTGGCATGTCAATGAAGATGTTGAGTTTCCTGGAGAAGTATGGCAGCACCAATCAGAAATATCTGTGATATGAAAAAGAAACGAATGATGAATTTAGTTGAAATTGCATTCATTTGTCTATTTTTATTGTGCTATGCTTCTGGTTGGGTGAGAATATGAAAAAGAAGGTATTGCTGGTATAGGAGTTACTGTAGCTCAGTGAGCACAGTGCTTGTGAGGAGGGAGGAGATGGACAATTATGATTTGGTGCTGTCTAGGATGTGGCTAGCAGGCTTTTGAACTCTGCCAGATGGCAGTTAGTGAGCTTTGGCTTATGGAAGTTGCTGCAAAGTGGGATATCCACAGTCAGAAATGGAAAAAGAGACATGGGTGAGGGTTACTGCAGATGAGCTGGCGCAAGTCTGGAAATGTGCGAGTAGGCAATCAAGGGAGGTGAGGATGTGAAATCAGGTAACAGTGAAGATGTTGATTTTTCCACTGTATCCCAGTTATAGAATTATCCTAAATTGGAGAATACCTATCAAATTGGAGCATGTTGAAATGCACAAAAATATAAAAATAGCACTCTTAATTTCTTAATAAGAATATATTGAAAAGAATTTAAGGTGGAAAGCTAGCTCACTTGCTCCCAATCAGGATCTGCACCATCATTCTTTCCGTCACTATCATCTCTGTCACAGAATTGGAAATAATTTGAATTCCACGTTAGCTGAGAGTTTAGTTTCTAAATGAACAGGTCTTTGAGAGAACCCCTAAAAGAGTCATTTTCTTTGAATTTGGCCACTATTCTATTTCCTTAACTTTTTATTAAGCATCAGACACTGTGGGAAATACCAGTTATGACAACCTTAAAATCAATGAGCCATTGAACAACGTAGTACGTGCTTTCATTAAGGTTTGTCATGGGTTAAACTGTCAGTCTCAAAGATGTTGTTGAATGGATGGATTGACAGCAAGCTCAGGTAGAAGCAGAAATGATCAGAGATAGAGATATTATTTCAATGTGGACCTTCCTGAAGATTATTATAATGTATAACCTGAAATTAGTTGAGGCAAAAATGGTACACATTGGCCCGGGATTTATTTGAAAAATAACAGCAAGTTTAATGCATTTGCCATCGTTACCTTGTAACATACAGATCAGCAAACTTTTCCAACAGACATGTCACAAGTTGCAAAAAGTGAATTACTGGCTGATTTGTGCTAATCTGTCGTTTGCCTTGTGAATGACATCTCAGCATTAACCTCCTGCGAATGTCAAGAAACTATTGCATTTTAAACCATAATACAATTTAATCTTGCTGCAAAGGCCTGGCTTTCAAAACTTAAGGATCATTTCATTCCAGAGAGAGATAAACTAAAACTCGATGACTCATGGTCAATCTTAAATTGGTCATTTTTTTCCCAGTTAACCTTCCTTGCTGTTTTCTCCTTTTCTTAATTTGATTTCTTTGCCCCTCGATTTCTAATCCTGTACTTGACGACTGAGATTTACCTGACTTCCTTCTCTGCCATTCTGTACGTCCCAAATTTCAGTGGACAAGGAGACGGTCTGTTGGTCTCACAGTTTCCTGAACTCCCTGACGCCCTGTTGTGCTGCACTGTTATAAGTGCACACTCCCAGCAAGGTAGGGCACAAAATTACACAACAATAACCACATTCCAAAAGAATTCCATTGGCTATAAGCTGCTTTGGACGTCTCAGTCTTGTATTACATTTCAAGGCAGGTTTTGACCATTTTGTTGTGCACTTGGTTTGATGATTAAAAATTAAAAGCCTTGCCTTCATGTCATGCATTTCACACTCTCAGGACAGTCACAAAGCACTTTATAACTAGAATTAGCTTCATTGTTACATGTACTCAAATGAATACAGTGAAAAGTGTGCAAGTCGCCACTTATGGCATCGCCTTAGGTACAAAAGTCCCAAGGTACAGCTTTTTCAGTTTCAGTTCATGGAAGAATAGAGAAGTTAAAAGAAAATTGACGATACTGAACCTGAAACAGCTTCAAAAGTTCATCTTTCCTCTCCATAGACTTCACCAGTCACCCCCTTCTGACATCGTTCCCAGGGTCCTGGCAATGTGCTCCTTTTCTGCCACCAATGGCACTGTTGCTTCCACGTTCGCTGCCTCCGAGCTGGAGATGGTCATGCAGCATGAGCTCCCCCCCACCCCTCCTCTGACACTGGACATCAACCAATATGTTCTGGCTCATCTTCCGAAGCTGCTGCCTAATTTGGTGTGGGGATGGAGATACACAAGGCACCAGCCTCCTACAGGAGGAGATCAGGAAGAGGCTCCAGGGCAACCAAAACTAAAAATGAAATACAACCGAGCTACCAAGATGGGAAGACAATGATGAAGCTGGGTGGATGCCTTATAGATGGTAGACAGGCTTTGGGGAGCCCGGAGGAGAGCTACTGTGTGCACAATTCCTCACCTCTGACCTGCACTTGTAGCTGTAGTAGTTCCATGGCTAGTCCAGTTCAGTTGTGAATCATCACAGATTCTGATGCATTAAGCCGGCTTGAGTTAGCAGATGGGGGCATGGTTTAATGTCTCATCTGAAAGACAGCAGACCTGAGACAAAAAGATTTAACGTCGATAAAGTGAAGCAAACTGACAAAGTGAGGGCCAAGAAAATTGGGTGGAAAATTCTAAATGACCCTTATCTTGTTTAACTAAAAGGACCCAGGCACTAAATATATCACAAAGCTATTGAAGTTGTAATACACATTCTCCTGTATGGCACTGTACATAGAACAGATCCAGTGCTAGACACGCTACATAAACTATTGATTCAGTCCTATTGAAAAGCAGGGTCAGATATAAGGAAAAATCCATAAGATCATTTTTCTATCTGGTTTTAATTGGCACCTTTGTTTCTTGAAGGGAAGGTTCTGTATGTAAGAGGGGGTTGTGCTTGAAGCATGTCCATGGAATTTTAAACAGACATTTCTGTAATTCTTTTCCAGGCACAAGTGATTGTTTGGATTACTGTCCCCATCTTGTTAAACTTAGACAATATTTGTTGTTCTTTGCTTGTGCCTTTGTTACATACAATCAGGCTCTTTTACATGAGCCATGAAGCAATTACAGGCTAAAGCGAAGCATAGCATAAAGTAGAATTACATTTATTACAATATGGCTATTAGAATTACTTGAAGGTTATTTTGTACACTAAAGCAACCACAGTTTTGTTTACTGAAAGGGATTTTGGGGGTGGGGCTGTTACCAACAATTTCTGGATTGCATACCAGAAACTTTGAAAATAAATAAACCATTTAGAACACAGAACCATACATTACAGGAATGGGCCCTTCAGCCCACGAACATGGTGCTAAATTAAACTAATTCCTTCTGCCTGCCCTTGGTCGATATCCCTCTATTCCTTCCATATTCATCTGCTCATCCAAAAGTCCCTTAAATGCCCCTATTACATCTACTTCCACCACCATTTGCTCAGCTTTAAAAATGTTAAGCCACAGGAGAATGAGAATGGCCATTAGACTCACATTGGATACACGTCTGGATCGCTGTGGCTTTTCATCTTAATTGCCTTAGGAGAGAAACTCACAGACGAGTTTCCAATACTCAGTTTACTCCTCCAAATCCCTAAACAGTGGCTCAGTTTGTTGCAGAGTTCACTTTGAATCGGAAGCTTGTGAATTAATAGTTAAATGCAAGGACTGGGCTGACTCTCTTTACTGTGGAAGTACTGCACTGTCTTCTGGATGAGGTATTAAATCGAGAGCCCGGCTGCCTCTTGCAGACAGGTTATAGAAAAATAGAAAAATAGAAAATAGGAGCTGGAGTAGGCCATTCGGCCTTCAAGCCCATTCTGCTATTCAATATGATCAGGGCTGATCATCCAACTCAGTACCCTGTTCCCACTTTCTCCAAATGCCCTCTGATCCCTTTAGCCCTAAGAACTAATCTCCTTCTTAAAAACATTCAATGCGTGGGTTTCAACAGGTTTTGTGGCAGAGAATATCACTGGTTCACCATTCTCTGGTCAAGAAATTTCTCCTCATTTCAGTTCTAAATGACCTACCATATCCTTAGATTGTGACCCCTGGTCATTGGGAACATCCTCCTACATATCCTGTCTAATACTGTAAGAATATTATAGGTTTATATGAGATTACCAGCCCCACCAGCAAAACCCAGGCCCCATATCCTACACAGAGATAACAAGGTGTGGAGCTGGATGAACTCAGCAGGCCAAGCAGCATCATAGGAGCAGGAAAGCTTGACGTTTCGGGCCTAGACCCTTTTTATTCCCCATATCCTACACCACAACTCCCCTCCACCAAAACCCCAGTTCTTCTAAATTCCAGTGAATATAGTCCTACATCCAGTCATAGAGTTATACAGCATGGAGCAGGCCCTCTAGTCCAACTCGTCCATGCTGACCAGATATCCTAAACTGATCTAGTCCCATTTGCCCGCATTTGGCCCATATACCTCTAAACTCTTCCTATTCATGCACCCATCCAGATGCCTGTTAAATTTTGTAATTGTACCTACCTCCATCACCTCCTCTGGCAGCTCATTCCATAAACACACCACCTTCTGTGTGAAAAAGCTGCCCCTCAGGTCCCTTTTATATCTTTCTCCTCTCACCTTAAACCTATGCCCTCTAATTTTGGATTCCCCTACCCCTACAGGAAAGGACCTTGGCTATTCACCCAATCCATGCACTTCATAATTTTATAATCCTCTATAAGGTCACCCCTCAGCCTCTGACACTTATGCAGTCCAGGTCCTGCCATGTGTCTGAGTCTCTGTGCCATTCATTGAGATCATAGTTGATCTGATAATCCTCAATTCCACTTTCCTGCCTTTTCCCCATAACCCTTGATTTCCTTACTAATTAAAAATCTGTCTATCTCAGCCTTGCATATATTTAATGACCCAGCCTCAACAGCCTTCTGTGGTAAAGAAATCCATGGATCCACTGTCCTCAGAGAAAAAAATTCTTTATTTTTTTTAAAAAATGGGTGACCCCCTTATTCTAACATATGCCCTCTTGTCGTTGACTCTCCCACATGGGGAAAAAGTCTTTTTGCACCTACCACATCACAGCTCCTAAAAATCTCATATGTTTCAGTAAGGTCACCTCTCATTCTTCTAAACTCCAATGAGCACAGGCATAACCTACTCAAACTCTCTGTATTAAACAGTCCCTCCATACAATGGATCAACAGTAGTGAACCTTCTCTGGCCTACCTCCAATGCCAACATACCTCTAGAATGGGTGACCAAAACTGTTCAGTGTATTCCAGCTGCGGTCTGACAAGTGCCTTGTATAGTTTTAGCAAGTCTTGCACACTTTTGTACCCTAATCCCTTGCAAATAAGGGCCAAATTTCTATTTGGCTTCCCTATTACCTGCTGAACTTCTATGCTAACATTTTATGATTTATGCATAAGAACTTACAATCCAACTATATTACAGCCTTCTACAGTCATTCACCTTTTATTCAGCTCACCTATTCTTCCTGCCAAAGTGCATAACATCATATTTTCCCCCATTATATTCCATCCGCCAAGTTTTTCTTCACGCGATTATATCCCTCTGCAGGCTCTCTTAGCACTTGTATTCCTGCTTATTTTTGTCATCCACATACTTTGCTATTGTACATTCATTTTCCTCAACCAAATCATTACAATATGTTGTAAATAATGTGGCCCCAACACTGATCCCTGTGGCACTCCATTAGTTACAGATTGTCATTCTGAAAATGCCACACTTATCCCTACTCTCCCTATTCTATTAGCCAATCATATGTACATACTAGCCTGAACACCCTGTAGCCTTACGTGGGGTACCTTCTGGAAGTCCAACATGCAGGGTCCTAGGAGAATTATTGATGGACTGTTAATCCAGAGATTTAGGTATTGTTTTGGGTATCTGGGTTCAAATCTCACCACAGCAGATGGTGGAATTTGAACTCAATAAAAATCTGGAATTAAGAGTCTAATGATGATGAGGAAGCCATTGTCAGAAAAACCCATCCAGTTCACTAATGTCCCTTAGGGAAGGAAACTGCTATTATTATCTGGTCCGGACTACATGCAACTCCAGACCCACGGCAATGTGGTTGACTCTTAACTGCCCTCTGGGATGAGCAATAAATGTTGGCCTAAACAGTAGCACCCTAATCCCTTGAATGAATAGAAAAAAATGACATCCACTGTTTCCTTGTTATCTATTTTGCTTGTTACCCTCCTCAAGCTTCCTGACTCCAAATGCTGAAATTATAACCATCAATGGACTTTTTCTTTCATTTTGAAGTGGATTTACAATGACTTCACAGCCTCTAGGATTCAGTACTGAGTTTACAACTTCAGAACATCGCCTCTGTTCTTTATTTTTCTTATATTCTACCCATTGTCCCTCAGCTGTGTCTTGTTAGACATAGAGTCACAGTCAAAGAGATGAACAGCATGGGAACAGATGCTTTGGTCCAACTCATCCATGCCGACCAGATATCTTAAATAAATCTAGTCCTATTTGCCTGCGTTTGGCCCATATCGCTCTAAACTCCTCCTATTCATGTACCCATTCAGATGCCTTTTAAATGTTGTAATTGCACCAGCCTCAACTACTTCCTCTGGCAGCTTGTTCCATACACGCACCACACTCTGCGTGAAAAAGTTACCCCTCCAGTTCCTTTTAGATCCTTCCCTTCTCAATTTAAACTTATGCCCTCTAGTTCTGAACTCCCCTACCATGGGGGAAAAGACCTTGTCTGTTCACCCAATCCATGTCCCTCGTGATTTTATAAACCTCTATAAGATCAATTCTCAGCCTCCGATGCTCCAGGGAAAATAGTCCCAGCCTATTCAGCCTCTCCGTATCGCTCAAACCCTCCAGCCCTGGCAACATCTTTGTAAATCTTTTCTGAATCCTTTCAAGTTTCACAACATCTTTCCCGTGGGTGGGAGACCAGAATTGAACGCAGTATTCCAGAAGTAACCTAGCTAATGTCCTGTACAGCCACAACATGACCTCCCAACTCCTTTACTGACCAATAAAGGCAAACATACCAAATGCCTTCTTCACTAGCCTGTCTACTTGTGACTCCACATTCAAGGAACTATGAACCTGCACTCCAAGGTTTCTTTGTTCAGCATCACTCCCCAGGACTTGCCATTAAGTGTATACGTCCTGGCGTGATTTGCTTTTCCAAAATGTGGCAACTCGCATTTATCTAAATTAATTGACTGAACTCTCAGCACAGCAGACTTATTTTCTCTTTTTCATACCATTATTTATATCCATGTTACACCTCTATCTATCCTTTACCACTGTTAGCAATCCTTTGGTCTTTTATTCAGAGGAATCCACACAATCTGTTTCACTCATATCCCCTCCCCTCCAGCAATAGCATAAAAAGTAATTTTCCGACCCCTCGCAGTACTCGAACTGTTAACTTTGTTTCTCTCTCCGCAGATGCTGCCTAACCTGTTGGGTTTCTCCAGCAATTTTTGTCTTTGTTTCTGATTTCCAGCATCCGCAGTTTTTATGTTTAGTGTCACACAAAGGCGGTCGATGGAATGGGCAACTTCACTTTGTAGTAACTAGCCCTATGATGATTTACTGCATTCAAAACACATCTATATCGTAATGCAGCATCTAATAATGCTTAATGAACATGCCAAAACATTTTGCACTTCCCTCTTAAGACATTGCCAACAACTCAGCAGACTTCCCCAATTGGTCATAAACTCTCCAAGAAGGGTGTGGTTGTTTTTAAAATAGGGTTTCCCAAACCTCCAGCAGCACACAAACACAGTATATCAGAAGAAATCAAATCTTCATACGGACCCAGCCTCAAAAGGATTTGAATTATATTTTGCACCCAAGATCTTCCTAATCAACGATAAGTCAACAGAAAATGGCGTGGGATTAGGAAAACAGAAACTTCTTTTTTCCCAGCAAAAGAAATTTCAGCATTTTGCAACCTGATTCACTCCATCATTGGAAGGTGAAAATCCACCCCTTTACTTTTCACTTGACAAGACTGCAAAGCATTTCTGGAATGTTGGCAACTCCTCATTGTTCACCTTTTTAATGTCAGATCTGCTTAAGATGAGCTAGCTGATTTGGAGAATCCCTTCATACTTAAAGGTATTTTCATTCCCAGACAGTCACCTGCGGTATGTCTACTGGAAGACAGAATAGAATGACAGTTCCTTGGAGGCCAAGCTTAAAAAGTTTCATCTCAGGCTGATTGATCGCACGTGTCACCACAACAGGAAGTGCCCAGCTTTATTTACAAGGAAAACCAATTAATCACAGACAGGAAAACTAACAGATCACAGAGTATATGGATTACAAATAAATATCAATATTGGCAGACAAGCATGCAAGTTTCAAATGTCATTCAGTATTCAATCATGTTAAAATGCTGTTTCAAAAACTGACCAATTCATATTCGTAGTGAGAAATCTTTTGAAATCCCTACCGAATTGATGCTAAGATATTAAAATGATTTTGATAGTTAAAAGTCTGAACTGGTTTATGCTGACAGCCTGTTGCCTTACAAAGAAAAGCAAGAGAGATAGGCAGAATTTATTTTTTTAGCTGAGAAAATTACATTTAAAGTCTTTGGAATGCGTCAATAATGTTTTTTTAATAAAACACTTTTTTGGAATGAACATAGATAAATCCTGGCGACCTGATCAGGTGTTTCCCAGAACGCTGTGGAGAGCCAGGCAAGTGAATGCTGGGCCCCTCGCTGTGACATTTGGATCATCGACATCCACAGGTGAGGTTTTGGAAGACTGGAGGTTGGCTAACGTGGTGCCAATTGTTTAAGAAAGGCTGTAAGGAAAAGCCTTACAACATTTAAAATCTGAATGGGTACATGAATAGGAAGAGTTTAGAGAGATATGAGCTAAATGCCGGCAAATGGGACTAGGTCGGATGGGGATGTCTGGTCAGCATGGCCAAGTTGGACCGAAGAGTCTGTTTCCATTCTGCATGACTGTAAGACACTATAACAGCTTTGGCTGTTTTTTTTTTCTCATTTTACTTCACTAGTGTTGTGACTAGTTTACTTTGAAATTTCTTCCTTTTAGACGCTAGCAAATTAATAAATTAAACTTGCATGGCTTTCTCTTTTTCATGGACTGTAATTTTGGATTAAAGGATTGGAGTATGGTATGATAGCATATAACATTTTTAAGGTTGTCAATTCGCATTTGCAGGGAACAACTTAAATGTTGGTTTTGTTGTTAAAGCAGGGAGTAACTGAAAGTGTTAAATGACATCACGAGATAAGCTCCACAGATCAGGGACATTAACAGAAACTGCTGGAAAAGCTTAGCAGATCTGGCAGCATCTGTGGAGAGAAATCAGAGTTAACGTCTTGGGTCCCGTGACCCTTCTGGACCTGAAACATTAACCCTGATTTCTCTCCACAAATGCTGCCAGACCTGCTGACCTTTTCCGGCAATTTCTGTTTTTGTTTCTGATTTCCAGCTCTTTCGGTTTTTATTCCAGATATCAGGATCTTGTTCTTGGAGCTGACCAGTATATTCCTTGTAGTACTACTTGCCAGTGTTAATGCAGCTAACAGTAATGTGTACTTACTTTTAAACTGAACCTGATAACTCATAAGGGACTGTTGCGTATTTCAGACGTAATGTAACTAGCTATTAAATACTATGTAATAAAATTTTACTGTTTCTCAAATAAGGGACTGTTGCGTATTTCAGACGTAATGTAACTATCTATTAAACACTATGTAATAAAATTTTACTGTTTCTCAAAAATGGAGGCTACCATCTGCTAAAGACTTTATGTGGCCAACTTTCCCCACTCGGTACAAATAATGTAAACTAATAAATCGCAAGAAGGATTGTTGGCAGTCAATCCACCGAAGGTGTCACAGATGGTCTCGAGTGACAGTTATACGTTCGTAGCAGTTTTGCTTGGCTTTTAACATTTTGTTTGTAACAATATAGATTGCAAAGGAAAGCAATGTGCATTTCTCATGAGGAGTATTTCAAGACTGACAGTACATGGAGTGGGGACAGATGCTGAGATGTTAGCTGGATGCCGAGCGGCCAACTCCGGCTCTTAAGTCTGATGTATTTCAAACAAGCACACTCGATTAGAACACGGGCATGCTGTTCTCTGTGAAGCATTCCCTCTGGAATAGCCCATTTGATTAGGTTTTAACCCAGACTGGACATTAGCAGGGGCAATCACTCTACAACGAGGTGCCCACAGAAAATGTCCCTGTCTCTGGCAAGTAACATGTGGAACAAGGGGTCTGTAGGATCCATTTTGGAGGGTGGGGTGTGATGGGAGGAAGAGGGGAGGCCAAGGCTGAGGGAGACCCAAAGTATCCTTGTGGTTCAGACGTAGCCATCTGAGCTGGTGTGACCTGATGTCCATAATGTCCAAGAAATGTGACTTAATTCTCTTTTATGAGGTGTGAGTCGAACCTCTGAGAGAACCTTTGTCATGTGCTTGATGTCACATTATGAGTTTGAGTTCTTTATAGACTGTTCGAGGAGAAGGCAAAATTAAGGGCTGTCTTTAAAGTAATGTTATTTATTATATTTCCATTCTAAATCGTATCATACATGGGAATAGTGTGCCACGCTCATACTTTTCATTACATTTGGCAGTAACTAATCTATCTTCTTTGAGTATTAAGGTGCTATCACTGTTTCCTTCAGAGTCTTCCAATGAGATTCTTCCAGAGTTCAGTGCCACCCAATGCGGTATTCATGCCCAGTGATGTGCAACGTTGTGACATCACCACAAGGTTCATCTGGGGTCCTAATCCACATAAGCAACACATTCCTCAAAAATGATGCTCCTTCCGATAGGTGCAACTAGGGTTTGTTTCAAATCTTCATTAACACCAACCCAGACAAAAAATGCTCAAACTTATCTATAAATGTCGTTATAAATGTTTATATTTATATATATGAATATCAGCTATAACTAAAAATCTGCCGGGCCAATGGGCTGAAGTGTGGTAGATGGAGATTAATTTAGATAAATGAGAGGTGTTGCGTTTTGGTAAGACAAACCAGAGCAGGGCTTACACAGTTAATGGTAGGTCCTTGGGAAGTGTGATCGAACAAACAGACCTAAGTGTTCATGTACATAGTACCTTGAAAGTGTTGTCACAGGTGGACAGGCTGGTGAAGAAGACTTTTGGCACACTTGCCTTCATTGGTCAGAGCATATAGTTTAGGAGTTTAGATGTCATGTTGTGGCTGTGCAGGACATTGGTGAGACCACTTATAGAATACTATGTACAGTTCTGGTCACCCTGCAATTGGAAGGATATTATTAAATTAGAAAGGGCGCAGAAAAGATTTACAATGATGCAACTGGGACTGCAGGGTTTGGGTTATAAGGAAAGGCTGGATAGGACCTTTTATTCCTTGGAGCATAGGAGGGGTGACCTTATAGAGGTTTATAAAATCACATGGGGCATGGATTGGGTGAAGATCCAAGATATTTTCCCTAGGGTAGGGGAGTTCAAAACTAGAGGACATAGGTTTAAGGTGAGAGGAGAAAGATTTAAAAGGGACTTGACGGGCGACTTTTTCACACAGATGGTGGGTTTGTATGTGGAACAAACCGCCAGAGGAAGTGGTCGATGCAAGTACATTTGCAACATTTAAAAGCTATTTGGTCGGGTCCATGATTAGGAAAGATTTAGACAGATATGGGCCAAGTGCAGGCAAATGAGACTAGTTTAGTTTCAAAACCTGGTTGGCATGGACACGTTGAACCGAAGATTCTGCTTCCGTGCTGTATGACTCTATGATTCTACAATTGATTTATATTTAGTTAATACTCATTCGTAGGATATGGATATCACCATCTAAGTCAGTGTACAATTCCCATCCTGAATTGCAATGGAGAAGGTTGTGGTAAGGTGCTGTCATGAATTGCTTCAGTCCTTGGGGAATTGGAACATCTGCAATGCTGTTAGGGAGAAAATTCCAGGATTTTGACGCAACAGTGGAGGATGGTGATGTAGTTCATGGTCAGGATGATGTTTTGCCTGGTGTGATCTTACAAGTAGGGTGCTCTCATGTGACTGCTTCCCTCCCCTTTCCTGGTAGTGAAGGTCTGGTTTTGTCAGAAGGGCCTTGGTGTGTTACTGCAGTACACCTAGAAGATGGTACACATTACAGTCACTGGGTGTTAGTGGTGAAGAGAGTGAATGCTGAAAGTAGTAGACTGGGTGTCAGTCAATTTGGCTGCTTTTGCCTGGATTATGTCAAGCTTCTTGAATGTTGTTGGAGCTGTACTCATTGAGATAAATGGAGAATCTTCTGTCACACCCCTGGCATATGCCTTGTAGATGATGGATAGGTGGTGGAAGACAGAAAGTGTGTTGCTCAACACAGAATTCCTAGCTTCTGACTTGCTCTTATGACCATTGTATTTATACGGCTTGTCCAATTCAGTTTCTGGTCAATAATAATCCCTGGGATATTGATAGTATGGGAATTGAGTGATGGTAATACCATTAAATGTCCAAGGGTGATGGTTAGATTCTCTCTTGCTAGGAATGATCATTGTCATCTTCTACATTGGGCATATTTCACGGTTATGATGACTTGTGGCATGGTGAGTTTCGATTTCCAGTGCACTGTTCCCATAGTAGTGATGATTTTATATTGTTGCGTGCCATTGTACCCACCAAAATGAATCACTTCATGACTTCTCTACATTAAATTTCGTCTGTCACTTGTCTACTCTCTCTTGTCCCTATCTTTTGATGTCCTTTTGAAATTCCCCACTATCCTCCTCTCAGTTTACTATGCTTCCAGGATTTGTAACAGCTGCTCTATAGTCCAAAGGTCTAGATCATTAATATATATTAGGAAGAACAAGGGGCCTAACGATGACTTCTGGGGAACGCCACAATAAAACTTTCTCCAGCCTGAAAATTATCCATTAACCTCTACTCTCTGTTTCCAATCACTTAGTCAATTTCATATCTATGTTGATCCTGTCCCTTTATTCAATGAGCTGTAATTTGATACACAAGTCTGTCGTGTGACACAGGACAATAAAAAAGGTACGAACTTTTGGAGGTCCATGTATATTAATCAACAGCACCTTGATCAACCCTCTTTATCTCCTCTTCAAAACAACTCCAGCAAGTAAACTAAATCCAATATTCCCTTGACAAATCCATGCTGGATTTCCTTAATTAACCCACAACACATGTTATCCTAAATTATCACTTCTAGAAACTCCCCTTGACATTACACTTGTAAGCCTGTAGCTGCTGGGCTTATCTTTGCTTCAGTTTTTTTGAATAAGAGTACAGGGATATGATATATGCAATTATCCAGTCCTCGGTCACCACTGCTGCTTTCACAGAAGGCTTCTACAGTTTGCAATCTCACTTTCCTCAGTATCCTTGGATGCATCTCAGCTGGACCTAGTGCTTTGTCAACTCATTTATCTTGACCGATTCATCTTTGCAAAATTAGATTGTAAAATACTATGTGTTAACAATGAAATTTATAAGCCATTATTGTCAAAGAAATGGAAATCTTTCAGCATTTTAGATGCAAAGGACAGGGCAGAACTGCAGTCACAAGGGAGTCTTGAAATGTTGGGACTGTTTCCAATGAACCAGAGAATGTTGACAGAGGTTATATAAGTTTTAAAAGTTATGAGGGATTCATCGGGGTGAATAAGTAATGGGCATTTCCACCGATGAGGGTCACCAGTGTAAAATGTCACTCAGAGTTGGGAGAGGGATTAGGAGAAATTATTGCCATGTGGAATGCTTTGCCATGGGGAGTAGTGAGGTTGTAGAGCATGTAGCATTTAACGGACAATTTTATAAATACTTAAAGAGGGGCAAGGAAGTCGGCTCTGGGGGGGGGGGGAGCAGGTCAGTAGGGATTAGTTTTGAATTGCTGTTGTAAAGAGCTGCCACAGGCACATTGGGCCTCCCTCTGTTCTGTGAACTTGTATGGCTCTTGAGCTCTACAGTTTGATGCCTATTTATTTCTTGACCAAACTGCCCCGCTTACAAAGAATTTTCTTTCGTTGTTGGCCATGGATGAATAATTTGTTAGCTGAAGCATGTCTAGAAAATATTTAGCTTCCATTTTGATAATCTCTGTCTGTCAGACACAATAAAGATAAGTGGACTGACTGGTTTCAGCACTTGGAGTCTGTGGAAAGTGATGGTGATTGATCGACTGGAATATTTTCCAGCTGTTGCTTTTCTGTTGTTGAGTTGGCACAATTTAGAAAGGAGCTCAGTTATAAACAAAATAAGAATGTAGGCACTCCCAGGAGACAGCGTGGGAGAGACAATAAGATGTCTACCTTGTTTGCCACCATGCAGCTTCATGTATTCTCATAACAACCCTCAGATGTTCAGTCAGTCTGTCTTTATCCCATCAGCGTAGCCACGCATAACTACCTCAAAGCCCGACTGGAACCAACGACAATGATGACTTTAACAAAAGAGTACAGGAATATTGGAGCAAAGGGAGGCCATTCAGCCCTTTAATGTTCTTCTGCTGGTCATCATGGTGGATCTTTCCATTCCCATTTGCTTGCCTTGGTTCCATAATCATTTCCAAAGAAAAATATATCGATCTCGGTTTGGAAATTTTTCATTGGCACACCAACCTCCACCAGGCTTGACGGGAGAGAGTTCCAGATTGTACAACATTTTGGGTGAAGGAGCATACAAAACATCATCCCCGAACTGCCTTAATTGTAATTTTCTGGTTCTGCCCACATGCTGTCAACTCCCTCCACCAGAGGAAGCTATTGCTATCTATCTATCCTATCAAATCCTTTTAAACCTTCCAAAGCTCCATCCTCAGAACTTCAGCACAAAAATTAAGACTGACACTCCAATGCGGTAAGTAGTGAGGAAGTGTTACAAGGAGATGCTGTCTGTTGCATGACTCATTAAGCTGAGGCTCCATCTGCTCTCATGGGTCGAGGTAGAAAATCCCATGGCACTATTTTGAAGAACAGCAGGAGAGTTATCACTGGTGTCCCGACCAATATATTATCCATCACTGAACATCACGATAAAACAGATTATCAAGTCATTTGTCAATTCTTTTCTTTATTCATTGGGGTGACGTTGTCATTGTTGGCACGGTCAGCACTTGTTGCCAATCTCTAATTGCCCCTGATCTGAGTGGCTGGTTCGGCCCCTTTTCAGGGGGCAATTAAAATTCAGCCAGATTGCTGCAGGTGTGAAGACACGTACAGGCCAGACAATGACCTAAATAAATAAAGATGGCAAATTGTCTTCCCTAAAGGACACCAGTGGATCAGGTCAGTCTTCGCAACAGTCAACGATCGTTTCATGGCACCATTGCTGGGATTAGTTTTATATTCCTGATTTTTTTTTTGTTGTGAGTTGAATTTAAATCCTACCTG
The DNA here is from genome assembly GCA_024137785.1 of Ginglymostoma cirratum. Taxonomy (NCBI): domain Eukaryota; kingdom Metazoa; phylum Chordata; class Chondrichthyes; order Orectolobiformes; family Ginglymostomatidae; genus Ginglymostoma; species Ginglymostoma cirratum. The sequence continues at coordinate 21,494,225 of JAHRHZ010000024.1, forward strand.
TTGCAGCTCCTGTCCCAGAGAATTAGCCTGGGCCTCTGGATTACTAGTTCAGTGACATTACTATGATGTTACCATCTTCTTCCCACAATCATTGTTGTTTATTAGAGCATGCTGTGCACAAATTGGCTGCTGCATTTCTCACATTAAAACAGTAATTATTCTTCAAAATGGACTTAAAATGGCAATGCTTTCAGACATCGACAGGTCATGAAAAGTCCTGAATAAATGAATCTTACTTTCATATTTGCAATCAGGTTATCTCTTAATTTTCCATACCTGAAGGAATACGAATGTGGTCTGTGCAACGTGTGCTCATAGCTTAACTCCCTAAGTCCTAGTGTCATTGAATATTGTCTGACATACTGAACTCAGGGGAAGTATTGAAAATGAAAACCTGGATAATGACTAGAGATCGTAACTTTTGTACATTTTATATATCTGAGAGTAATGCAGAGACAATTTGTTTCAAAGTGTTCAACAGATTATTTACACGTTTTAAAACACCTATGCATCACAAAATGCTTGTAGCTTAACTTCTCTGGTATTTGTTTGCTTTGCTCTGAGTCCACACGTAGGTATGACAAGGCAGTTCCTCTGGTCTTCATGTTGTGTGAGCTCTTTGGTAGATTTGCTGCCACCTTCGCCTTTCCTGATAGGCAAACACAAGGTTTTATTGGTTCAGTCTGATAGAGGAAAACCACTTGGTAGTCTAACGAGAAGAGGCTTTCTTGCCTTAATGAAGATATGACTTATTGCAATATAGCGACTAGATATAAGTTACCTTAATATGACAGTCATGGTACAGAGAAGCTTGAATATTTTACCATGCGGTTTGATGCCACACGACAAGTTTGGGTTCTTTACAGACTGGCAAAGTCAAGAATTGTCTTCAGGCTTCGACTTCAGAGTAACACCATTTATTACACATTAATATTAAATACCGCTGTATATGGTAATCATAGATATTCTGGTTAAGACTTATAGACAACTCAGTGACAATGCAGATGTTGAGAACGCCATACTTCAAATGTAGTACAATTCAGCTTCAGTGTCTTAACATGGCCTCCCTGCTTTTCACTTCTTTCCCTCTGAAAGTGAACCCTGGTGATTGGGTTATCTAATTTCTGGCCTGAGTCACCTTTGTTATCATTGTTTGTGATCTGGTTATCTGTATCTTCAGTTCCCTTCCTTCCTTTGCCAATTTCAGCTCTTATTATCCAATGCAGTATGTAGTATTCTTATTCAGAATAGACACTGCGCAACATATTTACATTGAAATTCATTTGGCACTTTAACATCCTTTCTCCAGGTTTATTGTTTTCCAGTATGACTTTGTTGCTTTACAGAGTATTTGACTCAGACTTTCTCATGATTGATATTCTAACACTTAGCACAAGCCTGCATAAATGTATTCACAAAGCGCCCTGTAACAAACAAATCTGTATTGTATGTGATTGCAACCATATGAAACCATTAAAACAATGTGTTGCCAATATGCTTATTCAAAGATAAAACCAACTAAGATTATTGCATGCAAACAGTTCATTACTGCATTATTTTCTGAAACATAATCTGGCCTAAAATGCATCCCCTGATTATTCTCATCCACAAATTGTACTAATTAAGCATCAATTTTAGGGAGCAAATTCCTATTAAATCATCCCCAGTCCTTGAAGATAAATGGAGATGTTCTCAGTTTTATTTATTCGGCTATGAGATATGGGTGTTGCCACCAAAACCAGCATTGATTATCCATCCCTAATTGCATATGAGAAGACAACACTGTGCCACTTCTTGAACTGCTAGAGTCCTTGTGGTGTAGTGACATCCACAATGCTGTTAGGGAGGGAGTTCCAGGATTTTGACGCAGTGATAGTGTAGGCACAGTGAAATTGTTCCGAGTAGTTCCGAGTGGCTTGAAGGGATTACTTGCATATGGTGGTTTGTACATGTATCTGCTATCCTAGTTCTTCTAGATGGTAGAGATCGTGGGTTTGGAATGTGCTATTGGAGGGACCCCTTGATGAATCTTGTAGAAGGTGATATTCCGCTGCAAAAGTGTATCAGTGATGAATTTTTATGCATCCATTTTTATAGTGGCATGGCAGGTCAGTGGTTAGCAGTGCTGCCTCGCAGCGCTAGGGCCCAGGTTTGATTTCAGCCTCGGGCAGCTGTCTATGTGGAGTTTGCACATTCTCCCTGCCCCTGTGTGGGTTTCTTCCAGGTGCTCCGGTTTCCTCCCACAATCTAGGTGGATTGGCCATGCTAAATTGCCCATGGTGTCCATGAATGTACTGGCTGGGTGGACTAGCCACCGGAAATGCAGGGTTATGGGAAAAGGGTGGATCTAGGTTGGATGATCATCAGAGGGTTGGTGTGGACTTAATGGGCCAAGTGGCCAGATTCTACACAGTATGGACTCTATGATTCATTTTTATGTGATTTCTTGTTCATGGCTTTCATGCAGTTAATATGTATTTGAATTTTCATCAGGCTATTCTGCACACTGAAGGATCCTCAAAGTCAGATTTTGTCAATAAGTTATTTGTTTCCGAGCATCCTTTATATAGGATTGCATTCTACTTGATCTTAATCAACCAATTTCTCAAGGGACATTTTATTTATTCTTTGCTGCATAATGGATCTCATTTAAAAGCTGTACAATCTCACATTTTGTCAGTCACATTAATATTCAACACTTTGTGGGTGTTTATCAGGTCAGAGACCGATACACGACATTGTGTGGGATAAATTCGCCTTGGTGTGCCTTCAGTCGAGGGAGTGGGGTTGCAGTGAACTAGATGTGTAGTTGGATTGACCCTCTATTTCTTGTGGTCGATCCCTCTCTGGCCTTGCCTTCCCTTTTCTCAGCAATCTGCTGTGACCCTACAACCATCCATTCAGAGCATTTGGGCAGAAAAAAAGACCTGGAACAACAGTGAAATCTGAGCATGTCTAAAGACTAGTATTTGTTACATAAACAAATACTGATGGTGGAAAGCTCATACATCAATGGTTACTTTATTTTAATCACTTCAGCACTTCAGACAGAAAAGACCATACATCAATAGCAATTCTTCCCTGGTATTTATGATTTAAGCTCAGAGAGAGAGGATGGGAGGACATTTTATACTGTATCCAAATTCTGACAGCATGACAGAATTTAATGAGGATTCCAGGAAGAAGAGACAGGGTAGTTGGCTAATTATGCTGGAGCTGAAATTTCAAAGTTAAAACAGTGGGTACAAAGTGAAAAACTTAGTGGCATGCCAGAGGCAGTAGCAGGTTGGATCTGAGGCTGTCTAGGGGGTTTCTTACTTGTAATTTGTTTGCATGCCGTGAATACTCATTATCTTAAAGGATTTGGACATTAAGACTAAACCTTCAGGATTAAGTCAGCAATGCCAGTTCACATTCATTTGAAGGTCATGTGTACCATTCAGCAATGTGCAGTGGTGATGGAGGTCAGTGGTCTTTCCTTGTTGAACTCTGTGGCACAAGATGTGGAGCTGCTGGTGTTGGACCAGGGTGTACAAAGTCAGAAGTCGTATGATGCCAGGTTATAGTCCAACAGGTTTATTTGAAATCACAAGCTTATGGTGCACTGTTCCTTTATCAGGTGAATTGGAGGCAAGCACACTTCTGACTCTGTGGCACAAGGGCTGGGGACCAGGAGAATGGCAATTGAGATAGAGATTGATTGAGATAAAGGCTGAACCACGAGTGAGAAGGGAATGGGGGTGGGGGGTTGCGTTTGGGTAGAGCATGGAGAAGGGGAATTTCTGTTTCTCTGGATTCCTCTCCCACAATATCGAAAGCTTTGTTTTTAGGCAAAGTGAAATGATTGAATTATTACCACAGGGTGTTTTGCATCCCACCAAATAGGCAGATGGGATCTTGACACCTCTGACAGTACAGCAGTCCCTCAGTGCTGCACAGCCTTGGGTTTTGCTGTCAAGCCCTTGGAATGAGACTTGAACTGAAACATTGTGATTCAGAGGCACACTCGCTACCAACTGAGCTGTGGCTAACACTTAGAGATCGACTAAGTTCATAACTTCTACTGAGCAGCCTCACTGGTCCTGCAGTAATTGTTGTTACATCTGAGAGATTCCCTCTACTGACCTCACATTTGTGGCATCACCAGAACAACCTATTTCCAGTTCTATGACATTATCTGGCTTCCTCCACTTTCAGCTTGTCAGCTGCTAACACCAACGTCATTGACACTATTAACTCTAGGCTTGAGTTTTCCAACATGCTTCTGGCTGGTCTTGAGGTCATCCAAAACCCTCCTGTTCAGGTCTCAACTTGCATCATTTCTCACTCCCCTTTCACCAGTGTACTTACTGACCTGCATGCACTCCCACACACACACACACACTGAGGAAGGGTCACTGGACTTGAAACGTTAACTCTGTTTTTAACTTCACAGATGCTGCCAGACCTGTTGAGCTTTTCCAGCGACTTTGTTTTTGTTCCTGATTTACAGCGCTTGCAGTTCTTTTGGTTTTTGTTTGCATGGACTCCCAGTTAAGCAACATTTTGATTTTACAATTCTCATTCTGCTTTTCAATTCCCTTAATGGCCACAACCATATCCCTTTTCTGCAATCTCTTGCTGCCCCATCATCCTGACAGATATGTACTATCCAATTCTGGTCACTTGTTCAATTTTAATTCTACATTCCCAATTTTCATTGTTCTGCCATTAGTGACCATGTCTTCATTTGGCTGGGGCCTAAGTAAATTCCCCCTGGACATTTGTGTCTCTCCACCTCACTGTCCTCCTCCAGGACAAATCTCATCTTTGATCAGTTTATTTGTCATTGACCAAACATGTGTGACTCGGTGTCATATTTTTGTTTTATATTGCTCCTGTGGAGCACCTCGAGGTGTTTAGTTACATTAAAGAGGCGATGAGGTATTGTTCTTGTTGGAATATCAAGAAGTTCCACATAGTTTTGAAATATTATTTTTCAAAAACTTCTTAATGATTGTTCAGTTTTGACATTAATCCTGCATGCATCTCCCAATCACTTACTTTGCTACCTGTGAAATTTGATTTGAAAAGTGAATGGATACAGCATTTTTTTTTTGACACCTTGGGTTTGCTATCTGCTGTGTACATTTCACCTTGATCAGCACCTTCCAAAATAGGTGCAGAAGAAGATAATTTGATCATTCAAGCCTGCTGCATTATTCAAAAGGATTACAGGTGAAGCCCTACTGTCCTCACTGTCCTCACATCTATGAATTACCTCAATGCCAACAAAATCTCTCAATCTCTGTCTTAAAATACTCAATAACTGAATAGCTACTGCTCTTTGTGGTACTGAGGCGACCCTATATTCTCGATTCTCCGATTGATAGGGCCATTTTCACAGCATGAAGCCCCTTAAAGAGTTTTAGATGTCTCAACCAGATCACCTCTTACCTGCATCGGAACATCGCTGCTAGATTCCTAGAGATTCTCTTGGCTTGGCGGTGGATGTAACCTGATATTTGAAACCTATTCCACACAGTGATCAAGTAATCTACATGGGCTGTTTCCTTTGAGATCAACAGCGAGTGCAATCACTTTTCCACTGATTCCAAATCCAACCTTCCGTCTCCTGGAAACCGTACGGACTAATTTTTCTGCCTATTCTCTTTAGGGAAGAGGAACGAAGTGATCAGGTAAAATCTGAGATAGTTCATCCTAGGAAAGGAAGACCCAACCCAAAGTTAAGCATGGATCTATGCTCTTGAAAGTCTTTTAGAAAGGTTCCGTCTATCACAAATGTTCTTTCTCAGTCCAGAGATTGCCTCCCTTGTGTTCCGCTTTGCTAATGGAAAATTCTAGCACTTCATTTCTTGGGGATTCCAATTGTCTGTGAGAAAACTCCTATAGACTTCCATTAGAAAGGAGCTATTTGTTCCATGTTGGCCCTGGGATGTGGATAATATTAACAAGTTGGCATTTACCACCTGGCACCCTGAGAAAGAGGCAGCAGGCCTCCCCCATAAGCCACTCTGCGGCCTTGTGCTGTTGTTGCTGTCCGCAATGTTGTTGGGATTCCAGGACTTTAACTGCACAAATAAAAAGATAGGCTTTGCACTTAGATGGCGCTCCCATGACGTTACTGCTCTGGTGAGGAAGTCCACCATCATTTATACATTACATTTGTATCCCAAGAGCAAGGTAAACATTATATAACAGTAAGATTGTTATAGTGACATGAATTGGCTCCAATGTCCATCTGACAGAGTCAAATATCAAACCATATTAGAATTTACAGGGTAGGAACAGGCCTATAAGGCCAACAGGTCTATGTCAGTGTTGAACACAAATCAAGCTTCCTCCTATATCCTGTGACCAGACTAGAGATGATGTTCCCCAATCTATTACGTTAAAGATGCATACTCCAAATCATTAAGGTCCCAGATTGAGGAGGGATGAAATGACCCTCCTTCTTTAATCACCCATCCCTTGGTTGGTTGAATGAAGATCAATTCAGAAAGGATTCATCCCCTTTCTCCCAAATCACATGTATTTATGTTTGAAAAGGAGCTAATGTAACCAGGTTTTCTAAATTAATGGAAGTGAGAGCTTCCTAGTTACCAGTCATGTGAATAATTAATAATGCACACACAGACACGAGCAGTTTTTCAGGATAGTTCCTGGATAGAGGACTACTGAAAGTTAAGCAGTTAATTTTTCAGGGTTATTGGCTTTTCAATTTAATTGAAATTCTTTTGTCCTACTTCTGATAGTGGTTGGTTGGCAACCCCCAGTCCAAGAAAGTCCTTTTGCTACAATGCAGGGGTGATCAGTGGGTGCTTCTTCAACTATGGCCTTCTCAACAATCTAGCATTTGAACCCAGACTAGTACACATGGGTGCCTCAGCACACCATCTTACCTTCATTCAATAGGACACACAGACGCAGGATTTTAGCTTTTTGCCCCTTTTTGATACGTTCCTGGAAGGACAAAATAGAACATTTCTCAAGTAAGTGGCTTTCAGCTGAGAGAGAGAGGCAGTCAGTTCTTCTGTTACATCTTTCTTTGAAATTTCCTTGGCACTTCTGCAAGCAAGGCATTTCATGGGTCCCACACACAACTTTTGCCAGACAGCAGTGAATTTATATCTGCATTTAATTTTATTAGTCTGTGGCAGTGCTCTTTTAAGAAACACATTTCAGAATTAAAAATTAAAAATTTGGGGTCCTGATTTATCATCATATTAATCCATTAATCAATATTAATCCATTAGTTCTGTCTACTGTTAACCTCAACGAGTCCCTGAGGTAGAGAGTTTCGTATTTGCGTTACACATTTTCTCTTAAATTCTCTGTTGGATTTATTGGTGATTATCTTAAATTTACAGCCTTTATTTTTGGACTATCCCACAGATGGAAACATCTTCACAATATACAATCTATCAAACCCTTTCATATTTTTATCTGGTCATCTCTCAGACTTTTCTATTATAAACAGAAGAGACCCAGGCTGTTCAACCTTCCCCTGTTGTTATAACCTCTCAGCTCTGATATCATTGTTGTAAATCTCCTTCACACTTTCTTCGAGTGCTTCCATGCTTTCCCCATAAAACGGAGAGTAGAATTGTTTATAATACTGCAAGTGTGGTCTAACCAAGGTCCCAGTTAAGTTTAACATCACTTCACAGCTTTCTAATTCTCTCCCTCTGGACATGCTTCATTTGTTTTCCCTTATGGTCAGCTTGTTTACCCATGTTGCTACTTTTCACGATTGATGGCTCTGTGCATCCAGTCCCTTTGTCCCTCTACCCCATTCAGGCAAAGCTAGCATTGTTAAGAAGAGGGATTTCTTCGCTTATGTTTTACATTGTGGATGAAAGAAGCATTTTACATTCCTCTATCCCCTATTTTAGTGGAGATCTTAACCCTCACAATGCTAACTAAAGACAAAGGGGTGTTAGAAAAATGAATCAATGTCCATGCAGAAATTTCTTGTGGTCTTCTAGCTAACCTGATAGCATTTATGGGTTTACGGATGTGGAATGTCTGTGCTGTGTGTGGCTGTGATCTTATCCATATGGTGCTGGAGTGTCCACTCAGGGTGTCTGAGCTGCTGTGGCAAAATGTATTTTTGAAGACGATTGTGGTAACCTGGAGCTACAGTTAATGATGGTCGAGGCTTCAACTTTCATTCCAGATCGTGATCAAACAGGAATGTCTCCCACTTTTGCCATTGTATATTTTTGAAAGCATTCACAAATTGCCACCTTCGCCCATCTACTTCAGGAGGTAGTAACGGCTCAGACAAAATTTTGGCCCCATTATGAGCACACTGCTTTGGCACCAGCTCCTGGGGACGAACCTGAACCCAGGCCTCAGTATTGGGAATGCTACTCACTGACCACAATGCGTTCTCTTATCTATGTGTCATCATAATGTTACAAGGCACTGGAGGAGGCCATTTGGCATCTCTATGGCTCTTTCAAAGTTATCCATAAAACATCATAAGAACTAGAACACATAAAACGCAACGTTTGGAAGGTTATGAACTTATTCAAATTTTTTGGATAATTATTATTGTCTGTGCTTCCACCACTCTTTCAGGCCGTGCTTCGGATTAGAATAACTTGTTTGTAAGACACAATATTCCATGCACAAGTTCTTTGCCAGTTAGCTTTAAACTTCTGGTTATCATTCCTTCCACTATCAGAAACAGTTTATCCTTGCTTGCTGTATCAAACTTCCTCACAACTTTGAGCTCCTCTACCAAGTCTAGTGTTACTGTGTGTGATAAGTTTAACTGGTTCGATTGTGCACATGCATGCATATGTATGGATGTGCCTACATGTGAGTGCATTCATCCATGTGTTAAGCATGTATGCTCAAATGTGCATGATTGTGAATATATGTGCACTTTGGACTGTGGCCACCTTGTATTCCTAATATTCTCTATTGCTCAAGGACAGTATTAACATCAGCTCATCATTGTTCAAACAAGATCCTTCAAAAGGTCTCAGTTCTTGGCCAGATGTGTATCCTGACCTTTAACTTTGGCAAGTAATCACTTGGAAAATGTCTAATTCCTACCAGATGTGAACTGGATTCTGTAAATAGATAGGTTGCAGCATTCTGCACAAGTTGACCCCGGTAAGAGTAATTTTCAGGCCAGTGACAATTACACTAGCCAATCAGCATGCAGGACTACCTGGGAGGGTTTATGTTGGTTCCATGTTTGTTAATTTGCATGGCAAAGGATTAAAGGAGGCGTTTTTAAAAAAAAATCATGTTTAATACTACAATGTTTGGTGTACAAGATAATCAAGTGCTGTGAAGTGTTTAGACGCTGAGCTGCCTCCAACCAACCCTTGGCTCGGAATCTAGAGGTCAGGGTCATGGAGGAGTTAGTTATAGGTTAATGATAGGCTGGGAGAGATGGGACACAGGGAACTAGGAGATAAGAGCAGAGTGTCTACCTCTGTTTTGTTTTTAACCTAGCCACTGCATTTGCTAATAACTTCCAAATTTACTGTCAGCGTAATGTGGATTTATTTAAAGGGACATTGCAAAGATAAAGGATTCTAGACTTTGGGAACAAGAGTTATAGATTTTTTTTCAGGTAATCCCTCAGATCAAGGATACCCCCTTCCCAGATTTATGACTGTGTTTTGATAGAGATGTGCAAGGAAACATTTCTGTCTGTTTATGGGAGAAAAGAATTCAACATTCAGCTACATCCTAATTGATGTAGCAACACAATCTAAACCATCTAGATCCTTGCCTTACACTCTACACAAGACGGCTCAGTCCAAGCAGCAATGGTGCTGATCTGATATACCAAGAATGTAAAATCGAGATTAAACTAGCTAAATAGAGATCTTCCCTTTCCAAGTCATAGAAATAACGTGTAAAGCACTGAATTAAACTCTCAGAACATGGACTTTGAGCTAACATCTTTGACAGAGTTAGGCACGGAATCAGCAGCGATAATTCAGTAATTCTAAAATATTTGGTTGGGGGGGGCGGGGGCGCCGGTTGGGGGGGGGGGGGGGGAACACCTTTTTAACCCTTTTGTTTCCAACTGTCCTCAGGTCTCCTTTTCAGCGGTCAGTCCAGAAATGCCCTGGAAAACCTGTGACTCACAGGTGATTTACCCCAGCCCCCTGTCAAAGCAGCTCTTAATGAACTGCTTCATGGATTAAAATTGCCAGTATTGCCCATGAAGGCTTGGTCACACAAAGCCCAATGCACTGCAGTTAAAGTCACAGGTTAGAGACAGTCAACTTCCCACTACACTGTCATTCTCAGGGCTTTTAACCACTAAGCCATAAACAGCCAAATATAGAAGATGCAGCTGTCCCTGTCTCCTCCCCCACATCAAATAGTCTCACATCAAATAGAATAAGGAGGCAGGCATTTCAGGCTGAGGGGGAATAATTTCTTTGCGGAGTTGTGAATTTTGGAATTCTCTATCCTACGGAAGTGTGAATGCACAGTCATTCAGTACGTACAAGGCAGAAAAAGCTTGAAATGCTAAATGGTCTATTCCTGCTCTTGTTTCTTTATGATTGGCAAAAACTTCTTGTCCACTGAAAGAGTTACCTGTCAAGTAGAAACCAATCCCATCAACTGCCTAAAAAAATTTCTCTGCATTTGTCTTTCTTTATAGCATAATACATCTCCAATGGGTCATAGAGTCGTAGAGATCTCCAGCTCAGAAAAGGGCCCTTTGGCCCATCGCGTCAAAGCCAGTCAAAAACACCCACCTAACTATTTTAGTCATATTTCCCAGCATTCGGCCCATAGCCTTGTATGCATTGGCATTGCAAGTGTACATCTAAATACCTCAGTGCTGACTCGGATTCTCGGCCTCAGCACGGGCCTAGCGTGGCAGTTTCTCACCCAGCATGGTGATTTCTTGGCTTGGCATGATGTCGTCTCAGCCCCGAGTGGTGTCCTCTCAGCCTGGCATGACGATCTCTTGGCCCGACATGGAGATCTCTTGGTGGCCCAGCGTGACAATCTCTTGGCCTGACACGGTGATCTCTCGGCCAGATGTGGCTGTCTCCTGGTGGCCCAGCGTCGACTAGAGGTGTGGACTGGGATGGAAGGACTGTTATTCTGAACTTTTTATTTCTTTTTATTTTTCTAATTTATTCCTATGATCTGTAATGCATGACTTATTATTTCTTTATTTTTCTTATTTTTTCCCTAAGAATTTGTTCTTAGGAATCTCTACCCTAGGTACCTTTGTACCTAAGCTGGCTTTGTAAGTGGCAACTTGTAAACTTTTGACTGTACGAATCTGAGTACACATGACAATAAAGCTAATTCTAGTTCTTAAGTGTTTGGAGGGTTTCTGCCTCTATCACCCTTACAGGCAGTGAGTCTCTAACTCCCATCACCCTCTGGGTGAAAATGTTTTTCCTTATATGTGGGACTTCTTAGTCGTCTTTATACAAAACCAGTATTGCTCCTGAGAACTAATTGTTAACCACACTCTGAAATATGTTAACAAGGGCATTGTTTTCTGAGTCCCCCACCGCCCACCTTCCTGACATCAAAAGTATGGAACCTTTTAACATCTGTTGCCCCAGAAACTGCCAAATGCCCATTTATTTCATCCTCTTTATCCTGCGCTCCTCATACAGATATGGTGAGTGTTATCTTTGATACCTTATTTGTGGACTTGATCCCTTCGAAACCTTGGCCCTTCCTCCTCCTTCCCTACAACTGTCAGATATCCCACACTCCAGAGTCTTGAATACAAAGATCTAGGCTTACACCCCAGAGCCAGTTGTGGTGCCATGTTTTCAAGGCATTAAACCAAGATTCCAGTACCAGTTGAATTCGAAAGATCCCATGGCACTATTTCAAAGAAGATAAGGGCAGTTATCCTTGGCATCTTAATAACTAGTTAACTCTCAATGAATAACATCGATATAGGTTATCTAATAATATAACATAAAATTACATAATATAATATCTCATTGCTGTTTGTGGGAGCTTACTGTGCACAAGTCAGTTGCTACATTTCAACAGTTACTATGCTTCTAACATATTTCATTGGCCGTCCAGCACTATGGCATAACCTGAGATTGGGAAAGGTGTTAAATAGATGCTTGTTTTCCTTCCTTTTCCTTGAATGCCCTGATTTGCATTGTTCCATCATTGGTGACTGTATCTTCAGTTGCTGGCTCACAAAGTTCGGAATTCATGGCTCAATTCTACCCAGAGGCAAATTCTAACCAGATCTTGGGCTGACCTGTTTGGGTGCAAACTGCAGTACTGACATCAAGTTCACTCTCGTCCTCATGCATTGTCGAATTGGTCCTTATCTGAGTTGAGCAGTTATCTGAGTTGAGCAGTTATCTGAGTTGAGCAGTTATCTGAGTTGAGCAGTTATCTGAGTTGAGCAGTTACCACAGCTGCTGAGAATTCTACGAGCCAGGGAATAATTTTTGATACTAAGATCTTGTAGAGCCTTTCCAGTGATATTTCAAACTGAAGTCACATCCCCTTCAAGTAGATGCACAAAATATCTTCTCGTAAGATTGAAAAAGAGCAGGGTGTTCTCTCTCCAATGTCGCGATCAAAATTTATCCCTCAGTCGATATCCCAGACCATGTCACCATTATCACATTGTTCTAAATAGGATCTTTTGCAATTACCTTGATCAGCACAATACTAGAGTGTCATCCTAACCTTTCCACTCTGGCCTCTGGAGTGGGACTAGAATCTATAGCCCTCAGAATCCAAGGATGAAAGCCCAACCTATTGAGCGACAGGTAATAAAACACTGGACCTTAGAAAGTATGAGTAGTGATGTGGCCTCAGTGAAGGCCTGTGTTCTAGAACAAACAAACTGCACGTTGGTGATGTTATCACCATCAGGAGAAGAAACTGTTCTTATAGATTGACTACTGGTATTGAAACTGCCTGATTTGTATCTCCAGCCGGGATGAGTAGAAAGTTGAACATCTGGAGCGTCATGTTTAGCCTGCACTGCATTACCCTGATAGTTCCTATGTGAAATGTCCCCATCTAGTGGTGCTACATTACCGGTACAATACTGTAACATTATGATGGGCTCATTGCTTGCTGGTTTGCCGCAACAAAATATTAAAAACCTGGGAATATTTTAACACGTAACAGTGGCACCAAATTTCTTGTGATTGATCTTCTCCCTCTTCTTGTCTCTCACCTGCTGTCACTCTCTCTTGACGTCTCTATCCTCACTCACGCTCACTTTCAATTTGACTCTCTTGCTCTAGCTTCCTCATCTTTTCTGTCTTGCTCACTCTTGATCTTCATCTTTATTGTTCTCCCCATCTCTCTGACTGTATCTCCTATCTTATTCCTGTTTTTCTGTTGTTTTCTCTCCCTGGGATGGAACTTGAAGTCCTTCCCCAAGGAAGGTTTAGGGATGGGGGTTGTGAGCATTAGTCAGTTGGGAAGGTGGTGGGTTGGTTACTCCGCTGCCTTCCTACCTCTTCCCCAATTAATTCCAAAGAGTGTGGATTTGCTTATGGAAGGCCTTCATTCCCAACAACCCCAGTTGGAGCCATTAAGCGGGAAATGAATGCCCAGTGAGACACCTGGTTCCAATGCTGCTGATATTCTGTCAGTGGCAAACAGGGATATAGTGGGATGGGATCTCAGAAAGTAAATCCTGTCAGGCTTTCTTGTGGGCTTCTTGGATGGTGGGGGAGAGGGGCCCTCACCCATGGCCTGATCAAATGACTGGAAATTGGGGGTGGGTCGGGGATATGTCATTGAGAGTGTGAGCCCATGGCCAAACATGCATAATGATCCATGGGAAGGAATCTCTAAATCCCTTTGATCTTCACTGCTCCTAACTTAATAGCACATCAATAAATCTAGGGTCTATCCATTTTTGGTTCAAAATCAATTATCTCGCACTTACCCATGTTAGTGCCAATCCATCTACTGCAGTTTTATTCACTTCCCTAATCTATCAATCTTTCTTTGTTAATTTTGTTCTCTGGTTTACAGTATTGACTATTCTCCCAACTTGTCATCAATAGCAAGCCTGAATACACCTGGAATTTCAAATAAAGGACGTTCATTGACATTCTATATCCTATCAATATCTCGGAGGTTACCACGGACCAGAAGATGGACTGGACCAGCCCTGTAAACATGATGGCTACATCAGAAGATAGGAATTCCACGACACATTCTATGACACAGAGTTAAAGCGGGAGGGCGAACTGTGAGGAGGATGTGGAGCTACTTCAGTGCGCCTTGGACAAGTTGAGTGAGTGAGAAATTGCATCACAGATGAAGTATAGTGGAGATAAATATGAGGTTCTCCACTTTGGCAGCAAAAAGGCTGAGGCACGGTCAGGAAATATTCCAGGTAGCTCACAACATCTTGATGACTAGACATGTCAGTCTAAACAAAACACAAGCCCACAACAATCAGTATTTGTGCTGGCCCCAGCTCCACAAGGATATAGTGAGGTTCTGCAGAACATGCCACACCTGCCAGGTTGTGGGCAATAAAACTCACAATAAAGCATGCACTTATGGTTCCTATGCAGGCTTTTGGGGAACCTTTCAGCGAGATGTTAGTGGACCGTGACCCCTGTCTCAACGAAAAGGCAGTTCCCAATAGATCCTTACCATCACGGACATGCCCTGGAGTTTATGGGTAACTGGGTGTGACCCAGCATACATCCTTACTGTGTCACCCAGAGTCACACTGGGCACTAGAACGGTACCACCTGACCTTAAAAATAATGATCAGGGCATTCTGCCATGATTACCACCATGACTGGGATAAGAGGTTAGATTTTCATCTGTTTACCATTGGAGACTCGCCCAATGGGTCCTACTGACTTTATTCCATTTGTGTTAGTTTATGGACACCTAGTATGGGTCTCTGAACCTGCTCGAGGACAGGTTTTTTTAGAACAGAAGGAGGACGTTACTACCGTTACACTACAAGAGTTAGCAGAGTGACTTGCGAGCCTGTGAAGTGGTCTGGGAATATTGAAAATCTCCCAGATGGTGATGAAGCAAAAGGCAGACAAACATGCCCAGGCCCAAATCTTTCAGCTGGGAGACTGAAAGTGCCCTTATCATCTCCACATGAATGCTTAAAGACCCAGTTCAGTGGACTGGATCTTGGGGAAATCGGGTATCCGATTGAGAATCGAGATCAAGAGAAAAAAAGTAAAGGCTATGTCATGTCAATATGTGAAAGAAATACCACCAGTGAGAAGGGACAGTAATGGTCTGCTCTTGCCACCAACTGAGACTATGAGGGTGGCAGTGGGGGTGAATTGGAAGGTGATGTGGAGGAGACCCCCCGCTACTCAGCTCACCAATACTGAATTACTCTTCATTTACTCACCTAGCACAAAACAGCGGAGAGAGTGAACTAGGCTGCTCACTGCATTCATGGGCTTGTCCAGGAGCAAGCCAGGCTGCACCATTCTGGATGTCCCATCGGGCAGCATCCTATTGACTAGACCTAGAAAAACTGGCCAAGTCTGTCACCATCCCAATACTCCAGCTAGAAGATTGCTAAGATAGGGTAAGTAAAGCAGCTTCTATTGCCAGGGTAGAGGTTAGCTCAGTTGATTGAATGCCTGGTTTGCCATGCAGAGTCAGGCCAACAGCTTGGGTTCACTTCCCACACTGGCTGAAGTTACCATGGAGGAGTTCCCTTCTCAACCTCTCCCCTTTCCTGAGGTGTGGTGACCCTCAGGTTAAACCACCACCATTGTCTCTCCAATGAGGGAACTGCCCTATGATCTTAGAAGACTGCAGCAACTTTACCATTTATCTAAGAGATAATGGCAGGTTCCCTCTCTGACCACCAAAGGTAGCTCTGCCTTCGTAAGCCCAGACTGTACTAGTGTTGAATCATGCCATTTGGGCACCAAAATGGCCCAGTACTTTGAAAGGCTGATGAACCAGTTAGTGACAGGCTTATCTAATTGACCTCTTAGTGTAGAGCGTAGTGGTGGGTCACAGACAAGTACTTCCCAGGTAAGGTAGAAGCAGTTCCCCATTCTCTCAACAAAGCAAGAATTCCCCAGAAGTTCTTGGGAATATATGGAGTCTACCAGACATTGCTTCTAACTTCAGCACAGTAGCTGCACTGCTGACAATCCTACTACAGTAAAAAGTAAAAGGTAGTATACACTGAGACTGGCCAAATTGATTTTGAAAAGTTGAGGGCCATTTTAGCTTGGCCTATGCTTGCAGCTCCAAACTTTACACAAACAGTTGAAGTAGCCATGGATGTGGGTGACAGGGTAGAGGGTGTTCTCCTTCAGAAATAGAGAGACCAACCAGGTCTTCCTCCAAAAAACTAAACGAACATCCTACATGGTATTCCACAATAGAGAACGAGACCCTCGGCTATTACTCTCAAGCACTTTGAGATATATATCCATAAGGGTATAAAGAGGCTATGGTCTATACTGATCACAACTCATTTAGCTTTTCCACAGAAGTTAAGGCCCAGAATGCCATATTACTCCTTTGGAGCTTGTTGTTTCAACTGTCCCACTCAGAAACCAGAATAGTTCTGTCCGTAAAAATGACTCCAAGCTTCCAGTTGCCTGCCACTTCAACTCACCACTGTGTTCCCTGGCCAACATCTCTGTCTCAGGCCTGCTGAAGTTTTCCAGTGAAGTTCAACACAAACTGAAGGAACAATACCTCATCTTCTGCCTTACAGCCTTCAGGACTCAGCATTGAGTTTAACAATTTCAAAATGTGAACACCCTCTTCGTTAGATAACAAGGTGTAGAGCTGGATGAACACATCAGGCCAAGCAGCATCAGGGGAGCAGGAAAGCTGACGTTTCGCACCTAGACCCTTCTTCAGAAATGGGAGAGGGGAAGGGGGTTCTGAAATAAATAGGGAGAGAGGGAGAGGTATAAATAGGGATAGACGATGGATAGAGGAGAAGATAGGTGGAGAGGAGACAGACAGGTCAAAGAGGCGGGGATGGAGCCAGTGAAGGTGAGTGTAGGTGGGGAGTGAGGGAGGGGATAGGTCAGTCCAGGGAGGATGGACAGGTCAAGGGGGTGGGATGAGGCTAGCAAGTAGGAGATGGGGGTCGGGCTTGAGGTAGGAGGAGGGGATAGGTGGGAGAAAGGACAGGTTAGGGAAGTGGGGACAAGCTGGGCTGGTTTTGGGATGCGGTTGGGGGAGGGGAGATTTTGAAGCTTGTGAAATTCACATTGATACCATTGGGCTGCAGGGTTCCCAAGTGAAATATGAGGTGCTGTTCCTGCAACCTTCGGGTGGCATCGTTGTGGCATTGCAGGAGACCCAGGATGGACATGTCATCTGAGGAATGGGAGGGGGAGTTGAAATGGTTCGCGACTGGGAGGTGCAGTTGTTTAGTGCAAACCAAGTGTAGGTGTTCTGCAAAGTGGTCCCCAAGCCTCCACTTGGTTTCCCTGATGTAGAGGAAGCCACAACGGGTACAGCGGATGCAATATACCACATTGGCAGACGTGCAGGTGAACATCTGCCTGATGTGGAAAGTCTTCTTGGGGCCTGGGATGGGGGTGAGGGGGGAGGTGTAGGGGCAGGTGTAGCACTTCCTGTGGTTGCAGGGAAAAGTGCCGGGTGTGGTGAAGCTGGAGGGGAGTGTGGAGCGGACAAGGGAGTCACAGAGAGAGTGGTCCCTCCGGAAAGCAGATAAGGATGGGAAGGAAAAATCGTCTTTGTTGGTGGGGTCAGATTGCAGATGGCGGATGAGTCGGAGGATGATGCGTTGGATCTGGATGTTGGTGGGGTGGTGCATGAGGCCGAGGGATTTCTGTTTTGGTTGTTATTGTGGGGAGGGGGTGTGAGGGATGAGTTGCGGGAAATGCGGGAGACACGGTTGAGGGCATTCTCGACCACTGAGGGGGGCAAGTTGCGGTCCTTGAAAAACGAGGACATCTGAGATGTGCAGGAGTGGAATGCCTCATCCTGGGAGCAGATGCGGTGGAGGCAAAGGAATTGGGAATAGGGGATGGCATTTTTGCAGGAAGGTGGGTGGGAGGAGGTGTATTTTAGGTAGCTGTGGGAGTCGGTGGGCTTGAAATGGTTATCGGTTTCCAGGTGGTTGCAAGATTTGGAAACAGAGAGGTCCAGGAAGGAGACAGAGATATCAGAGATGGTCCAGGTGAACTTAAGGTTGGGGTGGAAGGTGTTGGTGAAGTGGATGAACTGTTCGAGCTCCTCATGGGAGCACGAGGCGGCACCGATTACAGTCATCAATGTAGAGGTTGAAAAGGTGGGGTTTAGGGCCAGTGTAGCTACAGAAGAGGGACTGTTCCACGTCTCCTACAAAGAGGCAGGCACAGCTTGGGCTCATGTGGGTACCCATGGCCAGCCTCTTTTTCTGTAGGAAGTGGGAGGAATTGAAAGAGAAGTTGTTGAGGATGAGGGCGAGTTTGGCTAAGCGGATGAGGGTGTCGGTGGAGGGGGACTGGTCCGTCCTGCAGGACAGGAAGAAGCGGAGGGTTTTTAGGCCATCTGCATGGAGAATGCAGATGTATAGGGACTGGATGTCCATGGTAAAGCTGAGGCATTGGGGACCAGGAAATTGGAAGTTTTGGAGGAGGTGGAGGGCGTGGGTGGTGTCATGGACTTGGGAAGGGAGTTCCTGGACCGAGGGGGAGAAAATGGAGTCGAGATAAATGGAGATGAGTTCAGTGGGGCAGGAGCAGGTGGGACAATGGGTCGATCAGGGCATTCAGGTTTGTGGATTTTGGGAAGGAGATAGAAGCGGGCGGTGCGGGGTTGGGGAACGATGAGGTTGGAGGCTGGGGGTGGGAAGTCACATGAGGTGATGAGGTTGTTCATTATCTTCCCACACACTCTGAGGTCCTGTTTTGTATGGGCTGCTTACAGCACAGTCAACCTATTTTCAACCATTTACAATTCCTGTTAATGCTGTACCACACAAATATCTCTCTTGACTTATTACCAGCAATCTCTTTGTTTCCCTATCCTTTCTCTCTCTCTCTCTCTCTCTGTGGGCACCATCTCCACGTACTTTATTCTCTCTCCCCCAGCCTCCAAACCCACCCCCAACTTCGACATAAATACCACTTTTCTCTAACTGTTTTCAGTTCTGACGAAGTGTCACTGGCCTCGAAATGTAAACTCTGCTTTTCTCCCTACCGACACCACCAGCCCTGTTGAGTTTCACTCGCATTTCCTGTTTTTGTTTCAGATTTTCAGCATCTGCAGTTCTTTGTTTTTATTGTTATGACATTCAATTTGGGTCCTGTCAGTTCCACTGAGCTCCTCACCTCATTACAGCTTTGGTTCAAACATGAACTCAAATATTGGACGCAGGAGGTGAATTTAGAGGGACAGCCCTCGCCATCAATGCAGAGTATGTCTCCAGGGATCCTGAATAAAACTGAACTAAATTGTAATTAGAGACAAAGATCTCCAGTGGTTGGAGTCATACCTAGAAGAAAAGAATATGGTTGTGGCTGTTCCTCAGGATAGTGTCATAGGCCCAATTATCATCAGCTGCTTTACTGGTGACCTTCCCTCCAACTGAAGGTCAGAGTTTGGATGTTCACTAATGATTGCACAATATCTAATCTCATTGATGACTCCTCAAATACTGAAGTAGTCTATGTCCAAATGCAGCAAGGCCTGGACAACATCCAGCCTTGGGCTGAATTAACATTCATGTCACACGTGTTCCGGGAAATAGCCATTTTCAACGAGATAGAATCTAACTATCTCCCCTTGACATTCAATGGTGTTCCCATCATTGACTCTCCCACTATCAACCCCCAAGAGGCTACCTCTGGCCAGAAACTGAACAGCATATGAATATTGCAGCTGCAAGAGCATGTTGGGAATTATGTGGCAAGTAATTTTACTCCTGACTCATCAAGTTGTTGACCACCTACAAGGCACAAGTCAGGAGTTTGATGGAATACTTTTCACTTGCCTGGATGAGTGCAGCTAATAACACTCAAACCTTGACACCATTCAGAACAATTTGGCCCACTTGTTTGGCACCACATCTGACACTATGAACATCACTCTATTCTCCACCAATGCTCAGTAGCAGCAGTGTGTACTATCTACAAGATGCACTGCAACAACTCACCAAAGCTCCTACAGTAGCAGCTTCCAAACCCATAATCTCTACCAAATGAAGGGTAAGGGAAACTGACACAAGGGAACCTGTATGTTTCCCTCCGTGCCACAGATTAACCTAACTTGTATCTAAAATCCTGGAACTTATTTCCTAATAGCATTATGGGTTTATCAAATCACATGGACTGCAATGATTCAAAAAGGCCATTCACCAGCATCTTCTTAAAAGTAATTAGTGATGTGCAATAAATTCGGGCCTAGCCATTGATACAGCTTGTGAATGAATTTTTTTCAATCTCAAGCTCTTCCTTTGCTGTAAAATTTAATTCGTTTGTCAAATATTACTGACCCTTTATAAACCCATATTGATTCTTTCAATTATACTCAGATATCTTTAAGTGCTCACCCACTCTGTTCTTAGTTATAGAACATAGAACATAGAACATAGAACAATACAGAGCAGAACAGGCCCTTCGGCCCTCGATGTTGCTCCGACCTGTGAACTAATCTAAGCCCATCCCCCTACACTATCCCATCATCATCCATATGCTTATCCAAGGACTGTTTAAATGCCCCTAATGTGGCTGAGTTAACTACATTGGCAGGCAGGGCATTCCACGCCCTTACCACTCTCCGAGTAAAGAACCTGCCTCTGACATCTGTCTTAAATCTATCACCCCTCAATTTGCAGCTATGCCCCCTCGTACTAGCCGATGTCATCATCCTAGGAAAAAGACTCTCACTGTCCACCCTCTCTAATCCTCTGATCATTTTGTATGTCTCTATTAAATCCCCTCTTAGCCTTCTTCTCTCCAATGAGAACAGACCCAAGTCCCTCAGCCTTTCTTCATAAGACCTTCGCTCCAGACCAGGCAACATCCTGGTAAATCTCCTCTGCACCTTTTCCAATGCTTCCATATCCTTCCTGTAATGGGGCGACCAGAACTGCATGCAATATTCCAAGTGAGGCCGCACTAGCGTTTTGTACAGTTGCAGCATGACATCACGGCTCCGGAACTCAATCCCTCTACCAATGAAACCTAACACACCGTATGCCTTCTTAACAGCACTATCAACCTGGGTGGCAACTTTCAGGGATCATGTACCTGGACACCAAGATCCCTCTGCACATCCACACTACCAAGAATCTTTCCATTGATCCAGTATTCTGCCTTCCTATTATTCTTCCCAAAGTGCATCACCTCACATTTATCTGCATTGAACTCCATTTGCCACCTTTCAGCCCAATTCTGCAGTTTATCCAAGTCTCCCTGCAACCTGCAACATTCTTCCACACTGTCCACCACTCCACCGACTTTAGTGTCATCTGCAAACTTACTAACCCATCCACCTATGTCTGCGTCCAAGTCATTTATAAAAATGACAAACAGCAGTGGTCCGAAAACAGATCCTTGTGGCACACCACTAGTAACCGGACTCCAGGCTAAATATTTTCCATCAACCACCACTCTTTGCCTTCTTTCAGAAAGCCAGTTTCTAATCCAAACTGCTAAATCTCCCTCAATCCCATGCCTCTGCATTTTCTCCAATAGCCTACCATGTGGAACCTTATCAAAGGCTTTACTGAAGTCCATGTACACCACGTCAACTGCCCTACCCTCATCCACATGCTTGGTCACCTTCTCAAAAAACTCAATGAGGTTTGTGAGACATGACCTGCCCTTGACGAATCCATGTTGACTATCTCCAATCAAATTGTTGCTTGCTAGATGATTATAAATCCTATCTCTTATAATCCTTTCCAAAACTTTTCCTACAACAGATGTAAGGCTCACTGGTCTATAATTACCTGGGTCATCTCTACTGCCCTTCTTGAACAAGGGCACAACATTTGCAATCTTCCAGTCCTCTGGTACTAAACCTGTAGACAATGACGACTCAAAGATCAAGGCCAAAGGCTCCGCCATCTCCTCCCTAGCTTCCCAGAGAATCCTCGGAAAAATCCCATCCGGCCCAGGGGATTTATCTACCTTCACACCTTCTAGGATTGATAACACCTCCTCCTTACTAACCTCAATCCTTTCAAGTCTAATAGCCCGTATCTCAGTCTTCTCCTCTACAATATTCTCCTTTTCCTGAGTGAAAACAGATGAGAAATATTTGTTTCGCACCTCTCACCTTATGGTTTCGAATAACTCCCCACAACAAACATTCGGCCAAGAGGATTAAAATTTCAAGCTCAATCTTTCTCACTTTTTTTTATCATGAAGTTACATTTAGAAAAACCATTTGAATCCAAGTGGACATTTTATAAATCAGGAACATATTTCATATTCACTGTTAAAGTAGCTGCTATTTCCTCACCTTCTTTCTATATGATCTGTGAAATTTAAGCACACAAACAGCCTTAAAATCATGAAGCAGGGATTGTTTGTTTCACCAGCACCAAGACATTATAAACATGAAGCAAATTCAGGTCAAGCTAGGATAGTAGGTCCTTTGGACATGTTAAACCTGCAATGCATACTGAGTTGAGGAAATCCTTTCTTTGTCCCTCCTGCTCTCCATTGTCTCTCTTTATCTCAACAATCCTGAGACTCACCGATTCACAATACCTAATGTTGTCGTCATCTTGACTGAAAGTTGTCCTGTACTTCATGAGAGTAGAAACAAGCTCCCCCATCTGGGTATCTTCCAACTCACCAATGCCCATCTTTAAAATTAGGTCAGAATTATCTCCTCCAGTCAGTCCACTGTCTACAACACTGGCAGTTTCAAGGACAAGATATAGGTGTGCTTGGTTTGGAGAGAAACATCTTTGTTGCTGAAGTTGGTAATCTGCATGGTACCCTCCCTGTTTCTCCCACAGTGCAAGGGTGACTACCAGAGTTACACCAAGTGGAAGCTCTGCTACATGTGATGTGTCAGTGTAGCAAGGCCTGAAGTTGACCAGTTGGAGATGGAATGACGTGAGCCATCAAGAACATAATGTTGCAGCAGGGAAATGAACAAGCAATTCCCTGCTTGAACAGTTCAAAACTTCATTATAGGCTGATTCATCTTGAGTGCATGGAACAACGTCAAACACTCCTGAGCCCCAGTAGCCAGTCTTGTAATATGATGCTCATACTAATCACCACATATGCTTTCCAAGGATACCCAGCTGTATCTTAACACTTTACACCTAAATATTTTGCTTAATCACAATGTTTTCCTTCCTTTGGGCTATCTGTTGAGTCACAGTCTACCCAGAAACCCTAGGACATGAATAGTGTGATTGAGAATAGATGGGGAGCGCTCAATATAGCCATAATAGATGATGTCTGACCCCTGCAAAACAGAGACTGGGATGAGGAAAGAGACATCCATCACCTCTCACCACTCAAAGGTGCTCACCCCTCAGAAAATCTGGTAACAGCCACACCCCCACTCTTATGTAATTTAGATATGATGCCTCTACCTTGCCAAATTTAACATTCATTGGAGGAGAAGTCCTATCGCCACATGTAAGACCAAACCTCTTTCTGAGGGAGCCCTCCCTGCCCCACCCCTACCACTCTCAGTGGGAGGCCAACTAGTTTAATGTCTGGTGAGAAGAGAATGCACTGGATGGAGTCCCTGGACTTGATGATAACAGTGGCTGTGTTTGTTGAGGGTGGTTTTGTTTGACATTTCCAGCCCTGCCACAATTCCAAAACCTCTTTGGATCATCCCTTGGGTGGAATTATCCCTGAGGCATACTGTGGATTTAGAACAGCAAGGACTGGATCTGCACTTGCTGTGCAGTAACCTGTTCCAACTGCTTCTTCAGTCTGAGGTCTATATTCCCCTCTGCACCAACATTCTCCTCCCTGCTGGTAGCTTCTTTCCTCAGCTTAGGAGTCTGTGATCTTTCCCAAGGATCTGGATGATGTGATTCCATGCATCATCAAGAGGTAGCCGATGTTTGTTGTGATTAAGCCTTTTAACTTATTTTGCATCCACGAGGCGATCACCAACTACCTTCCCCTGGTTGATTTTAAGGGAAGATCCAGCGGGATGATGTAGTTGAACAAATTCACACAGATAACAGGTTCTCCCCTTCGAGTTGCTTGCACACAAAAAGCCTCTGCTGCTTTCCAGTACCTCAAGGATCTGCTGTGGACTATCAATAGCTGTTCCCAATATTTCCTGGAGGCCTTTCCCACAAAGACATTCTGTCACAAATGCTTCCTGTTCAGTTGCATTAAGGTCACTGAATACCACAATCAGCTGTGCATCCTCAATCCAGTCCTCAATCACCAGATCATCTTGATCTTCCTGCAAATCTGTCCAGCTTCCTCCCCAGCACCAAACAGAATACCCCACGACAGGTATTGCTCCCTTCCCCCATAGCAACAGGGGCCTCTGCCTGGCATAGGCCTAAAAGTCTGATTGCCCTCTGCCGATATCTGAGCATCCAGTGATACTGGAGCACCTTCAGCTTCCCTCATGGACATTGGTGCCAGTTCGTCCACCAATGCCTCCACCTCAACAAGCCCCCTTTAAGTTCATTCTCTGTGACTTGAGGCCTGTGCAGTGGAACTCTACTGACTAATTCACAAATGAAGGGTTTCAGCAAGATGGCGTCCGCTCTGCTCGGAAGTTGTCTTTCCTTTGTCTTTCTTTTTGTCTTCCTCTTCTCTTTTCTTGCTGCACTAATTCCATCCATCACCCCCCCTCCCCCAACCAACTCCCACCCTTTTAACTACCTACCTAAGGAGTTAGGAAGGAATCAGATTGTGACTGAGAACCGCGCGGTGGGAGCTGAAAGTGCAGGCTGTATCCTGCAGCGACATGGGATCAAGCGTGGGCTGGAGCAACAGCAGCTGATCAAGAGCAGGCAGGTTCGGTGATGAGAGCAGGTCAGTGAGGGGGCAGTAATGGCGAGGGTGACCTGGGCAGGTGACAGTTAGTGGTGAGAGTGGGGCCGGTGAGGGGGTAGTTGGTGGTGAGAGTGGGGCTGGTGAGGGGACAGTTGGTGGTGAGAGTGGGGCCGGTGAGGGGGCAGTTGGTGATGAGAGCGGGGCTGGAGAGGGGCAGTTGTTGGTGAGAGTGGGGATGGTGAGGGGAGAGTTGGTGGTGACAGCAGGGCTGGTGAAGGGGTAGTTGGTGGTGAGAGCAGAGCCGGTGAAAGGGCAGTTGGTGGTGAGATTGGGGCTGGTGAGGGGGCAGTTGGTGATGAGAGCAGGGCCAGTTATGGGGCAATTGGTGGTGAGAGCAGGGCTGGTTATGGGGCAGTAGGTGGTGAGATTGGGGCTGGTGAGGGGGCAGTTGGTGGTGAGAGTGGGGCTGGTGAGGGGGCAGTTGGTGGTGAGAGTGGGGCTGGTTATGGGGCAATTGGTGGTGAGAGCGGGGCCGGTTATGGGGCAGTTGGTGGTGAGAGCGGGGCCAGTGAGGGGGGCACTTGGCAGTGAGAGTAGGGCTGGTGAGGGGGTAACAACAGCGAGAATGGGCCTTTCGCATGGCGGCGGCGGCAGCCTCCTGCATGTCCTGGTGACTGGAGCGTTGCCTGCACCATTGTGGAGATGGCACTTGGGACTCTGAGAGCTGGACTTGTCTTTTTCTCTTGCTTATCTTTTGGTTCTGTTAAAATCTTTTAATTCTGGTGTTTGTAACCAAGTGGGCTCCAGTGAATGGTGACTTTGTGCACTTCACGTTGTACCTTCGTATTCCTACACTTAGTACATGTGACCAATAAATATCTAAATCTTAAGCATACAAACAGCCTGAAGATTATGAAACAAGGAATCTTTAATCCACTGGTATCAGGTATTTCCAAATGGAAATTAAAGTTAAACCGGGAAAATGGAGTTTTTGTGCAGAATTAAACCACTGGTTAGTATGTGACTGAGGAAATCCTTCATCTGTCCCGCTTCTCTCTATGAGGCCTCTTTCTGATCATGAAATCCTTTACAAGGACACTGTTTCCTTCAGAAAGGGTCCACTTGACTGCTTGAACTCCCCTTCTCAGTGCCCTGTCTTATTATTGCCACCGTCTTGTTGGATACTCTGTCCCATTTAAAATCCTGGATTAGTCAGATCCTGGGGATGTCTAGGTCTTCCTTTCTCATATTTAAGCCTCCTCTGACATGTAATGATCTTCTTCACTCATTGTGGTAGTGAGCCCCATATTCTCACCCATCTTTGAGTTATTTCCTAATATTAATTATTTGCTATCTTAATGACTATCATTCATGTACTCTCGTTTTAGTGAAAACTCTCGAAGATTCAATGTCCTAACTACCTCCTTCATTGAACTTGGAAGAAGCGAGTAGATCTATAAAGCCACTGAGGTCTCCCAGAGTCAAGACCTTAAGGTTCCTCTCCATTTCCCATGCTTCTGGCAGGTTTCCATTGCAAGTACTTCAGAGGTTTGACAGACCTAACAACAAACATGGGTCTCCATCCTCAATTAAACCTGTCACAAAAACAAAGCTTAATGTATCATTTTATGATGACACCACAAGATGGTGCTGTGATCACACGCTACAAGCAAGATCCAGCACTTCAGGCACCAAGTTTGTGACGAACTATTGGAACTAGTGCCATTAATATGTCTGCTGATTTATCTTTACTGCCAATTAGAACAGAAGATTACTATGAAGCGTGTGTGCTGCTAACCTCAATTTGACATTTCTGATTGCAGGACCGTAGTGAAGGATTCCAGTTGCCGCTGAATAGTCATTTATCATTGTGGCACCTCAATCTTAAAATCCTGAAGCTGGGGACAATGTAGGAAAGGCAGATGACATATTGGTGTTCATACTTACATCTCTAGAGGAATAACAGAATAAAGTCTGAAGTCACGAGACAATAGCAGCTTCAAATAGAGAAGGATCAGTGTGGAAAGAAGCTTGTTGCAATATATACACAAATTACAATATAGATTGAAATATTGATGGTACTCCAAGTTTTCTTTACGAAAGAGCTGACAATTACATGATGAAGATGGAATCTGGATGAAGAGGAGGATTCACTGGAAACTACAATTAAGGAACAAGTATAACAAAGGATAAAAAGAAATGGCTTCAGAGGGCATGAAGACTGACATTAGAACTTTTTTTCTTACACTAACTTGTGTTTCAGTTGAGCTTCAATAGTAGTTTGAATTAATTTGAGATGTATTATGTTTTGCAGTACTAATTACTCCTGGCCTTGTAGTTTGGATAGAGTGTTTCCACCGCTCCTCATTTCTATTCTCTTTCTAAAAGTGCGGTAATAGTGTAGACTGGCCATGGTGGAGCGTTGTAACAAAAGGTCAAGAGGTCAGAAACTTACAATGGAAGCTTATCAGAATGCAATGAAAATATTGTTACCGGGGTGATGATGCATCCCAGCTGAGCACTTACCAAAGCCAACTAATGAAACATTGAACTGCAATGAGATATCAACCCATTCCTGTGGAATATGGAGGAGAGCTTTGAACCACCATGGCAATCTCCTGAAGCTAGGGCCTATCTAACTTACATTGGCACGGTGGCTCAGTGGTTAGCACTGCTGCCTTACAGCACCAGGGAGCCTGGGTTTGATCCAACTTTGGGTGACTGTCTGTCTGGAGTCATCACATTCTCCCTGTGTGGGTTTCCTCCGGGTGCTCCAGTTCCTCCTACAGTCTAAAGATGTGCAGGTTAGATGGATTGGCCATGCTAAATTGCCTGTAGTGTCCAGGGATGTGCAGGCTGAGTGGATTAGCCGTGGGAAATGCAGGGCTAGGTCGGGGGCTGGTCTGAGTGGGATGCTCTTCGGAGGGTCAGTGTGGACTTGATGGGCCGAATGACCTGCTTCCACACTGCAGAGATTCTAATTAGCAGTGAGAGAGAATAAACTTCTGTTGCCCTGACAAGAAGATGCATTTGTATTAACACAAGCTATAGTTTATTGTCCAATACCAGCAGGTACATTAGCTAGTTACGCATAATTACAAAGACTATCAGGACAAAGATGACATGTCTGGCTCCATCAGGATGTCATGTTTGACTCCCTCTTCTCCATCCAAAGTCTCCTTAGATTGGGTGGTGCTTAATGCAGCTTCAACATTAACTCTTTCAAAATCATTACCATATACAACATCTCCCAGCAATGTTTTTTACCTGTACTTACAGTTATACATTCAGGTACATAGCTACGTTTACATTTACTGCAACCCCATCTGCCCCAACCTTGAGTTTAAAAATTGAGGTTGTTTTTCTATTCATTTGTGGGATGTGGGCGTCACTGTCTGGGCCAGCGTTTCTTGCCTGTCCCTAGTTGCCCTTGAGAAGGTGGCGGTGAGCTGCCTTCTTGAACTGCTGCAGTCCACCTGCTGTGGGTTGACCCACAATGCCATTAGGGAGGGAATTCCAAGATTTTGACCTAGCGACAGTGAAGGAACGGCAATATATTTCCAAGTCAGGATGTCGAGTGGCTTGGAGGGTAATTTGGAAGTGGTGGTGTTCCTATATATCTGCTGTCCTTGTCCTTCTAGATGGAAGTGGTTGTGGGTTTGGAAGATGCTGTCTGAGGGTATTTGGTGAATTTCTGCAGTGCTTCTTGTAGATGGTACATACTGCTGCTACTGAGCGTCAGCGGTGAAGGGAGTGAATGCTTGTGGATGCAGTGCCAATCAAGCGGGCTGCTTTGTCCTGGATGGTGTCAAGCTTCTTGAGTGGTGTTAGGTCTGCACTCACCCAGGCAAGTGGGGAGTATTCCATCACACTCCTGACTTGTGCCTTGTAGATGGTGGACGGGCTTTGAGGAGTTGGAGATGAGTTACTTGCCGCGGTATTCCCAGCTTCCGACCTGTTCTTGTAGCTACTGTGTTTATGTGGTGAGTCCAGTTGAGTTTCTGCTCAATGATAACCTCCAGGATGTTGATAGTGGGGGATTCGGTGATGGTAACCCATTGAATATCAAGGGGCGGTGGTTAGATTGTCTCTTACTGGTGATGGTCATAGCCTGGCATTTGTGTGGCGCGAATGTCACTTGCCACTTGTCATCCCAAGCCTGGATATTGCCCAGAACTTATTGCATGTGAACACGGACTGCTTCAGTATCTGAGGAGTCGCGAATGGTGCTGAACATTATGCAATCATCGGCGAACATCCCCAATTCTGACCTTATGATGGAGGGAAGGTCATTGATGAAGCAGCTGAAGATGGTTGGGCCTAGGACACTACCCTGAGAACCTCCTGCAGAGATGTTCTGGAGCTGAGATGATTGACCTCCCACAACCACAACCATCTTCCTATGTGTCAGGTATGACTCCAACCACCAATGAGTTTGCCTCTAATCGATTCCAGTTTTGCTAGGGCTCCTTGATGCCACACTTGGTCAAATGTGAGTGTTTGGAGCTTTCACAATTCTTGCAGAATGTATTCTTTGGTCATGGAAGTTTGATAGATTTTGGTGTGAGGATTGTTAACTTTGAGTCTGTTCTTGACATTGGTCAATCTGTGAACCATTGTACTCATAACACCTTCATTGATTTGTCCCAATCAAACATCAGTGGTTAATTCTTCAGCAACAAGACAAGTTTCCAACAGTTTCTCCAAATAACTCCCTCAGTTCAGACAACATACAATCACTGCTGGTCTGTTGACTCTAGGATGACTGTACCATTCCAATTGACCTACCTCATCCATGCCCTTGGCTCAAGAGTAGCTACGGTCATACACTGTGTGTCCATTATAATGAGTAACTTGCTGTTCCCAATAAGACTGCTCCTCCTTACGAGCATTTTTATAGACCCATGGAGTCAACCTCTTTGTTAGGATACAGAGTTGAGTCTCCAGTTTTCCCTCACCATCAGTAATTCTGATGGCAATAAACCATACTGGAGTGCGATAGGGAAATTGGTAATTTAACAAGGCTATATAAAAGTCAGCATTTTTTGTTGAAAAGGGCTTTGACTATCTGGACTCCACTGTCAGCTTCCCCCATTCACCTGTGGCTATCTAGGTGAGCTGGTAATATGTTCAAGTCCACAAGTGACTGCAAACTGGTCGAAAGACTTATGATCAAACTGTGGTCCATTGCCTGACATAACCAATTCAGGATCACATGGGAAGTGAACATTTCATGCAAAACCCTGCTGATTACTTCTGGGGTGATGGTATATATCTATCCACAATAAGACAAGATGTTTCCCAGGGTCTGGTGAGGAAAGTAATGGGATCAGTGGCTCTCTATGCCCAGCCGTGAGAATAAAACAAGTTTCGTAGACAGTTTTTACTATTTGTTCATGGGGTATGGGCAGCACTGACTAGGTCAACATTTATTGGCCAGAGGTCAGTTAAGAGTCAGTCACATTGCTGGGGGGGTGGCCCGCTGGAGTCACATGTAGGGTAAACCAAATAAATATAGCAGATTTCCTTCCCTAAAGGACATTGATGAGCCCGATGGGTTTTATGAAAATAGCCAGTGGTCACCATTAGGCTAGTTTTGTTTTGAAAGATCTATGTTTCTATTAAACTCAAGTATCACCATATGCCATGGTGGGATTTGAACCCCTGACCCAGACCATTAGCCTGGGGATTTTGGATTACTAGTCCAGTCACTAGCCACCATCTCCCTACATAAGGTAGACAACCTCAATCTCCTTTGAGATACCTGGCTGGAACACTTATAACTGAGCTTTGGCTCTACGCTTGGTGATCCTTAAGTGTCCCTTGTGTAGGATATCATCCCCCAATGAAGTTGGAGTGATCAGCCTTTCATCAAGCAGCAGGCATAAAGGGGTCTTTTTCAGGATGGCAGCCGTGACTAGTCCCTACAGTGTGGAAACAGGCCCTCTGGCCCAACAAGTCCACACCAAACCTCAGAGCATCCCAGCTAGACCCATCCCCCTATAACCCTATAACCCTATAACCCACACCTCCCTGGACACTATGGGTAATTTAAGCATGGCCAATCCACCTAACCTGCACAT
The DNA here is from genome assembly GCA_024137785.1 of Ginglymostoma cirratum. NCBI lineage: Eukaryota > Metazoa > Chordata > Chondrichthyes > Orectolobiformes > Ginglymostomatidae > Ginglymostoma > Ginglymostoma cirratum. Next base: position 21,525,207 of record JAHRHZ010000024.1, read on the forward strand.
CTTTGGACTGTGGGAGGGAACTGGAGCACCCAGAGGAAACCCACGCAGACACAGGGAGAATGTGCAAACTCCACACAGACAGTCACCTGAGGCTGGAATTGAACCTGGGTCCCTGGTGCTGTGAGGTAGCAGTGCTAACCACTGTGCCACTGTGCTGCCCCTAATGGAGTTCTGCAGGGATCAGTGTTGGGACCACAACAATTCACATTATACATTAATCTGGACAAAAGTGGTCTTATGGTCTAACACTGGTAAGTTGTCTAGAACGGTCAACTGTTGTCAATGCTCAGAATAGTCCTTTTCTTTCTGTTGTATTTATTAAGCCTGTTTTAGGTTGCTGGTCACTGCAGCTTGAATTTCACCAATAAATTCCTCCTCAGATATTGTAAGGCCATTGATTATTGATCTGGAGAGTGCATCTACCATTGTCTTTAGCTCTCCCTGCAAATGTTTGGTCTCGTCGTCAAAACTAATAAGATGGAGTCAGAGCTTTTGCATTCATGAGGCAAATGTTTTCTTATCTTAAGGAGAGACTAATGATTCATGGATCATCACTATGAGAAACTTCAGGTCAAGGAAATAGTCTGAAAATGCATTAGAAACCTTTGTGACCAAGAGACCTCCTTCTCTATAAGTGTACAATGTGTCCCTATGCCTAACAATGCCCTGGAGGAATAGATTTTCAATACCCATTTAGTAGTTCCTATGCCTGAAGCTGAAGCATTTACAGCAATGATGATTGAAAAGGATGGATTGTAGTGGGCCAATACGTCTGTAGATGTCAGCGTGTCCTTGATCTTTTGGAAAGTATTTTCCTGATACAAGTTCCAGCACCATCTTTGCATCTTCTTGACCAATCGATTCAAGTTACCAAATGAAGCAAGAATTTCACCAACTGTTTGACCACGCCTGGAAATCTTAGCAGTTTATGAACTGATTTCTGAATGGGGAGCTCTTTTACCAGCCTTTTTTTTAGTCAATGATGTGTCCTAAGAAGCAACTGGCTTCCTTAGAAAATTCACACTTTTTGTTAAGATAAGTATTTTGAAACTGCTTGGACATTTTGGTCATGTTCTTTGACCATCTCCCCATGAATCAATATGTCATCCACAAGGCATGTGATCGCTTTGAAGCCTTGTACTGGGTATAGTGTGCTGGAAAACCTCTGGGGTGGTGGCAATTCTGATTGGTAGTCTGTTAAAGGAAAATCTCTGAAACAGAGTCTTGATTGTTTGAATATACTACTAGCATTGATTTTTGTTTAAAAAAATCTTCACTTTTAAACAATTTGGCCATATGTACATTGAATCCCTACAGTGTGGAAACAGGCCCTTTGGCCCAACAAGTCCACACTGACCTTCACAGCATCCTGCCCAGACCCATCTTCCATACCCCACCTAATCTACATATCCCTGAACACTACAGATAACTTAACATGGCCAATCCACCTAGACTGCATATTTTTTGGACTGTGGGAGGAAACCCACACAGGGAGAAGGTACAAACTCCACACAGACGGTTGCCTGAGGGTGGAATTGAACCTGGGTCTTTGGTGCTGTCAGGCAGCAGTGTTAACCACTATGCCACTGTGTCACCCCAACTGTGAACTTGTGAATGTATCCCTCACTACCATCTTTTTGAACTATCTTAAGGCAGTGCTGATGGATCCATTGCTTTTGGGTATGGTAACCATGGCCAAACACCATTGATTTTGACAGCAGGGAAATGATGCCCATGTTAGTCATTTTCTCAAAGTTGCTTCTGAACTTGATTCACTTACTCAATGTTGCCGAAACTGTTTTTCACTCTGACCTCATTTTGAGCCTGGAAAATTAGCATTTAGGGTACAATTTAAGGTACTCCATCTTAAAGGAACTATTGCTCCTCTGCTGTTCTAGTTATTTAATATTTTTATTAAAGTTATGGGCTCTAGAATGATGTTTCCTGATTATGGATTACATATGTAATTTCTAACACTACGTATGACACAGTGTTATTTGTTGGGTACCTTTAACATTGAGGGTTATACCTCCTGAACCATACAGTTTTACTATAAATCAATAGATGGTAACTTTTGTTTCCTTAAATAATATTTGTTTTGGTAACTGTCTGCTCTTGTTCAAAGCCATGTGATGGTATCTTTCGTATCTACCTGAGAGGGCTGATGGAACCATGGTTTAAGATCATCGTAAAAAGATACCTTTGACAGTACAACATTCCTTTGTTTTGCATTGAAAGTCAGCCCAAATTGTTGTGCTGAAATCCAGGACAGGAGTTTGAACTCAACACTTAACTTTAGCAGGCTTACTTTATTCTATTGCCTTTTCATTGTGATTTGGTTCCAAGTCAGGTTGGTATGTGGCTTGGAGGGAAACTTAGAATGTTTTTGTGTTTATTTTATTTGTTCATGGGATTTGGGTCCATCTGGCATTTATTGCCTATCTCCAATTGCCCTAAAGCAGATAGTGGTGAGCCGCCTTCTTGAACTGTTGTATGGCACAGCAATTGATTTGTTGCCCTTGTCCTTCTAGATGCAATCTGCCACTGTGATGTGGGCTTTTGCCCTCAGCGGGTTATTAGTATGTGATTAGGCAATTCTTACATTAGATCCATAAATGAGAACGAAAATTGGACAAAGTATTACTGAAAGATTTAACAGACTCTTATTACATATTGCTGCACTATGTTGCAGTCACGGGCACTCCAGTGTTAAGGCTAATTCCAAACTATTCAGTTATGAATAATGTAATGTTTTCATTTGCATCTCATGCTTCAAATGGCTCCAGTTAAGATGGAGGTTGAGACCTTGATATCATCAGGTCGCATGTCGTGATACAGTGACGATATGATGAGCATGTCTCTTAAAATTATGCTGATATATTAAGATATAACGCAGTAGGTGGTAGAGGTCATGGACTTAGAAGGTGCTGTCGACAAGACTTGGTGAGCTACTGCAGTGCATCTTTTAGATGGTACACACTGCTGCCACCCTGCATCAGTGATGGAGGCAGTGAATAATGAAGGGGTGCAAATCAAGGACACTGCTTTGTCTTGAGATATTGTTGATAACTGCCACTTGTTGGCCCAAGTTGCATCTTGCTTTTGTTCTTCCACAGGCATGTTTACGGAGTGCCTGACATGATTAAGGATGAAATATCACCAAAGGAGAAACTTTCTAACTAATCCTGTACCATGTAGTACCAAAATTGAGTAGTCTGCAGGGCATCAGGACATGCGCAAAGATTTAGTGAACTTAAACATAGTCTGCTATTCCTTAATGTTTCTTCTATTTCAAGTATTCAGTGTTACAAGTTTGACATTGTCTTTTTGGGAAGCTGTGTAAAGTTGGAAGTATTTTTGGAAACCCAGCTCTCTGAAAGCTAAATTGGAATAGCAGTTAATGCCAAACTTTAAGTCAGCTGGCATTTTGTAATATTGGAATGGGAGTTTAGTACGAAGAATAAGTTCTAAATTCTAACCATGAACTTTTTAAAACAAATATTAAGAAATAGGACATCCGGAGGGAAGGTTAAAAAATCATAGAGTAAAAATAACAAGAATGTTTAATGTTTACTTTAATATTGAGCTCACCCAATACTGCGCTGTCTGTTTCCTGGCTCACACCAATTTCTATGTACCCATTACTCCTGTGCTTACTGACCATCATTGACTCTCTGTTAAGCAACACTCTAACTTCAATGGTCATCCCTGTTTTCAAATCTCTCCATGGCCTCACCTCTGTATATCACTGTGACCTCTTCCTGCCGCACAACCCTCTAAGATATCTGGGCTCCTCTAATACCTGCCTCTTGAAGATCCCTGATTTTAAACGCTCTACCAATGGTAGTTGTACCTTTAGCTGTCTGCCCCCTCAGCCTTCTACGTGTCTCCTTTAACACGTTTCTTAAAATCTGTTACTTTGACCGATCTTCCGGCCACTTACCCCAATATCTCTTTATGTCCTTCAATATCTAACATTGGTCTAGATGATTTCTTTCAAGCTCCTCGAACACTTCATTATATTGATGTTGTTCTAAAATGATTGAACTGTATATATCTGGCTACAGAGAATGATCAACAGACATGGTGCTGAAATATGGGACGGCAAGCTAATTAAAGTACTCCGCTTTAAACATGTGCTTTAATTAGCTCTACACTCATTAGCACTGCTGTAGCCTTATTCAGGCCTGCCGTTCAGCCACATAGGAAGTTCATTGTCAGGTGCAAAGTCAAAAACATCTGGACCAACACTTAATACAGGCTCAGTTTGAGCCCTCATATCCTGTTTGGTTTGGTCACAGTGCTTCATGCAGAATCATTAAGCAGTGGCATTCAGCAGGGCAGCAGAGAAACAACAGAGCAACTGTTCAAGAAATTGATTTTATGATTTTACAGAACTCAGTGCTTGAAATTCAGAGAAAATGTGTAATATAATACATGTTTGTACAATAAGGACAGTCATAAGTCAGTTACACAAATGGTATGTTAAAAAGGGGGCCATAAACCACAAGAGGACAAATTAAAGGTCAGCCCCTGACCACTTTGAGTGTACGTTAAATCATATCTATGCTGCAGATCATCCACTATGCTGTTTTCAATTGTGGTGTTGTGAAACTCAGCTTTTAGAAGTGTGGCATCTTTCTCTTAAAGAATCCTGTTAGGATTCATTCAGAGAAGTCAGCAAGAGTTTTGACATTTTGGTCTCAGCATTTCCATAGCTATTAGACTTATAAAAGACTATAAGTATTTTTCTCACATTGGGAATAAATTTGTCCCACTGGGTCAGAATTTACCATAGAAATATTGGAGAGGATTTGTGTGCAACTTGGACAAAAACACCGGATGATCGTGTGGTGAAATGCACATTCACCCCCCACCCGCCATCTTAAATATTCAGTTCCTCTACCACTTGTGCACAGTAGCAGCAGTGTGTACCATTAGAAGATGCACTGCAGCAACTTGCCAAGCCTCCTTCAACAGCATCTCCGAAACCTACGTCCACCATCACCAGGGAAAACAAGATAGCAGATGGATAGGAGCACTACCACCTGCAAGATCCCCTCCAAACCTAAAGGAACTCTATCACCTTACCTTCACTGTCACTAGGTCCAAAACCTGGAGCTCTCCTCCTAACATTGTTATGTGTATCCCTACACTCCAAGGACTGTAACAGTTCAAGAAGGTGGCTCATTATCTCGCAGACAGTTATGGATAGACGATAAATGCTGGCCAACACAGTGAAGCTCACATTGAACAAACTAACACTAAAAAAAATTAGAGTCCAGATAACATTTTGGTAAATCTACATTGTACTCCTTCAAAGTCATTATCCTTCCTAAGTTGTGTGCCAAGGACTACTCACTGTACAGCAGGTATGGTCTAATGAAGGCTTTGTATAATTGAAACATCACCTTTGCCCAAAGAAAAGTAAGCCTGCCTTCTGCTGTTAGAAGCTATTTGAACACATTTCTTCACCGTGGATTCTCATGCTGCAATGATACCTACTTCTGTACAAGATTTTGACCAAATTTTTTCGCAAAACAATGGTGAGGCTATTGGCACTTGCTCCCCATTATTCGAGTATTGATGATGCAGCAACATTCAGATAAGGAACAGATACAGGGTTAAACATGGAAATCGAAAAGTTGCTCTCGATGTTGTGTCTCCCCATGGTTAGCTGGGCAAAAGCAACATCTGACTCTCTGTCTTGCCAGTGTTTTCAAAGTCCATACGGTCTAAACTCACCAGAGAAAGCTAGAGTTGAAATGAAGTTACGCAACTATCTTAGCCTGGCGCCATATGTGGTCCAGATATATTTAATTAAGACTCGATTCAGACATTGCTGATTATCCTTTTTCCTGAAAGCTAGTAAAATCTTTATAACTGCATGAACGGTAAAGTAGCTAGCCAGCAATATAATTCCTGTGTCGGCAATAATTTCAAAAAAGAAATTGAGCCATACATTCTTGCATTGAAAGGTCAAACCAGCTGTACAGTATCAATGACAGCAAGTTATCAATTTGGGGGCCATTCATTCTCAAATCCCTAGTTTCACTTTTCCCTCAAAATATTTACTCATTTCAAACTTACTCATTCATCCAACTGTTCTTGCTGTTTGATCAAAAAGATTGAATCTGCTATTCTGCAAGGAAATAAATGGCAGGCTTTAACCTTTAACAGGCTCCAGCTGCTTTGAGACGAGTGTGTTTATGAATATGTACAGCAGCGGTTCACTGACTCTCGCACTGAGATTTGTCAAATTTAGTTTACATAATGTACCACCGATCCACTTAGCAGCCCTGAACAACTGAAAGCCATTGCCAAAGGGAATAACTGAGAGCAGAGTTTAACTGTCTCAGAATGGCTCCACATTGTATAATTCTTCAATGTATGAACTAGAAGCCAATGGATGCGACTCAGTTTTAGCTTAGCAGTCATTGCTCACGCAGGGGTAATATTTAATGAACAACGTTAACCCCATTTAGTCCAAGGTTGACAAATGGATATCCACTAGGCCATGCACACAAGGTCATGTTAATTGTTGATCAGCACCCTCACGTCCCAATCAGAAGGTTGGAGGTTCAAATCTCACGTCAGAAACTTGAGCATTAAAGTCGAGACTGATACCGTATTGAAGGAGTATTTTGCTATTACAGCTGCCATCTTGCAGATGAAATCTAGTACCTTGTCAGTGGATGGAAAAGAACCTCATGATTCTCTGGCCAATATTTATCCCAAACTAATTTTTCTTAGAATTACCGCTTATCCATCCCAAATCATTATTACTGTCTGTGTGCAAATTGGTCGCTGTTTGCCCCAGTTCCCACAACAACGACACTCCAAAAGTATTTCATTAGCTGAAAAGCACTAAAGTGTATTCTGAGGTTGCCAGGGGTGCTACAAAAAGTAGGTATTTTTGAATAAACACATTTGTATTTTATATAAGCAAATATTTATTTTGAATAAACAACATAAATAATAAACATTACTTCTTTGCCTCCAGAGATTGCAACAGTAATTGTCAAAAAGCATCTTGTCTGTTGATAGTATTCTGTCATTCAAAAAACCTACACTGTAGTCACAAGAATATTTTGAAAATAAATTTAGAAACTAATTGTTGAGCCTTTCGACCTCACAACAGCCATGTTCTAGTGACCAGTCATAAATATATTGTACTTCAAGGCCTATTTCTTCCTAGACTTTTATTTAAAACACAGCTGGAAATATTGTCAAATGATTTAAATTGAAAGAGAAGCCACACCAGATTTTAGAAGTATTTGATATTCAAAGTCTACTTAAATCTGTTTTTGGAGTCTTTCCAGACATTTGCAGCATAATAACACCAAAGGTTTATTTTCCTTTTTCTTAAAAGTCAATATGTCTCTGAGAATTGATGGTTCAATCTTAGTTGCTTCAATCCTTCTTTGTTTTTTATTAGCAAATGTTGAAATTTATGGATTTCAAATAAGCAACCAATGCAGTTGCATGTCTGCTGTTTTTCAATGCCACATTTGAATTTTAATGTCTGTTTGCTGTAAGAGGCTCCTGTACCATTGACATATCATGCATTGGATGCTCTGGTGATTCTGCAGCAATCCAATAATGTAACAATATCCATTACAGTTTGTGTCCGATATTGCTCACAGCACCTTCCCTGCATTAATGGCCAAATCAAACAAACTGCTTATAATGTCCCTTTTTCTGTTACAGTTATTTTTGTAAAACTCCCAATGCAGAGTGGAAGATAGAACCGCTGTGTACAAATAAAAGTCTATATTTAACTTACAGTGTTATGCTTTGGGTAACCGTATGTACTCATGTGAAAGCTGAGTTTCTGAGACTGTATGTTTAGCCAGGTTTTTAGGGGATTGACTTTTACATGAGCATTATTTTGGAGGGGTAGCAATCCACCCTCTCCCATCGCCTTGCTTTCATAGAGTTGCCAAGTCATAGACTGTTCCTGACAACCCAAACCCAAAACCAGTGCAAATATTTTTAACATTGAATTTTTATTTATAAAATAATAACTTTAGTGGAGATAAACATTCAATGCCTAAACCTGGTATAGCGTCTAGGGCTGGATTTGAAGTTTGTGAGGCCTCATTTCTTACTCAGGGCAAATATTCAATTAGATTTGCAAGAAGCTGAGGGTCCATTTTATTTCTTATTTACCCATTTTACAACTTTACTTTCCACCTGTAACTATGCAACAGATTTTTCTCTGTTTGCATGTGTATTTTTAGGCATCTACTTCAGCTGCGTAGAACGTTTTCTCCAATCCCCTACATTCTTTTCCCATATCTTGAATTTTCTCAACTATTTGTCTGCTCTGCAGTCTTGTCAAATTTAAGAGTGAAGTGGGGGCTGTTTGTTTTTAATACCATGGTAGCATTTTAGAGAACAGGATTGATGAGAATGCATCATGTACCAATGAGGTTGTAGCCTTGGCGTCATGTGATGTGCTCAGACTCAAGAGGGGACCAGTCACTTTCAGTGCATGCTATCCTATGACTCTGTCAATGAATAGTTTTGCACCTGGACAAGTTTGACTTTAGCAATGAGTGCATGACATTATAAAGAGATTTCTTTGGTTTAAAGCCAGGGTTGACTTGCATGAGATCAAGCATTACTCAAGTATTTACAATTAGAATTTTTAACTCAAATCTCTCTGGCAACTCTTTGTTAGGAGGGCATTGTCTGAATTTTAAAATTTTCATCAACCTTTCAAACCTCTCGATGGTTGTGCCTATTCCCTATCTCTCTATTTTTACAGTCTTTTGAGATCCCTGTACTCCTCCAATTCTGGTCATTTACACATTCGCAATTTGAATTGCTCCATCATTGACAGTCATGTATTCAGCTAACTTCGGCTCTGTGCTTTGAAATTCCCTTCCTAAACCTCTCCATTCATTATCCCTCTCTACACCTTTAAGGCGCTCTTTGTTGACTTACTTCATCGATTTGTTCTTGTTCACCTAACCTGATATTATCTCTTGTGATTTGGTGGGCACATTTAGTTCATATCACAGACAACACAGTGTGGAGCTGGAGGAACACAGCAGGCCAGGCAGCATCAGAGGAGCAGGAAAGCTGACGTTTCAGGTCAGGACCCTTCTTCAGAAATGGGGGAGGGGTAAGGGAGCTCAGAAATAAATAGAGAGAGGAGGGGTGGGGCTGAGGAAGGTGGGTGGCATGGTGATCGGTGAGTGCAGGTAAGGAGTGGTGGGGATTGGTTAGTGGGATGGGTGTGGTAGATAGGTGGGAGAGAAGATAGGTTGTGTCAGGTCAAGGAGGCGGAGATGAGAGGGAGGTTTGGTCATGGGATGAGGCCAGGGTTGGGGAGATTTTGAAGTGAGAGCAGGCCGGTAAGGCAGCGGGAGCGAGAGCGGGCCGGTGAGGCTGCAAGGGCGAGAGCAGGCCAGTGAGACAGCGGGAGTGAGAGCGGGCCAGTCAGGCTGCGGGAGTGAGAGTGGGGTGGTGAGGCAGTGGAAGTGAGAGCGGGGTGGTGAGGCAGCGGAAGTGAGAGCGGGGTGGTGAGGCAGCGGGAGTGAGAGGGGGCCGGTGAGGCAGCGGGAGTGAGAGTGGGCCGGTGAGGCAGCAGGGGTGAGGGCGGGCCGGTGAGGCAGCGAGAGCGGGAGTGAGAGCGGGTTGGTGAGGCAGCGGGAGTGAGAGTGGGCCGGTGAGGCACTGAGAGTGAGAGCGAGTCGGTGAGGAAGCAGGAGTGATAGCGGGCTGTTGAGGAAGCGGGAGTGCAAGCGGGTGTTGAGGCAGCGGGAGTGAGAGCGGGCTGGTGAGGCAGCGTGAGTGAGAGTGGGGTGGTGAGGCAGCCAGAGTGAGAGTGGGTGGGTGAGGCAGCGGGAGTGAGAGTGGGCCAGTGAGGCACTGAGAGTGAGAGCGGGCCGGTGAGGCCGTAGGAGTGAGAGCAGGCCGGTGAGCAGTGGGAGTGAGAGCGGGCCGGTGAGGCTGCGGGAGTGAGAGCGGGCCGGTGAAGAGGTGAGGGTGTCCTCGGGATTGGAGCCTCCCCTGCACCATTGTGGAGACGGGACTTGGGACTCTGAGATCTGGACTTCCTTTTCTTGCTACTTCTTTGGCTGCCAAATCTCTTAATTATGGTTTTTGTAGCCAAGTGGGCACCAGCAAATGGTGACTTTGTGCACTTTTCACTGTATTTATGTATTCCTATCATTAGTAAATGTGACAAATAAATAAATTTAAATCGAAGCATGACCAAGGTGCCCAACCAGGTGGTGCAAAGCCAGACTGAAGGTGGCATGGAAAGTCGTCCTAACAAATGTAAACAGCTCAACAAAGTAAACTGCCAACAAACTGAAAAGGAGCCTTTGGAAGATACCAAGCCTTTCCTACGACAACCTCATACACCACATCGGTGATGTAAGACAAGCAGAGATTTTACAAGCATCAACATTATATGTCCCCAAAAGGCAGGTCCACACACCCTGACGGCCAGGATTCGTTCAGGAGCATTCTAAAAGAAATGGACCCAAACAAGTGGTGATCCATGGTGCAACCTATAAAGGACCATTGAGTCTGTGCAGTGCCATAATCATACTGCGGTTCAAAAGTGCACATTTAGCTTAGATTCCTAAAATCCTCTACTTCATTGATACTGATGGCCCAGCAATGACAGGACTGCTAGTATGCACAGATCTCAGCATTGTAATCATTCATGACATTCAAGCCCATCCGTGGCGTTAAAAATAAAAGACCCACAGGACTTTCCACCTCACAGACAGAGGAGAGTGAAACAGATACACCTGTAGCGAGCAGGTAGAGAACTACCACGATTACACACTGGTCAGCGAGTATGAAACAGAAATCCAGTCCCAAATACCTGGGTACCAGCAGAGGTTTCGAAGGTATCCATCCAGCCTGGATCCTAGGAAGTCATTACTGACGATGGTGTGACAATGCAAAGGAACAGAATCCATCTCAGATCAATGTAAATTATCCCACAGACTGAGGAAGAAAGCTCTGATGCAATGATTGTGCGATGATGCTGAACATCAGCAACCTGTGGCAAGAAAACCAAGTTGTCAGACCAGAGGAAACAAAGCTAACACATACCTTTCCAGATGGATTATGATCACCAAAAATCAGGGCTAGTTGCAAAACTTCCAAAGTGTTATCAGTGTCTGAAGTATTAATCTTGTAAACTCTATTTTCACATGTCTGTATAATTGTTGAATTGACAACACATGCCTGTGCACAATGGTGTATCTGTTTCGGATTTCTTTTCTTTGGAAAATGGGGAATATTGTATTATCTCTCCAGCAGGGACACACCGTATCCTAATTGTGACCTAATTGTACGAAGTTCTCAAACTCCATCTTACTGAACTCTGTCCTCTTGGAACATGACACGCTGAGGGAAGTGTATTGCAGTGCATCCACTTCGTTAAGTTAAGCCCAGGCACACACATGCCTGTGATTGTGGTGTACATGTATCAATACCAGGTTCTGTAATAAAATTTCATTGAATTCTTCAGTATAGACTCCCAGCCACATCCACGTTCTGTGCATGGCGATCGGCATCAGCATGCTGATCATATTGATTTCTGGTTCCATAAGTCATTGATGTCTATAAACCTTGGAGGACTGTGCAGGCAGTAAGAAATTTATAGGGAGCACGACCCACATCTTACATCTATGTTATGGAAACTAACATAAGTATCACAGTAAGTTAGTTACAGATTCTCAGTATATCATGCTGTTACTGTCATATCATGCAGCGCAGGAAGGTGGTGGAATTGAACATCAAGGAGGAAGGGTCAGCATGGCTTTGTGAAAGGGAAATCGTATTTAGCCAATTTATTTGAATTATTTAAAGCAGTAACATGTGCAGTGAATAAAGGGGAGCCTGTTGATGTACTGTACTTGGAATTCCTGAAAGCATTTGACAAAATTACATATAAAACTTTAATGTGCAAAATAGGAACAAATGATGCGGGGGCTAACAAACCGGCATGGATAGAAGATCGGCTAGCTGGTAGAAATCGGAGATTATGCATTAATGGGTCTTTTCCAGACTGACAGGATGCACCAAGAGGGGTGCAGCCTGGTCTGTGCCAGGCCCTGAACTGCTTATAAATTATTTCAATGACTTAGATGAAGGGATTGGTGGCTAATTTGCTAGATGAAACAAAGATTGGTAGGAAAATATCTTCCGAAGATGACTGAACAAGTATGTAGAACAATTTGGATAAGTTGAGTGAATGGACAAAAATCTGGCAGATAGAGTATGATGTGAGAAAATGTGAAGTTGTTCACTTTGGTAGGAAGAATGAAAAAAAGCAGGCTACTATTTAAATAATGACTAATTGCAGAATTCCAAGGTGCAGAGGAATCTAGGTGTTGTAGTGCATGAGTCATAAAAAGTATACAGATAGGATCGGCACGGTAGCTCAGTGGTTAGCACTGCTGCCTCACCTTGGTTCAATTCCACCCTCAGAATGTCTGTGTGGAGTTTACGCAGTCTCCTCATGTCTGAGTGGGTTTCCTCCGGGTGCTTCGGTTTCTTCGCACACTCCAAAGATGTGCAGGTTAGGTGGATTGCCCATGCTAAATTGCCTGTAGTGTCCAGGGATGTGCAGGCTAGGTGGATTAGCCATGAGAAATATGGGGTCATAGGGTAGGGGGATGGTCTGGGTGGTATGCTCTTCAGAGGGTCAGTGCGGACTCATTGGGCTAAACGGCCTGCTTCCACAACGTAAAGGTTCTATGTATGACAGTACAGAGTTGTTGCTCTACATCTACATCAGGCAGGACAAGCTGAACATGATGCTGCCGGTCTATATACCGAAGTGCATACACACAAATTAGAGCAGAGGTAGACGATTGGAACCTTCAAGCCTGCCCCCCCATTCAATAAAATCATGACTTAGCAATTGGTACATATTATGTATAATTTAAGAAGCTTGATGGAGTGCCATCCTTTATTATGAGAGGAATTGAATGTAATTGTAAGGATGTTATGCTTCACTCATACAGAGCATTTGTGGGATAATCTCTCGAATACAGTGTACAGTGTTGACTGCCTCATTTATAGAATGATGTAAATGTGTTGGAGACAGTTCAAAGGCTTGGTACCTGGAATGATTGAATTGCCTTAAGAAAGATTGTACAGGCAGGGCTTTTATTCACTGGAGTTTAGAAGAGTGTGGAAGAGAATATGATTGAAGTTTATAAGGTCCTGAATGGGCAAGTTGGGATGTGGAAGGAACGTTTACACAAAGGGTGAGTCCAGAACAAGGGGACACTGTTTTAAATTTTCTTTGGAACTCTCTGCATGAGTAGGTAGTGGAGATAGGGGGAGAGGATGGCTTAGTGGTATTATTGCTGGACCGTTAATCCAGAGAACCAGGTAGTGTTCTGGGGACCTGGGTTTAAATCCTGCCACAGCAGATGGTGGAATTTGAATTCAATAGAAAAGAAAACTGGAATTAAGAGTCTAATGATGACCTTCAATACATTGTCAATTCTCAAAAAAAAACCCATCTGGTTCACTGATGTCCTTTAGATAAGGAAACTGCCATAGTTACCTGGTCTAGCCTGCATGTGACTCTAGACCCATGGCAAAGTGGCTGACTCTAAACTGCCGACTGGGCAATTATGGATGGGCATTAAATGCTGGCCCAGCCAGAGTTCCCATGAATGAAAATAAAGAAGGGTCATTAAGTATTTTTAAAGTGGGGTTAGGTAGATTTTAGTTAGGAAGGGGAATCAAAGGTTATTGGGAGTAGATGAGAATGTGCAGTTCAGAACACCAATTGCTCAGCCATGATTTTATTGAATGGGGTGCAGCCTTGAAGGTTCCAATGGCCTACCTCTGCTCTAATTTGTACGTATGTACTTTGGTATGTAGACCAGCAGCATCATGTCCAGCTTGCCCTGCCTGAAGTAGATATAGAGCAACAACTCTATTTGTGCATTCAGATTATTATGTCAGATAACTGCAAAGGGTTTAGAAGAGCATGTCATTGAAAAGCTCCATTGTATTTGTGATTCAGCCATTAAATTATTACCTGTTCCATGCTCTGGGTGACCACTCAATAATTTCACATGGGCTTCAACAGTGAGCCGAGGCCTTTTCATTTCCAGGACGGGTGGCTTGCCAAAAGACAAAGTAAACACCCTCATGTCTAATATAAACGGGCAATTACTGTACACTGTATAACTTATAACAGTGACCACTTCAGATCACACTTCATTGGCCGTGGAAAGTTTTGGGAGATGAAAAGTGTGATACAAATGCCAAGTCTTTCTTAAAGTATTTTTAAAGAAAATATCTCTTGCATGAACTATTGCGTTCTCTTATTAAAAGTAGTTTTCAATTCACCCTCTATCAGTGAGTCAAGGATTGCAGGGCATATGAAGGAAGATACAAGACTATAATCAGATTAGCCATACAGTAAAAGGACAGGCTCAAGGGACTGAGTGGCTTACTCAACCCTATTTCTTATGTTCTCGTGCATGTTATAATTCATTGGGCTCCTGTTGGGGCTTTGTTTCATTCAGTTTGATTCATCACCTTCTATGATGGGAGTAAAATTATCCATGCTGATAAAATACCCAAATATATGATCTTTTACAGCTCTTGTCAAAGGGCTCTCAGGCTCTGTTAACTAATTTGAAGTAAAATAGCTTAGTGGTTATTAGAATTTGGAAGTGAAGAGTTGAAGGGGCATTGATGTAAAAGAATTAATAGAGAGCGCACTATCTCAAACGTGTAACTCAGTTGTTATGTGTTTGACAGCAAAATTAATTGGTAGCTCTCTCCCCATTGAGTCAGAAGGTTGTGAGTTCAAGTGCTACCCCAGGAATTGAACATTATACCTAGGCTGTCACTGTAGTGCAGTACTGAAGCAGTTCTGCACTGTCAGAAGTTTCTTCTTTCAGATGAGGCATCACATTAAGGCTCCATCTGTCCTATCAGAGAGACCTTTACAATTGAAATGGCGCGACTTCAAAGAAAATCAGGCGAGTTATCCTCAGAGCATTGGCCAATTCATTTCCTTCAATCAACATCTCAAAAACAAATTATCTGATCATTACCACATTGACATTTGTGGGAGCTTGCAGTGTGCAAGTTAACTGCCACATTTCTCATGTTACAACAGTGAATCCTGTTCAAATGTATTTAAATAATTATAAGGTGTTTTGGGACATTACGGTGCTAGAAAGATGCAATTTTTTTCTTTCTCACAACTGCGCAAGAATTTTAATTATGTTTTTTGTCAACGTTTCAACATGCAAAATATAGGGCTGGAACTTACATTTTTGGCTAAGTCTGAGTGGTGTTGAGTTTTTTTTGAAGGGGTTCTCATTGTGAAGCTGTACCTTACCAAACCCGCCTCATTAATTGCTTACCCTGTCTCTGTGGTGCCTTTCACATCTGATTTCCACCCCATCTTAACCATGTGCCATCCTGAGAACAGCTCACCACTCAGTGGATATTTGCTAATAGACTGGCAACGGTGCCATCTTTCAAAGTCCGTCTGTACGCCCTGTCAGTTCTGGAGATGGTTCTTAGCATTTGCCGGGACATGGCAGACAAGAGGAAATTGGCATCTCGCTTTGCGGGCAGTGCCCTGGAAGTCCTTCTGGATGGGATGGTGGCAAACCGGGACCTCCTCTTTCCCCGGGAGCAGGAATCCAGGCCACGTCACCAGGTCATGTCTGATATGCTGGCCAGGTCAATGCAAGCTCAGCTGGCTGGAGGAATGCCCAGCACTCTATGAAGTACGTCAATGTCCTTCTCTACCCTTCCAAGTGAAAATTGCACCATCTTCTCTCTAATATCTCACACTCACTCTATCTCTGCTACTGGACCCAGCTCCCACCGAAGTCCATGCTCTACTGATCTCACTATTGCTTACAATATCTTCTATTACACTCTCACCCACTCCAACCACTGACACCACTAATCACGCGTGACCTCCGTGCTGCCTTCTGACTTAGTCAGGACACCTTCCCACATGCACCAAAAGTAACTCTTTCATCTCGCTTAATCCTTTGAGAAAGCTACATTACATAACGCTCAAAATAACCACATCAATCCAAATAATCAGCAGTGGGAATGTCTAACTGTACCAAACATATAAAAAACATATTATTGGCTAGATTGCTCAGGAGATGTAATATGGAAATAGATATACTGTTGAAGCATCAAGATTTTATTAGAACCAGGCGTATGGCAACAGAACAATTTTTATGCAGTCACTGTTCAGTCAGGCTATCTCAGTAAGATACTTCATCAGTTTTTGTGAAAAGAAACTAAACCATAACTACTCATTGGAAAGAATTTGTGACCTCATCAATTGCACCAGGTATGGTTGTATGGATATTGTTGGCTCAGCTTTCTTTTTATACCCACTCTGTGTTGGCACATTGTTATCCATTTTTGCATTTAAAACAATGAAAGAGTTTGTACCAACCATTCTGACATGTTTATCCTTTTGGGGTTTATCATTGGCAGCCTCTCATAAATGAGGATGACTTATCTTCCTTAATACCTTTCTCTCTCTTTCTCTCCCTTTCTCTCATTGCTGGTGGAAAACAGCATCCAGTAGGGCAGAGTCAAGATGGATGGTGGGATGCCCATCATTAAACACCTTCTGAGGAAAGGATCCTGACTCTGGCTGTCCTGAGCAGGCCCTTGATTGGTATTGGAGGTTGCCCTTGACCTGATGACGGGAACCCCAGAGTGAAGGATATCCCCCTTAAGGCACATTGACAATGAGGACAAGATTCCTGGCTTTATATCTGCAAAAAGCAGAACGGCCGCACAGAAGGAATATGAGCCTGGTACCTCTGGCTGAGGGAGTAAAGCACAGAAAGACAAGGCAGTGCACGGCAAGGAATCTGTGAGCATCTAGGAAGGCTCAGAGTGTGTGAGTGCCATGACAAAGAGTGAGGAGCCTGGAGCTGCAATCTGGTCCAGCCCATGAGTTGGCTGTGCGTGTCCCTGAGTGCAATGTGTCCTTACAGCAGCATTCCAATGATAGCTGCCAGTGCAGGCCGAGGTAGACCATTTGAAGAGCAGAAGTATTCTGTAAGTGGATCAGAGATGTGTCCTGTCGGATGCCAATGGCTATGGATGTGGGGTGCGTGTGGCGTTGTGTACCCTGTGATGTTGACTCCCGGGTGTCCTGCATGTTAGTCACTTGGAGCATGTGGTGAGCTGAATCTGCAAGGCGCTCACTCTGGTTTCCTTGATAGTCGGAACTGCAGATGGTGGAGAATCTGAGATCAAAAGGTGTAGAGCTGGATAAACACAGCAGGCCAAGCAGCATCAGCGGAGAGGAAAGCTGATGCTTCGGGCCTAGACGCTTATTCAGAAATGGGGGAGGAGAAGGGAGTTCTGAAATAAATAGGGAGGGGGGGAGGTGGATAGAAGATTGACAAAGGAGAAGATAGCTGAAGAGGAGACAGACAGGTCAAAGAGGCAGGGATGGAGCCAGTAATGGTGAGTGTAGGTGGGGAGTTAGGGAGGGGATGGGTCAATTCAGGGAGGATGGACAGGTCAAAGGAGCGGGATGAGGCAAGTAGGTAGGAGATGGGGGTGGGACTTGAGGTGGGAGGAGGGGATAGGTGGGAGGAAGGACAAGTTAAGGAGGTGGGGACAAGCTGGGCTGGTTTTGGGATCCGGTCGGGGGAGGGGAGATTTTGAAGCTTGTGAGGTCCACATTGATACCATTGGGCTGCAGGGTTCCCAAGCGGAATATGAGGTGCTGTTCCTGCAACCTTCAGGTGGCATTGTTGTGGCATTGCAGGAGGCCCAGGATGGACATGTCGTCTGAGGAATGGGAGGGGGAGTTGAAATGGTTCTCGACTGGGAGGTGCAGTTGTTTAGTGTGAACCAAGAGTAGGTGTTCTGCAAAGCGGTCCCCAAGCCTCAGTTTGGTTTCCCTGATGTAGACGAGGCCACAACGAGGACAGTGGATACAGTATACCATATTAGCAGATGTGCAGGTGAACATCTGCTTGATGTGGACGGTTTTCTTGGGGCCTGGGATGGAGTGTAGGGGCAGGTGTAGCACTTCCTGCGGTTGCAAGGAAAAATGCCGGGTGTGGTGGGGCTGGAGGGGAGTGTGGAGTGGACAAGAGAGTCCCAGAGAGAGTGGTCCCTCCGGAAAGCAGGTAAGGGTGGGGAGGGAAAAATGTCTTTGATGGTGTGGTCGGATTGCAGATGGCGGAAGTGTCGGCAGATGATGCGTTGGATCCGGACATTGGTGGAGTGGTACGTGTGGACGAGGGGGATTCTGTTTTGGTTGTTATTGCGGGGAGGGATGTGAGGGATGAGTTGCAGGAAATGCAGGAGACACGGTCAAGGGCGTTCTCGACCACTGAGGCGGGTATGTTGCTGTCCTTGAAAAACAAGGACATCTAAGATGTTCGGGAGTGGAATGCCTCATCCTGGGATCAGATGCAGCGGAGGGGAAGGAATTTGGAATAGGGGATGGCGTTTTTGCAGGAAGGTGGGTGGGAGGAGGTGTATTCTAGGTAGCTGTGGGAGTCGGTGGGCTTGAAATGGATATCAGTTTCCAGGTGGTTGCCAGAGACGGAAACAGAGAGGTCCAGGAAGGAGAGAGAGTTATCAGAGATGGTCCAGGTGAACTAAAGGTTGGGGTGGAAGGTGTTGGTGAAGTGGATGAACTGTTCGAGCTCCTCGTGGGAGCACAAGGCGACGGCAATACAGTGATCAATGTAACAGAGGAAGAGGTGGGGTTTAGGGCCAGTGTAGGTACGGAAGAGGGATTGTTCCACGTAACCTACAAAGAGGCAGGCATAGCTTGGGCCCATGCGGGTACCCATGGCCACCCCCTTTGTCTGTAGGAAGTGGGAGGAATTGAAAGAGAAGTTGTTGAGGGTGAGGACGAGTTTGGCTAAGCGGATGTGGGGGTTGGTGGAGGGGGACTGGTCGGGCCTGCGGGACAGGAAGAAGCGGAAGGCCTTTAGGCTATCTGCATGGGGAATGCGGGTGTATAGGGACTGGACATCCATGATAAAGATGAGGTGTTGGGGACCAGGAAATTGGAAGTTTTGGAGGAGGTGGAGGGCGTGGGTGGTGTCACGGACTTGGGAAGGGAGTTCCTGGGCCAAGGGGGAGAAAATGGAGTCGAGATAGGTGGAGATAAGTTCAGTGGGGCAGGAGCAGGTGTAGACAATGGGTCGACCAGGGCATTCAGGTTTGTGGATTTTGGGAAGGCGATAGTAGTGGGCAGAGCAGGTTGGGGAACAATGAGGTTGGAGGCTGTGGGTGGGAGGTCTCCTGAGGTGATGAGGTTGTGGATGGTTTGGGAGATGATGGTTTGGTGGTCGGGGGTGGGATCATGATCAAGGGGGCGGTAGGAGGTGGTGTCGGACAGTTGGCGCCTGGCCTCAGCGAAGTAGAAATCAGTGCACCATACGACAACTGCGCCTCCCTTGTCCACGGGTGTTATGGTGAGGTTGGGGTTGGAGCGGAGGGAGCGGAGGGCTGCACATTCCGTGGGGGAGAGGTTGGAGTGGGTCAGAGGGGTGGAGAGGTTGAGGCCGCCCACTTCTATCTCCTTCCCAAAATCCACAAACCTGACTGCCCTGGTCGACCCATTGTCTCCGCCTGCTCCTGCCCCACTGAACTTATCTCTACCTATCTCGACTCCATTTTCTCCCCATTGGCCCTAGAACTCCCTACCTAAGTCCGTGACACCACCCACGCCCCCCACCTTCTCCAAACCTTCCAATTCCCTGGTCCCCAACACCTCATTTTTAACATGGACGTCCAGTCCCTATATACCTGTATTCCCCATGCAGATGGCCTAGAGACCCTCCGCTTCTACCTGTCCTGCAGGCCCAACCAGTCCCCATCCACCAACACCCTCATCCGCTTAGCCAAACTCGCCCTCACCCTCAACAACTTCTCTTTCAATTCCTCCCACTTCCTACAGACAAAGGAGGATGGCCATGGGTACCCGCATGGGCCCAAGCTATGCCTGCCTCTTTGTAGGTTACGTGGAACAATCCCTCTTCCGTACCTACACTGGCCCTAAACCCCACCTCTTCCTCCGTTACATTGATGACTGTATCAGCGCCGCCTCGTGCTCCCACGAGGAGCTCGAACAGTTCATCCACTTCACCAACACCTTCCACCCCAACCTTAAGTTCACCTGGACCATCTCTGATACCTGTCTCTCGTTCCTGGACCTCTCTGTTTCCATCTCTAGCAACCACCTGGAAACTGATATCCATTTCAAGCCCACTGACTCCCACAGCTACCTAAAATACACCTCCTCCCACCCACCTTCCTGCAAAAATGCCATCCCCTATTCCCAATTCCTTCGCATCCACCGCATCTGCTCCCAGGATGAGGCTTTCCACTCCCGAACATCTCAGATGTCCTCGTTTTTCAAGGACCGCAACATGCCCCCCTCAATGGTTGAGAACACCCTTGACCGTGTCTCCCGCATTTCCCGTAACTCCGCCCTCACACCCCCTCCCCACAATAACAACCAAAACAGAAACCCCTCGTTCTCACGTACCACCCTACCAAACTCCAGATCCAACGCTTCATCCTCTGACACTTCCGCCATCTGCAATCCGAGCCCAACAGATGTTTTTCCCTTCACACCCTTATCTGCTTTCCGGTGGGACCACTCTCTCCGTGACTCCCTTGTCCACTCCACACTCCCCTCCAGACCCACGATACCTGGCATTTTTCCTTACAACCGCAGGAAGTGCTACACCTGTGCCTACACCGCCCCACCTCACCCCATTCCCAGGCCCCGAGAAAACCTTCCACATCAAGCAGATGTTCACCTGAACATCTGCTACTGTATCCGCTGTTCCCGTCATGGCCACCTCTACATTGGGGAAAACAAGCGGAGGCTTGGGGACCGCTTTGCGGAACACCTACTCTCGGTTCACACTAAACAACTGCACCTCCCAGTCGCGAACAATTTCAACTCCCCCTCCCATTCCTCAGACAACATGACCAATTATGGGCCTCCTGCAGTGCCACAACGATACCACCCGAAGGTTGCAGGATCAGCACCTCATATTCCTCTTGGGAACCCTGCAGCCCAATGGTATCAATGTGGACCTCACAAGCTCCAAAATCTCCCGTCCCCCTACAACATCCCAAAACCAGCCCAGCTTGTCCTCACCTCCCTAACCTGTCCTTCCTCCCACCTATCTCCTCCTCCCACCTCAATCCGCACCCCCATTTCCTACCTACTAGCCTCATCCCGCCCCCTTCACCTGTCCATCCTCCCTGAATTGACCTATCCCCTCCCTAACTCCCCACCTACACTCACCTTCACTGGCTCCATCCCGCCTCTTTGACCTGCCTGTCTCCTCTCCACCTATTTTCTCTTCTATCCATCTTCTATCCACCTCTCCATCTCTCCCCATTTGTTTCAGAAACCCCTTCACCTCCCCCATTTCTGATGAAGGGTCTAGGCCCGAAGCGTCAGCTTTCGTGCTCCTCTGATACTGCTTGGCCTGCTGTGTTCATCCAGCTCTACACCTTGTTAACTCTGGCTTCCTTGTCAGGTTTTCCCAACGATAGGTTTGTCTGGTGAGTTTGGTAAAATCAGAGGCTCTAAATATTAATGAGGAGAGTTGGGATGCTAAGAAAGTGTTTAACAATCAATGATGACCATCAATTGTCAACTTAGCACTGCCTAGCAAGAATCTTGGCACACCACTTATGAAAGGCATAAAAGATGGAGAAAGATGATCTCTTTTATTTAATTTACTTGTGGGACTTGGGCATTGTTGTCTGGTCCATCATTTAATGCCTATGCTTAGTTCCTGTTGAGAAGGTGGTGAACTGCCTTCTTGAATCGCTGCAGTCCAATTTGTGCAGGTACACCCACAGTGCCATTAGAGAGGGAATCCCGGATTTTGATCCAGCGACTGTGAAGGAACCACAATATGTTTCCAAGTCAAGATGTTGAGTGGCTTGAAGGGAAGTTGCATGTGGTCGTGTTTCCATGTAACTGCGGCCTTTGTCCTTCTCAATGGAAGTAGTCACGTGTTTGAAAGGTGCTGTCTGAAGAGCCTCGGTGAACCTTGAAGTCAAGATGGGACTCCACGCAATTGCCATTTAATTTTTCCTCACATCTTGCCATGGCCCACGTCACTCACACCCTTATAAGATCCCATCCATAGAGTTTGCTACAATTGAAAGCACTACACCAAACTGAGTTGGGAAACAAAGTTATCTCCCCTTAGAAAGACTGGTAATCTCACATTCCTGGCTTAAAATAAACCTGTACATACCACTAATCAGGCAACAGGTGGGAACTCCACACAAAGACTATTGAATGCACCAGAATAATATGTTTCAATTTCATTCAAGGCTAGAGTAATCAAACTCACTTAATGCTGTCTCTTAACTCTCCTTGAACTATATGTTGGTGTTTGTAATTTGGAAGCTTGTAATTGCTGAAGGGTGATGACTTAATTTATGGGAGATATTAGCAAAAGACTATTGTTGTGCCTAATCCTGAGCTGCTTAAATGAAAGATTCATTTACTCTTGTTACAGGAGGCAGTAGGCTTACATACCAGCAGATGGCTGGAGAGGATGGGGAACATCTGCTAACGTCCATCATTTTCCAGTTCCAGTCTTTTGAAAATTCCTATTTATACTTCGATGCACTAGGGCCTCTTTTTGAGATCTGTGAAAGAGTCCAGAGACATTACCAGCTATAAACTCAAGTTTTAACGCAGAGTACAAGAGTGGTTTGGCTGAGAAATTCTTCTGTTCGCCACTTTATCATGACCTTTCCCCCAGTCGGCATTCCATTTCTGACGGTCTTCCTGATGGCAACCGGGAGCTTGGTGGACGGGACACTTCCCAAAGGTTCGTTTCAATCGTTGAACTGTTCTGGTTAATAAAATTGCTTCTTTTTTAAGGCAGAGTTTCATGCGCCGTTTCTTGGCATACTTTCTTTGTAAACAGCTCGAAGCGTTCATTTAATTATTTGGTTGATTGTGAATTTACTTTGAATGAAACATAATTCAACTATTTGTGAAAACGGTCCAAAACTGTCAACAAGCATGACACTGTAGCTTCTATTTATTGCTCAGGTTTTGCCTTGTTAGAAGTCTAATGATTTATTATCGTTACGTCTTTGTATTATTTATAGGGCAGGATGCCATTCGTTTTCCAATTAATGAGCCATATGATCAGTTTTTATCAGTTAATTAATCACGAATCTGGTGATTAAAAGAAACCATATTAATTTCGGCTGAAAGCTGATTCGATCAGGAAATGGCAGAGATGGGTGCCAGTGGAAATTGCCTCGGATGCAGCTGAAGAAAAGGAAGTTTGTTGCTTATGATATTTTGCCTGTTTAAGTGTGGTTCATTCACCCTGAATGCTGAGTTATTACTTGGGCAATAAAGATGGGAGATAAAGCTGCTGGGGAGGACGCTTGTGGTGTAGTGGTAGCATCCCTACCTCTGGGCCCGAAGGCCTGGGTTCAGGCCTCACCTGCTCCAGATGTATGTTATAATATGTCTGACCAGACTGGTTAAAAATATCTATAAATGAGCTGGATGGGCTTCCAGTCATTGACATTAATCCCCTACACTCAATGAGATAGGACAGAAAGCAGGGTTGCTGATAAAAGCAGTCGGAATATGTTCCCAATCCACAGGTGTTGCTGTTGTTTTTATGGCAATGGATATCAGGGTGTCAAAGATTTCTGTGCTGTGGAGAGGCACAATAATTAGTAATATATTTAAGTCAGAATCCCACAAAGTGTTTGGAATCCTAGTTTAAAATTCACTGTCGCCGCGCAGCTTTCCCTGGATTCAGCAGGGAAACATAGGCAAGAGCTGTCAATGCCACAAGTTAAGTGGCTGCTTTACATCAATGTCCCTCTCTCTACATCAAAGCTTTCCACCTCCCCATGCAGACTCTTTAAGAAAACTCCTGACTTATTCCTGAGATGCCCTAATTCATTGAATCATAGAATTGTGGGGAAGTGATGCCCAAGTAGCATTATTGCTAGAATTATTATTGTTAATCTACAAACTCAGCTAATGTTCTGGGGTCCCAGATTCAAATCCAGCCGTGGCAGTTGGTGGAATTTGAGTTCAATAAAAAACATAACTGGAATTAAGAATCTACTGATGACTGAAACAATTTTCGATTGTCCGAAAAACCCATCTGGTTCACTAACGTCCTTAAGGGACGGAAATCTGTCATCCTCACCGGGCCTGGTCTACATGTGACTCCAGACCCGCACAATGTGGTTGACTCTCAATTGCCCCTTTAGTTGGCCTAGCAAACCATTCAGTTATACCTATCGCTACAAAGTCTTTCAAAGGCAAACTAGGGACAGGCAATAAATGCTGGCCACCCAGTGATGCCCACATCCCGCAAATGATTTTTAAGAAAATCATTCAGCACAGAAGAGGCCCTTTTGGCCCATCACATCTGCTGTTGTGCCGAGTGGCCTGTTTCTGTACTGTAAAAATTCTACATAACCCAAGCTGTGAAGAAACATTGCAACTTGAAGATTGAGTGGACAATTTTACTGTGCAAACATTTCACACATATTTTGGAATGAAAGCCATGAAACATGGAAATGTTTCATAGTTGGTGCGTGGGGAGTGAAGGATCGGAAATGTTGTTATTGTGATAAGCTGAATACTGCGAGATGTGCTCCAAAAGCTGTCTGTATGGGGGTGGGGAGTTAGAAAGGAAGAAAAATGGATTTAGTGAGGGGAGAAATCTGTGGGGAGTTGGAGTTCAAAGTGGGGAAGGTCAACCATGCTTTTTTCCGAGATAAATAACTGTGTTTTCTTGACGGTGATCTCGCAGGATTTTTATGTCTAGGTACAGTAATCACTAAAATCTAGTTCACAGGCAGAAGCAGCAGTTAGAGTTAGAATTAGATTAGATTTTTTTGTCATGTATACTTAAGTACAGGGGTTTAGCGAAAACTGTACAAAGTCAGCATTCTCTGGCAGTATCTTAAAATATAAAGACACAAATTAAAAACAAAAGAGGAAGTAAAAGAAACAGAGGCAAAAGGAAAGGGAACATCCAGATCACTCCTGCTGCCTCTGCCATGAGTCCTGAGTCATCGCTGCAGCCACTGCCTCATCATCAGAAGAACAAGGAAATAAAGTTTATCCTATTGTTTTATCTCAATAAAGTGGTCTTTGAAATGCTAAGCCATGGGCCTCCACCCTGCTGCCTCCCTGAGTCCCTGCCTGCTGCTGCTGATGGAACGTTTCCACCTCCGCCATAGCCACGGCATAGAGCTTTGGCTCAGCCTGCAAGTCTGGGAGCTACTCCTCACTTGCTGGGTGACCCTGGGCTGAGGTGGAGCTGCATCTGCCTCATCCTGCGTTTGCGTTGCTGCCATTGCCACCTCCTGGGACCTGCTCTTCATTCACTGGGAGACCTCAACTGAGGTGGAGGCGTTGTTGCTGATGCCTCTTCAGTCTACGATTCCATTCAGGGCCTGGATATCAACATAACGTTAAAGACAAACGACAACAACGGATAACATGCATTTGTAAAGCACCTTTAATATAGCAAGTTAGTATCATTGCTGTTGCAGTATATAATGGGAATTAGTACATTAATGACGACAATGTAGATGATGACACGACAGATGTCAACAGTCACATACCATCAAGATTCTGAGAAGAAAAGATGGAAGAACTGTACTGGAGAGCTGCAATCAGTATTCTGTACATGCAAATGTAAATATGGAGTTTATAGGAACTCTTGAGAAGCAGCCAATTGTCACTCTTATATTTTTTATCCTTTTATTCATTTACGGGATGAGGGTGTTGCTGGCTAGGCAGCATTTATTGCTCATCTCTAATTGCCCAGATGGCAGTTGAGAGTCAACCACATTGCTGTGGGTCTAGAGTCACATGTAGGCCAGACCAGGTAAGGATGTCAGTTTCCTTCCCTCAAGGACAATAGTGAACCAGATGGGTTTTTCCAACAATCGACAATGGATTCACGGTCATCATTAGATTCTTAGTTCCTGATGTTTTATTGAATTCAAATTCCACCATCTGCCATGGCAGGATTCAAACCCAGGTCCCCAGAATGTTATCTGGGTCTCTGGATTAACAGTCCAGCGATAATACCGCTAGGCCATCACCTCTCCATAGTGAGGATAAGGTAAAGACAGAGAAACTGTGATTAGAGTAAGGAAAATCTCACTAAGCAGAGAGTGCAAACACCCAACAGCCAGAACTCATGGTAGGCAGAATCCATGAGGATAGAATAATGCAGACTGGAGTTCACAGAGACAGTAGTCTTAGCACAAACCTATTGTTGCTTCTGTGGTTTCCTCACTGACATTGTGTGGATGAGTTGGAAGAATTCTGACTGAACTTTAAACTCTGTGTGGAGTCCAGAAGGTGTTTCCCAGATTGTAACAGAGTTTTATTGTCGTGAAGGATATGTAGAAGTTGGAGATTTTCTCTTGAAAATGGGAGAAAGTTGAGGAGATTTTGTGAAAGGGAAAATAATGAGGGACTTAAAATCAATCGCCTTACTGGCAGAATAGTCAGTAAGCAAAGGTAGCAGGCGAAAAAACTGATGTATAATGTAATGTGTATCAAAAGAAGACTGCATTGATCTAGACCCAATCTG
The DNA here is from genome assembly GCA_024137785.1 of Ginglymostoma cirratum. Lineage (NCBI taxonomy): Eukaryota > Metazoa > Chordata > Chondrichthyes > Orectolobiformes > Ginglymostomatidae > Ginglymostoma > Ginglymostoma cirratum. The sequence continues at coordinate 21,551,849 of JAHRHZ010000024.1, forward strand.
ATGATATCAGAAGCACCCGGGTGAAGAAAGGCAGAATATCTTAAAGTCTCAAAGACGTCCAAATAAGATAGGCCCTGTTGAAAGCACCTGACCATTAAGTTGCGCACAGTCAGGAAGGTGTGAGACACAGCCCTACAGAGTATACAGTTCAGGAAATTTGGAGGCAGCTAGGAATTTCAGTGCAGAGGGGAAGAGGTGTTCTTTGCTTGTTTTTATGGGTCACAATTTGTAAAGTGTTTGTACAGGATGGGGGGATCAGCACCGATGAAAAAGTGACATTGCAAGGAAACCATAAGCTCATGGGTTGGTAATACTGCTAATTTGGCTATCTATTTGACTATCTATTTTACTATCAGAATGAAGATAAATAGGGGAATCATTTTACAGGTTTCAAACTAAAAGACCAGTAGGAAATTTGTAAAAGTCAAATTAAGAACTAAGTAAATGAAATAGACATGCCTGGCCAGGTGATATGTTGTACCTGCGTAAGGTGGGAACCCAGTTGTGGTTCATAGTGACAACAACTGTAGCAAGTGTTGGTTGCTTAAGAGTTGATGAGCTGGAGTGGGGAAGAGTTCTGATGGTTCGGGGAAAGTTACCAGGACGCTGCGTTACAGGAGTCAGTCACACCCGTTTTGTTAACTGCTTCAAATTCAGGGACAGGAGGGTATGAGTATGACCATAAGTGAGGCAGGTAGAGGGACCTAGGAGATAGTGCTGACAGACCTCAGCACTTGAGCTTCTTTAGCAGGTTTGAGATTCTTGCTCCCTGTGTGGATGAGAGCGTGGGCTGTAAGGAGGATGAGCAAACTGACCATAGCACCATGGTACATGGAACCATTCAAGGGGGGTGGGGTGGGGAAAGAAAGGTAGTTGTAATTGGGGATAGTATAGTCAGGGGAATAGACACTTTTTTTCTCTGTGGCCAGGATCAAGAGTTCCGAAGGCTGTGTTGCTTGCCTGGTACCCAGGTTCGGGATATCTCATCTGCAGAGAAAAGGTCTGAAGGTGGATCAATACACTCTGACCAGAGGGACTACACGCAAGGGTTCTGGCGGAGATAGCTGAAGGGATTGTGGAGGCATTAAGTGGTAGTCTTTTGGGAATCACTGGAGTCAGGGAGGGTGCCACAGGACTGAAAAATGGCTTATCTGACACCCCTGTTTAGGAAGGGATGGAGACAGAAGACAGGAAATTATAGGCCGGGTAGCCTGAACTCTGTCATTGATAAGATTTTAGAGTCCATTATTAAAAATAAGATTGCAGAGGACTTAAAACCGCCTAGTGAAATAGGGCTGAGTCAGTATGGCTTCACGAAGGGGAGGTCATGCCTGACAAATTTGATCGAGTTTTTTGAGATGATAGTGAGCAATTTAGACAGGGGAGAACCAGCAGACATGATCTATTTCAATTTCCAGAAGGCCTTTGACAAGGTGCTACACAGAAGGCTGCTAAATAAGAAAAGAGCACGTTATGTTAGGGGCAAGGTACTGGAATGGATAGAGGATTGGCTGACTTGCAGAAGACAGAGAGAGGGGATAAAGGGGTCTTTTTCAGGATGGAAGCCGGTGGCTGGTGGAGTTCTGCCATGGTCAGTGTTGTGACCACAACTATTCATGTTGCACATTAACAAATGTGGATAAAGGATCTGAGGACGTTGTTGCTAAATTTTCAGAAGGCACAAAGATAGGTGGATGGACAGATAGTTTTCACGAAGTGTGGAGGTTGCAGAAGGGCTGGGAGAGTAGAAAAAGAGTGTGGGCAGGAGGAATATAATGTGGGAAAACATAAGGTTATGCACTCTGGTAGGTCGAATAGAGTGGGGAGACCATTTTACAAACGGTGAAAGTCTTTGGAAGTCTGAAGGAGTCCTGGTTCAGGATTCTCTTAAGGTAAACATGCAGGTTCGGTTGTCAGATAGGAAGGCAAATGCAGTGCTAGCATTCATTTCAAGAGGGCTAAAACACAAGAGCCTAGATATACTGGGATAACAAGCATGGGTCCGGATGAACACAGCAGGTCAAGCAGCATCATAGGAGCAGGAAAACTTGACGTTTCGGGCCTAAACCCTTCATCAGAAATGGGGGAGGGGAAGAGGGTTCTGAAATAAATAGGGAGAGAGGGGGAGGCGGATAGAGGATGGATAGAGGAGAGGATAGGTGGAGAGGAGGCAGACAAGTCGAAGAGGCGGGGATGGAGCCAGTAAAGGTGAGTGTAGGTAGGGGGGTAGGGAGGAGATAGGTCAGTCCAGGGAGGACGGACAGTTCAAGGGGGTGGGATGATGTTAGTAGATAGGAGATGGGGGTGTGGCTTGGGGTGAGAGGAAAAACAGGTTAGGGAGGTGGAGATGAGCTGGGCTGGTTTTGGGATGCGGTTGGGGGAGGGGAGATTTTGAAGCTTGTGAAATCCACATTGATGCCATTGGGCTGCAGGGTTCCCAGGCTGAATATGATTTGCGGTTCCTGCAGCCTTCGGGTGGCATCACTGTGGCATTGCAGGAGGCCAAGGATGGACATGTCATCTGAGGAATGGGAGGGGGATTTGAAATGGTTCGCGACTGGGAGGTGCAGTTGTTTGTTGCGAACTGAGCGCAAGTGTTCTGCAAAGCGGTCCCCAAGCCTCCGCTTGGTTTCCCCGATGTAGAGGAAGCCACAACGGGTACAGCGGATGCAGTATACCACATTGGCAGATGTGCAGGTGAACCTCTGCCTGATGTAGATATACTGCTGAGGCTGTACAAGGGTGTGATCAGACCCCATTTTGAATATTGTGAGCAGTTTCGTGCCCCTTATCTAAGGAAGGATGTGCTGACCTTGGAGAGGGTCCACACGACATTTCTAGGAATGGGGATGAATGGCTTTTCATTTGAGGAGTGGTTGAGAACTGTGGGTCTGTACTGAATGGATTTTATAAGGATGAAGGGGGGATCTCATTGCAACTTACAGAATACTGAGAGGCCTGAATAGAATGAACATGGACAAGATGTTGCCACTAGTAAGAGAGACTAGGACCTGAGGGCATAGCCTTAGAGTGAAGAGACAACCTTTTAGAATTGAGATAAAAACAAATTTCTTCAGCCATAGGGTGGTGAATCAGTGGAACTCATTGCTGCAGAAGGCTTTGGGAGGCCAAGTCATTGAATGTATTTAAGATATGTTCTTGATTAGAAAGGTATCAAGGGTTATGGGGAAAAGGCAGGAAAATGGGGTTGAAAAACACGATTGAATGATGGAGCAGACTCAATGGGCCAAAAGGCCTAATTCTGCTCCTGTATCTTACAGCCTTATGGGATAAATCTGTTATCCTAGATCCTCCAGATAGTCTTATTAACAACTTCTCTCTTTCCAACATGTACTTGCTCGCTATAAGGTAAGAAACTATATCTTGTTTGAAAAATTCGCCTCTTCTCAGAATATCAAGTGGTTTTCCTCTACTCCTTTAGACCAACTAAGCATTATAGACCCAGACAGAAAAGGAGCATGGTGGAGCTATTTGCTTAAGCACATTGGCATCGCATACTCATATGACAAAATCTACGGAGGAGTTGAGGTGAATTTTTTTTTGATGCAGTGCATTGTTATGATCTGGAAGGCACTGCCTAAGAGGGTGGTTGAAGCAGATTCCATCATAACTTTCAAACAAAGACAATTGGATTGTCACGTAAAAATGCACACTTTGCAGGGCTATGGAGACAGAGCAGATGAGAAGTTGTATTAATTATTCCCTAACCATTTCCCTTGCTACCAATTCCATCCTTCTTGCAGAAACCACCTATGGCTCAACTGGGCGATTCACCACCATGGTGACATACTTGATCCCATAATGAGCTTCCAACCACATATTGTACCATCATTCAGAATACCTATTTCCACCTGGGCAACAACATTCAATTTTATCACTGCATCAGCTGATCTGCTGCTAAAACCTTCACCAACGTTTCCATTACCTCTCGATGTAACTATTCCAATGCACCCCTTGCCAATCTTCAAACCCTCCATAACTGCTGCTGGTTCCTTAACTCATACCAGTCCTCCCTGTGCTCGCTGCCCTACACTGGGTTCCAGTTAAACAATGCCTCAGTTTTAAAATTCTCAAGATTTGACTCTAGCCTTGGGTGATTGTCAGTGTGGAGTTTGCACGTTTCCCCCGTGTCTGTGTGGCTTTCTGCCAGGTGCTCCAGTTTCCTCCCATAGTCAATAGGTGTGCAGGTTAGGTGGATTGGCTATGCTAAATACAGGGATAAGGTGGGATGCTCTTTGGAGGTTTGGTGCAGATTTCATGGGTCAAATAGCCTCTATGATTTCTATGACTAGTAGTCTAGAATGCTGGACTAATGATTTCACCCTGGTTTCAACTAAATGCATGTTCTCACCTCCCTATAGCTGTGATCGCCTGCAACCCACAACACTCTGAGATACCTGCTTTCCTCTAATTCTGATTACTTGAGCATCCTTGATTTCTATCACTCCATCATTGATGACTGTACCTATAACTGGCAAGGTCCCAAGATCTGGAATTTCATCTATATCCATCCTCTTCCCTGCCTTGCTTTCCTCTTTTAAGACATGGCTTTAATCCTAACTCATTAACTAAACCTTCAGTCATCTGTCCTTGTACAACTTTTTAAAGCCCAGTATGAAATTTTGCTCCATGAAAAGCTTTGGTATGTTTAGTATTGATAAAGGTGTCACATAGATGTAAATAATTGTTAATATTTCAGATCTTTGAAAGAGGTAGTACAAGCATGATGGGCTGATTTGAACTTCATTGTTTGTAAGCCCAATTTCATGGCATGTAATGAAAGTTACAAAACTGCTTTCCTTGAGAGTGGTGAGAACATGGAATGCATTACCACAAGAAATTGTTAATGTACATTATAGTGAAAGCTAGATAAATCACTTGAAGGAGAAAGGAATAGGATGTTTGGCTAATCGGGTTAGATGATTTAACCTCGGAAGAGATTTGTCAGTGCTGCGAACACCAGCAAAGACCTGTTAAGCCGAATCGCCTGTTTCTGTATTGTAAGATTCAAAGGTAAACCTGGGGCTTTGTTGTTCAGCTGCACAGCAAGTGGAAACGATCACCAATCAATCCACTGAAGGACCTCTGACCCACTGAACCCAGTGAAGAAGCCAGGAATGACTTCCACATTTTTGTAGCAGGTCATCTATATTCCTGTCAGAAACCAAACAGCTCATGTATCATCCTTTAATTGGAAGCAAGATGTCAGGCTAAAAAAGGTTTCATGAAAGTTGGACATCAATAACTGTAGAATAGTCTGGGGATTTTGTTGGTAATTGTCTGATTTTTATCTGCTTTCTTAAATCATTAAAAGACCTCTTGCAGGAACTTATCCCAAATACCATTTGTAAAGTAAATAATTAGACACGTCAATGTGTCTCTCCCACAGAAAAAAAACACTGTATTTTTGTGTTGTCAGTATAATAGTTTGTGGAAAAAGATGTAAGCTGTTAGGCTTTTCTCTACACAGTCATCAGGTCTGATCACAAGAATACCAAGTTTCAGAAGCAGCAACAAATTAAACTGCAAGAGAAAAGGGGGCTGATTTGTTGGTAGGTTAACTCTGATCGGAGAGGCGATGCCATGGAGAATACATTAGGGAACAGTTATCCCCAAGCTTTTGTTTAAACTCAAGCCAATTTACCTTTGATTGTTCAAAGCATTACCAAGGCAAATGCACTAGGTAACAGTTGTCTGGCTTTTGTTTAAGTGAAAAAGGTTCAAAGCAAGCACATGTTTTTTTCCCTTGCGAAAGACCGTATGAACATATGTAGCTTGCTGCCACATATGATACAAGGCCACTACTTTTGACCTTGAAATGTGCCCAGTCTACCTCAGATTTTCCTGGAAGTGTAAAGTATCTCAAAATATGAGGAACAGGTGAAACTAGCCATTTCACACTGATACTTATGAAGTAGCAAAACAGGTGATATTCCGCATGAATGCGATGTTGTCATCAAACCAAAGACACACTGCCTATCACACAAATGAGCATTGTGCTGTAAGAATTTCATTGTTGTAGGCTGTATGTGTCAGTGCCTGTTGGGTTGTATCAAACATCGTGTTCCTTTGACTGTTCACAATAGGCAGAATACTGGCTGCATTCAATTGAACTGCATTTGAAAAACTTACTAAACGATTGTGCTTATGCTAAGAATTACACTAACCAATTTAAGATTATTGTCGGTCTTGCAGTGTGAGTCAACCAATGTGTCAGCAGCTATATATGTTTATACAGAGCGTGCTATCCTTTGCAGTCAGAACATAGAACTTAGAACGCAGAACAGTATGGCACAGGAACAGGCTCTTCGGCTCACTATTTCTTTGTCGACCATGATGCCATTCTAAACTAATCCCATCTGGCTGCACATGGTCCATATTCCTTTATTCCCTGCCTGTTTATGTGTCTGTCTAAATGCCTCTTAAATGTTGCTGTTGTATTGGCTTCTACCACCTCTCTTCCAAGCATGTACTACCCTTTATATAAAAAACTTCCCTCATGCACCTCCTTTAAACTTTTCTCCTCTGACCTTAAACCTATGCCCTCTAGTACTTGCCCTATGACCCTGAGAAAGACTGTGACTATCTACTCTATTATGATTTTATATACTTCTATCATTCGTCCCTCAGCCTCTGACATTCTAGTATAAACAAAACAAGTTTGTCCACCCATCTCTCGCAACAACACCACCATCCAGGCATCATCGTGGTAAACCTCTTTTACAACTTTTCCAAAGCCTCCACACGCTCCCTATAGTGTGGCAACCAGAATTGCACACAACACTCCAAATGTTTCATAACTAAAACTTTATACAGCTGCAACATGTTTTGCTAATTTTTGTATTCAATGTCCCCGAACGATGAAGGCAAGGACAGCATATGCCTTCTTTACCACCTTACCTACTTGCATTGCTACTTTCAGGGAGATATGGACTTGCACCCTCTGTATATCATGGTTCCTAAGGTTCCTGCTATTTATTGTATACTTTCCTCTTGCATTTGACCTCCCAAAATGCATTACGTCACACTTGTTTGGATTAAACTCCATCTGCTATTTCTCCACTGAACATTTCAACTGATCTATATCCTGCTGTATCCTTTGACACCCATCCTCGCTATCCACAACTCTACTAATTTTCATGTCATTCTACAAACTTGCAGCACTAATCAGATCACCTACATTTTCATAAAAATCATTTATAAATATTACGAACAGTAGAGGTCCCAGCACATCGAGGAAAGCCACTAGTCATAGATCTCCAGTCAAAAAATACCCCTCCAGAACTACACTCTGTCTTCTATGACCAAAATGTGGAGGTGCCGGTGTTGGACTGGGGTAGACAAGGTCAGAAGTTACACAACACCAGGTTATAGTCCAACAGGTTTATTTGAAAACACAAGCTTTCAGAGCCTTCCTCCTTTTTCAGGTGTTAGTGAGAGAGGTAGTATCAGACCCTGAATTTATAAGTAAAAGATCAAAGGGTCACTCAACTGATGAGGATGTACTAAACAAACCTAAGATGCAATTAAATCTTTTATCAGTTAGAAGGTTTTAATTGATTAATATGTATACGTAAATTCCTGAATTCCTTATCAAGTCACTGTCCTGAGAGAACTAAATGTTTTATCAGCTTAAAGAAGGGGTGACATTTTAGGTCAGACAATGTATGTTAGGTGTGAACCTTGTTTAGAATCTGTTTGTGTCTTGGTTTGGAGTCAGACTGGTTTTATTTCTAAAATAGGAATTTATAAAACACCACATTGACTGACTGTCTATAAATTGTGTGCTTTTTGAATAAGATAGAACATATCTGCAAATACAAATTCACCCCATAGATTCACGTGTGTGTGTGCGTGTGTGTATGTGTGTGTGTGAGAGAGAGAGAGAGAGAGAAGACAAGATCAGATGTCACCTCTTCTTTACGCTGATAAGACCTTTAGTTGTCTCAGAACAGTGACTTGATAAGGAATTCAGGAATTTCCATATATATATTAATCAATTAAAACCTTCTAACTGATTAAAGATTTCACAGCATCTTAGGTTTGTTTTATGTATCCTCATCAGTAGTGTGACCCTTTGATCTTTTACTTATAAATTCTGTGACTGATATTACCTCTCACTAACACCTAAGAAGGAACAAGGCTCCGAAAGCTTGCATTTTCAAATCAGCGTGTTGGACTATAACCTGGTGTCATGTGATTTCTGACTATGACCAAGCCAATTTTGTGTCAAACTTACTAACTCAATATAGATCTCTTGTGACTTCATCTTCTGGTCCAGCTAACTGTAAGAAATAATATGCCCATGTATTGTCATCTTATTCAACTGAACAAAATCTTGAGAAATAACTATTCCCTGAAACTATTGCCCATGGCAAGTCATAACCAAAGTTGACTTGCCTGGTTTGAATAAGGACAAAAGCCTGGAATATCACAGCTACTTGATATTTATTTTCTATGATAAGGCCTGTGCCAATCCGAGAAGATATCAACCAATCAATCATTTTCCTTAGTCATTAGAAATTGCAGTTCATTTGAAATTTGGTTTTCTTGTGATATGTCCTGATGAGTGCAAGATGAAAAGAGTTGGCAGAATGTCTCTTTTTAAAACAACATTCAAGTTCTGTCATATTAAATAAATATTTATATTTTTCTGTGCTTGTGAATGGGATTTGAATGTCACTGGCAAGGTCTGTGTTCAGTTGTCCACCTCTAGTTACCCTTGAGATGGTATTTTGTGTGTAACCATCCATATATTCAAAGCGTATGGCTTCTTTAAGGCTTATGTTGTATAGTGTCAACTAGGTTGGCCACCTTTGGTTCTGATACAAAATGTCTTGTAGAGTAGGCAAGTTGCTGCTTATCCCATGTCTGCATCCATTTAGGAGTTAAAAGAATAGATTTTATATCAATACAAAGACTATTAGGAGGTCCCGGCGTCCATGACCCTCCATTTACTCACTTGCATTTTATGACATCTTATTGCACTCAAATTTCTTATTTTCCCGTAACTAATCATAGGAGATTCTGCTATAACAAGCATGGGGCTGGATGAACACAGCAGGTCAAGCAGCATCATAGGAGCAGGAAAACTTGATGTTTCGGGCCTAAACCCTTCATCAGAAATGGGGGAGGGGAAGAGGGTTCTGAAATAAATAGGGAGAGAGGGGGAGGCGGATAGAAGATGGACAGAGGAGAGGAGAGGATAGGTGGAGAGGAGGCAGACAAGTCAAAGAGGCGGGGATGGAGCCAGTAAAGTGTAGGTAGGGGGGTAGGGAGGAGATAGGTCAGTCCAGGGAGGACGGACAGGTCAAGGGGGCGGGATGATGTTAGTAGATAGGAGATGGGGGTGTGGCTTGGGGTGAGAGGAAAAACAGGTTAGGGAGGTGGAGATGAGCTGGGCTGGTTTTGGGATGCGGTTGGGGGAGGGGAGATTTTGAAGCTTGTGAAATCCACATTGATGCCATTGGGCTGCAGGGTTCCCAGGCTGAATATGATTTGCGGTTCCTGCAGCCTTCGGGTGGCATCACTGTGGCATTGCAGGAGGCCAAGGATGGACATGTCATCCGAGGAATGGGAGGGGGAGTTGAAATGGTTCGCGACTGGGAGGTGCAGTTGTTTGTTGCGAACCGAGTGCAGGTGTTGTTTGTTTTGCTTCCACCATGATAATAGAGCCCAGAACAACCTTCTCCAGGCTGTTCCTTGGTAGGAAATGGACCAGTTGTTCCTGGACCTTTTTATTATTTAACTCCTTCCACTTTTGCATGGGATTAAGGTCAATCCGTATCCTTGTCCTCAGAAGTAAGAATTCCTGTTTGTGAAATATATATACATTTTCCAGTATTTTGTTTTCCCTCTGTTGGAGTGTTGTCAGTAGCATTAAGTGCCATGCTTTTTGAACTATGTACTCATGTGCATTTTGTCAACTTAGGTTTACTGTCTGAAAGTATTGTGACACTTGTTCCCAAGTCTAACTTGAAATTCATGAAATGCTTACTGGCATAACTGGCATCTTGTGAAAATGTTTGCTTTGGGTCACAAATTTTTCTCAGGAAAATCTTGGACTGGTCTTCTGCTTCAGACTGTTCTAATTTATTTAACACTTTGTAAAGTGGTCTTTTGCTTCTCTCTGACTGTGTCCTACCAAGCTTCAGAAATTTTTCTGAAAGTGACCAATTATTTTACAAACAAAATTTCAATTTTATTGGCTAGACACTGTTCATATCTGTGGGATTTTTTTGCTCCACAACATTGGCAAGGACATTTAATATCTGCTGACTATCCTAACCAACATTTTGGGTTATCACCTGTCTCCATTGTGGCTGTATACCATGAGAATTGACTGAATTTCAAAAATCTGTGTGAAATTAACCTTATCTCCTAAGAATTGGGCTATGTTATTTCTAGACCTCAGCTTCACTCACCCGAATGGCCATTTTCAGAATGATCTTCTTTAGACTGTAAAAAATCTGACAAAGATTCAGCCATAATATCTATAATAATTCTATTCCTTATGAATTCCAATGTTAATTCAACATTGTTACATTGTTCTCTTTGTCTGCAGTGATAATGAAAGGTCATCTATGGATTCCCCGGTATTCTATATTCTTCTGTTAAATCTTGTTCTTTCAAGAAATTTTTCAGTTCCAAAATTAAAATATTTTCATAGACTTTCAGCACCACTTCACAACTTTTACTTCTAGGTGAACAGTAACTGTTATCAGCTATACTCCCAATAGTGTACAGAAGTGTATTTATCTGTTCAGCTTCTAATTTGGTATCCAATTTAGAAGTTATTCTACAGCTACACAGGTGGCATAGTGGCTCAGTGGTTAGCACTGCTGGCTTACAATGCCAGGGACCTGGGTTTGATTCCAGTCTTGAGTGACTGCGTATATGGCGTATGCACGTTCTCTCCCTGTCTGTGTAGGTTTCCTCTGGATGCCCTGGTTTCCTCCTACAGTCCAAAGATGTGCAGGTTAGGTAGATTGGCCATGCTAAATTGTCCATAGTGTTCAGGGATGTGCAGGCTAGGAGCATGAGCCAAGGGAAATGCAGTGTTACGTGGATAGGCTAGAGGGATGGTTCTGGGTGGGATGCTCTTTGGAGGGTCAGTGTTGGGTTAAATGGGCCGAATGGCCTGCTTCCACACTGTAGGGATTCTATAATTCAAGAATTTCCTCTAGGATGTACTTTCTTTGTTCTAAATTGTTTTTCATGAGTTTCTGTCTTGGATCTGTTGGTCCAGCTTTCTTCCTAGCTGTGACTTGCAGTATCTCAAAACATTGTTGGCCATTGCCAATCAGAGCTACAATTCTTTTTTCATTCTCCTCTTTCATTCTGAATTACTTTTAAAGCTTTTGCTTTATACCAAGGATTTTTAGTTTTGACCCACACAACCTCTGATGTCTGCCTGGTTGCATTCAGAATTGGGACCTCTCTCACAGACCTTGACCTCATGATATGGTTTACACCTCTAATTGTATAAGTGTTTTTTTGGTACTCATTGTCCTTATGAATCGACCTGTAGATGGAATTCACACTAAATAACAAATGGTGACATCACAGGGTTTTTAAATTTAATTTTCACATCGTAGTTTGGAGAAAGAACTGACCACTTCTGAATTACAACTAGAATTACGTTTTATTGTCACATGTACTCAAGTACAGGGATACAGGGGCACAATGAAAATGTACAATGCTGCCATTCCTGGCACCATTTAGGTAAAAAATTTTAGGTACAATGTAGAAAAATAAGGAATAAAGTTAAAAATTCAACATTACAGTCCTTCTTAAGTGCGTAGCCATTCTAGACCTGCACTCCTTACAAGTGTTTGATCTCCATCCTGGGCTCGCTGACCCCTGCACACAACGCTGCCACAGATAATGGGGGTCTCTATCACTACTGCCCTGGGCTCGCACTCCAATGCATTGGGCTCGCTCTCCTCCATGCCACGCCAAAGTCAACTCCCTCCACAGCCACCGCCAGGAAGATAATGTGCCTCAAACCCGTTAAATCCTTGAAGCTGCCGATCTCTCCTGCCCGGAACTCACCTGCTCCGTCCACTTTTACTTTTATTTTTCCTCCTCTTTCACAACGTTTTTTCTCCTTAATTTAATCTAGGGAAAAAACAGTTGTGAAAGAAGAAATAAAAAGTAAAAGCGAATGGAGCAGGTGAGCTCCAGGCAGGAGCCCGCAGGCTGCGCTGCTATTCCTCCAGCATCTGGTCACATGTAAGTCTGCTTAATGTAGAAACACATTTGTTTCGTGTTTACAACTAATATTTCCATCTCTAAGTGTTTTGGAGTTGTGAGTTTTTGACCGTTTAACTGCCTTTTTGTTAAAATCAGTCTCTCAGATTTTCTTAAACCCACATTTATTGGTTAGATTGCAACAGTCAAGTAGCATTCTTCCAATAGCAGGTCATGCTTCAAGTGATTCAAGTGTAGGCTGGAGTAGGAAACCTTTATAGACTTATAGCTTTAGATCAGGTGCTATGATATATTGATGACATCATGAGCACATCTCTTACTGGTGAACTGACGTACTGACCATGAGACCTAACAACAGAAAGCAATGTTGTTTCCTTTCATTTCTTAACAGTATCAACAAGTCCACACATTTCCTGATATCCCCAAAGCCATGAGTTAAAGATGCAACTGCTGGAAAAATTGTTCTATAACAATAGTAATTAATATTTGCTGTATAAGGTGTGCCACAATTAGATTCACTTAAGCCTTATTTTTATTGAATGCATTAGTTTCCACAAAGACAAAAAAGGACAGTAAAAAAAGAAGAAAGACACAGTGTCCAATTCGTATGGTTAAGAATTTGCTGTAGTTTTTGCAAAATGATTGTGAGATTGTATTTCTTCAATCTGTATTACTTTGCCAGCTCCTCAGATTACCAGTCCCTTGGAGACAGTGGACGCTTTGGTTGAAGATGAAGCTTCTTTCCTGTGTGGTGTGGACTCATATCCAGCATCTGAGATAATCTGGACTCGTAATAACATTCCAATAAGGTGAGGACATACTAAAGTTTGAGAGAAGCACATTTTGGCTTCCTTCACTGCAAAGATTCAGAAAGAGGTCAAAACAATACAGAATATTAGAGCCACACTTTGGCCATAGAATTTTTGCCTTATATGAGATGGTACTGTGATCCAGTAGTTCATTGACAGGAGTATACACATGACTATAAGAACCTCAAAGCTATGGAATAATATAGACCCTTTGACCCCTCGATCCTGCTGTCTCATTTCACAAGATCATGGGTGATGTTCCACTCTCCTGCCCTATCTCCACATCCCTCAATTCCCTCAGTGCTCAAGAACCTAGCAGTTTTAATCTTGAATAGATTCAAGGACTGAGCATCCACAGCTCATAATGGTAGAGAATCGCGAGCAAATCAAAATCCTTTAACCGGAAAAATTGTTCCTCATCTCAGTACTAAATAACAGTGATCTTTCACCGTCCTAATTCCAGGCTCTCCTGCCATGGGGGAAAAAAAGACTTCTCGGCACCAAACCTGTCAAAACATCTAGATTTGTATCCATTTCAATGAGATTTCATTATTCAAACTCTAGAGAATGTATGTTCTGTCTACTCAATCTCTCCTCACAGGACAGTTGGTTCATTCTGGTGCGAATTATGCAATGACAAAACTATGGTGTTTTTTAAACTTCAGATTTTCAACTACATGTTCCTTTGTCTCTCTTGTTTGATCCCACAAAAAGGGATGCTGATAGGTTGGGCTTGCACACCAATATCTCCCGAATAAGAAATGGGTGTGAGAAATAAGGAAGCAAAGAATGTCCAAAGCAAACAAACACTTAGAAATTGAGGAGAAAAAGGAGAACAGATAGTCATTGAGTCACCCCTCACGATCCAAAGGGAGAACCTCATGTGGCTCCAGCTTCCATTCGGCGGCTATACATAGTGAATATTGGCAGTCTATCTGACCACAGGAGATTATCCACACACTTGTAGTAACATTCCTGTAAGGTGACAACACCCAACTCCTCAGGTCACTGGATAACAGTCAAGAGTAGGAATTCTAGCCAATTTTCCTTTCTTCAATCCAGAGAAAAGAGGTTACCTCAGTGCATGCTGGATAAATGTTTTCATTGGAATTTTTACAGTCGAGTATCACCAATAAATGAAGAACGCCTTTACTTTTATGATTTTGAATCTCAGTTTTTCTAAACTTTTAATTTTTTTATTATTATTGCTGGTTCTTAGTACTACACCAATCAGGGGCTGTTGAAGTTTTGTCTCCCCATTTGTGGTGAATAAACTGAGCAGTTCTGGAGTCCCTACCATTGTCCACAGTATTCCTAGCTTAAAGATCAGCCAGGGGTCTCACCACTGATCACAATGCAGAGAGCCATGCTGAAAAATGCACATACATCTCAGCCATTGGGTGAGAACTGGTTGGGTTTAGCTTCAGTGACCATCCAAGGTCAAGTAACATTCACATCTCACAAGGGCCAAGCAATGCCCACCTCCTACAAATGAGAATCTAACCTTCTCCCCTGACATTTATCAGAATTACAAGCATCAAAATCCTGTTAACAGCATTAACTAGAGTCGGAGCTTGCCTAGCTACATTTTGAATTGAATTGACTTTACTGTCACAGATACTCAAATGATAAATCACCACTTACAGTGCCATCTTAGGTAACCTAGGTATAGCTTCTGCAGTTACAGGTTAGTTACAGTGTAACAATGTCACCAACACGAAGCACTATCTTAGGTACAGAGTACCTGGTTTCAATCCTTAGGCTCACAAAAGAGAAATGAAGAAAAAAAAGTTACATTACAGCTATTAATTGTACAACTATAGGTCAGAAAGTCAGAAAAACAAGAAGTTAAAAAGACAAACATCACAGTCTCTCTCTAAAGGCTCTCCACAGCAGACTAGCACAGGGGAACCCCATGTGGTCTAACTGCTGGCTGCTACCACACAACACACTGGGTCATTGTGCTCCCACTTTTCATGCCGGGTCACTGTGTCCCCACTTCACACCAGGTCACTGTGACCCCACTTCACACCGGGTCACTGTGAGCCCACTTCACACCGGGTCACTGTGAGCCCACTTCACACCGGGTCACTATTCCCGCTTCACACCGAGTCTGTGTCCCTACTTCACACCAAGTCACTGTCACGCTTCACACCGAGTCAGTGTCCCCACTTCACACCGGGTCACTGTCTCCCCACTTCACACCGAGTCACTGTCCCCACTTCACACCGGGTCACTGTGTCCCCACTTCACACCGGGTCACTGTGACCCCACTTCACACTGGGTCACTGTGACCCCACTTCACACCGGGTCACTATCCCTGCTTCACACCGAGTCTGTGTCCCCACTTCACACTGGGTCACTGTGTCCCCACTTCACACCGAGTCACTGCCTCCCCACTTCACACCGAGTCACTGTGTCCCCACTTCACACTGGGTCACTGGTCACTGGCGTCCCCACTTCAGAGGCTGGGAGTCAGAGGCTGGGAATGGGTGTCTGATGCCGAGAGAAGGCAGGAAAGAGGGAGAAAGTAAATACTATGACCAGAAAATCAAATCAGAGCCTGGAAATTCTACAGCAAGTAACTCACCTCTTGTCTCCCCAAAGCCGGTCTATAATTTCCAAGGCACAAGGCAGGAATGTCACGGAATACCCTCCCTTTGCCTGGCTGAGTGTAGCCGCGACAACACACAAGAACATTGACACCATCAGGACAAAGCATTTCCCTTTCTTGGTACTCCACCCAATACCTGAAATATTCACTGCCTGTCCGAATAGCACACGGTGGCAGCAATGTGTACCATCTACAAGATGCACTGTAGCAACTCACCAACACTCCCTTCTTGACAGCACCTTCCAAACTTGCACTCCTAACATCTAGAAGGATAAGCGTGGTAGAATCCTGGGATTGCCAGTAGCTGCTGGTTCTCTTCCAGGGCAGATTTCAGCTTGACTTGAAAGTATACTGCCATTCCTTTGGTGTCTCTAGGTTAAAAACATAGAGATCGCTAACAGCTCTGGGAGTCACAAGGACCACGGGGTTTCATGAAAGTAGCTTAGTGCCACCTTTTTCAGGGCAACTAAAGAATGGTGATAAATATTGAGCTATCTATCAACACTCACATCTTATGAAGAAATTTTCCAAAAATCACTTGAGTGAGCAAATGAACAAAGGCTGGAGTCAATTCCTAGGATAGAAATGGAGGTATTTATTTTGTCTGCTTGAGGGAGACATTTCTTATTTATAGAGTCATATAGCATGGAAATGGACCCTTTGGTCCATCTTGTCGACACTGACCATGTTCCCAAACTACGTTAGCTTGCTCTCTCTCCTTGGATGCTGCCTGACCTGCTGTGATCTCCAGCGTTTGTTGATTTCAGTAAAATAGTCCCACTGCCCGCACTTGGCCCAAATCCCTCCAAACCTTTCCTATTCATGTACTTATCCAAAAGTATTTTAAACATTATAACTGTACCTGCATCCATCACTTTTTCCGGCAGTTCATTCCACACATGAACCACTTGCTGCGTAAAAAAGTTCCTCCTCATGTCTCTTTTAAATCTTTGTCCTCTCACCTTCAAAATGTGCCCCTAGTTTTGAACTCCCCATCACCCTCCCAAGGGAAAAGACCCTTGAATTTCACCTTATCTGTGCCCCTCATGATTTTATAAACCTCAGGAAGTTCACCCTCAACCTCCTCCGCTCCAGTGAAAAAAGTCCCAGTTTATCCAGTCTATTTTTGTAGCTCAAACCCTTCATTCCTGGCAACACCGTGGTAAATCTTTTGTGAACTGTCTCCAGTTTAACAATGTCCATCCTGCAACAGGTTGACCATAAATGTACACAGTACTTCAGAAGCGGCCTCGCCAATGTCCTGTAAAAGCTCAACATGAAGTCCCAACTCCCCAACTCCTATGCTCAAACATCTGAGCAATGAAGGCAAGCATGCTAAATGCCTTCTTAATCACCCTGTCTATCTGTGACAGAGATTTCCAAAAGTTATGTACCCGAACCCCTAGTTGTCTCTTCTACAACACTACCCAGGGCGCTTCCATTAATTGTATAACTCCTGCATTTGTTTGTATTCCCAAAATTACCAAAATATTCGTTTTGAAGGTGCTGTGGTCTTTTACATTACTTATAATAAGCAATGAAAAGAATCAAAAAATGTTCTAGGAAATATTTAATATCATATTACGACAGGAATGATTATCACTTCTTACGTACCTTGTCAAACAAACTCTGGGCCACATGGGGTACATGTTATATACAAAAGTAAACGTGTTTGAAACAATGTAAAACAGATTGAGAAAGAAAGTGATCAGAAACAAGAAGGTTTAAATATCAGGAAAGATTAAATAGGCTGCGCTCGTTTTCTCAAGAAGAGGAAAAGCTGAGGAGTGAATTGATAGAGGTTTTTAAGATTAAGATACAATAGGGTTAATGTAAAGAAGGTGTTTCCACTTGTGAAGAATTAAAAACTAAAGGTCATCAATTTAAGACAACCACCAATACATTCAAATAAACAATTCAAGAGAATCGTCTTTATTCAGAGAGTAGAGAGAATGTGGAACTAGATCTTGCACAGAGTAGTCAGGAAGCATAGTGGCTGAGGGCTGTGAACGCTCAATCATTGAGCAGGTTAAAGACAGAAATCATTAAGTATCTGGGGGCCAATGACATGAAAGTATCCACAGGTCATGTGGGGAAATTACGTTAAAGAAATGATCAGTCACAAACTAGAAAGGCAGGGCAGGCTCCGAGGTCTGAATGGCTTATTTCTGCTCCAATGTTCCTGTCTTCCTAAAATATAGATACATTTAAGGTGAAGCTAGCTGCTTTCAGGTGCAAAAGGAAGAACAGATGAAGTAAGGAGGGAGGAGGCTTGTGCGGAGCAGAAATAATGGTACAAATCAGTTGGGCTGAATGGCAGTTTTGGTGCTATGTATTCTATGGCTGGATTGTACAGTAGGAATGCTATTGAAACAATTACTGTGTTCTGAGATTGTTCCTTTGAAATTAACTATTTCTGTACATGTATTGTCAAACATGAAAATCCGTAAGTTATTACCAGTGATTCTATATTTCTCCACAAGCTACTCTGTAGAAGCCAATTAAAAATCACTGAACTGACAAGCGATTATGTTTTAATGCTACTAGTCTCTCTGTAAAAGTCTTGAAAAAGTCACACCTTGTTGAATGAAGGTAACTGGATATTTGGTGCCATATTAAGTTCATAATTGCTCCTGAACAACCTCTCTGCATTAAAAAATGGTACATCTCCTTCCACTTTACTGGCACAGGATGTCAGAGCCATTGATGCCACCAAAGTGTAACTGGAACCTGAGGCTGGCATCAACACCGATCTTCTGCACATGCTGCTGTCCCGTTTCATTCTCCCATTTCAGGTCACCACTACACTCTATGGCCCACTCCCCCATTTGGTACCCTGCTCACTTCCCACCCCACGCCACCTCCATCAACAGCCGCACTCCCAAGGATGAAAATTAGTCTAATTCATATGTTTTAAATAAGTTGAGAGATTTGCTCACTGTCTAACTCCATATACTTGTCTGCCCTACTCTCTCACTCCCAGAGATGATAAACAGCATTGGAGCACAGCAAAGCGTTGGGAATAGGACAGACAAGTTTTTGGAGTGGGGCAAATCGATTAATTCATTCTAAATGTTTGCTAAAACACTATTGCTCCTATTCTCTGATGTAGAGAACGTTCCTATCAGTGATATCATAGGCACTTGTGACTATATAGCTGGTGAGTATGCCCCCTGCAGTTGTGGAGGCAACAACTCAGCCAGTGAAAAACAATTTTATATTTGCGATATGGTAACATTTTCCTTTACGGAATAAAAAGTCCATACTTTTAAAAAATGTTAAAGCTTGTTTATGACATACCTTAATCCCATGTGTATGTCCCAATCATTTTGTTATGTTTAATTTAAAATGTAAGGATAATAAATGCATTCTGCTTCCTGTTTTGCTGTCCGTGAGCATACTTCAATGTGATTAGCGGTTGAATAACATTGCTGTTTCTAAAGGCTCAGAGATCCCTTTGGCTTGTCTCTAGATTCAGCCTGGTGTCAGGAAATCCATGCCACAGAGATAATTAAATCTTTGTGGGAATCTTTTCTTTTCAGATAGCACTAAGCACGGTCAATTCATCTGTGACTGAAAGATTTGGGCAAATGCAATATCTAAATAAATAGATAATGTTAAATGATGCACTTTATAGTTATTTCTGTTAAAGGGTTCATTAGTTGATAATTAAATTGCCTTGACTTTTCTTGACATGACTTACAGACCATTTGACACACGCTACAGCACTAAAGAAAATGGCCAGATATTAACTATCCTCAGTGTTGAAGATACAGATAATGGAGTGTATTGCTGCACAGCGAACAATGGTATAGGGAGCTCTGTGCAAAGCTGTGGAGCCCTGCAGGTGAAAATGAGTAAGTCTTACACTTTTCTCATTAAATTGGATTGCTTAAAACAGCTCAGTTTCCATAATACAAAGACATTCATTTATATAGCAACTTTCAAAAAGGGCATCCTGGAAACAGTAGTGCTACAATGGACAGTAATCTGTGTTTTACTGATATTAATTGAGGGATAAATATTGGTCCACCCACCAAGGTCAACTCCTCTAGACTTCTTTGAAGTAGCATCATAGGATTTTTTTTCTCTGTCCATCTGAGAAAGAAGGCAAGAGTTCACTTTCGCATATTACCAAAAGGACAGTCCCTCTGGCAGTGTGGCAATCCCTCTGGGTCTTCAACCTTGATTTTGGGCACAAGTCTCTAGAGTGGGACTTATCCACACAACCTTCTGAGTCAGAGGCAAGACTACTAACCAGGGGTAACAGTAATAGAAAACTGCAAGGTGTACCAGATATAAACTCAATTTTTTTCCAAAAGATACGCTTCAATAATTATTCCAACTAGATTTTTTTAAGGTCTGAAGGGGTTAATGTTCACATTACATTGGCTCCACCCATCCTGCAGATGTCACAGAGTCTGTGGATGGAGACCAGGAGTTCTCCTGTAGATCTCAGAGGGAACAGTGTATCTCTACCATCTCCATAAGATCCATGTTGTACATGACCAACTATGGTCGTGCTTGTTGCTATCATGTAGTAAACCTTCTTGTTGATTCCTCTGCGAGTCAACAATAGATAGCCCCAACACAAGGGTTAGACAACGGAGGACTGGTGACAGCAGATTCCTTTAAGCGACCTTATCCAGTACCATGTACTGACCGAGATGCAAATACCATTCAGTACCAGGGTGGTCATCGGGAAAAGTACCACAATCTGCCCTTCCCATTTTCATGGGCTTGCCGCTCTACCACACAACATCACTAAATGTGAGGCTTAGCAATAAAATCTCACTCACCAAAACAACACTCAAGACAGCCACTCGTATTTAATCCAGGCCCTTGCTCTTTTGCTTCTTTTTGCTCTCACATTTTGCGATGATTTGATTTTGGGAAGGTAGCATCCAGGATATTAGGGCTTACTGTAATTTCTGGTGATGCCAGTGCTTGGATGAAATAGAGTTAAAAATGAGCCAGAAAGTGAATGTGTTTGAATGCTTGATTCATTGAACAGTCATGTCTGATATTTGATCAGAAGTTTATTTGAAAAATTTTAATTCACTTTTTTTAAAATTAGTTAAGTGCTCTGTTAAAATAACAGCAGACAAGTTAAATATTCACAAAATAGTTGAGTAAAAAGTTGATCTCTGACGATCTAGTTGGTTCCAGCTATTATAGATGGTTGAAAAATCTGAGTTCAGGAATGAGCAAGGAATCCCATTCATCCCAAATGCAGGTGTGACTCTCAGTCAAAATGGCATTGCAAGGCTTCTACGTTTGATTGAGTTGTCAAGTTTCACTGTCTGACTTTACACATGAGAACAGTGAATTGGGAAAATATTGAAAGCTGCCTGGCACAAATCCTCAGAAAGACTCCATAGTTACAGTTAAAGGGGAGCAAAAGTTGGATGAATGAGTTTGTCATAAAATAGAAATATAAGGAAGAAAAGGTGGCCATTCAGCCCATCATCTATGTACTAGTTCTCTGAAAGTTCTTCCAATTAGGCCTATTCTTAGTGCTTTATCCCCATATGTCCAAAAGATTTCCTTTTCAATTATAAGTCCAATTCTATTTTGAAATACGATGTTGAATCTGTTTCCATCACTTTTTCAGGCAGTACATTCCAGGTTAGAAATGTACAAAATCATTTCCCTCATGACATTTTCCAATCATTGTATTTGTACATTTGAGTACCAACTCTGCTGCCAGTGCAAACAGTTTTACCCTTTCAACTCTATCAAGCCTCTTTATAATTCAAATACCTTTGCTAAATCTCTAGTTAAGCTTTTCTGTGCTAAAACAACCCCAACTTTTCCAGTCCTTTGAGCTCCACCATCTAATGCTGCACCAATTCTTGCAAGTAGCCTTCCCTAAGCTGCTGAAAAAGTTTTTTTTTCACGAAGCTATGTGTATGGTGTTTTGGTTTCACTGGTGTGATAGCTTCCAAAGTCCCAGTGGGCTGCTCTCTCTTTGGAGTGATGAGTTTAACCTAAGAGTCAACACATCTCAGATTAGGAGAGAGATTGAGAAGGTGGGATGTTCATGGTAACCTCAGTTCATGGGGGAATTGAACCTATACTCCTGATATTACTCTGCTTTGCAAACCAACCATCCAGCCAACTAACAGAGCTAACAGATCTCCTTCACTGATGTACGGAGGTGATAAACTTATTAAGGTTTTAATTTAGATCAACAAATACGTCAATCTGGATCAATCGATACATCAATCATTTCCAACAATTTTGTAGTAATATTGCTCAAATGTCATTTTGTTTACTTTTTAATCCACTCAGAACCAAAGATCACTCGACCACCTACTGACGTCAGAGTGTTGCTAGGATCAAAGGTTGTGTTACCTTGTAGTACAATGGGCAACCCAAAGCCAGCCATTTCATGGATCAAAGACGAAACTGCACTCAAAGTAAGCAAATAAATGTCCTTCGTAGACCTGAACAAGTTACTGCAAGGACTACATTTTCTGCCATTGACTCAGGATTGACGGACAAAAGTCTAGCTGAAGGATTTTCTTGATCAGAATCAATCATGCACTGTTCCTGTGTTACCATTCCATTTCATATGCTGTCTGAAAACTTCCAAAATTGGAAAAGTACAGTGACAATTTGAATTAAGTCAAAGTCGGGATCTGGATCAACTTCAGTTGGGAAATAATTTTCCAGCTGACCATTTAAAACATTTGTTACTTAAATAGCACATTTTATGACAGGTGCATTGCAGCAGTGGTACTATTGGTGTGTGGTCATTGTTATAATATACGAAAAGTGGCAGCCATTTTGTGCACAATGACAGGAAAATGGTAATAATCAGATCATCTCTTTTTTAATGATGTTTATTGAGAGATAATTATTGGCTTGGATACCACGTGAACTCACCAAGGCTGCTCCGATAGCACCTTCCAAATGTCTGACCACTCCCAACTGGAAGGGCAAGGGCAAGAAATACTTGGGATCACCACCACCAGCAGGTTGCCTCCAGGCCACGCACCATCATGAGGTGGAACTATGTCACCGTTCCTTCACTGTCAATGATATAAGTCCACAAACTCCCTTCTTGACAACACTGTGGGCGTCCCTGCATTACAAGGACTGCAGTGGTTCAAGAAGGGCACCACCACCTTCTCCCAGGTAATTAGGGATGGGCAATAAATGCTGACTTAGCCAGTGACGTCCGCATCCCATGAATGAAAAATACACTTTGTGATATGCTTTGAAATAACATCATCAGACCATTCAAGACAGCAGTCAGGGCCTTTGTTAAACAACTAAGGTGAGAGATGACACCCATGACAATAAGGTGTTCCCTCAGCAATGCACTGGGAATACTGACTTCCCACTTAACTACGGAAAACCTCCAAATCATTGATTTTAAACTTCCAATAAAATTGTGCTTTGCAGAGCCAAACTAATAATGAAATGTATTCTGCTCATAGAAAGATCGTCCTCGAACCTCTGTCCTTGAGTCTGGGAACTTAAGAATTCGCAGTGTTCAAATTGAAGATGCAGGACAATATCGTTGTCTGGCAAGGAACAGTCTGGGCTTGGAGTATTCCAGATCAGTAACTTTGGAAGTTCAGGGTAAGACAGGTACTAAAGTTTTGAATAACTGGACTTTGAGGAAGAAGTAGCCATATGAATATGGATATATTCAATACCATTCTGACTAACCTATAAATGGAATTGATAAAATTCTGCAAAAATCATCTATTAATGATTATATAAGAAATATGACTATCTTCTGTTTTAACAAAGATGTCAAACTTCTTGAAATAAATGCATTAATTCTTTGGTTAAAATGGATAGTCAAAGGAATTTTGATGCTTTTGATACTCACATGGTTCAAGCTCATTTCAAATAAGCCTAGATAATTAGTTCACAAACACACAGCTAATTACACTGAGGATAGAAGTTGTATCACAAATCAAAGACATTAACACATTGACAAGACTGTTTAAATGGTCAACATTCGACCTTGGGAAAGAGAATGCCAGTTTTGCCTGAAATAATGACTTAATATTAAATCCCGTAAAGTGCTGACAAATAAAAGATAACAGGTTTAGCACAGGCCTTAAAGCCTAAATCATCTGATTGGACTTTCTCAAACAGTCAAATCCATCTGCAAAGTGATAAACAATAAGGCTGTCACATCTATAAATTTCCAGATCAACACCGTGTTCTTTTCTGCTAGTGTGATTATTTTGTTTGCATGTCAAATTATTTTCCAATACTTATTTGCTTTTCTCCCTCATTGTGCAGATTTTAATATGACAAATGCAACTGAGAGAGGTATTTTGCCAATTAAGATTGATGCATGTGTGCCGTGAGTGGTGCTACTAATACAGTGAGAACAACTTATTGAGAGGCTTCTTAATGGACGTTCATCTTTTCACTCAAAGTTACTTCACTCCTCTATGGAAATATAGTTGAAAGAACTGGATGAAAGAGGCATTTTTCTCATTAGTTGGGCTCCTCTCAATAAGAGGTTTCTGTTGAAGGTTGCTACAGCTTTTATAAATTGAAGGCACAGTGCTAGGGTTCCTGTCTCTGAGCTAGAGCTCTGCATTCAACTCCCATTCCAGGACTTTATGGCCAAGGAAGGTGCATTAATTACATGGTTGAGAAGCTTGAGTGTCCACCTGCAAATGCTATTGAAACACTGCAATGACAGGTGGTACAAGCAGGAGAGATTCCTAGAGCTTGGAGATATTACTAACTACAGTTCTGGGACACAACACGCATGGAAAAGTGCTTCTTGGACTTCTTGAGAGCACTGTCATGCAGTTTCCATAATCATTGAGTTTGCTGTCCCCCGCTACGTTGATGTGCAATTTGCAAAGGAGGCCATTAACAGTTCTGGAGTCTCAATAGCTTATGCATGCCCAGACATATCTCGTTTATATTCTTGCGTATTCATTGCAGGAAATACCCACATGACAGCATTTTCTCCATCATCCACCAATGTGGTGTTTCTGAAAAAGTTTACAGGCACAAAATGATTGCTCTGGGCATATATAAGATCTGGTCAAGCAGGGTAGGGATGTCCAAAACCACATAATAGCTTAAGAATAGTTACCTGACAACCCAAACTAAATATACAATTCACAGTTCACAGGCCAGAGACACACCATTTGGCCCAATTGCTCCATACAAGTCTTCTTTAACCTATTTCATCCAATCTTATCAGGATGTCTTTCTATTCCTTTCTCCTCATGAGTTTATGTAGTTCATCTTAAATACATCAATGTACAATCAATGACCAGTCCCAGTGGTAACAGCTACCACGTTCTCACCATTCTCTGGATGATGAAGTTTCTTCTGCATTTCCCGTTGAATTTTGCAACATGTACTCTGAGACATCTCTGCGGCCCCAGCCTATTGGACCCCCAGATAATTTTGAACAGCTTTATCAGGTCATCTCTCTGCCTCACTTTGACAGAGAAATAGCACTCAGTAAAGCAATTTAGGGAAGACAGATGATTTCATAATGACATGAAATATTTCATTGTTTCAATGACAAATTTAGTCAGAAGTCTCTAATGGATATTGCATTCCTTTCAAATAATGTCACATAAGCATGGTACACATTTCAATGCATTCTTAAAATTATCAATGAAAAGAAAGCATTGAGGAAATGAATACACAAAGTCGCTGAATGTACTAATCTAGTATGGAGCTGGAGGAACACAGCAGGCCAGGCAGCATCAGAGTAGTTGGAAAGTTGACATTTCGAAAGAAGTGTCCTGACCCGAAACGTCAACTTTCCTGCTCCTCTGATGCTGCCTGGCCTGCTGTGTTCCTCCAGCTCCACACAGTGTTATCTCTGACTCCAGCATCTGCAGTTCTTGCTACCTCTGAATGTACTAATCTGTTGCATTGAATCTTGGGTACCTAACCATATCTCAGTAAGTGGGTCGTATAGTCCAATAGTCAGATGGCGACCTTAATTTGGAAAGAATAAAAAATGGTCAGAAAGATGCAGCATGTTGGAACAACAACACTTAGCATTATAGAAACAAAGGAAGCAGAATATTGCTAATGCTTAAAATCTAAAATAAAAACAGAGAATGCTGGAGAAATTCAGCAGGACTGGCAGCATCCCTGGAGAGAGAAAACTAAAGTTAACATTTTGAGTCCAACTTCGGAACTCAGTTCCAAAGAGGAGTCACACCAGGCTCGATGTTGCCCGACCTGTTGCATTTCTCCAGCATTTTCTGTTTTATTACAGAATCAAATGATGCAGCCTGAATTTCAGGAGAACCTTCTTCAAATAAGCATTGATCAATGTGAGGCTAAGCTTCCCAATAGAAGCAAGTCAGAACCCTAAAAGCATTTTTTTTAAAAAATGAATTTTACAGTGGGGGAATATTAGAAATATTTCTGGAGGAGCAAATTAAGACAGGCCAAATGGCCTGTCTCATCTGTAATTATCCTGTGATTGAAGCTCCCTTTAAAATAATCATTCTGTTATCATGTGCCATTCTAAATCTTGATATTGAACTGACCCTTCTTACTGACTTGGCCAGCTATACCTTTAGGTTCATGTTAAAATGACTAACAAGAATAACTCACAGTTCAAGTTCTCATATCCCACTGGGGGTACTTCAACTGTCAGGCATCTCTCATAGGTCCATTCCTGAATATTCCAAAACTTTTGAATGGACCTGTCAGATGGTAATTTTGATCTCTCTCTCTGCACCTTCTCTGTAGCTGTAACACTGTATTCTGCACTCTGTTCTGCTACCCTGATACACTATCTTGTATGATCTGCCTGCAAAACACAAAAAAAACACTTTTCACTGTGTCTTGGTACATGTGCCAACAATGAATCAAATTCAAACTCAAACATTAATTCTGTTTGTTGTAATCATGGCCATGTTGTACAGCAGTTCTGGTATTCCTGCTACATCTTAATTCTCGACAGTCGCAGCAATATCAGTCTCTGGCAGCTTGTTCAAAGAACAAGAACAAAGAAAATTACACCACAGGAACAGGGCCTTTGGCCCTCCAAGCCTGCGCCAATCCAGATCCTCTATCTAAACCTGTCGCCTATTTTCCAAGGATCTGTATCCCTCTGCTCCCTGCCCATTCATGTATCTGTCTAGATACATCTTAAATGACGCTCTCATGCCCGCCTCTACCACCTCTGCTGACAACGTGTTCCAGGCACCCACCACCCTCTGCGTAAAGAACTTTCCACGCATATCTCCCTTAAACTTTTCTCCTCTCACCTTGAAATTGTGACCCCTAGTAATTGAGTCCCCCACTCTGGGAAAAAGCTTCTTGCTATCCACTCTGTCTATACCTCTCATGATTTTGTAGACCTCAATCAGGTCCCCCCTCAACCTTCGTCTTTCTAATGTAAATAATCCTAATCTACTCAGCCTCTCTTCATAGCTCACCCCCTCCATACCAGGCACCATCCTGGTGAACTTCCTCTGCACCCTCTCCAAAGCATCCACATCCTTTTGGTAATATGGCAACCAGAACTGTATGCAGTATTCCAAATGTGGTTGAACCAAAGTCCTATACAACTGTAACATGACCTGCCAACTCTTGTACTCGATACCCCGTCCGATGAATGAAAGCATGCTGTATGCCTTCCTGACCGTTCTACCGACATGCGTTGCCACCTTCAGGGTACAATGGACCTGAACACCCAGATCTCTCTGTGCATCAATTTTCCCCAGAGCTTTTCCATTTACCACATAGTTCGCTCTTGAATTGGATCTTACAAAATGCATCACCTTGCATTTGCCTCCATCTGAACTCCATCTGCCATTTCTTGGCCCAACTCTCCAATCTATCTATATTCTGCTGCATTCTCCAACAGTCCCCTTCACTATCTGCTACTCCACCGATCTTAGTGTCATCTGCAAACTTGCTAATCATACCATTTATACCTTCCTCCAGATCATTTATGTATATCACAAACAACAGTGGTCCCAACACGGATCGCTATGGAACATCAATGGTCACAGTTCTCCATTTTGAGAAACTCCCTTCCACTACAACTCTCTGTCTCCTGTTGCCCAGCCAGTTCTCTATCCCTCTAGCTAGTACACCCTGGACTCCATGCGACTTCGCTTTCTCCATCAGCCTACCATGTGCCGACTTGACCTAAAGTAATCAAATATCTATCCCGAACCTCAACATCTGTCATGTCCCTCTCCTCAGTGAATATCAACGCAAAGTACTCACTAAGAATCTCACTCATTTTCTCTGACTCCTCGCATAACTTCCCTCCTTTGTCCTTATCAAATGCCTTACTGAAGTCCATGTATGTGACATCTACAGCCCTTCCCTCATCTATCAACTTTGTCACTTCATCAAACAATTCTATCAAGTTGGTAAGACATGACCTTCCCTGCACAAAACCATGCTGCCTATCACTAATAAGCCCATTTTCTTCCAAATGTAAATACATCCTATCCCTCAGTATCTTCTCCAGCAGCTTCCCCACTACTGACGTCAGGCTCACCGGTCTATAATTACCTGGATTATCCTTGCTACCCTTCTTAAACAAGGGGACAATATTAGCAATTCTCCAGTCCTCCGGGACCGCATCCGTGCTCAAGGATGCTGCAAAGATACCTGTTAAGGCCCCAGCTATTTCCTCTCTTGCTTCCCGCAGCAACCTGGGATAGATCCCATCTGGACCTGGGGACTTGTCCACCGGAATGCCTTTTAGAATACCAAACACTTCCCCTCTCCTTGTGCCGACTTGACCTAAAGTAATCAAATATCTATCCCTAACCTCAACATCTGTCATGTCCCTCTCCTCAGTGAATATCGACGCAAAGTACTCACTAAGAATCTCACTCATTTTCTCTGACTCCTCGCATAACTTCCCTCCTTTGTCCTTGAGTGGGCCAACCCTTTCTCTAGTTACCTTCTTGCTCCTTATGTACGAATAAAAGGCTTTGGGATTTTCCTTAACTCTGTTTGCTAAAGATATTTCATGACCCCTTTTAGCCCTCTTAATTCCTCGTTTCAGATTGGTTCTACTTTCCTGATATTCTTCCAAAGCTTCGTCTGTTTTCAGTCGCCTCGACCTCATGTATGCTTCCTTTTTCCTCTTTGCTGGTCTCACAATTTCACCTGTCATCCATGGTTCCCTAATCTTGCCCTTTCTATCCCTCATTTTCACAGGGACATATCTGCCCTTCACTCGAATCAACCTCTCTTTAAAAGCCTCCCACCTATCAAATGTGGATTTACTCTCAAACAGCTGCTCCCAATCCACATTCCCCAGCTCCTGCCGAATTTTGCTATAGTTGGCCTTCCCCCAATTCAGCACTCTTCCTTTAGGACCACTCTCGTCTTTGTCCATGGGTATTCTAAAACTTACGGAATTGTGATCACTATTCCCAAAGTAATCCCCTACTGAAACTTCAACCACCAGGCTGGGCTCATTCCCCAACACCAGGTCCAGTATGGCCCCTTCCCAAGTTGGACTCTTTGCATACTGCTCTATAAAGCCCTCCTGGATGCTCCTTACAAATTCTGCTCCATCTAAACCCCTAACACTAAGTGAATCCCAGTCAATGTTGGGAAAATTAAAATCTCCCATCACCACCACCCTGTTGCTCCTACATCTTTCCATAATCTGTCTACATATTTGTACGTCTATCTCACGCTCACTGTTGGGAGGCCTGTAAAACAGCCCCAACATTGTTACCGCACCCTTCCTATTTCTGAGCTCTGCCCATATTGCCTCACTGCTCGAGTCCTCCATAGTGTCCTCCTTCAGCACAGCTGTGATATCCTCTTTGACCAGTAATACAACTCCTCCACCCCTTTTACCTCCCTCTCTATCCTGCCTGAAGCATCTATATCCTGGGATATTTAGTTGCCAATCTTGCCCTTCCCTCAACCAAGTCTCAGTAATAGCAATAACATCATACTCCCGGGTACTAATCCAAGCCCTAAGTTCATCTGCCTCACCTACTACACTCCTCGCATTAAAACAAATGCACCTCAGACCACCTGTCCCTTTGCGTTCATCATCTGCTCTCTCCTGCTCTTCCCTTTAGTCACACTGACTTCATTATCTAGTTCCTTACAGCCTTTAGTTACTACCTCCTTACTGTCCACTGACCTCCTCATTGGGTTCCCATACCCCTGCCACATTAGTTTAAACCCTCCCCAACAGCATTAGCAAAAGCAGCCCCCAGGACATTGGTTCCAGTCCTGCCCAGGTGTAGACTATCCGATTTGTAATAGTCCCACCTTCCCCAGAACCGGTCCCAATGTCCCAAAAATCTGAACCCCTCGCTACTGCACCATCTCTCAAGCCACTCTTTATCCTGCCTATTCTTTCATTTCTACTCTGATTAGCACATGGCACTAGTAGCAATCCTGAGATTACTACCTCTGAGGTCCTACTTTTTAACTTGGCTCCTAACTCCCTAAATTCTGCTTGTAGGACCTCATTCTGTTTTTTTACCCATATCATTGGTGCCTATATGCACCAGGAGAGTTGGCTGTTCACCCTCCCCCTTCAGAATGTCCTGCAGTCAATCTGAGACATCCCTGACCTGTGCACCTGGGAGGCAACATACCAACCGGGAGTCTTGTTTTCGACCACAGAACTGCCTATCTACTCCCCTTACAATTGAATCCCCTTTGACTATAGCCCTTCCACTCTTTTTCCTGCCCTTCTGTACAGCGGAGCCAGCCATGGTGCCATGAACCTGGCTACTGCTGCCTTCCCCTGGTGAGCCATCTCCCCCAACAGTATCCAAAACGGTATACCTGTCTTGGAGGGAGATGACCGCAGGGGACACCTGCACTGCCTTCCTGCTTTTTTTCTGCCTTTTGGTCACCCATTCCCTTTCTCCCTCAGCAATCCTAATCTGCGGTGTGACCAATTTGCTGAACATGCTATCCACGACTTCCTCAGCATTACGGATGCTCCAAAGTGAGTCCATCCGCAGCTCCAGAGCCGTTATGCGGTCTAACAAGAGATGCAGTTGGACACACTTCCTGCAAGTGTCGGAGTCAGGGACATCAGCCCCGTCCCTGAGCTCCCACATTGAGCAAGAGGAGCATAACACGGGTCTGGGATTTCCTGCCATTTTTACTATTAAGCTTAACTTAGTCCGACTATAATATCAAATACTAGGTAAATGAAATGAAAAAAATTGTACCAAATCACTCTACTTACCAGCACACGATAAAAGAAAGAAAAAGAAAAACATTTACCTTATCAACACACCAGAGTCTTCTTTTTTGGTCAGAGGAGGAAGGCAGGTGGGAGACACTGCACGTGTAGTGTCTCGGGTTTAGCCACTGCCCAAATATATCAGTTCACTCACCTTCCCAGGGTGCAATTCGACCGCTCCCACTCAGCTCCACTATTCCCAAAGCTTTCACCATTGACAATTACAAAATCACCCTGATAGTGTCTTGCTGCTCACATTTGCAACTGGGGATGCATATTCCTCACGTTGGATAACTGGTACAAGTGGAAGATTTTATTTTCAAAGGAAATTGAAATGACAGACTCACTATGAGGTACTTTAACCATGATACTGCTGTGGTTTGGGGTCAGACAAGGGTTAAAATTTTAATACCCTGAAACCAGAATCTGATCTACATTCAGTTATAAAGGAGGTGGTCCAGGATGTGTAACCAACCAACTATTTGTCTGCACATTCATCCCTGCTCCTCAGGCTTCGTATTCCCTAAATCTTAAGCATCCGCACTTCCAGGGTGGGAAAAGCTGCATACTGCTTTAAAGGACAATGTAGTGTAGCGGTAATGTTACCAAACTAGTAATCCAGACACCCAAGCTAATGCTTTGAAAACATGGGTTCAAATCCCAACACAACCACTGGGGAATTTTAATTAATTCCTAAATCTGAAATATAAAGCTAGAGCCAGTAATATTGACCATAATAACAATCATCAGTTCTTGTGAAAATTCGTCTGGTTCATTAAAGTCCTTCAGGGAGAGAAACCTGTCATCCTTAAATAGTGTTGCCTGTACGTGACTCCAGACCCACAACAATGTGATTAACTATAAACTAAACTCTGAAATGACCAAGCAAACTGTTCAATTCAGAGGTAACAAGGTGTGGGGCTGGATGAACACAGCATCAGAGGAGCAGGAAAGCTTGACGTTTCGGGCCTAGGCCCTTCATCAGAAATGGGGGAGGGGAAGAGGGTTCTGAAATAAATAGGGAGAGAGGGGAAGGCAGATAGAAGATGGATAGAGGAGAGGAGAGGATAGGTGGAGAGGAGGCAGACAAGTCGAGGAGGTGGGGATGGAGCCAGTAAACGTGAGTGTAGTTGGGGGGGTAGGGAGGAGATAGGTCAGTCCAGGGAGGACGGACAGGTCAAGGGGGCGGGATGAGGTTAGTAGATAGGAGATGAGAATGGGGCTTGAGGTGGGAGGTGGGAGGTGGGAGGTGGGAGGAGGGGATAGGTGAGAGGAAGGACAGGTTAGGGAGTCGGAGATGAGTTGGGATGCGGTTGGGGGAGGGGAGATTTTGAAGCTTGAGAAATCCACATTGATACCATTGGGCTGCAGGGTTCCCAGGCTGAATATGATTTGCTGTTCCTGCAGCCTTCGGGTGGCATCACTGTGGCATTGTAGGAGGCCCAGGATGGACATGTCATCTGAGGAATGGGAGGGGGAGTTGAAATGGTTCGCGTCTGGGAGGTGCAGTTGTTTGTTGCGAATCGAGCGCAGGTGTTCTGCAAAGCGGTCCCCAAGCCTCCGCTTGGTTTCCCCGCTGTAGAGGAAGCCACAACGGGTACAGCGGATGCAATATACCACATTGGCAGATGTGCAGGTGAACATCTGCCTGATGTGGAAAGTCTTCTTGGGGCCTGGGATTGGGGTGAGGGAGGAGGTGTGGGGGCAGGTGTAGCACTTCCTGTGGTTGCAGGGAAAAGTGCCAGGTGTGGTGGGGCTGGAGGGGAGTGTGGAGCGGACAAGGGAGTCGCGGAGGGAGTGGTCCCTCCGGAAAGCAGATAAGGGTGGGGAGGGGAAAATGTCTTTGGTGGTGGGGTCAGATTGCAGATGGCGGAAGTGTCGGAGGATGATGCGTTGGATCCGGAGGTTGGTGGGGTGGTACGTGAGCACGAGGGGGATTCTTTTTTGGTTATTATTGCGGGGACGGGGTGTGAGAGATGAGTTACGGGAAATGCAGGAGACACGGTCGAGGGCGTTCTCGACCACTGTTGGGGGGACGTTGCGGTCCTTGAAGAATGAGGACATTTGAGATGTACGGGAGTGGAATGTCTCATCCTGGGAGCAGATGTGGCAGAGGCGAAGGAATTGGGAATAGGGGATGGCATTTTTGCAGGAAGGTGGGTGGGAGGAGGTGTATTCCAGGTAGCTGTGGGAGTCAGTGGGCTTGAAATGGACATCGGTTTCTAGGTGGTTACCCGAGATGGAGACAGAGAGGTCCAGGAAGGAGAGAGAAGTGTTGGAGATGGTCCAGGTGAACTTCAGGTTGGGGTGGAAGGTGTTGGTGAAGTGGATGAACTGTTCGAGCTCCTCGTGGGAGCACGAGGCGGCGCCGATACAGTCATCATTGTAACGGAGGAAGAGGTGGGGTTCAGGGCCAGTGTAGGTACGGAAGAGGGATTGTTCCACGTAACCTACAAAGAGGCAGGCATAGCTTGGGCCCATGCGGGTACCCATGGCCACCCCCTTTGTCTGTAGGAAGTGGGAGGAATTGAAAGAGAAGTTGTTGAAGGTGAGGACGAGTTTGGCTAAGCGGATGAGGGTGTCGGTGGAGGTGGATTGGTCAGTTCTGCAGGACAGGAAGAAGCGGAGGGCCTTTAGGCCATCTGCATGGGGAATACAGGTGTATAGGGACTGGACGTCCATAGTAAAAATGAAGTGTTGGGGACCGGGGAATCCTCCCACCCACCTTCCTGCAAAAATGCCATCCCCTATTCCCAATTCCTTCGCCTCCGCCGCATCTGCTCCCAGGATGAGACATTCCACTCCCGTACATCTCAGATGTCCTCATTCTTCAAGGACCACAACTTCCCCCCTACAGTGGTCGAGAACGCCCTCGACCGTGTCTCCTGCATTTCCCGTAACTCATCCCTCACACCCCGTCCCCACAATAATAACCAAAAAAGAATCCCCCTCGTCCTCACGTACCACCCCACCAACCTCCAGATCCAACGCATCATCCTCCGACACTTCCGCCATTTGCAATCTGACCCCACCACCAAAGACATTTTCCCCTCCCCACCCTTATCTGCTTTCCGGAGGGACCACTCCCTCCGCGACTCCCTTGTCCGCTCCACACTCCCCTCCAGCCCCACCACACCCGGCACTTTTCCTTGCAACTGCAGGAAGTGCTACACCTGCCCCCACACCTCCTCCCTCACCCCAATCCCAGGCCCCACGAAGACTTTCCACATCAGGCAGATGTTCACCTGCACGTCTGCCAATGTGGTATACTGTATCCGCTGTACCCGTTGTGGCTTCCTCTACATCGGGGAAACCAAGCGGAGGCTTGGGGACCGCTTTGCAGAACACCTGCGCTCAGCTCGCAACAAACAACTGCACCTCCCAGTCGCGAACCATTTCAACTCCCCCTCCCATTCCTCAGACGACATGCCCATCCTGGGCCTCCTGCAAT
>JAHRHZ010000024.1:21586534-21656237 GCA_024137785.1 Ginglymostoma cirratum
GTCAAGCTTTCCTGCTCCTATGATGCTGCTCGGCCTGCTGTGTTCATCCAGCCCCACACCTTGTTATCTCGGATTCTCCAGCATCTGCAGTACCTTTTATCTCTCAGTTCAAAGGTAATTAGGTTTTGGAAACTTGTCAGCAACATCTACATCCTGTGAAAGAATAAAATTAAAGTACCACTTTGGGTGGCTCAGTGGTTAGCACTGCTGCCTCTCAGCAGCAAGGATCTGGGTTCAATTCCTGTCTTGGGTGACTGTCTGTGGAGTTTACATGTTCACCTTGTGTCAGTGTGAGTTCCTTCTGGGTGCTCTGGTTTCCTTCTACAGTCCAAAGATGCGCAAGTTAGGTGGATTTTCCATGCTAAATGGCCCCATAGTGTCCAGGGATGTGCAGATTAGATGGGTTAGCCATGGTAAACACAGAGATTGGGTGGGATTCTCTTTGGAGGGTCAATGCAGATTTGATGGACCAAATGGCCTCTTTCTTCACTGTAGCAATCCTATGAAGTAATTGAGCTTTCAAAAATGTCATATCCAGCTCAGAATTATTCTCACAGCTACAAAAATTGTTTATATACAATTTTACATGCCCACATTTATGTTTCTTCTTCACGCCCCTGACCTACAGCAAAATTTTAATTTTATCTTTGGATTCAAATCCCTCTATGGTCTCATCCCTCTCTATTTCTCACCACTCCCTATTGTAATCCCGAATTACATCAGCCAACGATCTTAAAAACTGTTGTTAATAGACTTTCTGGCATGAGCTACATAGAGCAAAATGCAAGGGGTTATATCTCGATTTTGTTCCCTGTAATACAATAGTGAGGAGAACATTTAATTTGTGTAAAGTGCATATGGTACGTCCTGAGGAGATGAGAGGCATTATCTAAATGAAAGTCACGTTTTTAATTGAAACATATAAACTCAAACTATATTCAGAAACAAATACATAAGATTACTAGCCCGTAGTCATTTTCTATCAGGAACAAAAACAGTAGTTGCTGGAAAAGCTGAGCAGGTCTGGCAGTAGCTGTGAAGAAAAAAAATCAGAACTGAGGAAGGGTCACCAGACCTGAAACGTTAGCCCTGATTTTTTCTTCACAGATGCTGCCAGACCTGCTGAGCTTTTCCAGCAACATCTGGTTTTGTTCCTGATTCTTTCGGTTTTTAGTCATTTTCTTTCATTCTTTGATGGAGGACAGACATCGCTGGTTAGGCCAGTATTTGCTACCTGTTCCTAGTTGCCCCAGAACTAAGTTATTTCAGAGGGCAATTAAGAATCAAGTACATTGCTGTGGATCTAGAATAAGCCAGACTAGATAAGCATTGCAGATTTCTGTAACTAAAGGACATTAGTGAATCAGATGGATTTTCCCATCATTGAGATTAACTTTCAATCATAAATTTCATTAATTGCATTTAATTTTCACTAGTGGTGTGGATGAGATTTGAATCAATGCACACAAGGCACTATCCTGGGTTCTCTAGATTAATAGTACAGCAAAGTTACCACTGCCATCACCTTCCCTAGGGAGCAAAACATTCAGCCTGAAAATCTGTCGTCAGTTCTGAAGAATAAAATTCCAGCTCTTAATTATGTCCAAAATCTGTTTAGCCTAAAACCCAACAAAAAAACCGACCCTTACTTCAAACATTTTCCTGTGATGCGCCTTTGAAATTGGCGGAATGAAAAATCTAACTTCTTGTTTTCAACAGCCGAAACCTTCAGGATAGAAACCTTCAAATTATGTGCACCATCACATCTCCATTGCTATCTGGGAAATCAGCCTTTTTAATCTCAGCTATACATCTAATCCCTTAGCATCATCCCACAACCCTTTCTCTCTGTGGAAATTGTGGTTAAAATAATTCCAATGTGAAGTCATTTCTCAAACTCAATTCATGATGTAGTTGAATAGCAGAGCAAGCCAGTGACCATGGGATTTACAGTCAGGTGGAAAGGATGAGGAGAGTACAGATCATAGAATCCCAACAATTTAGAAAGAGGCCATTCATCCCATCAAGTCCACACTGCTCCTCTGAAGAGTAGCCCATCCAGACCCACTACCCTACCCAATCACCCTGCATTTCCCATGGCTAATCCACCAAGCCTGCACATCCCTGGAGACTACAGAGCAATTTAGTGTGGCTAATCCATCTAACCTGCACCTCTTTGGACTGTGGGAGGAAACTGGAGCACCCGGCAGGAACCTACACAAACACAGGGAGAATGTGCAAACACCACACAGTCACCCAAGGGTGGAATCGAACCCAAGTCCCTGGCACTGTGAGGATGCAGTGCTAACCACTGTGCCCATATTCCACCCATTTAGATAAGAGGGAAAAGCCTAGAACTACTTACATATCATTCATAACAGCCAGATTGCCTCATAAAATTGATCAGTTGGCTGATAGCCTACTGGGACACTATCAGTAGTCAGGCACAAGTGTGGATATCTAGGAATGTCCCCCTACAACAATGATTGCTGGGCAAAGTAGGAAATCGGGCTTGAGAGGTGGGACATGGAGGGGCTGAATGGCTCCTTGTCTGTCATCTGTGACTCAATCGATAGGATATTTGTCGCTGAACCTCAAGATCCTAGGTTCAAGTCTCAGAGCTTGAGCATTGAAATTAGAGCTGATAGTCCAGTACAGTGGTGAAGGAATGCTATCGTTTGGATGAAACATTAAAATGAGACCCCATCTCCTTGCTTGAGTGAATGTAAGCAAGGCCATGAAACTGTTCCAAGGAATTGCAGGGAAGACATGCCTATTGTCCTCGACAATATTTATTCCTAAGTCACTATGTTAAAAAAACAGATTAACTGGCCATTATCACATTGAAAATTGTGGGAATTTGCTGAGCTCAACATGGCTGCCACGTTTCCTACATTTCAACAGTGACCACCCTTCATTGCACGTCATTGGCTGTAAAGCACTTTGAGATATCAAGTCATCATGAGACGTTCTATGTATGTGCTAACCTTCCTTCTCTCTTTGACGGGTCTGCGAATTTTTTTGTGTAGTGGGGAATGAAGGAAACATTCCCATTCTTTCTGGTCCACAGGTAGTGCTGGCAAAGGCACTTACATTCTGAGAACAAAAACTCAGATCTATAGCTGCATTATGGGTTTTCTGAGTCCCTGGATTAACCAGTTGGTGGGTGTTGAATTTCAATCAGGTTCCTAATTACTCAGTCAGTGCCTGATTTAAATATGTTAATGAAGGGCCCTGCCTTTTCGAGATGTGCCACAAGCCACCCAAACCCACCTCCTATTGTAAAAACAGCAATAGAAGCTGCTAATGGGAATGTGTTCCACAACTAAGGTTGGGAAAGGATGGGAATATGTGGGTAATATCTCAGCCATTATTAACATGCTGTCGTTAACATTGCCTCGTGAAAGCATTCATGTGTGATTTTTCTAGCTTGACAAAGAGCTTGCTTGGCCCACATTGACTTGAAGCGTCAGCGCTGACTGATTGACTGCATGCTAACTGGCAAAGGTTTCGGCATTGGCAGGGAGGGGCAACACATCGTCGCAACACTCAACATTATCAAAAGTTTCCTTAAGAACATAACATAAGAAATAGGAGCAAGAGAAGGCCATCTGGCCCATTGAGCCTGCTCTGCCATTCAATAAGATTGTGGCTGATCTTTTTGTGAACTCCTTAATTCCTTTATGGTGAGTGGCTGAGTAAGTGGAGCTGAGTCCACAAAAAACAAAAATCAGTCTTGATCTTATTGAATGACAGAGCGGGCTCGACGGGCCAGATAGCCCATTCCTGCTCCTATTCCTTATGGTCTTATAACACTAAGTGCTGTTATTCTGCCAAATTCAATTTAGGCTGAGAATTATCATTGATTCTGTGGGCTTCTGGACATAGAATCAATTCCACCAACATCACATACAGATCCCTTATGTCACTCACCAAGATCATCAGATCCTCTCACATTCTGTACCAATCCCAAATTCTTAGTGAGTATTGAATCTTGTAGACATTAGCAGACTCCAGTCTCCTCTTCTTAGTCCACAGTGTATATTGTGGTTAGAGATGAATATTGTTAAAATAGTACATGACAGCGTGTGATCTAATGCTCCACTTACTCACTTGCACATTGTTCCTGTGGTTTGATTAATAATATCGATTCTGAAACCCGCTGTTGAATTTATGTTTTCTGCCTTCCTGGAAGCTTTCCTCATTTTAACATGCTTCTTGTTTCTTTATGGTGATAGAAGGAAATGAAACTCAGCAAGACATCAAAGGTATCCTCAACTCCTCTGCTATAAATGTCTTGTGGAACTGGAATGTCATGTCGGGTATAGCCCTCTAAATGAATTTAGGATCTGTTTTCTCAGGACAGCCATTCAGAGAAATCCCTTATTCTTGATCTAAATCAGAATCATCCAAAAATTGGATGTTTCAAAATGAATAATAGAAACGAAAACAGGTTCTGGAGCAGAGAGAAGCCCCTCAGTGAGGAAAGTGACAGGAAACAGTGACATACCTGTCACTGATAGAATGAACACTTACTGCGTTTTACATACTTCATGCCATTAGGGAAAGTTGTCTGAAGGTACAGGATGAAGCCACTCAGCCACTCGAGCCTGTTTCACCATTCAACGCATAGACATTTATAACACAAAAGAAGGCTATACAGCCCATCATGTCTGTAACAGTCGACAAAGGCTACACTAATCCGATTTTCTAGCTCTTGGCCCATAGCCCTGGTGGCTGTGGCAACACAAGTGAATTCGGCTACTGCTTAAATGTTAGAAGCTTTTCTGAATTGCCTGCCCTTTCAGGCAGTGAGGTCCTGATTTTCATCATCTTCTGGGTGAACAAATTATATCCTCAACTCTCATCTTAGTCTTCTACATCTTACCTTAAATCTGGCTCTCCTGGATATTGGTCCCTCTACTAACAGCAAAAGTGCCTTCCTATCCACATTATTGATGTCCCTCATAACCTTGTACACCTCTTCCTCAGCCTTTACTGCTCCAAGGGAATCTACTCCAGCCTATCCAATCTTTCTCAAAACTCAGTCCCTCCAGCCCAGTCACCCTCTTAGTGCAATCACATCCTTCCTCTAATGAGGTAATCAGAATGGCACTCAGTACTCTAACTGTGGCCTAACCAGTGTTTTGTACCTTTCCAGCATAACCTCCCTGCTCTTGTTTTCTAAGCCTCAGCTAATAAAGGGAAGCATCCCATATGCCTTTTTAACCGTTTTAACGCAAGATCTGTGTTATTAATTTGATTGGCTCCATTCCTCCACATCTTGCCCGCACAAAGTCAATGTCAATTTGAAATGTTTCAGTTGCAATAGTTGTATTTTTTTGGGGTGTGGAAACAGTTCCAGATTTCCATGACCCTTTGGGTGAGAAAATGCAGTTTGCAGACAGCCAAGTTCTAAGGTTAAGCTCCTGCTCCCTCAAACTGGACTCCTTCTACGGGAAAAAAAAAGTTTCTTTCTGTCTACCCACTAGATTCTTTAACATTTTAATCACTTCAGTTAGCTTGCTTCCTATGGGCAAGGGCATGCGAACCCAATCTAGGGGCTCTTGTTGTGCAATGGCAGTATGTCCACTTTTGGGTTCAAATCCACAAGTGTGTCATAACTTGCCTGATTTAAAGTGTCTACAAACTTAGGCCATACAACTTGTGCTCATAATTTAACACTTTTATCCCCGGTATATCATTCTGCATTCACCACATCCCATCCAAGGTCA
Organism: Ginglymostoma cirratum; assembly: GCA_024137785.1. Taxonomy (NCBI): domain Eukaryota; kingdom Metazoa; phylum Chordata; class Chondrichthyes; order Orectolobiformes; family Ginglymostomatidae; genus Ginglymostoma; species Ginglymostoma cirratum. Next base: position 21,592,270 of record JAHRHZ010000024.1, read on the forward strand.
ATATCTCCTTCCTGAGATATTCTTCCTTCCTTCCTGTTGAACCAGAAGCACTCCAGATATAATGCAATTTCTACGGGTTACCTGTCACGATAATTACAAACAGATCACCAGACTTTCAGGCATCAAAAACAATCATCAAGAGGAAAATGATAAAAATTTGACCAAGAATAATTAAGGGAAAGATTTCAATAGTAAATGCTGACACTTGCTTCAAAACCCCTCCATTACATATAAAACATACATGAGTGTATGCTCAAGGCACTGGTTTATCAGAGCTTATTCAGCCTGACTAGCAGCTTTGGAAGAGCTATCCAATTAGTTCTGAGGCAGAGTCACTCGACCCAAAATGGTAACTCTGATTTCTGTCCACAGATGCTGCCAGACCTGCTGAGCTTTTCAAGCAATTTCTGTTTTTGTTTCCAATTAGCCCTACTCCTCTTCACTCCTCCATAGCCATTCCACTTTTGAAAGTTATTATTGAATCGGCTTCCACTACCTTTTAAGCAGCTCATTCCAGATAACAACATCTCATTGTGCAAACAAAACTACTCCTCTTCATCCACAACAAAAATAGAAATTGCCGGAAAAGGTCAGCCGGTCTGGCAGCATCTGTGAAGAAAACATCAGGCTTAACGTTTTGGGTCTGGTGACACCCTTCCTCAGATCTATCATCTTGCTCCTATCATCTCTCTGGCTCTTTTGCCAATTAACTTAAATCTCTGCCCTTTACTTCCTAAACTCACCCCTTTGCCAGTGAAAACAGTTTCTCTTTATTTCCTCAATCAAACCCTCAATTTGAACATCCCTATTAAATCTTATCCATCTTTGCTCTAATGAGATAACTAATTCACTGATTCAAAAGACCTGTTTATTATTCAAGGTCTTCATCGTCGGAGGTGGCTAAATTTGGGTTCTAGTTAACAGCTCACCTCAGTAGTTTCTGTCACATCTGAAGATACAACAAGAAAACATTTTCTTAAAAATATGTGAACTGTAAAGGTTCTAAATTCTAGCCATGAAATGAGGGAGTTTATTTTCCCAGAGGGTGTGCATATCTATCTCTAACTATCAGTGTCTCAGTTTGGATCACCCACATGACGTTAATTAGACATCAGTGACCTGGGAGAGGATCTACCAGATACATGGTTACACATGGAATGTGACCAACTGTAATTATACTCTTCGTATAGCACAAAATAAATTACGCGTTTTACTGACCAGACTGCAGCTTTGTGGAAACAATGGGCTTAAGGGAGGTTGAAAATAATTATGATTTTGTTGATTTAACAGTAGGTTGAGACATTTAGCCGAAAAAATAGTTGCTCGTTTTATCTTTTCAAAGAATAGAGCATATTGGTCGCATCCTGGGGTCTTGAACATGGGCTTTCTTACTTAGAAGCAGGGACACTACCAATATGATGGCCAAGGATGGTGCGTTCATAACCTGGCCAAAAATGTTGAGCTTTAACTTATAATTCCCTCCACCATATGCCAGGTGGTAAGAGTGGAGGATAGAGGTTCCATGTGACAGAAAGAAAATTGGAGCTATTATCCATAGCTCCAGGCCTCAGCACGCAGGGTAAAGTGCATGTCACTGCAGGAAATATGGCTAGGAGGAGGAAGATAACAAGGTGTAGAGCTGAATGAACACAGAAGCCAAGCAGCGTCAGAGGAGCTGGAAAGTTGACGTTTCGGGTCTGGACCCTTCTTCAGAAAGTTAGGTGGAGTAGCAATGAGGAAATGCAGGGTTATGAGGTGGGTCTGGGTGGGATGCTCTTCGGAGGGTTGGTGTGGACTCAATGGGCCAAAAGGCTTGTTCCACAATGTAAGGATTCTATCTCTCTGTAGTGCCTGAATACATTTTATTTTCTATGTGAATTGAAGGAATTGTTTCTTCTGCCGTTTCCCCCTTTGGTCCAGACCTGAAACATCAGCCTTCCTGCACCTCTGATGCTGCTTGGCCTGCTGTGTTCATCCAGCTCTACACCTTGTTATCTCAGATTCTGCAGCATCGGCAGTTCCTACTAGCTCTAGGAATAGGGAGATGTTGGTTTGCTGGATGGTTAGTCTGAATCAGATTGGTGCCAACAGCACAGGATTTCATCACTGTCCCATTGGGGATGGATTTGGGATCTGCTGCCTTACCCTGCCTTTGGGATGGACCTGTACTCAGGCAGGGAATTGAAGATGAAACTGAGCATGGATTTTTCCCCTCCCTGGAGGGGAAATTATGGGGTGAATTGGCCCTGGAGTGAAACTCAGCCTCGTTTCACCACCTCACCAGTTAGATGTTCAGTGAAAAGATCCATTGAGAACTTTCTTAACTTGCCAGAAATTAAAACTCTCAAGTAGCAAATTAATGGCCACTTAAGGAGCTCAACGTATGACTTTCCCTATTGCCCACTTCCCTGGTGGTTGGAAAAGGTGACTGTTTTCCCAACTGGGAAGCCCTGCCAAGTTGAGGGGGGTACCTCCAATTGCCCCAATCTGGGGACAATGGAAGCACTGACAGGGGACTATGGGGTGCCCTCTGAAAGCCACACCTCTGTCCTAATCTCAGCCCTCCCTCCCAACCCCCATCTTGCAAAGGGAAGAATAAAAGATACTTGCCTTCTCAGTGCTGGACCCCTCAGGAGTTGGTATCAATGCATGGACTTTGAAACCTACCTGCCTCCGATTGGGTGGCAGTTTTTGGCCAAAGAAGTCATTGGTGTCGAGATCTGCTATAGGGCAGATACTTACCCAGGCTGTCTGTCAGCTCTAAATCAGATGATTGGTGGCCAATTTTGTGAATTTCCTCACTGGCGGAGTTTGCATGTTTGTCATTACTGAACACGCACATCTCCACTCTTCAAAAAGAATGGGAAAGTTCCATCCACACTGTGTAATTCTGACTGTAGTTGCATCAGCAACAACTTGAGAAAGGGAGAAACAGCAGAAGAAACAATTCCTTCAATTCACATAGAAAATAAAATGCCTTAAAGCACTGCAGAGAGATAGAATCCTTACAGTGCAGAAAAGGCCTTTCGGCCCATTGAGTCCACACCAACCCTCCGAAGAGCATACCCCCCCCACCCCCCCCCAAATCCCGCGCTTCCTCATTGCTACTCCACCCAACTTACACATCCCTGGATAATATAGAAATTTAACGTAGCAAATCCACCTAATCTGCACATCTTTGGACTGTGGGAGGAAACCCACACAGACGCAGGGAGAATGTGCAAACTCCGCACAGACAATCACCCAAGGGTGGAATTGAACCTGGGTCCCTTGGGCTGTGAGGCAGCAGCACTAACCACTGGGCCAAATGCTATGCTAAAAGGAAAACTCATCTTGTGTTGAGGAGAATTTAGGAAGACTGATCATAAGCTGAGTCAAAAACCTGGGTCTCGGAGGAGAGGATGGGGGCTCATTGTTTGAATTTGCACAGAGTGACTGCTATCTGAGGTTTGAGCCACAATGCTGAGCAGTGAATCTGTGTACCCTTGACAACCTGCTCAGATGATGATATAATCTTCCTGGTTGTGGAGTTATCTGGATTCAGTTTGCCAGTAATTTTTGTTCAATGTATTCCTGGAGGTTTCATCTTCTATTTTTAATTGCTCGGCCTTCATACCCCACTCTCTGGTTGCCTGACACATCCAATCTTACAGCAGCCTGCTTCCCCACGGCCCACTGGACAGCAAACAGCCTCTTGTGTACCTGACTGGGTGAAACTTGACTGCAGTAGGTCACCTGGTCATCTCCAACTTTATTATGATCAGTCAGTTGAAGTGTTCATAGAAAATTAAAAGCACACGTGATTTTTTTTTAGTTCATGCCTCATAACAGTATCTTGGAGAGCAATTTCGAATTGGGGAGAATCCAGGTCAATTCCAAAGGATTGCAAACCCTTGTCTATATCCCATACTTCGTATGACATGTGGAATCGACCAGTACAAGTCAATACTGGTGTTGTCCAACGAAAGTTCAAAGTTGGCCTGTCATCTCATGCTATAAGGATTAAAATTGAGACAGCAACTTCATGAACCCATCCATTTACAAGCTAGGCTAATATTAACATTTTCCTTTTCTCCCCTGGGAAATAAATTAATCCTGTTGTAGTCCTAACATGGGACGCAAGAGTTGGCTTGCAAGTCTTCACTCTTGATGACGAAGTGTAATTGACTTCATCGATTATCTGGAAGTGTAACTGAGTATAATAAAATTCTCAACTTTACAATAGTAGAGGGTAAATCTTTTGAAAAGAATTAGGAACCTTGAAATTAATTGGGCCTGGATGATATCTGCCTGAAACTTCTTTTGCAAACCTATGGTTAAATATAAGGAACCGAGCATCCACATTCAGTTATTATGCTCTATCAAATAAACATGTGAAAGGACCAAGGACAAAATTACATGTCATACATATCAGGCTACAATTTTCTAAATTCTGTTCTAGGCTAGTCACAGATTGGAGATTATTCGTTCATTCCAATTAACTGTGCAGTTCCACTCTCTGTGTTACAGAGAGGTACAGACCCCAGAAGGACTTAGCTACATGTTTAAATTGGCTAAACTCAGTTGAGGAAGTTTGCAGGACTCTGAAACTGATCTCAATGTCCACAAACTAGGGATAGGACAAAATTGGGCAGGATTGTCTCTTGTCGTCACTGCCCCTGCGCATATGTTGACATCAGGCAAGAGCTGGCTCAAGTTGCCATGCTTCCATTCATTATTTTAAGAGCTTCCAGCAGTTTCTAGCTTCATACAAGAACTACTTCTATAAAGTACCACAAACAGCTGGAAATGCATACCAGCCTGAATCAGTGCTTTCAGGAAATGGGAGGAGAAAATTGAATGGAAGTCAACTTGCTAAAAGTTCAGCCATGAAATTATAAAGGATGATGAGCAATTTTGTTTTATAATTCCCTCATGCTCTAACACACAGTTATGAGGAAATTGGCAGAATCTGAGACTCACAGCAGAGGCCAGGGAAATTAAAGGCAAGTCCCTTTGTATAGCACACCACAGAAGTGGAAAGGGTAGAAAGGAAGATAAATTATTGAAAAATGAGAGACAGGGCTCATTCGGAAGATTGGTCAGGTGGATGGGAGCAAATGGCAGGTTCTGGGAAGCAGACTAACTGCTTACCCCCACTCAGAAGGGAGGAGGAAGAAGAAAAGAGGAAGGAAACGGAAAACAACAGAAACAAAACAGATCTTGACTTTGTAATTTATTTCAAAGCAGATGTGCAGCAGCATCTTAGCATTTGGCCCTTGGGAGATTGTACAGTGAAGAACTTGCAGATCATTGGGATCGTTGTTGCTGTTTCAAAGTAGAAAACAAAGATTGAACTTTAAAAGTCTGCGACTTCAGCAGAAACAATATCTGATTTGCTGTCGAGTGTTTGTGATCAAATTCAAAGGGTGCCAGAGGACATTTTGTTTATTCCATTTTGATTTAGTCAATTCCATCTTACGTTCCACACCCTTCAAAGCTGCTGATTCAAAGTTGATTTCATCCGTCATGTTTGGTTGACCATAGACAATATGTGAAACCTAGAACTTTCAGTCATTGACTTTTTTGTTTCAGTTTACTGAGTACCTCAAATCAGGGGCAATTCCTTTAGTACTGGACTTTACCAAAGTTGGAAGCATAGAAGAAGAGATAGATAAATAAACAAATAATGGCTTGATGATGACAAGCTTGGAATTTGAACCCGTGACAATCATAAGAGAGATAAAAGACAGAGAAGCCGTGAGTGTGAAGATAATTAGAGAAGAAAAAAATGGATGAGGGTGTTGTCTGAGCTGGGGAACTTTAGTTTTGAGGAACAGTTAGATAGGTAGAAGTGATTTACTTTACAACAGAGGATGCTGAAAGCAGATCCATTGTAATGTGTAAAATTCTGAGGGGTCTAAATAGAGTTGTTTGGAAGAACAAATTACCTTTGGTTACAACCAAGGGGATAGATTTAGTGTAAGCATTAGGAGCTTTAGAGGGGATTGAAGGAGAAAGCTTTTCATGGTGAACTCATTGCGTGAAGGGATGGTAGAGGCATTTGAAGTATCATAACTTATAGCTCCACAGTCCAAGAGCTGGAAATTAGAGGCAGGAAGGGTGACTATGTACTGACTAGTTCAGACCTGATGGCTAAGTATGCTCCTTCTCTGCTGTAAATTCCAAAGATTTCAATGAATGGTCTAAGAAACAACTTAAAGCCACTTGAAACTTAATTTCCAGCAGCAAGGAACTTCCTTGTACAAATGATGAAGAAATATAGAAGAAATATTCACTGTATAGCATGGATCAAAGTCAAGGATTTAAATCATTGAAAAAAAGTCGAGAAAGAACATGGGGAGATTTATTTCTAGTCAGGAGTTGCTGGTACGTTCAAACTGAAGAGGTGGTGGAAGTTAATTCTGTAAGTAATTTTAAAAGATTGTTGTTCAGGGACTTGAGTGTGAAGGACTTAATAGCATTATCAACAAATAGCTGGGGTTTCAAAGATTCAACACAAACATGTTAGGCCAAATAGCCTCCTTCTGTGCTTTAAGCTTTTATTATTCACAGACCAAATAAAATATTTAGCATTTCAGACACATAATGATGTCCTCTCTTTGAGATCTCCAGCCCCACAACCCTCCAATGTCACTGTATGCTTCCAATTCTGGCCTCATGAACATCCCCAATTTAAACACACCACCCTCAGTGGCTGTGTCTTTAGCTGTCTGGAAGTTGCTTCTTAAACCTCTCCATCACTTAACCTCACTTTTCCTTCTTTAAAACATTTTTTAAAACCCACCTCTTGAAACAGACTTTTGGCAATCAGCTCTAATAACTTGTCATGTGGCTCAATATCATATCTTATTTTATAATTTTCACGTGAAATGCCTATGGATGCCTTATTTTTAAAAGTTACATATAAATATAGGTTGTTATTGTGAAAGATAAAATATGAAAATGTTATTAAAATATGTACACTTCAGTCTCAGGATGAGCTCATTCACTTTAACATTTAAATCTGCAAGGTGCGTGCTGTCCATGCTGGGGTATAATACTCTTCCTGTATCATACTCACTTTTCACCTTCACCACTTAATTGGTAATCTATTGGAGGAAATTTCTGTTTACTGTTTGAGCTGAAAACAATTGCCAACCAATGTTGCATTAGAGACAGTATGGCATTGTCGACCTATGCCTATTTGATTGAAATTGCCCAAGTTCATCACAAAGGATTCCTTGAACTTGGAGGACAGGAAGATCTTCATCCTATTTAGCTGGCTAGAATTTAACTCAGAGGTAGATAGCGTCTAGCTCATTGTACAACGAAATATCTCCCCAAACAAACCAGACCTCACACTCTCAGTATAGCATGTTACATCTGATAACTATTGGCAAATTATGACCAACTACCATTAACACTACGTAAATAAAAACTGAAAGAACTGTGGATACTGTAAATCAGGAACAAAAACAAAGTTGCTGGAAAAGCTCAGCAGGTCTGGCAGCATCTGTGAAGGAAAAAACAGAGTTAACGTTTCGTGTCCGGTGACCCTTCCTCAGAACTCCTGAGGACGGGTCACCGGACCCGAAACATTAACTCTGTTTTTTCCTTCAAAGATGCTGCCGGTCCTGCTGGGCTTTTCCAGCAACTTTTTTCTTGTTCCTCATTAAAACTACCTGTTGTTCTCAATATACTGTGAATTGTAAGAGAGCTACTCGTCCCCTGGCAGCACAGATTCCCTGTGATTGAGGAGTAGTGAGTGTGCTTAGTACATTTTGCTATCTTACGAGCACACCAGCATTAGATAATTGTGACTCTTAATCACAGTTACCCTTCATGGAAGATTGGGTCACGATCAGATGTCAGCTATCATGTGATAGATCCACCTTTTTTTGATTGAACCAATTACATTGCAAACTGATGGCAAATGTGCACGCATGAAGCTGCTAAGCAAAGAAAGGTTCATCTATGTCAACTACTAACTTGCCATGTAAGTAGCAGGGCAATGCCACGTCCCATGAATAAATGTAAAAAATTTATTTAATCGTTTCTAAGCAGTGACGCACAAGACTAAGCTCAAGATCAGATAAAGGTGAAAAAAAATGTTCTAGAAGGAACTGTAATCTCAGAATGCTGGTGTTAAGGGTTTATTTACTGTGTTTAGTCTCTCTTACTCACATAGAGAAGCCTGCCTACCCATTAGCTCAATAATATTGGGAACATTAATAGAAATTAGATTAGGGAATCTGATAAGTAGCTGAGCATCACCTTTGCTCTTGTACCAATGCAGACCTTTTAAATACAGCTGCATTTCTTCCAGTAAAATAATTAGCCATAGAATGAAGGTTTGATATTACCATTCAGGTATTTGGTATAATCCTGTGACATCACACGAGCCCCTGTTTTAATCAGTATTTAAGAATCAATGTTTCCATTAACGTAGACATGGGTACTGTAGGTAATTCAGGTTTACAAAAGGGTGACTGCTGAGGGTCAGTGAATAGCAATTTCACTACCATATAAGTAGCTTTTAGGTTCAACTCCCATTCCAGAGAACTGAGCACAAAAATCAAGACTGACATTTCCCAATTCTGTACTGAGTGACCACTGCATTGTCTGAGATGTTGTCTTTTAGATAAAGCACTCAATCCTCTACTCTAAGGTGGATTCCTTGGCACTGTCTCGCAAGCAGCAGATGACTTATCCCGTTTGTCCTGGTCAACACGTAAACCTCAAAAGACAGATTTCAGTTTTCACGATCATGAAATATGGAGAGACAATGACATGGTGGTACTGCCATGTTTGAGAAAATCGCTGTGCTTCCTACATTACTACAGTAGCTATCTTTCAAAAGTACTGCTGGAAATTCTGATGTTGTGAAAGGTGGTATTTGGATGCAAGTTCCATTTTTCAGAAAGCAAAAATTGCAATAAATTTGGAGCACTCTCTAGAGAATTTAGGAGGTGAATGTCATTGCTTGAGTGATAGATTTTTAATATTGGTGGCATTCTTTATGTATGTTTTGTTTCTTCCTAGTCCCTGCCAGAATTGTGAAAGCTCCCACATCGCAGAATGTCAGTTTTGGGTCAGAGGTGATTCTGCAATGCAAAGCCACAGGCTTCCCTATTCCCACAATCAAGTGGTTGGAGAATGGAAAACAAGTGAGTGTCTTTCATGTGTCTTTCAGTTGGATGATCGTGACACTGGGGGAGAACATGGTGTGATGGATCTGTGATTAGCCTAGAGATCTGGAGGAGGCCACTCAGCCTCTCGAGACTGTTCCTCCATTCCATGAGATCACAGCCGATCTGTGACCTGAATAGACATGCTTGGATTTTCTCTGTATGCCTTGCTTCCTTTGGTTAAAGAAATCGGTCAATTTCAGATTTTAAACTAATAATAGATCCAACATCAGCTGCCATTTGGGGAAGAATGGTCCAAATTTCTACCCTTCCTTATTACCTACGTTACCCTCAAAATTACTTCATTGGCTGTGAAGCACTTTGAGATGTCCAATGATCATGAAACATACCATATAAATGCACATTTGTTTTCGTTTATGCTTGCAGAAATATTTCTCAACCACGCTCCTGGCTTTAGTCACTTAAGGGGGAATTGTTGGGCCTGGATGTGGGACAGGAACTGAAATAGGCTGGACCCTGACACTTTCCCTGCTCCACCTAAATTAAGATTTGGGTTGGAGGGCCTAAACTCCACCTTCCCTGGCAGCTGGCACTTACTTGCCCCTGAACTCCATGCTGATTGAATATCCAATCAGTTGTCTGAAGGCTGCAAGTGTTGGCAGATTATTTCACACCACGACAGGCTGTGGTATTCTCTCCTTCAATCTCTCCTGCTAATGGGAAAATACCCTCCTTAGTGTTAAACCACTAGAAACATTTTCATTCTTTTATGCTATCAGATCCCTTTAATATTTAAAAGAAAATCAAATCAATGTTTAAACTTCAAAATTCCATTGAATACAAGCCTATTGTTGTAAACATTCCATGCTATTTAATCCTTGCAAGACAGATACCATTCTGGGACATCCATGCTGCTGTTCTTGCAAGTCCATATTTAGCATAGCTAGTCCATACATTGTTATATATAGTACATTGTAGAATTTGGGCACTGTCTTACCTTCCTCTGGTGATTTTGTGTTGCTTATCCTTTCTGATTTCTTCACTTCTGTCTCCTCCATTATTCTCTCACATTAACATTTACTTTTGTTCCTCTGTTTGCTTATTATTTCTTTCCTGTCAAGTGGGAAGTGTTGGCTGTAAAGCCATTATATAGGAAGAAGAAATGGCCACTCTATTCATTCTCTCAAAAATTTGTACTTGCAAACTCCTAGACCTTACATATGTCCTGTGACCTTTCACTTTCACTAACCCCTCTTACCGGGGAGTCTTGGGAGAGAAACAGTTCTATGTTTAGCCAGAAACATTCAGAATTAGAACTTTATAAGGTGTTGAGTATAAATCCTTTATTGCATCTTATTAACAGACTCCTTGTGCTACACGTATGGCTATGATACCCTCTAGCTAATAAAATGCACAATGGTCTTTTCAATGCTCTACGCTCACCCATCTTTCACATGCAACTCCTTTTTTCTCCATCTCTTCCACTTTGTATAACTCCATATTCTCCCCTTCCCCTTGTTTGATTGTCACTCAGTCATTCGTTACCTTCCATCTACTCCTCAAAGTCTGACTCACTTCACTCCCAAGTGTTAGTACTGAGAAGTTGAAACAGCTTTTGAAACTCCTTTTCCTCTCACCTTTTCAAACCTGGCTCCCTCAAAAGGGAATTTCTTTACCAACATATGAATTAGGAGCAGACGTAGATCACTTGACCCATCATTCCTATTCTACCCTCAATAAGATTGTGGCTGATTTGATAGTGTTCCAAATTCCAGGTGCCCACTTATCTCCAATAACCTCTGATTCTCTTGCCTAACAAGAATCTATTTACCTGTGCCTTGTAGATATTCAATAATTTTGAAGATTGGCAAATGCAATTCAACACAGATAAGTGTGAGGTGTTGCATTTTGGAAAGTCAAACCAAGGTAGGACTTGTACAGTAAATGGTAAGGTCCTGAGGAGTGTTGTGGAACAGAAGGACCTAGGAGTACAAGTATATAGTTCGTTGAAATCAGCACCACAGGTGGACAGTGTGGTGAAGAAGGTATTTAGCACGCTGGCCTTCATTGGTTGAGGCATTGAGTGGAGGAGTTAGTACGTTATGTTACAGTTGTATAAGTCGCTGGTGAGGCCACATTTGGAGTATTGCATACAGTTTTGGTCACCCTGTTATAGGAAAGACGTAATTAAACCAGAAAGTGTGCAAAGAAGATTTACGAGGATGTTGCCTGGACTAGTAGGCCTGAGTTATAGGGAGAGGTTGGCCAGGATAGGACTTCATTCCTTGGAATGTTGCAGAATGAGGAGTGACCTTATTGAGGTATATAAAATCATGAGGGTCATAGATAGGATAAATGCATTTAGTTTTTTTTCCCCAGAGATGGGGAATTGAAAACTAGAGGGCACAGGTTTAAAGCGAGAGGAGTACAATTTAAGAGGGACCTGAGGGGCAACTTCTTCACGCAGACAGTGGTGTGTATATGGAATGGGTTGCTGAAGAAACTGGTTGAGGCGGGTACAATGGTAACATTTAAAAAACATTTGAATAGGTACATGAATGGGAAGGGTTTAGGGGGATATGGACCTAATGCAGGCAATTAGAACTAGCTGAGTGGGCACCATGGTCAGCACGGACCAATTTGGGCCGAAGGGCCTGTTTCCATGCTGTATTACTCTACGACTCTAAATGGGTCAATTGGCTGAAAAATGGCAGATGAATTTCAATCTGGATAAATGTGAGGTATTGCATTTTGGTACAACAAACAAGGGTAGAGTTTATACAATTAATGGTAGGGCTTTGGGTAGTGTTGTAGAACAGAGAGATCTAGGGTTGCAGGTACATAATTCTTTGAAGTTTGCATCACATGCAGACAGGGTGTTAAAAAGGTGTTTGGCATGTTCGCCTTCATTACTCAGTCCTTTAAGTATAGGAGTGGGGAAGTCATGTTGAGGTTGTACAGGACATTGTTCAGGCCTCTTCCAGAATACTGTGTCCAGTTCTGGTTGCCCAGTTATAGGAAGGATATTATTGAGCTGAAAAGGGTTCAGAAGAGGTTTACCAGGATGTTGCCAAGAAAGGAAGGTTTGAGTTATAAAGAAAGGCTGGATAGGCTGGTACATTTTTCACTGGCGTGTAGGAGGTTAAGAGGTCACCTGATAGAAATTTATAAAATAATGAGAGGTATGGATAAAAGTTAATTGTAGTTATCTTTTCCCTAGGATGGGGGAATTTCAAGACGAGGGGGCACATTTCTAAGATGAGATGAGAGACATTTAAAAAAGACATGAGAGGCAAATTTTTTCCACAGACGGTGGTTCAGGTGTGAAATGAACTTGCTGAGGAAGTGGTGGATGCAGTTACAAATACAACATTTAAAAGACTTTTGGATGAGTACATGAATAGAAACAGTTTGGAGAGATATAGGCAAGGAGAAGGCTGATGGGACTAAATTAGTTTAGGATTATGTTCAATCTGTCTCGGTGCTGTATGACTATGACTCAATGACCCTGCCTCCACTGACTTCTGAGGTAGAGAATTCCAAAGTCACACAGCTGTCTGAGTGAAAACATTTCCCCTCATCCCTGTTCTCAAAGGATGACCCTTGATTTTAAAATAGTATTATCCGTATTTGCACTTGCCCACAAGACTAAACATCCCTTCAAAGTCCACCTTGTCAAGACCGTTCAGAATCTCACAAGCTTCAATCAAGTCACCCCTTGCTCTTCGGAATTCTGGTATAAACAAGCCCAGCCTGTCCAACTTATCCTCATATGACATTGATTCTGGCTAAATGTCAATCTAGTGAACCTCTTGCGACTTATGCATTGGAACAACTAGATCCCTCTGCGCCTTAGAATTCTGCAGTCTTTCTTCATTTAAGTAATGCTCTATTTGTATTCTTCCTGCCAAAATGAACAACTTTGCATTTTCTAACATTATACACCATCTGCCAGGTTACTGAGTACTCGCTTAACCAATCTATAGCAGTCCACTCCTTGTTATGTCTTCTTCACAACTAATGTTTCTACCTATCTTTGTATCAATTGCATATTTAGCCAACAGACCTTCAATCGTGATTCACCTTGATATAAATTACAAAATATTGAGGATCCAGCACAGACCAGTCAATCTTCTTCCATCAAGTCAGGGAAACTTTTTTTAAGAATTAAAAATTCAAGAATGAAGAAGGACTAAAAAAGGTCAATTGCCTAAATACTTTCTAGTTCAATCGTTCTCAATCACTCTCTTTCTCCAACAATCTGTGGTGTTAGTAACTAAATTCTCCTAAGTGCATATGATTAATGTTACCCTCTCAGCAGCGTTGGAGACTCATTCCCACTGTTTAAACTACATCTAAAATCCTGAATTAAAATAATGCTACAATAAGAAATTAGAACTGTGGTATTTTCTGGCGTAGTCACACACCTCATCATTAAAAAAACACTTTATATATATTTTACCTCAGTTAACTATTTTTGACACAGACCTGTTGCTTTCTTCAGGAACTGGGACCATCAATAAGAATCATAGAATCTCTACGGTGTGGAAGCAGGCCATTCGAACCATTGAGTCCACACCAACTCTCTGAAGTGCAACCCACCCAAATCAGCCCCCTAACCTATCCCTGTAACCCTGCATTTCCCATGGCTAATCCACCTTGCTACACATTCCTGGATACTACAAGTAATTCGGCAAGGCTAACCCATGCACAACTTTGGACTGTGGGAGGAAACCGGAGCACCCGGAGGAAACCCACGCAGACACGGGGAGAATGTGCAAACTCCACACAGACAGTCATCTAAGGCTAGAATCAAACCCAGATCCCCGGCGCTGTGAGGCAGCAGTGCTAACCACTGATAAGTCTCAAGTAATTTGTAACCACATCCAGTTTCCGAACCCAGAGGTTTGTTGGCAAAATGTGTGGTATCAATCCAGGTTTTCCTTTTTGTTTTCTCCAGGTTTCCACGGTCTTGATTGAAAACCATATTAAAGGGGAAGTGATGGAGTCTCGGTTGCGTGTGCACGTTACCAGGCCTTCACTGTTCACTTGCCTGACAACAAATAAACACAACGAGGGGAGTACAACAGCAAAGGCCACTGCTACACTTGGTATCACAGGTAGGTCAGGGACAGTTGTCTTCCTGTTCCTTGTAAATATTTCCTTCAGGCAAGATATTCCAAACATGTGAATCTACAAAATATGGGCAGAACAAAAATGGTGGACTGACAGTAGCATGAACCTTGCAGCTACTCCTGAGATTCAGGCTTATTTCAAGATTTACTTCTAGATTTCTTACGGTTATTAAATTTCAGGCATTTAAGATTTTTATTTTGATTCATTTTTAGTTCTTTCATGAATAAGAAATGTTTGGAGGGCAGGTGGGACTAGTTTAGTTTGGGATTATGGTCGCTATGGACTGGTTGGACCGAAGGGTCTGTTTCCATTCTGTATGACACTATGACTCTATAATGAGACAATTCAGGTCGTCAGGCCTGCTCTGCCATTCAATAATATCATGGCTGAACTATTTGTGTTTCAAATTACACAGTCGCATCTATCTGTTACATCCCTTGATTCCCCTGCTGAACAAAAATCCATCCACTTCTGTCTTAAAAATATTCAATAACCCCAGTTAGTTTGTCATCTGAGAGAGTGAATTCAAAGTCACACAAACTTCTGAGAGAAAAGAAATTCTCCTTATCTCAGTTACAAAAAGGACAAATTGTTTCATGTTGACCTTATTAATATCATTCAGGATCTTATACACTTCAATCAAGCCACACTCACCCTTCTAAACTCCAGTGGAATCAGGCCTGGCCTGTCCAACCCATACACAGCAGACAATCCACTCATTCCAGGTATCAATTGAGTAAACCAGTTCTGAACTTCCTTCAATGCATTTACATCTTTCTTAATTAAGGAGACCAAACTACATCAAAACTACATTCAGTATTTGAGATGTGGTCCCAACAACGCCCTAATTAAGTAAAACACAACACTTTTACTTTGATGTTCGATTATTCTTGTAATGAAGAATAACATACCATTCGGCATCTTGATCATATGCTGTACCTGTATACTTGTGTCCCATGCACTGGAAAACCGAAATCCCTCTGTGTCTCCAAATTCTGCAATCATTTTCCATTTAAGTAATACGTCGCTTTTATTATCGTCCTGCCAAAGTGAATAACTTCACATTTTTCCCACTTTAAACTCCCTCTGCCAGACTTTTGCCCACTCACTCAACCTATCTGTATCTGTCTTCAGTTTACTTATATCTTCTTCACAATACATGCTCCTACATAAGATAACAAGCATGGGGCTGGATGAACACAGCAGGTCAAGCAGCATCATAGGAGCAGGAAAGCTTGACGTTTCGGGCCGAAACCCTTCATCAGAAATGGGGGAGAGGAAGAGGGTTCTGAAATAAATAGGGAGAGAGGGGGAGGCGGATAGAGGATGGATAGAGGAGAGGATAGGTGGAGAGGAGGCAGACAAGTCGAAGAGGCGGGGATGGAGCCAGTAAAGGTGAGTGTAGGTAGGGGGGTGAGGAGTCCAGGGAGGACGGACAGGTCAAGGGGGCGGGATGATGTTAGTAGATAGGAGATGGGGGTGAGATGGAGATGGCTTGAGGTGAGAGGGAAACAGGTTAGGGAGGTGGAGATGAGCTGGGCTGGTTTTGGGATGCGGTTGGGGGAGGGGAGATTTTGAAGCTTGTGAAATCCACATTGATGCCGTTGGGCTGCAGGGTTCCCAGGCTGAATATGATTTGCTGTTCCTGCAGCCTTCGGGTGGCATCACTGTGGCATTGTAGGAGGCCAAGGATGGGCATGTCATCTGAGGAATGGGAGGGGGAGTTGAAATGGTTCGTGACTGGGAGGTGCAGTTGTTTGTTGCGAACCGAGCGCAGGTGTTCTGCAAAGCGGTCCCCAAGCCTCCGCTTGGTTACCCCGATGTAGAGGAAGCCACAACGGGTACAGCGGATGCAGTATACCACATTGGCAGATGTGCAGGTGAACATCTGCCTGATGTGGAAAGTCTTCTTGGGGCCTGGGATTGGGGTGAGGGAGGAGGTGTGGGGGCAGGTGTAGCACTTCCTGCGCTTACAAGGAAAAGTGCCGGGTGTGGTGGGGCTAGAGGGGAGTGTGGAGCGGACAAGGGAGTCGCAGAGGGAGTGGTCCCTCCGGAAGGCAGATAAGGGTGGGGAGGGAAAAATGTCTTTGGTGGTGGGGTCTGATTGCAGATGGCGGAAGTGTCGGAGGATGATGCGTTGGATCCGGAGGTTGGTGGGGTGGTACGTGAGGACGAGGGGGATTCTTTTTTGATTATTGTTGCGGGGACGGGGCGTGAGGGATGTGTTCCGGGAAATGCGGGAGACACGGTCGAGGGCGTTCTCGACCACTGTGGGGGGGACGTTGCGGTCCTTGAAGAATGAGGACATTTGAGATGTACGGGAGTGGAATGTCTCATCCTGGGAGCAGATGTGGCAGAGGCGAAGGAATTGGGAATAGGGGATGGCATTTTTGCAGGAAGGTGGGTGGGAGGAGGTGTATTCCAGGTAGCTGTGGGAGTCAGTGGGCTTGAAATGGACATTTGTTTCTAGGTGGTTGCCCGAGATGGAGGCAGAGAGGTCCAGGAAGGGGAGAGAAGTGTTGGAGATGGTCCAGGTGAACTTCAGGTTGGGGTGGAAGGTGTTGGTGAAGTGGATGAACTTCTCGAGCTCCTCGTGGGAGCACGAGGTGGCGCAGATGCAGTCATCAATGTAACGGAGGAAGAGGTGGGGTTTAGGGCCAGTGTAGGTACGGAAGAGGGATTGTTCCACGTAACCTACAAAGAGGCAGGCATAGCTTGGGCCCATGCGGGTACCCATGGCCACCCCCTTTGTCTGTAGGAAGTGGGAGGAATTGAAAGAAAAGTTGTTGAGGGTGAGGACAAGTTTGGCTAAGCGGATGAGGGTGTCGGTGGAGGGGGATTGGTCAGTTCTGCGGGACAGGAAGAAGCGGAGGGCCTTTAGGCCATCAGCATGGGGAATACAGGTGTGTAGGGACTGGACGTCCATAGTAAAAATGAGGTGTTGGGGACCGGGGAATTGGAAGTTCTGGAGGAGGTGGAGGGCATGGGTGGTGTCACGGACGTAGGTAGGGAGTTCCTGGACCGAGGGGGTGAAAATGGAGTCGAGGTAGGTGGAGATGAGTTCGGTGGGGCAGGAGCAGGCGGAGACAATGGGTCGACCAGGGCATTCAGGTTTGTGGATTTTGGGGAGGAGATAGAAGCGGGCGGTGCGGGGTTGGGGAACGATGAGGTTGGAGGCGGTGGGTGGGAGGTCACCTGAGGTGATGAGGTTGTGGATGGTTTGGGAGATGATGGTTTGGTGCTCGGGGGTGGGGTCATGATCTAGGGGGCGGTAGGAGGAGGTGTCAGAGAGTTGGCGCCTGGCCTCAGCAATGTAGAGGTCAGTGCGCCATACTACGACTGCCCCTCCCTTGTCTGCGGGTTTTATGGTGAGGTTGGGATTGGAGCGGAGGGAGCGGAGGGCTGCATGTTCTGCGGGGGAGAGGTTGGAGTGTTTGAGAGGGATAGAGAGGTTGAGACGGTTGATGTCTCGACGGCAGTTGGAGATGAAGAGGTCGAGGGAGGGTAGGAGGTCTTGGGGTGATGTCCAGGAGGAGGGCTTGTGTTGGAGGTGGGAGAAGGGGTCAGAAGAGGGAGGGTTAGATTCGCGGTTGGTTCCCCAACCCCGCACCGCCCGCTTCTATCTCCTCCCCAAAATCCACAAACCTGAATGCCCTGGTCGACCCATTGTCTCCACCTGCTCCTGCCCCACCGAACTCATCTCCACCTACCTCGACTCCATTTTCACCCCCTCGGTCCAGGAACTCCCTACCTACGTCCGTGACACCACCCACGCCCTCCACCTCCTCCAGAACTTCCAATTCCCCGGTCCCCAACACTATGGACGTCCAGTCCCTATACACCTGTATTCCCCATGCTGATGGCCTAAAGGCCCTCCGCTTCTTCCTGTCCCGCAGAACTGACCAATCCCTCTCCACCGACACCCTCATCCGCTTAGCCGAACTCGTCCTCACCCTCAACAACTTTTCTTTCAATTCCTCCCACTTCCTACAGACAAAGGGGGTGGCCATGGGTACCCACATGGGCCCAAGCTATGCCAGCCTCTTTGTAGGTTACGTGGAACAATCCCTCTTCCGTACCTACACTGGTCCTAAACCCCACCTCTTCCTCCGTTACATTGATGACTGCATCTGCGCCACCTCGTGCTCCCACGAGGAGCTCGAGAAGTTCATCCACTTCACCAACACCTTCCACCCCAACCTGAAGTTCACCTGGACCATCTCCAACACTTCTCTCCCCTTCCTGGACCTCTCTGCCTCCATCTCGGGCAACCACCTAGAAACAAATGTCCATTTCAAGCCCACTGACTCCCACAGCTACCTGGAATACACCTCCTCCCACCCACCTTCCTGCAAAAATGCCATCCCCTATTCCCAATTCCTTCGCCTCTGCCACATCTGCTCCCAGGATGAGACATTCCACTCCCGTACATCTCAAATGTCCTCATTCTTCAAGGACCGCAACGTCCCCCCCACAGTGGTCGAGAACGCCCTCGACCGTGTCTCCCGCATTTCCCGGAACACATCCCTCACGCCCCGTCCCCGCAACAATAATCAAAAAAGAATCCCCCTCGTCCTCACGTACCACCCCACCAACCTCCGGATCCAACGCATCATCCTCCGACACTTCCGCCATCTGCAATCAGACCCCACCACCAAAGACATTTTTCCCTCCCCACCCTTATCTGCCTTCCGGAGGGACCACTCCCTCTGCGACTCCCTTGTCCGCTCCACACTCCCCTCTAGCCCCACCACACCCGGCACTTTTCCTTGTAAGCGCAGGAAGTGCTACACCTGCCCCCACACCTCCTCCCTCACCCCAATCCCAGGCCCCAAGAAGACTTTCCACATCAGGCAGATGTTCACCTGCACATCTGCCAATGTGGTATACTGCATCCGCTGTACCCGTTGTGGCTTCCTCTACATCGGGGTAACCAAGCGGAGGCTTGGGGACCGCTTTGCAGAACACCTGCGCTCGGTTCGCAACAAACAACTGCACCTCCCAGTCACGAACCATTTCAACTCCCCCTCCCATTCCTCAGATGACATGCCCATCCTTGGCCTCCTACAATGCCACAGTGATGCCACCCGAAGGCTGCAGGAACAGCAAATCATATTCAGCCTGGGAACCCTGCAGCCCAACGGCATCAATGTGGATTTCACAAGCTTCAAAATCTCCCCTCCCCCAACCGCATCCCAAAACCAGCCCAGCTCATCTCCACCTCCCTAACCTGTTTCCCTCTCACCTCAAGCCATACCCCCATCTCCTATCTACTAACATCATCCCACCCCATTGACCTGTCCGTCCTCCCTGGACTGACCTATCTCCTCCCTACCCCCCTACCTACACTCACCTTTACTGGCTCCATCCCCGCCTCTTCGACTTGTCTGCCTCCTCTCCACCTATCCTCTCCTCTATCCATCCTCTATCCGCCTCCCCCTCTCTCCCTATTTATTTCAGAACCCTCTTCCTCTCCCCCATTTCTGATGAAGGGTTTAGGCCCGAAACGTCAAGTTTTCCTGCTCCTATGATGCTGCTTGACCTGCTGTGTTCATCCAGCCCCATGCTTGTTATCTCGGATTCTCCAGCATCTGCAGTACCTTTTATCTCTGATACATGCTCCTACCTATCTTGGTGTTGTCTGTGAATTTAGTGACAACATATTTGCTTCCCTCACCTAAGTCATTGATATCAGTTGCAAAATATTGAGACGCAGACACAGATCCCTATGTGACTCTACTTATCACACCCTGCCAAACAGACAATGACCATTGATGAATACTCTTTGTTTCCTACCAGGCAGCCAATTCACTATCCATGCTAATATATTACTCCTATACCTCGAGCTTTTATTTTCTACAATGTCCTTTGAACTGACACCTTATCAAATACCTTATTTTATTCATTTGTGGGATGTGGGTGTCATTTGCTGACCAGCATTTATTGCCCATCCCTAGTTGCCCTTGAAAAGGATGGTGAGCTGCCTTCATGAGCCACTGCAGTCTACCTGCTGTGGGTTGACCCACAATGCCATTAGCCTGGCATTTGTGTAGCATGAATGTTACTTACCACTTGTCAGCCCAAGCCTGGATATTGTCCAGATCTTGTTGCATTTGAACACAGGCTGCTTCAGTATCTGAGGAGTCACGAATGGTGCTGAACATTGTGTAATCATCGGCGAACATCCCCAGTTCTGACCTTATGATGGAGGGAAGGTCATTGATGAAGCAGATGAAGACTGTTGGACCTAGAACACTACCCTGAGGAACTCCTGCAGAGATGTTCTGGAGCTGAGATGATTGACCTCCAACAACCATGACCATCTCCCTAAGTGTCACATATGACTCCAACCACCGGAGAGTTTGCCCCCGATACCCATTGATTCTAGTTTTTCTAGGGCTCCTTAATACCTCACTTGATCGAATGCAGCCTTGATGTCAAGTACTGTCACTCTCACCTCACCTCTGAAATTCAGCTTTTTTGTCCATGTTTGAACCAAGGCTGTAATGAGATCAGGAGCCGAGTGGCCCCGGCAGAACCCAAACTGGGCGTCACTGAGCAGGTTATTGCTGACCAGCTTGATAGCACTGTTGGTGACACCTTCCATCACTTTACTGATGATTGAGAGTAAGTTGAGGGGGCAGTAATTGGCCAAGCTGGATTTGTCCTGCTTTTTATATACAGGACATACTTGGGCAATTTTCCACATTGCCGGGCAGATACCAGAGTTGTAACTGCACTAGAACAACTTGGCTAGGGGAGCAGCAAGTTCTGGAGCACAAGTCTTCAGTGTTATTATCAGAATGTTGTCGGGGCCCATAGCCTTAGCAGTATCTAGTGTCTCCAAACGTTTCTTGATATCACGTGGAGTAAATCAAATTGACTGAAGACTGGTATCTGTAATGCTGGGGACCACCAGAGGAGGCCTTCTGGAAATCCAAGCACAGTATGTCTATAGGCCCACCTTTATCTAAGGACCAGGTTCCTAGAAAGCACAGGCCAGGTTTCTGTACTGAATAAGAATGACTATTTGTTACAAGTAATTAGATTTTAGCTCCAGCTAGGCAGTCATAACCATCAGCATATGACAGTATTAATTATAAATTCAATCCTCCTTAGCCACAAACAAACAGGATAAAGCAGGTTATGGTCGGAGGGGTAAAACAGGAAATACAGCTTAGTAGTCTTTGTTTGCAGATTCTGTTGTTGAGATGATCTTTATGACTCTTCTGCTGGTTAACATGCTACTTCAGTTATCTTTCTCTAGCTGCTTCCATTTTTTGGTGTGACACAACAGGTGACTGGTTCCCGAATAAAAATTCTCTGACTTATCAGTTAAGTCACAGCATATAACAACTGTTGCATGAAGATAAACTGATTTCTTCGGGTTTATAGTGAGTTTTGACAGCAGAGAACAGAAAGACCTCTCCTGAGCTCTGGACAACTGTATACTCCTTTGTTTTTATAGAATGTTCCCAGCTCCAAGCTGTTCAGTTACCTGAGAACCAATCACATAGCTGTTAGCAGGCAAAAGGGTCTCTGGCATTGATAACTAGTCACTAGCCCATAGACCAATCAACTTCTAGCTGCCAACAAAAACTGCATCATTACATCCCCTCAGCTTCATATCATCTGTAACTTAGACTGCAATTATTGCTTGCTGAAACAATTCTTTATGGTACTTGTCATGGGTATCAGGTTACCTGAGACAACAAGGTGTAGAGCTGGATGTACACAGCAGGCCAAGCAGCATCAGAGGAGCAGGAAAGCTGACGTTTTGGGTCTAGACCCAGCTTCCCTGCTCCTCTGATGCTGCTTGACCTGCTGTGTTTATCCAGCTCTACACCTTGTTATCTCAGATTCTCCAGCATCGGCAGTTCCTACTATCTCTGTATCAGGTTACCTGACTCGAACCTGCAGTCAGCCTTTCAAACGCTGGCATTCTCAATCAGCAAAGAAATAAAAATAATTTAAGTTACAATTCAGGGGCACATTTGTAGTTCAAGTTATGAGTGAAGGAGACTATTGTAATTTGGATCAGACATTGCTATAGTTTGGGTCATGAGTCAGAGGCACTGTGGTAATGTAGGTCAGAGACAGCCTTTGCTGTAGTTTTAGTTATGATTCAGAGGTACTGTTTGTTGTAGTTTGGATCATGAGTCAGTGACGCTGTTTGCTGCAGTTTGAGTTTAGATTCAGAGGCACTATTTGCTGTGTTTGGATCATGAGTGAGAACTACAGTAGTTATGCACAGTACTACAGTAGTCATGAATCAGAGACATTGTTTGTTCCATCCCTACCTCCATTCATTGGCTAATGGATCTTTTCAATATGAAAATAACAAATTTTATTATAAATAACATGGGCAGACAGAACAAACATTTTCTATCTCCAGTGGTTGAGGAGGTGAATTGAAGTCTAACAGCTGGTAATGATCATCTAGGAGTTGTGCATGACCATTGTCAATGCTTTTCCATTTTGTTAGCAGCTTTATTAAACCTTACCTTCCTTCTGGCATTACTTCATGCTAATTCATCATCTGTTCATGGGGACAGCTTAAGGATGCTTATTACACCAATACAGAGTACTTTCCTGATGTCAGGATTTCATCCATACTGCCCAGACTGAGCATGAGAGTTGCACCCAAAGTACAAATCTACACAATACAGTAATTACAGCATAGAAACAGGCTATTTGACCCATACGGTTCACGTTTATCTTCCACACTAGCTATCTCCCACCTGTTTTCATCTGACCCTTGATTCTCCTGCCAAACAAAGGTCCATCCAGCTGTCACAAAAATATTCAATTCTCCCACTTCAATTGCCCTCTGAGACAGAAAATTCCTAAATCACCCCATCACCAGAGCTTTCAACTCTTTTTTTTCTCACGTATCTGTCCAGTTTCCTCTTAAATGCATCCATACTGTTGACTCCAACCATTCCCTGGGTTAAAAAAAATCCTTCTCAATTCTCTATTGTATTTCTTGGTGACTATCTTATGTTGATAGGCCCTAGATCGGCCTGTCCCAAAGTGGAAACTCCTTTCCCATGTCTACCCTATCTATCCCTTCCAGAGTCTTAAATAATTTACGCTGGGTCATCCCTATCATTACCTTTCAACATTTCTGATGGATACAGTCTCTCATTTCTGATAATTTCCATGTCAATCTTCAGTGACTATAAAGGAAATTTGATACTCACAAGGATCTGTATATTAGCTTAGCATGTGGCTTTATGAAGAATTGTCCCCTTTATCATTTTCAAATAATAATTTGGTCCAAAATAATCATGATCATTGACACAAAAGTTAAAAGGTTGTATCTGTCAGGAATTACTGAACAGGCTAGGACTCTTTTCTGGAAAAGGAGTCAGCAACCTACAGTTCATTAAAAAATGCAAGTGTGACTTTACACTCATCAACAGAACAGTGAAAATCACTATAAAGTAAATATATCTTTCCCTTCATTTTTTTTGCATTCATTTTCTTGTTTATACAAAT
The DNA here is from genome assembly GCA_024137785.1 of Ginglymostoma cirratum. Classification (NCBI taxonomy): domain Eukaryota; kingdom Metazoa; phylum Chordata; class Chondrichthyes; order Orectolobiformes; family Ginglymostomatidae; genus Ginglymostoma; species Ginglymostoma cirratum. The sequence goes on from JAHRHZ010000024.1 coordinate 21,616,038, forward strand.
ATAAGTACCTCCAGCTTCTGTTCTTAACATTCAACTCATTTTTTAATGTTTATAGCCACTCTATTACCTTCAATTTTAAATTCACTTTAAAAATGAAATATTTGGTGTTAATTCCACAAAAAAGTAAACAAATAGATAACAAAATGCATGCAACTAATTTTTAAGGAACTAAAATGCATTCGTATATATAACTACTCAGGGAAAGATGAATTTTAATATTTAGTTGCTTAGTAGAGGTGTTGCTGAATAAGAGATACGTTTGTCAGGACAGACCATAAAATAAAGGAGCAGAATTGGGCCATTAGCCCATTGAGTCTGCTCCACATTTGATCATGGCTGTAATGTTTCTCAATGCCATTCTTCTGCCTATACCCTGTAACCTTTGATGTCCTTCCTAATCAAGGATCTATCTATCTTTGTCTTAAATACACTCAATGACTTGGCTTCCCCAGCTTCAGTGGCAATGAGTTCCATAGATTCAGGAACTACTGTCTGAAGAAATTCCTCCTTATCTCAGTTCTAAAGGATCGCCGCATCACTCTGAGGCTGTGCTGTGGGGTCCAAGTCTCTCCTATGAGTGGAAACATCTTCTTCACGTCTAGTCTATCCAGGCCTCTCAGTATTCTGTAGGTTTCAATGAGATTCCCCTCTTCCTTCTAAACTCCATCAAGTACAGACCAAGAGTCCTCAACCACTCCTCACATGACAAGCCCTTCATTCCTGGTTCATCCTTGTAAAGCTCCTGTGGACGCTGTCCAATGCCAACACATCCTTCCTTAGAAAGGGGGCCCATAACTGCTCATAATATTCCAAATGCGTCAGACAAGAACCTAATACAATCTCAGCAGTACATCCCTACTCTCTAGCCCTCTCAAAATGAATGCTAACATTGCAGTTGCCTTCCTAACTACCAACTGAACCTGCATGTTAACCTGAACTAGGATTCCCAAGTCCTTTTGTTCTTCAGATTTCGAAAGCCTTTCTCCATTTAGAAAGTAGTCTGATCTTCCTAACAAAATGCAAGACCTCATACTGTCCCACATTATATTCCATCAGCCACTTCTTTGCCCACTCTCCTAGCCTGGACAAGTCCTTCAGCCTCCCGACTTCCTCAACACTACCTGTCCCTCCACATATCTTTGTGTCATCTGCAAACTTAGCAACAATGCCTTCAGTTCCTTCGTTCAGACCCCTGCGGAAATCCACTAGTCACTGACTGCCATCCTGAAAAAGACCCCTTTATCCCCACTCTCTACATTTTGCCTGTCAGCCAATCTTGTATCGATGCGAGTACCTTGCTCCTAACGCCATGGGCACTTATCCTATTTAGCAGCCTCCTGTGCAGCACCTTGTCAAAGGCTTTCTGTAAATCCAAATAGATCATGTCCAATGGTTCTCCTTTATCTAAATTGCTCATTACCTCCTCAAAGAATTCTATCAAATTTTTCAAGCATAACCTCCCCTTGACAAAGCCATGCTCACTTAACCTATTTCACCTTGCTTTTTTAAATAGTCTGCAATCTCATCCTTAAAAATAGTCTTTTATGTCTTACCAAAGTCTGAAGTCAAGCTCACTTCTTAAACAGGTGTGTTATATTAGCCATTTTCCAGTCCTTTGGGATCCTTCCTGACTGCAGTGATTCCTGAAAGATCCACCACCAATGCCTCCACAATCTCCTCAGCTAACTCCTTCACAAATGTGGGGTGTAGTCCATCCAGTCTGAGTGATTTATTCACTTTCAGACCTTTCAGCTTCCCCAGCACCTTCTCCTTAGTGATAGCCACTACAATCACCTCTGCCCCCTGACTCTCTTGAATCTTTGGTATGCTACTGGTGTTTTCCACCATGAAGATTGATGCAAAGTATCTATTCAGTTACTCCGCCATTTCTTTGTTCCCCATTACTACTTCTCCAGCCTCATTTTGCAGCCGTCCAATGTCTACTCTTGCCTCTCTCTTACCTTTTATACAGCTAAATAAAGTTCTTGCAATTTTCTTTTACATTACTAGCTAGCTTATCCTCATATTTCATCTTCCCCTCCCTTTATTGCTTTTTTAGTTGTCCTCTTGGTATTTAAAGTCTTCCCAATCTTTGGCTTCCCACTAATCTTCACCACCTTATATTCTTTTTTAATGGTTTTATTCTGCCTCTGACTTCCTTCATCAGCCATGATTGCCTCATCCTTTCCTTAGTCTGTTTCTTCTTCCTTGGGATGTGTTTCTGCTGTGCCTCAAGCATTACCGCCATAAACTCTGGTCCTTGCTGCTCCATCATCTTCCCTGTTAGGGTCCCCTTCCAAACATCTCTAGCGTACACAAGAATTTCAAATTGCAAAGGAAGGAATTTTACAGGGGTCCGAGGAACGAGGGCTATGTTGAGACTCATGGCAGAATCAGACAAGGAGCACAGAGAGGCCAATCTCAACGTCAGGAATACACTGCTCCATAGTTTGATGCTTTTGCGGGCCCCCATGATGAGTTTCTCATGAGGCATTGATGAGTTGCCAGTGAGGGGCAGTTATAACTTGTTAAGCACTTTATTAATGGTCCAACTGACTCCATTAATATTCAGCCTCCTGTCTTACCAAACATGCCAGTCAAGCTAGACATCAAGAAATCTTGAGCGGGAAGTTAGAGCGGGTACCTGGCTACTTCAGCTGACTGCTTGCTGAAAAGAACCCCAGGGTTAGACACCGGGCAGAAATGTCTCAGGAACTGCTCTGTACGCACTGCCCACATGTACTCCACATCCACAGACATTGACATGCAACATGTGCCAGCTTCTAAGAACTCTCATGGCACATCTCCAATCCACTTACCACATGGATCATTAATTCTGCAATTCAGTGTTGCACCTCAGGCTAGAGCAGCTACTATCATTGTAACGATGCAGCTAAGATACCGTGCACCCAGGGACATGTACCCAGCTCATAGACTGATCCAGACTGCATCTCCAGCCTGTTTGCTTGCTCTCGATGAGTATGAGCTTACCTGGATGCTCCAAGCATCCCTGTCTTGTATTGTCTTGTCTTGCCTTTTTGAACTTTACCCCTTCAGCAAGAGAAATCTGGTTCATTTTACTTCTGACTTGCCTTGCTGTTTGCAGCAGACACAAAGGAACGAAGCAAGGTTTAGTTGCCAGCAGGCCACAGTGAAGTTAAAGCAGATAATTTTCACCCAGGGGATCCTGGCACAGTAAGTCAAGGCGGTAGGAGTTAGGATGCTCTCCACATAAAAAGTGAGCAGTTGAAATTTGGGCGCCCATGACCCGTCTTGACTCTTTCTGCCCTTGTGGGGTGTCTTTTCCTCCTGCAATTAGAGACAGGCATTATGGGTGATGGAAGTGGGTGGCACAGCTCTTGGTGCAGGTGGAGAGGTGTCCCGAATGAGTAAGTGGGCAGCACCAAGGGCACACAGGTTCACTGGAGTGAGGGATGGTGCGGTGGAGGGGCGGGGGGTTGGTGGTGAGAGTGAGAGAGGAAATGCAGGCAATACTGAAAGTGGTAGCCCATGAGATTTGGTGGGAGGTGGGACCAGTAGCAAAGAGAGAGTGAGTGTGAGGTAACGGAGAGAAGTTGGTGGCACCTACCCTGGCGGACCGGAGAACGGCATTCAACATCTTCCTATATTGCTGGGTATCCCTCCAGGTGGCAACGTTGCATCAGGCTGGCATGACAGGGTACGGTGGGCTCCACTGGTGGTCCTGGGGGAAGTGGAAGTTTGACATCTGTACCACCCATCCCACAGGGCCTGGGGCTTCCTGCCTCAAAGTGGGGTTTTAATTTTCCCCTGTCTGCTATGTTTGGAGTAAATGTCAGGAACTATGCAGGGCAGCTGTGGACTGACGGTGCTTATACAGGGTGCATGAGATGCTTTTTAAGGACGGTGTGTGTGCAAAAGTGCCAGTCTTTTGGGAATATCTGTTGTGTGGTGTGTTGTTCTAGGAATGTCATGTACTAACGTAAATCATTCATGGAGGGCCCATAGGAGTTGGGTAAATAATTAATGGGGCAGGCTTGGTGAAATAATGCAAGATATCTCACTAGGCCATGCAGCAAAATCCCTCCAAAAAAACCTAACACAACTTGTACCTGCACAAAAGACATGAGACTCAGCCCTGTGTTGTACTGAGAAAAGTGTGTTGATAGGTTAACAATTCAACTCTGACTTGCTGAAGTGTTGCCATCGTGAATGCGCCATGGAATGATTGTCTTCCACTCTTTTATACAATTCAAACGTGACATAAAAATCCAGATACATTCCTCTGATGTGCAGAGGACAGCTTTCTGTGTACCAATATCTGAAACTTCTATTAAATGTAAGTGAAAGGATAGACTGGTTCTAAAAGTTAAAGTTTTAAATTGGAGGAAGGCCAATTTTGTTGGTGTTAGGAAAGAACTTTTAAAAGTTGATTGGGTGCGGAAGTTCGCAGATAAAGGTCTGGCTGGAAAATGGGAAGCCTTCAAAAATGACATAACAAGAGTCCAGAGACAGTGTGTTCCTGTTAGGGTGAAGGGCAAGGCTGGTAGGTGTAGGGAATGCTGGGTGATTGGAGAAATTGACATTTTGGTCAAGAAAAGAAGGGCGCATATGTCAGGTATATACAGCATAGATCGAATGAATCCCTAGAAGAGTATAAAGGCAGTAGGAGTATATTTAAGAGGGAAATCAGGAGGGCAAAAAGAGCATGTGAAATAGCTCGGGCAAATAGGGTTAAGGAGAATCCAAAGGGATTCTACAAATACACTAAGGACAAAAGGGTAACTAGGGAGAAAATAGGGCTCCTTAAAGATCGGCAAGGCCGCCTACATGTGTGGAACTGCAGGAGATGGGGGAAATTCTAAACGAGTATTTGGCATCAGTGTTTACTGTGGAGATGGATATGGAAGATAGAGAATGTGGGGAAATAAATAGTGACACCTTGTAAAATGTCCATATTACAGAGGAGGAGGTGCTGAACGTCTTAAAACGCATAATCTTGGATAAATCCCTGGGACCCCAGCTACCCTAGAACTCTGTGAGAAGCTAGGGAAGTGATTGTTATGCCTGTTGCTGAGATGTTTGTATCATCAATAGCCACAGGTATGGTGCTGGAAGACTGGAAGTTGGCTAACACGGTGCCACTGTTTAAGAAAGGTGCTAAGAAAAAGCTAGGGAAATGTAGACCGGTGAGCCTAACATTGGTGGTGGGCTAGTTGTTGGAGAGAATCCCGAGGGACAGGATTTACATGTATTTGGAAAGGCAGGAACTGATTAGGGATAGTCAACATGGCTTTGTGTGTGGGAAATCGTGCCTCATTAACTTGATTGAGTTTTTTGAAGAAATAATGAAGAGGATTGATGAGGGCAGAGTGGTGGATGTGATCTATATGGACTTCAGTAAGGCATTTGACAAGGTTCCTCATGGTAGACTGGTTAGCAAGGTTAACTCACAAGGAATACAGGGAGAACTAACTATTTGGATACAGAACTGGATCAAGGTTAAAAGATAGAGGATGGTGGTGGTAGAGACTTACTTTTCAGACTGGAGGCCTGTGACCAGCGGTTGCCACAAGGATCAGTACTGGGTCCACTGCTTTTCAGCATTTATATAAATGATTTGGATGTGAACATAGGAGATATAGTAGTAAGTTTGCAGATGACACTAAAATTTGAGGTGTAGTGTTCAGTGAAGCAGGTTACCTCAGAGTACAATGGGATCTTGATCAGATGGGCCAATGGGTCGAGAAACAGCGGATGCAGTTTAATTTAGATAAATGTGGGCAGGACTTATACACTTAATGGTAAGAACCTGGGGAGTGTTGCTGAACAAAGAGACCTTGGAGCGCAAGTTCATAGTTCTTTGAAAGTGGAGTGACAGGTTGATAGAACAGCGAATGTGGTGTTTGGTACGTTTGCCTTTATTGGTCAGTGCATTGAGTATAGGGGTAGGGAGGTCATGTTGCAGCTGTACAGGACATTGGTTAGGCCGCTTTTGGAGTATTGTGTGTGATTCTGGTCTCCTTGCTATAGGAATGATGTTGTGAAACTAGAACGGGTTTAGAAAAGATTTACAAGGATGTTGCCAGGATTGGAGGGTTTGAGCTATAGGGAGAAGCTGAACAGACTTGGGCTATTTTCCCTGGAGCATCAGAGACAGAGAGGTGACCTTATAGAGGTTTATAAAATCATGAGGGGCATGGATAGTGTAACTAGGCAAGGTCTTTTCCCCAGGGTGTGGGAGTTCAAAACTAGAGGGCATAGGTTTAAGGTGAGAGGGGAAAGATATAAAAGGGACCTAAGGGGCAACTTTTTCACGCAGAGGGTGGTGCGTGTATGGAATGAGCTGCCAGAGGAAGAGGTTGAGGCTGGTACAATTAAAATATTTAAACGGCAACTGGATGGGTATATGAATAAGAAGGGTTTAGAGGGATATGGGCCAAATGTTGGCAAATGGGGCTAGACTTATTTAGGATATCTGGTCAGGATGGATGGGTTGGACTGAAGGATCCCTTTCTGTGCTGTATATCTCTATGACTCTATGAATCATATTGTGAGCCCTACTAATAATCTAAAATTGATTGTTAATCCGGTCTGTAGTTTCCAATCTATGACTCCCTCATGTCAGAAATGCAGTTTTTCAAATAGTTTCTTAGAAGATTTTGATGCTTTAAAGTTGAAATAATGATTTTATAAAGCAAAGTATTCTCAGCAGCTTGTAAGGTTTCTTATAGTTGAATTGTTCAGAGATTGGTTCACAAGTGAAGTCAGAGCAAGTCGTGGGAGTCCTTTACTCTGTTAGAATCTCCTGTTTTCAAGGTATCACTGATAATTACCTTGTCTGCTTGAATTACACGTAACCAGTTTGATGGATTTTAGTGGAACTCTTGTACACAGCTGCTGGTTGATTTCAAAAGCAGACAAAAAGACATGTCTGTCTCACTAAGTGACCTTGCACAAGTTCAGTGCTCTTTCCAAATATGGTGGGTAGTAATGTTGATTACACATTGTGATGTGAGTTAACACTTCTAAGGATTTGAGACAGCTAATGTCATCGTTTCTGAATGACACTTTCAGTCAGATAACACCTCCCCTTGATTGGTTTGAGCTGAGGGCATTGATACACATCAGACTGGAATGTTATAACACAGTGTGGAGCTGGAGGAACACAGCAGGCCAGGCAGCATCAGAGGAGCAGGAAAGTTGACGTTTTGGGTCGGGACCCTTCCTGCCAGGTAGTTATCATTTCTAGCCCTTTGTGTCCAGTTTCAAAATATTAAAATTAATTTGAAGTTCAAAATTGACATGCCGGTACTGGAATAAAAGCAATATACTGCAGATGCTGTAAATCCAAAACAGAAATAAAAAGAGAAACACAATGGGTTTGGCAGCATCTGTGGAGAGATAAACATTTCGAGTCCAGTATGACTTTTTCAGAGCCAAATGTTGCTCAGCCTACTTGGTTTCTCCTGCACTTTCTGTTTGTATTATGTGCTGGTGCTGGGCTTGATATGAGAACGATGTATTGTTAATAGTTGGATCTGAGATTAAAGGTACTACAGATGCTGGAGAATCCGAGATAACAAGCATGGGGCTGGATGAACACAGCAGGCCAAGCAGCATCATAGGAGCAGGAAAACTTGACGTTTTGGGCCTAGACCTTTCATCAGAAAATGATGTTTTTGTCCAATCAGAAAATCAGTTTTTCTGTTAAAAAGTTAAAAAGGATGAGAGGAGGCTCCTATATAATTTTTGGTGTGCGGGTTGAGTATAGGTAATGGTGCAAGTGGCTGTGGTGTGGTAATAATGACACATTGGCTAGTAAATGGTGCCTGGTGGAGTTTAAATGCAATTAATATAAAAGTAGTTTCAGTAACGGTCACCATGACAATTGTCAGTGATTGTTGTAAATACTTATTTGCCTCACTCATGTCCCATAGAGAAGGAAATCTCCTACCCTTACCTGGTCTGTCCTAAATGTGACCCCAGACTCACAGCAACATGGCTGATTCTTAACTGGCCGCTGAAATAGTCAAGCCATTCACTGATTTCGAAAAAATTAGCTGTTAGCAGCAACACCCACATCCCACTGAAAGAATAGTAACGTCATTTGAATAAAAATACAACTTTGACCTGGTGAGCCAAAATGCCTGTGTGTGCTTTTTGTTGTAAATTCTTTGTCATGTCCTTGTCACATAAATGCCAGATAACATCCAGTTAAGTGAATCAAGATGGAGATAAATGAATTATCCCAATTCTTACCCTGAGGCCTAAGTGTTTTTAAACAGTGCAACATGCTCTTTTTCACATAAGGTATTATTAAATAGACTTTTTAAAAGAGCTTTCAAATCTTAGAGCCACACATTCATGGCCAAATTCCACAGCTAAGAGCAGTAGGGCTCAACTCTATGCCTTGTAAATCCCGATGCAACAAATACTTAGAAAGTGGAGACCAGAACATTTCAGGGCAGCTAAGGGAAAATGTTTAAATAAATTGAGTAATTCTTCCCCATCTCTCACAGACAGTTGCTCTTACCTCAGGAAAGGTCAATTCAGAATTCAGAAGCTGAAACCTGGGCTGAGATTGGCCTCCTGTATTGTGTATATAGCAGTAATGACTATACCGTAGCATTAAATCATTTGCTGGGACGTATTATGGGACATGCTCTTGCATGTAAGCGGCTGTAAAAACACATATTCTTGATTTCTTGCTACGTTAGCATGCGTTCATCTAAGGAAAAGGGAAGAATAAAATGTATTAATATGATATGGGGGGATGGAGCATTGTTCAGTTCCTTAGCTGGGGAAGTGCTATCCTTTCAGAGGATATGAGCGTGTGCAGATTTTGCCTGAACAACATGAGCTTGAGGATTTCAGTCAGTGGACAGACTAGAGAAATTGGGCTTGATCTCCTTAGGGGACAGAAAGTTAAGGCAAAATTGAACAGAAATCCTCAAAATTAAGATGGCTTTTATTAGAGAACATAGCAAGAAACCATTTACATTCTCATGAGCATCAGTAATCAAAGAACTCAATTCATGATTATTGACAAAAGTACCTTGGGGAAGATGTTCCTTTCTTACATAGTAGCTTGTTAGGAACTGTAGTGAACTACTTGAAGATGTGATGAAAGCAAGAAAGGGAATTGTATAAATATCTGTAAAGGAGAGATTTTTGGGACTAGAAGACCATAAGGTATAGGAGCAGAATTAGGTCATTTGACCTATCAAGTCTGCTCCATCATTCGATCTTGGCTAATATGTTTCTCAACCCCATTTTCCTGCCTTCTCCCCATAACCTTTGATCTCTTTACTAATCAAGAATCTATATCTGTCTTAAATACACTCAATGGTTTGGCCTCCACAGCCTTCTGTGGTAGTGAGTTTCACAGATTCCCATTCTCTGGCTGAAGATATTCCTCCTCATCTCAGTTCTAAAGGGACATCCCTTCACTCTGAAGCTGTGCCCTCGGGTCCTCGTTTATCCTACTTGTTAAAACATCTCCTCTATGTCCACTTTATCCAGGCCTCCAGTATTCTGTAAGTTTCAATGAGATCCCACTCATCCTTCTAAACTCATAGAGGACAGACCCAGAGTCCTCAACCACTCCTCATATTAAAAGCTCTTCATTCCAGGGATCATTCTTGTAATCCTCCTCTGAACCGCCTCCAAGGCCAGCACATTCTTCCTTAGATACGAGGTCCAAAACTGCTCACAATATTCCAAATGTGGTCTGACTAGAGCCTTCTAAAGTCTCAGCAGTACGTCTCTGCTCATGTATTCTAGCCCTATCAAAATGAATGCTAACATTACATTTGCCTTCCTAACTGCTAACTGAACCTACATGTTAACCTTAAGCGAATCCTGAACGAGGACTTTAAGCTTCAGATTCCTGAAGTACTGTAGCAAAAGAGCAGAGTTAAGTTGGAAAAGTTGGATAGCTTTTTCAAAGATCAGCATAGGCTCAATGGGCCGAATGGCTTTCTTCCTCACTGTTCAATTCTATGATTCGGTGAAGATATTAAAGCAAAGTTGAATTGCACAAATATAGTTGCCATACATGGAGAATTATGAGAATTCATAGAAGCAAGAGATCAAAGACTCAAGATTTGCAGCAAACTGCACGATGCACTAAATCTTCTGATGATAAATTAGCCTGTGCTAGCCTCCAACTGGAAATCAAGACCTGGATAATCAAGCAAGTAACTAGACTCACAATGGTAATAACTAAATGGAGAGATTACACCAATTAGGAAAGACAGGACAGACCGGGACTCCTCTAAAATATAGAACACTCAGAATGGGAATTGAAAGGGGGTCTCAAAATTAGGAATAGGTTTGAAAGAAAAAACATAGGGAGCATTTTTCGAGTTGTGGGGCAGACATGGACCATGAACCACATATATAAGATGATTACTAATAGTTTCAATAGGGAATTCAAGATAAAGTTGTTTACCAAGTTAATGGTGAAAATGTGGTACTAGACTGACTGAAAAGTACAGGTGCTTTAACAAGTAATTAAATAAACATGACTGGAAAAGAAATAGAAGATTACGATGACAGCAATAAAAAAAGGAACAGAGACTTGTGTAGAGTATAAATTCTGGCATGATCACCTTCTGCACTGTGCTATAAATGGCAAATAATGAGCATCTCAAATGAGAGAAAAATTAGTCATCTCCTATTGGATTTCAACAGCTCGAACATCCCTAGATCTGCTATCAAATACATCTTGGAAGGGTCATCATTAACCAGAAATGTAACTGGACCAGGCATATCAAAGCACTGATATATGAACAAGGCTTAGGCTGAATACACTGAAGCATGATTCAATTCAGGAACCTTCATAAAGCTCTCCACCATAGACAAGGTTCATCATAGAACCATAGAGTCATAGAGATGTACAGCACAGAAACAGACCATTTGATTCAACTCATCCATGCCAACCACATATTCTACATTAATCTACCTACTATAGGAAAGATATCGTTAAACTTGAAAGAGTGCAGCAAAAAGTTTACAAGGACGTAGCTGGGATTGGAGGGTTTGAGCTATAGGGAGACGCTGAATAGGCTGGAGCTATTTTCTCTGGAGTTTCAGAAGCTGAGAGGTGACCCTACGGAGGTTTATAAAATAATGAGGGCTATGGGTAGGGTCAATAGCCTTTTTCCCCGGGTAGGGGATTCCAAAACTAGAGGGCATAGCTTTAGGGTGAGAGGGGAAAGATATAAACGGGAGCTAAGGGACAACTTGTTCATGCAGAGGGTGGTGTGTGTATGGAATGAGCTGCCAGGGGAAGTGGTGGAGGCTGGTACAATAACAACATTTAAATGCATCTGGATGGGTATATGAGTAGGAAGGGTTTAGAGGGATATGGGCCAAATGCTGGCAAATGGGACCAGATTAATTTAGGATATCTGGTTGGCATGGACGAGTTGGACAGAAGGGTCTGTTTCTGTGCTGTACATTTCTATGACTTTATCAGTAAGAGACAACTTGATTGAAACATATAGAATGCTGAGTGATCCTGAAAGGGTGGGTGTGGACAGGATGTTTGCCCTAGAACTAGGGGTCACTGTTTACAAAAAGTTTGGTTTGGGGTAGCCCATTTAAGACAGAGATGAGAAATCTTTTCTCATAGAGGGTCATGGGATTTTGCAGCTCTCTTCCTCAGAAGGCCGAGTATTTGAGTATTTTTAAGGTGAATGTAGATAGATTTTTCTAAGGAAGGTATGAAAGTTTATTGGAGGTAAGAGGTAATGTGGAGAGATCAGATTACCCATGATCTTATTGAATGGCAGAACAGGATCAGGAGGGGGCCGAATGGCCTGCTGCTATTTCAGGTGTTCGCGTTCCATTTTTCTTTGAAAGTTCAGCGCTCCCTCAAATACTGCATTGAAATGGCAGCCTAGATATCAACTCCACTTCACAAACCTGCTGCCTTGGAAACACAAGTGCTTCCCACTGACAATGAGCTCAGTGGGCCTGAAAAGATGCCACATTATTTACTCAGAAGAATTTTGCCAAGTAATGCCTCATTGCTCCAAGCTTCCCTTTACTTCGGCCCTGAATCTGGAATTTCCCATCGGATGTGTTACCTAACTCTGGAATTTCCTAGCTCTCCAGTATGATATCTGAATCACTTCCTCATCACATTCCTCGACAGGGAGACCAATGTCAAGATTTGCTGGCTGCACCAATTCTAGGAATTTTCATGTAAACATGAAGAAATGTATGATCCCCACTTGCCCCTCAGCAGATCACTAACAGGAAATCCATGAGTGGCTCATCCCTTTTCTTTCCATTTGAAAGAAGCAACTGCATATTTTCCTAAACCAGATCTGGGCAATGCTTTCACATAAAGATTGTCTATTGGAAGATTCTTCATATTATAACGGATTTACAGCGCAGAAACTGCTGAATGCCAATGTTCATTCCCCCACAAACCTTCTGCCTCCCCAGCTCAGTTAACCTGCGTATCCTTCTTTTCCTTTTTACATCATGCACACATTCAAACCCCCTCAGATTCACCTTTGGCGATTGCCTCAGCTACGTTTGAACGTCCACAAGGTAGCTCACTTGACATTTACAAGTGGTTTTATTTTCAGATACCACTCACTCCCCACACATGTCCAACACAGAGTTGGAAAATAGAGGCTGTAATTTCCAGTTTCCTGATGCAGATCAATGACTAGAGGCGGTAGGCCAGGGTGTCATGTGCTTTATTGAGAAATACACTAAACACCATCCACTATGATAAGATAAATTGGAAAAATGGGCAGAACATCTTAGGGTCTTAAGGAAGTGAGTCTCAACATTTGGTTCTCAATCAATGTAACCTTGAACTCATAGTTAATGTGCGTTAAGCTATATTTTGTTATCCATGGACAACTCTAACGGTTAGACAAGATGGCCTAGAGGATTACAGCTAGATTATTAATCTGAAGAACCAGGTAATATCCTGGGGACCCAGGTTTGAATGCCGCCACAGTAGATGGTGGAATTTGAATTCAATAGAAACAAAATCTGGAATTAAGAGTCGAATAATGATCATGAATCCATTGCTGATTGTCAGGGGAAACCCCATCTGGTTCACTAATGCCCTTTAGGGAAGGAAACTGCTATCATTACCTGGTCTGGCCTACATGTGACTCTAGATCCACAGCAATGTGATTGACTCTTAAACTGCTAGCAAAATCCTCATCCCATGAATGAATAAAGAAAAAAGGAAGTGATTTCTACTCTATTACAGCAGACCTTGTGGCCCCCTTTAATGGGGCAGCAACCTTTATCATACAACACACGATAGCCAATATAACAGTCCTCCCAGCCTGTCACTGCCTTCACCCTCAGCTCCCCACTCTGCTTTTTCAAACGTTTCGCAAAAATAGCTGAACAGGCACCATCTTGATGAAGCTCCCTGCACTGACTGACTTTGCACTGCGACCGGGTGAAATCTCATCTACTGCCCTTAACTGGACAAGGAACCTGTCTCTGTGCTCATCAATTAAAGCCTCAGCCTTGAGAGAATCCTAACTTCAGTCAGTCTTGCCCCAGGCTTCTGCACTGAAAAACAAAACCCAACTCCCGTTGCCCACCTGATGGTGAAAACTCAGCCCAAGAAGTCTAGAAGTTCTAGATTTGTCCTGCTGTTTGACATGATAGCAGAGCGTGGTTTCCCATGGAAGTCACCATAGGCGCCACCCTAAGTTGTAAGGTCATGCTTAGTAACTTCTCGAGGTGAGATACCATCCTCCTTGTAAGAAAGCATCAGCATTGTCCCTTTCCAACAAAAACCCAGGTCAGCCTGGCACCATTCCACCTTGAAGCAGAAGGTCTAAGGTGAGTTTTCTTAGCCACAGACTAATTCCACAAAGTAAGTGGTACGCACCATCTCTGCAAGCCAACTGTTCCCTCCTGGGAACTCACCGACTCCCTCCTTCACACTGGATGTTTTTATTAAAATTGATGCTGGTGTCACCAGAGAGACCAACATTTATTGCCCATCTCAAATTGCCCTGGAGGAGGGGCAGTGTCACCAGACATTGGTTCCAGTGAGTCTCAGAAGGCTGATATTGGACTGAATTTCCTGAAAATGCACTCAACCACAGCTCCTCCCACCTCAGGTCTGAACAGGGGCACTGGGTCAGTTCAATAACCATCTAGTGGAGTTTCCCACTCTCCTCCAAACGAGAATTCTTCATGGAAACCTCAGCCAGTTCAGGAATTGAAACAATGCTGTTAGTGTTCTTCTATGTTGTAAACCAGCTATCCAGACAGCTAAGCTAACTGAACCACCTTCTGTCCCATGAACAGCTCTTTTCCTCACGTTTTGTGATTAAAATGACCATGGAACATCCACAATAATAATTTACATTTGTGTAGCACCCTTCAGATAATAAACATCACAAGGCACTTCACAGACTCACTTTAAAACTAGATTTGACACCGAGCCACACAAGGAGATGTTAGGCCAGGTGACCAAGAGCTGGCGAAAGGGGAATGCTTAGGTGTGTATTAAAGCAGGGAAGCAAGGTCGGGGTGGAGAGGTGTAAGGAGATAATTCAAGGCCTCAAAAACTGAAGATCATCAGAGAGCAGCTAAAATCAAGGGAGGCTCCAGAGACTAGAATTAGAACAACTTTTGACAGTTGCAAAGTTGAAAATTAGAGGGAAAGAGAAGGATGAAACCATAAAGGGATTTGAAAGCAAGGATGAGAATTTTAAAGTTGCAATGTTGCTTGACCAGGAACCAGTGGAGGTCAACAAGTGATAAGTAAACTGATCTTGGGAGTACTGGTGGTAACAGAACACTCCACAATGTTTTCGCCTTTAGCGTAACTCCACTGCTGGCAGGGGTCAACATTGACAGAATGTGAATTATTCAGTGTCAAACCAAATTTTTTTTACCTTGTCTGATTGGTAAATAGTTGGAGCAGTTCATTGCAAGCTAACAAAATGCTTTGTTTACCCAAGTAAGCAGCTTGACTAGATAGTAGAGGTCCAAATGGAAACACTAGAGGCCCTGGCACCAAGTCTGCTCATGTTAAGGGGCTGTCTGCATCCAGACATAACAACGGTTATTTCTTTTTCCTCCTTTGTGTTTGATCTCTGCGTTTTGTGCTTCTTCAGCTCTTACAGCAGTTGAACTGCTCACAGATGCCATTGCAAACAGATGCAGTGAAATCTTTTGTGTTGGCAGCTGTCAGGTCTGTTTAAGGGATTGTGGACTCGAAAGAAAGAGAACCAGGATATATTTTGATTTTAATACCAACCTCACAATGACCTTAACCCATGATATTGATGTGGTCTATTCAAAACCCTGTAAAATTCCACTGAATTTTATCTTTAAATATCAGTAAAACAATGTCCAGTGTTGTCTTAACAGCACAGAAATTTATATTAATTCCATTTGAATATTGATGGAACTTGCTCCGGCAATTAAAATACAGTTACTGCACTTTGGCACACTTTCACATCAGGCTTAAAGCACTAAAATAGTCCATTTGGCCCATTAGATTCCATGCTTTCTCTTCTCACTCTACTTAATATCAACATATTGACCCAGACCTCCTATTGCTTTCCACCTCATGTGTTGATAAAGTTACCTACTCTGCCCATGCTCTCCCATTGGCCTCATCCCAATATGTAAATCATCTCACTACATTCTTCTCCCCTGTTGATTGGGAAATTAATTAGCCAATTGGATGATTCTTGACCATCAGTCAAACAAAGTCCTTCTTTCCCCATCCGTGATGTTTTTATTCCCAATAAACAAATGTGTTTGAAGATAATGCTTCATTAAAACACAAACCTTTAGCATGCCCCTGGGTTACTTGCACCTGAGTCCTGGAGATTAATCTTAGAAACTCTACAGTGTAGGAGCAGACCATTCAACCCATCAAGTTACACCAATGCCCCGAAGAGCATTCCATCCCTGTAACCGTTCATTTCCCATGGCTAATTCACCCAGCCTGCACATCCCTGGACACTATGGGTAACTTAGCATGGCCAATCCACCTAACCTGCACATTTTTGGACTGTGGGAGGAAACTGGAGCACCCAGAGAAAACCCACATAGGCACAGGGAGAACATGCAAACTCCACATGAACAGTCACCTAAGGGTGGAATGGAGCCCAGGTCTCTGGCACTGTGAGGCAGCGGTGTTAACCATTGAGCCACCATGTCATCCCAAATCATCCCTAGTTCTCACCCTGATTGGATTAAAATTACCCAATTATCTTCTGATGTCTTCTGATTTAGTGATTCCTGGATAGGTGCCTCCTGTCACAAACCCGCACATGAATCCAACAGCAAAGAAAATCTTGGGAGGAACTGGTCCTCCTTTTGCAGCAGTCAGTTGCCATGTTCTGTGACTTAAACATCCAGCAGCACAGCTGGACACTCTGACAGCTCCTATAACGGGTAAGTATGTCGGGTAAGTATCAAGTTAGAGGAGTAATTGGTTAGTTAGTGTGCCAGTTAGATGAGAGCTTGAGTGCACCAGGTCAGTGATCTGGGTATTGTGCCACATGGATGAAGTCAGTAGCGTACCAGGTGGGTGAGGTCAGTAGTATGCCAGGTGGGTAGGGAGCCAGGTGGGCAGGCTGCAAGATGATATTGTGCCTGGCAGGTGGGAGGGATTATAGAGTCTGGAGGGGCTTTCAGACCAGTGTTAAGGGGTGGGGGCGTTGACGTAGTCTGGTCAGACAGGTCTGGTCAGGAGTTGTTTGTCAGAGGGCAGGTGGTGTAAGAGATTGGCAGAGGTGTAGTCGAAAGGGAGGGGTCAGCAGCAAGTTGGGGGTCAGTTTGATAGTTACTCAGAAATTAGAATAGTTTATAATCGTCCATCATTTCCTCAGTAACTATGAAGTTTTACTGAGTCAGGAGCTTCCAGAGTTTCTGATTTTAAAGGGCTTTCCTGGAGGTTTCTACATGCTAAGGAATTGCCCATCGGAACTTTCAATTCCCTGGACAATTCCAACAGTGAGTTGGTTGGGGAAAACGCATGGTCTCAATGCCCAACTCTAATATAGGCGATACCAACAGCTTTCTGGTCATCAATATATCTGGGCCATTAATTTCTGCAGGGTTGACAATTTTGACTTACCTTTCCCTTAAAGGGATCTATACTATTCATTTAAATCACTTCCAGGAGCAAGTACCAAATTCTCATTTCTGAAGAAGGGTGCTGACCTGAAAAGTAAACTTTCCTGCTCCTCTGATGCTGCCTGGCCTTCTGTGTTCCTCCAGCTCCACACTCTGTTATCTCTGACTCCAGTATCTGCAGTTCTTACTATCTCCAAATTCTCACTGCTCTCTGAGTAAGATGTTTATCTTGTATCGCCTGTTGAATTTATGAGTGACTATCCTACATTCACAGCTGAGTAGTTTTGGACTCACCACAAGTGGAATCATTGGGCTGGATTTAATGCTTTCTTACTGGTGAGTTTGAAGGTGGAGGCACATTAAATCCTGTAGACAATCTATTTGCCATCTAATCTCCTGCTCAAACCCTCCCACTGCAGTTGTACCAGAGATGGCTTTGGTGTCATCTGAGACTCTTCAGTCAGCAATTAATTTCTGTCGAAATTAACCATGGTGGAAGAAGCTCCTGTCAAATGACCTGCCCAGCAAGTTTGCCTGTGTGGGATGGTGACGGGCTGCTGTTCTTTCTTTGGCCCTCTGTATCTGTTGGAGGCATCCCCAAGATTGGAATCTCACCCCACCACCCCAACCACCGCACTCAGCTAGATTGCTATACACTCATGTCTTTTCAAACCCCAAATCACAGCCCCTCACAGACCCAGAAATGCTTAGAAGTTTCCAATCCATGGCATTAATCTCCTCATCACCCTTCATCAAAGGGCGGTACAGTGCCTCAGTCATTAGCATTGCTGCATCACAGCACCAGGGACCCAGGTTCGATTCTACCCTGGGGCAACTGTCTGTGCGGACTTTGTACATTCTCCCTGTGTCTGCGTGGGTTTCCTCCGGGTGCTCCGGTTTCCTCCTGCAGTCCAAAGATGTGCCAGCTAGGTGGATTGGCTGTGCTAAATTGCTCACAGTGTCCAGGGATGTGCAGGCTAGGTGGGTTAGCCCCTGGAAATGCATGGCTACAGGGAAAGGATAGAGGGGTGGGTCTGGATGGGATGCTCTTCAGAAGGTCAGTATGGACTCGATGGGTTGAATGGCCTGTTTCCACACTGTAGGGATTTTATGATCACCCAAGTGCAGTACTAGCATTGGCCACCATTCCCGCTGGTGCTATCAGTTATTCGAAGAGCAGGTTGAGCAAGAAATTTCACGTTGCTACTATGACGTAGTTACACAAGGGGCAATTACGACTAATTTGGGATTCTGCAATTAATCCAAAAAGCTGCCTGCAGCACAGATGAGTAATGTTTTGTAGGAATTTCAGTGCTGGCGTGAGGCTGGGTACAGAGGCTTGACATCTCGACAATTGTCTGATCTAATCCAACACCGTGCTCCTTCAATTTTTCATAAGAGGCAGAGAAACGGACCATATTCAACATGCCCTCGCTTGACAAACTGAAACAAATTTCTGCTGTTAGATGTGAATCAGTGGCTGGGAAGTACGTACTGAATAATCCTGAGTGTGCTAGTGATTACAGTGATGACCAATTTAAAACATTGAGCTTGTCACACGGTTTATTTACCTTTGTTAGACGTGATATACAATCATATGCAGGAACCCCTTCTCTGCACACAAAAGGGATGCAGCTCTTTTTGAATGATCTGGAAGTCTGGTAGTATGGGGAGTCAACAGTTTCCTACTTCTTTCTCTCTGGCAGCCAAACAAGAGTCAACTTGTCAACCAATCAGCACCCTTTGCTCTTGCAGTGTCAATTGTTATGATTGTTTGACACTTGGCATTTTCATGTCAACCCTGTTGAGCGGAAACTAAAAGATTTCAGCAATGTGTCTTTCCTTTCAAAGTTCTACCAAGATGCGATTTTCTTTATCAAATCTCCCCTTAAGCTTTAAAATCCTGGCAGCTTCTCTGGGATACGTTCAGCAAATATCAGACAGTACACTCACGGGATAAACAGAACCACGAGACGAAGAAAAATATCCTTTCTGAAAACTTATTCACAGACCTGAATCAGGGGGATGGAGTGGTGCATGACTCTTTGATTGCCACTTCTCAGAATTCCCAGCTGGGCAACAGATGCAGTGAAATGAGCAGTGAAAGAGGGGAAAGATTAAAGAGAAAAGAAGCTTTTAATATAAACACAGAGGCTCTGAGAATCTCTTATACCCAGTTATAAATCTGAACAGAGTTCATTCTTTGAATCCAAAGCCGAAGCCAGATTTTTTTAATGTGGTGGGATAGCTGGAACATTATTTTCATGGAACCTCTCTACTCCAGGTCCATGGTTTTCAGGAAGGTTATCTTTCTTCACCACATCATTGTGTGTATCCCACTAGTATACTGTCCGATATTTGCTGAATCTACGCCATAGAGGCTGCCATGTACTTAAAACAAGAAATTAAGGGAAGATTTGTTAAAGGAAATCGTCACTTGGTGGAACTTGGATCTTGCTGAAAGGAAAGACACAGTGTCCTCCCAGGCTACTGTGTTAAATCATAGTGGGTCTGATTTTACTGCGCTAAGTGCCATGTGCCTGGTATGGCTGATCATATTAAGAACCATCGCTCATGGTGTTACCTGATGCTTAATTATAACTTGGCTTCTTTCCAAGTGAAAACAGTCAGCTCTCTCAATCAATCTTTGGTCTGTGCACATGCCTCCAAACTGTAAACTCATTCTAAAATGATTGTTTGATTGGTGTGGAAGCTATTTCAACACAACCGTGTATTTAATTTTTAAAAAAAACGAAAGAACTGCGGATGCTGTAAATCAGGAACAAAAACAAAGTTGCTGGAAAAGCTCAGCAAGTCTGGCAGCATCTGTGAAGGAAAAAACAGAGTTAACGTTTCGGGTCCGGTGACCCTTCCTCAGAACTCAGTTCTGTATTTAATTTCGTATCAGAGATAAAAGGTACTGCAGATGCTGGAGAATCCGAGATAACAAGGTGTGGGGCTGAAGGGTCTAGGCCCGAAACATCAAGCTTTCCTGCTCCTATGATGCTGCTTGGCCTGCTGTGTTCATTCAGCTCCACACCTTGTTATCTCTGTATTTAACTTGCCTTCCTTTCCAATATTCACTAACAGTTTAAACTGTTGCACTTGATCTAGCATTTCTTAGATAAATAAGAGCTGGATAAATGATTTGTAATCAATAAAATTAACCGATAACCATAAGATACAAGGGTGGAGGGGAAATCCCAGTTCTTACAGCCTTGACCAAGAATAATCAGTCAAGCAAGTCAGGTGAGGGGAAGGTTGCCTGGTGACAGATCAGAGACTTGAACATCTGGTAAATCATGTTGAGGATCCCTATTGAAAGATTTATTCATTTAGTCAGCCCTGAGAGGTGTGCTTTAAAAACTTTAATCTGTATCTTGAAACTACCTCATTGATTTCGAAAACACCCAGGAAAATATCCAGTTCTGTCTGGTTTCAAATGCAGCAACCAGTCTGAAATATGTTAAATTCCGATGAGAATTGGTGTTTCTAGCCTTATACCTCGATTCTGTCACCAGGCAGGGCTTTCCTGTGATGTCTGTTTCATAATTGTTTGCATGTTTAAGGATTTTTTTAAGGTATTGCACATACTCTTCTGTCTGTCAAGACCTCAGCAACGTGGGTGTCTGGTTTCCTGCACACCTGTCTGACAACAGCTCGGGCCCCTCCACACTTGGTCTTGAGGATTCAGTGCAGTGAAAAACTCTCAGTCAGAAATAATCAGTTTACAGTCCACGAGCCCCCTCCCACCACCTCTCTCTCTCTCACACACACACACACAGCACAGCTGTCACAGCTCTCCCTTTGTCTCACGTGTACACTAGAGGATAGATGCAAGTTCACACCAACAAAACACACAAGAGGTTGGGGGCAGTCTAACAGGGCTCTCCAATACCATTATAGGATTGGGGTCCAGTCTAACTAACACTGCTCATAGACATACAGGAAAAGCCGAGCTGCAGCCAACCACAGCTTCCTCACATTCAGGAACGGGATTGGGGAGCAGTTCCACACAATTCTCACACACACTGTGTCTCACATTGATGGACAAAAACCTAACTTTCCTCTTTTTTCTCTTTCTCTCTGATTCATTCTACCCGACCTCCAACGGAACCTGCTATTTCCCCATAGAATGGAGGTAAGAGATTTGAATTATTCTGAAAGGTTCACTTTAACGTTCTTGTATCATTTCACTCCTTGTCTAAACAGCAGTTATGAAAGTTTGCATTTACCAAGTGAGTAACAAAAACGGCAAATGCCGTCTTTGTCAAAGGATTAAAAAAAGTTCTGGAAGGCGCCTGTGTTTTTGAAATCACGAAACAGGAGATAAAATCTTATCCACCCAGATGCAATAAAAGTTAAGATTTTGCTGAGTAGCCGCCCGCCCAGCCTACCCTGTTAAATGGGTTCACCTTTGTGACAAATCTTTCTGTTGGCCTCATGGGGCTTGGTGTTTTCCAGGGTTGGCCGCAGTAAAATAAATAATATCTTAAGGGGGAATTAAATCAGGGAGTTGTGCTTTGAGGAAGCGGTCAGATGTTTTTTTTGTACGTTCTCCTTGTTTTTGTTCCACTTTTGGAATAAAGGTCAGGAGGTTGCTGACACAACTTAAAACTTGTAACAGCCGGCATGAATTCTTTACCTCCCGTAGCGTAGCTGTGATGTTACTAGCTCCTGAGTTTGCATATGGGTGTTTGTATCGCACGATTGTGGATTGAACAAGAGTAAACTTGGGAGCAAATTACTGCCGGATGCTGGAATCTGTCCTGAAAGCAAAAAAAAAGTGGTAGAAATCATAGCGGGTCAGGCAGCATCCTTGGAGAGGGAGAGAGACAAAGCTAACGTTAAGTCTGGATGACTCTTCATCAGAGCAGGCTTGAAGTGTGGATCCCAGTGGGACTGTCTGTTCTTCCCAGTCTGGCAGTTAGACACACCATTGTCCTGCCATTCTCACATTCTGACCACTTAATCTGCACCCTTTCTCCCCCAGCATTTCAACTCACCTCCCTCCTCACCGAGGAATAAATGCTGCCCCCTCCACACTTTGTTTCAGCTCTGATGAAGAGTCACCTAGACTCAAGAGTGTTAGCTTTCTCCACCTACTTAGCTTGCCCAACCAATTTTTATTGCTCAACCATTGATTGTATTATCTCCAACTGCCTGGGCTGTTGGCTCTGATATTCTTTCTATAAGCCTTTCTGTGCCTCACTACCTCTCTGTCTTCTTTGTTAAGATGCTAGTTGAAACAACCTCTTTGAGCAAGCCTTTGCCTTAATATTTACTTATAATGGGCTTGCAGACAATGAAAACCTGCTGGGATTCTGTAAAGGGTGTGTGGTCTGTGCCACCAGCTACTCTCCCTTTTCCAACCAACCACCCTCCCAGCCTGATCGTTAACAACTCCTTTGTCTGTCCAAGTGTCTTTCTCTCTCTTTGGGCTCTATCCTATCGTTTACTCCCTACCCTACCCACCTCTCTATTTTCTGCAGATAAACTGATGTTTTCCCAGCCACCATCAGTTCTGAGGAAGGGTCCCTGGACCTGAAACGTTAACTCTGTTTTTTCCTTCACAGATGCTGCCAGACCTGCTGAGCTTTTCCAGCAACTTTGTTTTTGTTCCTGATTTACAGCATCTGCAGTTCTTTTGGTTTTTACCCTTATTTCTTCAAGCTTATAACCGTACTGCATAGTCAGCTTTACTGATCGAATGTTTTTATGTATCTCCTAACAATTTCTTCCTCGTCATTTCTCAAATTTATGTCAAGTCAAGCTAAGAGAAATTTCGATGATTTTACCTAGGGAAAGATTCTAGGAAAGGTGTGTGTATCTGTGAAAGACAGCCGGCATTGATAAGGCACTTGTTGAAGCTTTAGTTTGTTCGATAAATTCAAGGAGGATATTAAATTGCAAGTAGAGCCTCACCTGAACATTTGTTCTCCTTACTTCAAGAAAAGACTTTGCTTTTCTTATTTCAGATTGTACAAAGGTGACTTGGGCTATTGCAGTACCTATCGTGGTGAGGTATGCAAAGACATACTTGGGAAAGACAAACTCGTTTTCTTCAATTCTTCTTATGCCGATGCAGAGGGGACACAAGAGTCGATGGCCAGGAGTGCGTGGACAGAATTGGATGGCGTCAGCTTGCTGTGCAAACCAGCTGCTGAGGCGTTGCTGTGCCACTTCATTTACCAGGATTGCAACCCATCTGGTTTGGGGCCTGCACCGAAACCAGTGTGTCGGTATGTCCACTGTAGGACTCTTCTCAGCCTGGAAAATTGCAGGGTTCTGAGGAAAGAGCTGCATAATTAAATAACTCTTCCGAAGAGCCAGTCTATACTAAAAGGACTGCGTGGCCTCCTCCTGGGCATCAGATTTTATGATCCTAAGTAACTTTTGTCAGTATTAAACAAACACCACAGACAAATATTTTACTACAGCAGTTTAAGGCAGCTAGTAGCCCATTACTTTAAAGTAGGTTACTAAAATAAATTAATGCAGGTATGGTATTGCAAATCCAAGTGTCAATAAGACAAGAATTGTCTGAAACTGGGCAATTTTAAAATCTTTTAAGAGGATAGGCATAGTGCCTGCAGGTTGTTGTCAGAAACGTGTGAGCTAATAACCATTACGACCGTTAATCCAAAAAGAAAAGTAATCAGTCAGAGATAAAATTGTTGTACGGGATAGGACAATGACTTATTTTACTGCCACAATTAAACACAGTTCTGTAGCCTTTTTGAACTGCAGAAAGAGATTAGCCATGGATTTAAACTACTTTCATAATTCAGATGACAAAGTTCGATGAAACAGTCTACAGTTCTCAAGTGTTGACACCAAATATTGAATTGCTGCAAAGTACGCATTTGCATTCAACTATAAGACTACAGTCATTGTAGACATAAAAACAAAAATAGGCCATTCAGCCATTGACTCTGTTCTGCCATTCAATGAGATCATGGCTGTTCTGGTAATCCTCAACTCAACTTTCCTGTCTTTTTGCCCACACCCTCAATATCTCTAACTGATTAAAAATCTGTCTGTCTCAGCAATGAAAATACTTAATGGCTAGAAATAAACAGCTCTCTGTGGGAAAAAATTCCACAGATTCACTGCCCACTCAGGGAAGAAATTCCTCCTCATCTCTATCTTAGTTATGTGGGCCCTTATTCTGAGATTATGTCCTCTGGTGCTAGACTCTCCCACAAGGGGAAACAGTGTTTCTGCATCTGTCAAGCCCTCTAAGAGTCTTATATATTTCAATAAGGACACCTCACAGTCATTTATAGCCCAACAAGTAAAGGACCAAACTACTCAACCTCTCCTCATAAAACAGTTCCTGCACACCTGGTATAGGCCTAGTGAAACTTATTTGGACTGTCTCCAAATGCCAGTATACCTTTCCTTAGATAAGGAGCCCAAAACTGTTCACAGTACTCCACCTGTGGTCTGTCTCTACTTTTATATTCTGAAATAAAGTGCAACATTCCATTTGCCTTCCCTATTACCTCCTGAACTTGGATGCTTGCTCTTTATGATTCATGGATGAGGACTTCTAAATCTGTTCATTCTAGAGCTTTCTGCAGTCTTTTTCCATTTAATTAGTACTCTTCTCCTCTATTCTTCCTGCCAAAGTGCAAGGCCTCACACTTCCCTATATTATATTCCATGTGACAAGGCTTTTCACATTTGTTTAACCTGTCCGTATCCTTCCGCAGACTATTTATATCATCCTCACAGTTGCCTTTCCATCTACTTTTGTGTCATCCACAAACTTGGCTGTAGTACATTCACTTTCCACATCTAAATCATTAACACACATTATAAATAATTGTGGCTCTACCACTAATCCCTGTGGCCCATCAGTAATTTCATTTTGCCATCCTAAAAATGCTCCCTTATCATACCTCTCTGTCTTCTATTAGTTAGTCAATCCTCTGCCTATGCTTATGTACTAACTCTGACACCATGGGGTCTTATTTTATTCAGTGCGGTACCTTCCCAAATACCTTCTGAAAATCTACATATATTACATTCACTGCTTCCCCTTTATCTGTCCTGTTTGTTACCTCCTCAAAGAATTCCTGTAAATTTGCCCGGCATGATATCCCCTTCAGGAAACCATGCTGACTCTGCTTGATCATATTCATTTCTAAATGCTATTACCTTCTTTATCATAGACTCGAACATTTTCCAATAACAGACATTTAGCTAACTGGCCTATAGTTTCCTGTTTTTGTCTCCTTCCCTTTCTTAAATATAAGTGTTACATTGACAGTTTTCCAATCCTCTGGGACTTCTCCAAAATCAAATGATTCCTGGAAGATTATTACCAGTGTACCAACTATCTCTGTAGCTACTTCCTTTAACATCCTAGGATGTATCCCATCAGGTCTAGGGACATATCCATCTTTAGCCCATTGAGTTCCCCGAGCACTTTTTCTCTAATGATAGTTATTGTATTTATTTCCTGTCATTTTGCCCTTGAATATCTAATAATTTTGGAATGCTATCAGTATCTTCTACTGTAAGAACTGATGCAAAGTATTTATTCAACTCCTCTGGCATTTCTTGGATCCACCATTATTATTTCACCAGCCTCATTCTCAAAGGGGCCAAAGTTCACTTTGGCTTCTCTCTTTTTTTAATATATTTAAAGAAGGACTTGATTCTATCTTGATATTACTCGCAACTTTACCCCCAAAGTTTATTTTCTCGCTCTTTATTATTATTTCCGTTGTCTTTTGTTGGTTTTTAAGACTTGCCCAGTCGTTTGGCTTACCACTAATCTTTGCCACATTGTATGTTTTTTCTTTCAATCTGATGCAATGCTTAACTTCACTGGTTAACCATAGTTGGCCTATTCCCTTCCTAGAATCCTTCTTCCTCACTGGAATACGTCTTTGCTGTGAGTGATGAACGATTTTCTTAAATGCTTACTATTGATTCTCAACCACTTTTGCTGCCAAACTCCTTTCCCAGTCTATTCCTGCCAGCTCTGCCCTCAATTTGGCATAAGTACCTCATGCAAAAGCAAATCTAATTGTTCCCATTTATGGCAAATCTAGAACTGCCTGAACTAAAATCCAACACAGTCCACAGTACCAAATGTATTGTTTTGGACATTGTTTCTGTAATTAAATCTTAGCAACCTTAAAGAAAGCATTGGCCTGTTGCGTTCTCCACCTTTTACATGTTTGCAAATTCTTACTAAAAGAGAAAGAACTTCGTATTTCTATAGTATCTTTCGTGGCCTCAGGACGTACCAAATTAGTTAACTTGCCACGAAATGCTTTGCCATGGATGGCTGTAGTGTAAAAAATATGGGTGTTAACATATGCACAAGCAGATCTCACAAATGACAGTGAGTTAAATGGACAGGCAGTCTAATTTCATGATGATTCTCAGGGAATACCCAAAAAAATGAGGAGGACTGGCCTGCTGTTCTTCAATATCATGCCACAGGCTCTATTTGAGAGAGCAAAAGGGGCCCTGGTTTAACTTCCTGTCTGAAAGATGGATTGGAGCAGTGCATGTAGCCTTTAATTCCAAACTGCAATCCCTTTTCCATCTCATTTTGGTTGCATTGAGATGGGGATTGTCATCACTAAAAATAGGACGATTGAGAAGGCTATTGGCCCCAGTACTGTGAATAGCACAAATCCCATTCCCATGGAGCTAAGAGGCCTTTTGACCTGTGAATTTGTGAGGACTTACAGAGATCAAATTCCCTATAAAATGTTGCTCGTAATTATAAAAGTCAACCCATGTTTCATTAGGAATGGTGAAAGTTCATGAATTTTAGGTTCAAGTCGAATTACGTCAGCATTGAAGGATCAAACATCTTTCTACTTTTTACAGCCAGTCTCAGGCCAGTAAGACTGTGAGCCAGGTGCAGAACAATATTGTTCCAGTAGTGTACCTTAGGTGTGTGCTATGGCTCAGCATTCTCTGGCTTTCTGGATCAGAAGATTACGGATTGATCAAATAGGTACTGAGGGAGTACAGAGCTGACAAGGATGCCACCTTTCAGGTGAAACATCAAAGCTCCAACTACTCCATTCAGTTGAATATAAAAGATGACATGACTCTACTTGAAGATGGACACTGGTGTTTTTGGGGTTTTTTGCAGTCTCCTATTTAATATTTATAACTCAGCTAACACTTAGAAACAGATAATCTGGTGTTTGTCATGGGATCTTGCCGTGTCCAAAAATGGCTGCCGTGTTGTCCACATTACAAGAGGGAGTAGGCTTTAAGTGTACTTCATTGGCTGTAATCCTCTTTGGATGTCCTCAGCTTCTGGAAGATGTGTTTCTTTAACAAGCCTATATTTCATTGAAAGCTGCATCACAGGTAGACAGAGTGCTGTTCAGACTCCTGCCATTAACTGTATGATTTTCCATAATATGTGATCTCCCAAAATGCAGCACCTCACACTTACCTGGATTAAACTCCATTTGCCATTTCTCCACCCATATCTGCAACTGATCTATATCCCGCTATATCCTTTGACAACTTTCTACACTATCCCCAACTCCACTGATCTTTGTTTCATCTTCAAACTTACTAACCCACCCATCTACATTTTCATCCAAGTCAGTTATGGTTTTTGTGAACAGGCAAAGAAACTGCAGATGCCGGAATCCGTGGTAGACAAACAGGAAGCTGAAAGAGCACAGCAGGCCAGGCAGCATCTGGAGGAAAGGAGCTGTCAACATTTCGGGTATTGCTTTTCTTCAGGGCTCCTGAAGAAGGGTAATACCTGAAACGTTGACTGCTCCTTTCCTCCAGGTG
Source organism: Ginglymostoma cirratum (assembly GCA_024137785.1). Taxonomy (NCBI): domain Eukaryota; kingdom Metazoa; phylum Chordata; class Chondrichthyes; order Orectolobiformes; family Ginglymostomatidae; genus Ginglymostoma; species Ginglymostoma cirratum. The sequence goes on from JAHRHZ010000024.1 coordinate 21,643,923, forward strand.
CTGCCTGGCCTGCTATGTTCTTCCAGCCTCCTGTTTGACTCTCATGGTTCGTGCAAAGATTTGTAGCTCGGGTTGTGGATGTGGTTGTTGGCTTGCTCACCGAGCTGGCTGGTTATCGTACAGACGATTCGTCACCATGCTAGGTAACATCATCAATGCGGCCTCCGACGAAGCTTCACCAGAGGTCCCACTGATGATGTTACCTAGCATGGTGACGAAATGTCTGTACGATAACCAGCCAGCTCAGTGAGCAAGCCAACAACCTCAATTTATACATATCACAAACAGCAGAGGTCCCAGTATGGATCCCTGTGGAACACCATCAGTCACGGACCTCCAGCCTGAAAAACACTCTTCCACCACCTCTGTCTTCTATGGGCAAGTCAGTTCTGAATCCATGCGGCCAAGTCACCGTGGATCCCACGCATCATAACTTCTGAATGAGCCTACCATGAGAGACCTTGACGAAAGCCTTATTAAAACCCATGCAAGCAACATTCACTGCTCTATCCTTATTGATCACCTTCATCACCTCCCTAAAAAAATTCAATCAAGTCAGTAAGACCTGACCTGCCCTGTACAAAGACATGCTGACTGTCCCTAATCAGGCTATGTTTTTCCAAATGTGTGTAAATCCTATCCCCAAGAATTCTCTCCAATAGCTTCCCAACCACCAGATTGAGACTCACTGATCTATAGTTTCCTGGATTATCCCTATTTCCCTTCTTGAACAGAGGAACAACATTATCTACTTGCCAGTCCTTCAGGACCTCTCCAGTTCCTAGCAAGGATGCAGATGTCTTGGTCAAGACCCCAACAATCCCCTGTCTTGCCTCTCTCAATAACCTGGGGCTAGATACCATCGGGTCCTGGGGACTATCCACCTTTGCTCTTCAAGAGATCCACCACCACTTCTTTCTGAATCTGAAAATGCCCTTGAATACTAGTATGCTCCACACAAATCTCACTATCCTCCATATCTTTCTCTTGGGTGAATACTGATGCAAAGTACTCATTTAGGATCTCACCCACATTGTCTGCCACCAAGCACAATTTCCGTCCTTTATCCTTAAGTGGTCCTACCTTCTGCCTACTTATCTGCTTGTTTTTAATGTATCTATAGAATGCCTTGGGATTCTATTTAACCTTACTTGCCAAGGTCATTTCATGCCACCTCCCCCCCCCACCTCTTGTTCTCCTAATTCCCTCCTTGAGTACTTTCCTGCTTTCCTTATATTCCTCATGGGCCCATCTGATTTTAGCTTCCTAAACCTTACATATGCTTCTTTTTTCCCTTTTGACTAGATTTACAACCTCCCTTATTATCCAATGGTCCCTTGCCTTGCCATCCTTGTCCTTCCTCCTTACTGGAAGATGCCAGTCTTGAACTCACCCCAGCACGTCTTTAAATAGTTCCCACATGTCAAATGTAGACTTGCCTGATAATAACTCCTCCCAATTAGCAATCAGTTGCTCCTGCCTAATACTGACGTAATTTGCCCTCCCCCAATTTAGTACCTTCCTGCAAGGTCCTGACTCATCCTCGTTCGTAGCTATTTTAAAACTTATGGAGTTGTGATCACTGTTTCCAGAATGCTCTCCCACTGAAAGGTCACCTGGCCAGGCTCATTAGCCAATACAAGGCCCCTCCTCTGGTTGGACTATCCACATACTGTTTCAAAAAACCCTCTTGCCTGCACTTAACAAATTCCATCCCATCTAAGCCTCTTGCTCTAAGGGAGTCCTAGTCAATATTGGGAAAGTTAATGTCACCCACTTATGACAACCCTGTTTTTTCTGCACCTTTCCACAATCAGCCTATATATTTGTTCCTCAATGTCTCAGTGGCTGTTGGGAGGCCTGTAATATAATCCTATTCGAGTGATCTTGTTTTAAGCTCTACCCATATTGCTTCAGTGGATGAGCCCTCCAGCACGTCCTCTCTGAGTGCAGATGTAACATTCTCCCCGAATAGCAATGCAACTCCTCCACCTCTTTTACCTTCCTCTCTATCTAGTCTAAAACAATGAAACCCTGGAACATTGAGCAGCCAGTCCTGTCCTTCTCTCAACCAAGCCTCTGTAATGGCCACAGCATCATAGTCCCATATACTGATATAGGCTTTAAGCTCATTTGCCTTACCTCTAACAGGAAAGATTTAGAAGGGTATGGGCCAAGTGCAGACAAATGGGATTAATTTAGTTTAGGAAACTTGGTTGGCATGGATGAGTTGGATTGATGGGTCTGTTTCTGTGCTGTATGACTCTATGACTTTAAGAGCACATCCTCCCATTGCTGCAATAAAACCTTATTGATTTTCCACATCAGCCATTCCCTCTGAATGTTATCATCAATTTACTGTCAATTCTTCCCAATTAGGTTTTTTTTCTTTGAATTGGACTGAAGACAACATTAAAATTGCACCAGGCTTGACATGAACTTTGGCTCTTACAGCCAACATGAAAGGAAAAAAATGAAAGACACGTCCAATCAGCCTGGATTACATTCAGGTTTTGGTCCCAGAAGAGGAAGCCACGTGCTTCAGTCCACTCTATGACCCAAGGCTTTGGCCACATCTGTTTCCCATTCATTACACACCAGCAGAATAATCTTCTCTAAATGTACCATATGTACAGTATTAGACTGTAACTTCCTAGTCAATGAGATGTTTTTCTGAATAAATGATGTAAATTGCCTTTTGACTCTATTGGTTACAACTAATCAAGCTGGAGGAATGAAGTTTTTATTGCTTTCCTTCCTAAGTATCTAGGTGGTTCAATTATAGGTCCCATTCCAGAGACCGTGAACACACCATCTCGACTAACAGTCCAGTGGCGGAGCTCAGTGGGGCTGTCATTTGGTTGAGATGTTAAGACATTATCTCATTCAGATATATGTACAATATCTCACGGTACTATTCAAAGAATGGGCTAATTCTCTCCAAAGACCTTGCCATAAAATTAGTTCTCAACTCAAATTATCTCATCCTCATCGCACTGCTGTTTGTGGGATCTTGCCTGTGCAAAAAAGTGGCTACCATGTTTCGTACATTACAACAGTGACGTGAAGTATGTCATCGGCTATAAAGAACTTTGGGTCATCCTGACACCTGAAAGGTACTATATAAATTCACTTTTTTTACCCACCTATCTAGGAATTGTGGAGTTTTTTTTTAACATGAACTCCAAACCAAACTTGTTCCTTTTTTAAAGTCACTTTTTTTCTAAAATGATCCTAAGGTTAAACATTGGATATTTCTTTGTTACAGCGAACACTGCCTGGCAGTGAAAGAGCTTTATTGCTACAAAGAGTGGCTCTCAATGGAAGAACATTCACGCAAAGGAATTTACTCAGCAGGTCTGAAGCTACCTGACTGTGACAGGCTTCCTAGCCTACACCAGGATCCAGATGCATGCACTAAAGTCTCATTTCTTGGTAAGTATTATCTGCAGGATGCTTGGCAGTGTGGAGGAACAGAGGGATCTTGGGGTCCACGTCCATAGATCCTTCAAAGTTGCTGCCCGAGTTGATGCGGCTGTTAAGAAGTTGTATGATGTGTTGGCTTTTATTGGCAGGGGAATTGAGTTTCAGAGCCACAGGTTATACTGCAGCTCTGTAAAACCCTGGTTAGGCCACACTTGGAATATTATGTTCAGTTCTGGTTGCCTCATTATAGGAAAGATGTGGAAGCTTTAGAGAGGGTGCAGATGAGATTTACCAGGATGCCACCTGGAATGGAGGGTAGGTCTTGTGAGGAAAGGTTGAGGGAGCTAGGGCTTTCTCATTGGAGCGAAGAAGGATGAGAGGTGACTTGATAGAGGTTTACAAGATGATGAGAGGCATAGATAGAGTCGATACCCAGAGACTTTTTCCCACAGCAGAAATGACTACTACGAGGGGGCATAATTTTAAGGTGATTGGAGGAAGGTTTTGCGGAGAGGTCAGATGTAGGTTCTTTACACAGAGAGTGGTGGGTGTGTGGAATGCACTGCCAGCGGTGATAGTGGAGTCAGATACATTAGGGAAATTCAAGCAACTCTTGAATAGGCACATGGATGGCAGTAAAATGTAGGTTATACAGGGTAGTTTGATCTTAGAGTGGGATGATAGGTCAGCACAACATCATGGGCCGAAGGGCCTGTACTGTGCTGTACTGTTCTATGTTTGAAAGGAAACAGATCAAATATATCACTAGCAGCTTGCGAGTTAATATCAAATATCAAACAATAGATAATGATTCTAGCTGGCTAATTGGTTTTCCATTATGTTTGCAGACATGAAGAGAGGACTCATTACCAGTGAGTGAATGCCATTCTATTTTATACTGTACAGCTTCCAAATGAACTTAAATAAATTTATTGAATAGTGTTAATTAACACATACAGTGCATTCTATAAATAGGTTTGCTTCCACCTTTCCTTTGTGGCAGCTTTAAATAAGAAACTATTTTGGCAGATTTTGTGATTTTGTAATCCTGGCCCAAACCCTGCAGGACTCAAATTTCAAATTCTTGGTGGATCAGAACTGTTTCTGCTTCATCCAAAGTGGAAGCCCTGCTTCAGGTTTTATAGTGACTTCCGTCTTTCATATGACAAACCTACGGTGTGGGAGAGAATTCATGACCAAGATCTTATTCCGAATTGTGGAATTCAGGATGCAAATTAGCAATATCGACTCTCACTGTTTACAAACATAGAATCCCTACAGTGTGGAAGCAGGCCATTCAGCCCATTGAGTCCACACCAACTCTCTGAAGAGCACCCCACCCTATCCCTGTAACCCTGCATTCTCCATGGCTAACCAACATGGACACTATGGGCAATTTAGCATGGCCAGTCTACCTAACCTGCACATCTTTGGACTGTGGGAGGAAACCCACGCAGACCCAGTGAGAATTTGTGAACTCCTTGCAGACAGTCGCCTGAGGGTGGAATCAAACCCAGTCCCCTGGTGCTGTGAGGCAGCAGTGCTAACCACTGTGTCACCAAGGGGAATGTTTACTACTAGAGCTGATCTGCTAACAATCTAACCAAAGCATACATTTATTAATCGGATTCATTTTTTCTGCTGCTTCTATTGATGTATTGCGAATGTTCCTGTATCAACCATGAGTGTTCATGTCATTATTAGAAGGAATTGTTTAGAAGGAATGGAGTGTAGAAACAAATGTAGGTAAATTCTTGGCAGTATTATCCTTGTGTAACCTTGCATATCCAACTCATAGGTTCAGCTGCCTGGAATTTATGTTGGGGTTTGAATGTGTGACTGATTTGTCGTCCCAAATGGGTACTGTGCATTGGACTGAGGTCCACAGTACACTATCAGTACAGAAATCTCTTGGTTAGGAGCACTAAGACTCCAATTAGCCTGAGTCCAAGTGCTTCACCAATCAGCCACCTACTAACACAATGGGGACCATGTCAAGACACCCCCCCATTGCTTACTTAGATGCCAGTCTGTGCATGCAGGAGTAGCTTTCTCACCCTGTCCCTCAGATGAAACCTTTTGGAATTAAACCTTACTTCAGAGAAATCATCCCAGGATGACATGCCCAGTGCGGTCTTTCAGATGAGATGTTAAACTAAGGCATTTTTGTCACTTGTGTTGTACATAAAACATTCCAAGACTATTGAGAAAACAGAGGAGAAGACTTCTCCCTTTGTATTCAGCTACATTTATTCCACAAAATACATCACTGAAACCAATTTCCTTAATTACAAACGAATGAGTGCAGAGCTGGCTAGAGTGGACTGGAAAAGGAGTTTAGCAGAGAAGACGGTTGGCAATCAATGGCAAATGTTTAAGAAAATCATTCATGACTCACAGTAAAGATATATTCCAGTGAAGGAAAAGGATTCTAGGAAAGAGATATGCCAACTATGGTTAACCAGTGAAGTTGAGCCCAACGTCAGTCTAAAGAGAAAACCTACAATGTGACAAAGATTAGTGGTAAGCCAAATGATTGGAAAAATTTTAAAAACCAACAAAAGACAATCAAAACAATAATAATATGGAAGAAAGTAAACTTTGTGGATGAACCCAGAAGTAACATCAAGATAGAAGGCAAGTGTTTCTTTAAATATATAAAAAGGAAAAGAGAAGCCAAAGTGAACATTGTTCCCTTAGAGAATCAGGCTGTGGAAATAATAATGGGGAAACCGAGAAATGGCTGGGGAGTTGAATAAATATTTTGCATCAGTCTTCACAGTAGAAGACACTGATAACATTCCAAAATTACTAAATATTCAAGGGAAAACTGAGGAGAGGAAATAAATAGAATAACTAGTGCTGGAGAAAAGTGCTGGGGCAACAAATTGGGATAAAGACTGTTAAGTCCCCTGGACCCATTGGGATGCATTGAAAGATATTAAAGGACGTAGGTACAGAGATAGTCAATACAGTGATAATAATTTTCGAGCAATCCTTAGATTCTGGAGAAGTCAGAGAGGATTGGAAAACTGCCAATGTAATACCTAAATTGAAAAAAATGGAAGGAGACAAAAGTAGTATCCATGGGCTAGCTAGCTTAATGTCTGATTTTGGAAAATGTTAGAGTCAATTATAAAGAATGTAAGAGCAAAACATTTAGAACTACAAAACTACATATATGAACAAGCAGAGTCAGCATAGGTATTTACTAAGGGGCCACACTTAATAAGATGAGCCCATGGTGTTGGAGGCAGTATAGAAACATGGACAGAGGATTTGGTAACTGTTAGAAGACAGGGAGATGCAATAGACAGACATTTCTGTGGCCGCAAACAAGAGTCCAGCTGGTGTGTTGCCTCCCTGGTGCTAGGCTCCTGGATGTCTCGGAGCGGTTACAGGACATTCTGGAGAGGGAGGGTGAACAGCCAGTGGCCATAGTACACATTGGTACTAATGACATGGGTAAAAAAGAGGGATGAGGTCCTAAAAGCAGAATATGGAGAACTAGGAAGAGAAATGTAGGACGTCAAAAGTAGTTATCTCAGGATTACTACCAGTGCCACATGCTAGTCAGAGTGGAAACAGCAAGGTTAACACATAGCTGAAAAGATAATGTGAGGGTGAGAATTTCAGATTCATGGGGCATTGGGACTGGTTCTGGGGGAGGTGTGACCTGTACAAACTGGACGGGTTACACCTGGGCAGGACCAAGACTGACGTCCTTCGGAGGATACTTGGTAAAATGGTTGGTGAGGGCTTAAATTAGTGTGGCAGGGGGAATGGCAACCAGAGGAGTAGGGTAATAGATACAGAAATTGAGGGAGAGGTCGAAACCAGGCAAACATTACTAAGAACAAGAACAAGGAGGGAAACGCTGATGAGAAAAGCAAGGGATGTGGTCTGAAATGCACGTGTTTCAATGCGAGAAGTATAATAGGCAAAGTAGGTGAACATAGAGCTTTGGTTAATACTTGGAACTATGACGTTATTGCGATTACAGAGACTTGGCTGAAAGAGGGACAGGACTAGCACCTGAATGTCCCAGGTTTTAGATGTTTCAGGTGCGATAGAAAGGGAGGTAAAAAGGGTGGGGGAGTTGCGTTACTGGTAAAGGAATATCCTACAGCTGTACTGAGGGAGGATACGTCAGAGGACTCCTGTAGTGAGGCAATATGGGTGGAACTCGGGAATAGAAAAGATGAAATCACAGTGCTGGGGGTATAGTGCAGGCCTCCCAACAGCCAGTGGGAGATCGAGGAGAGAAAATGTAGACGGATTTTGGAAAGATGTAAAAATAACAGGGTTGTTGTGGTGGGTGATTTTAACTTCCCCTATGTTGTCTGGGATTCACTATGTGCTAGGGGCTTAGATGGGGCAGAATTTGTAAGGACCATTCAGGAGAGATTCTTGACAAAATATGTAAACAGTCCCACCAGGGAAGGGATTATACTGGACCCGGTTTTGGGAAATGCGCCAGGCCAGCTGAGTGAAATTTCAGTGGGGGAGCATTTCAGGAGTAGTGACCATAATACCATGAGTTTTAAGCTACTCATGAATGGGGATAACAGCAGTCCTTGGGTGAAGGTGTTAAATTGGGGTAAGGTGAGCTACAACAATATTAGGCAGGAACTGCAGAATTTTGATTGGAGGCGGCTGTTTGAGGGTAAATCTATATCGGACATTGGGAGTATTTCAAATGACAGTTGATAAGAGTTCAGGAGCAGCATGTTCCTGCGAGAATGAAGGATAGGTGTGGCAAGTTATGTGAACCTTAGATCACCAGGGATGTTATGTCCTCGGTCAAAAATTAAAAGGAAGCATATATAAGGTCTAGGAGGATGGAAACTGATGAAGCCTTGGAAGTATAAAAGGAAAGTGGGAAAGAACTTAAGCAAGGAATTAGACAGGCTAAAAGGGGTCATGAAAAGTCATTAGCAAACTGGATTAAGGAGAATCCCAAGGCTTTTTACACATATGCAAAAAGCAAGAGGGTAACCGGGGAAAGAGTTGGCCCATTCAAGGACAAAGAAGGGAATCTATGTGTGCAGCCAGATGATGTAGAGAAGTCCTAAATGAATACTTTGTGTCAGTATTCACCAAAGAGAAGGAGTTGGTGGAGGATGATGTCAGGGAAGGGAGTGTCGAGTATCAAAGCCAAGTTGCTATTAAAAAGGAACAGGTATTGTGCATCTTAAAAAGTATTAAGGTAGATAGGTCCCCAGGTCCTGATGGGATCTATCCCAGAATATTGACGGAGGTAAGAGAACAAATTGCTGAAGCATTAACAGGCATCTTTGTATCCTCTTTGGCCACAGGTGAGGTCCCAGAGGACTGGAAAATAACCAATGTTGTAGCGTTGTTTAAGAAGGGTAGCAGGGATAATCCTAGAGACTACAAGCCTGTGAGTCTCATATTGGTGGTAGGGAAATTATTGGGAAAGATTCTCAGGGAAAAGATCTATTCGCATTTAGAAGCAAATGGACATATTAGCGATAGACAGCATGGTTTTGTGCGGTGGAGATCGTGCCTCACTAACTTGATTGAGTTTTTTGAAGAGGTGATGAAGATGATTGATGAGGGAAAAGTGGTTCATGTTGCCTACATGGACTTCAGTAAAGCCTTTGACAAGGTCCCTCATGGCAGACTGGTACATAGTATCAGGGGTGAGCTGGCAAGCTGGATATAGACTGGCTTAGTCATAAGAGACAGAGGGTAGCAGTGAAAGAATGCCTTTTGGAAGAGAGGGCTGTGACTAGTGGTGTTCCACAGGGATCAGTGCTGGGAGCTCAGCTGTTTGTGATCTACAAAAATGATTTCGAGGAAAACATGTTTGGTCTAATGAGTAAATTTGCGGACAATACAAAGATTGGTGAAGTTGTGGATATTGAGGAGGATTGTCAGAGGATACAGCAGGATATAAATCAGTTGAAGGCATGGGCAGAATTTAATCTGGACAATGTGAGGTGATGCATTTTGGAAGGTCGAGTACAGGCGGAAACTATGTAGTGCATGGCAGAACCATTAGGAATATGATATGCAGAGAGAGCTGGGTATGCAGGTCTGCAGATCACTGAAGGTGGCAGCGCAGGTAGATAAGGTAGTAAAAATGGCTTCTGGCATGCTTGCCTTCATTGGAAGTGGCATTGAGTATAAGGATAGACAAATTAGGCTGCAGCTTTATAGAACTTTAGTTCGGCCACACTTGGAATATTGCATACAGTTCTGGTCACCACATTACCAGAAGGTTGTGGATGCTTTGGAGAGGGAACAGGAAAGGTTTGCCAGGATGTTGCCTAGTATGGGGGCTTTTAGCTATGAAGCAAGGTTGGATAGACTGGATTTGTTTTCACTGGAACGCAGGAGGCTGAGGGGTGACCTAACAGAAGTTTATAAGATTGTGAATAGCATGGATAGAGTGGATAGTATGAGGCTTTTTCCAAGGGTGGAGGAGTCAATTACTAGGGGACACAGGTTCAAGGTGAGGGGGAGGGGGGCGCAGTTTAAAAGAGATGTGTGAGGCAGCTTTTTCGGATAAAGGGTGGAGAGTACCTGGAACGCATTGCCAGAGGAGTTAGTGGAAGCTCACATGACAGCAGCATTCAAGAAGCACCTGGATGAATACATGAATAGGAGGGGAATAGAGGGATATAGATCCTGTAAGTGAAGACAATTTTAGTATGGAAGGGCAAAATATGTCAGCGCAGGTTTGGAGGACCAAAGGGCTTGTTCCTGTGCTGTATTGTTCTTTGTTCTTCTTTGTTAATAAGAGGGTATTTTTAGGATGGCAAAGTGAAATTATTGGTGTGAGGCAGGGATTAGTGTTGGAGCCATAATTATTTACAATACATGTTAGTTAGGTGGATGAGGAAAGTGAATTTCCTACAGCCAGGTTTGGAAAATAGGTGGGAAGGCAAGTGATGAAGATGGTACAAAGAGTCTGCCAAGATGTAGAGGAGTTAAGCAAATGGAAAAATTTCTTAGCAGATGTGGGGAAATGTGAGGTGATGCATAGAGGAGCTGAATATTATTTAAATGACAAAAGACTGTAAAACCCTACAGAGCAGAGGGATTTGAGAAACCTTGTCCATGTGTAACAAAAAGCCAGTATCCAAGTTTGGTGGGTAAAATGGAAGCTAAATGGAATGTTAACCTTTATTTCAAAGGGAATGGAGTGTAAAAGTCAGGAGACTTTGCTAAAACTTTATGAGGCACTTGTTAGACCACAGCTGGAATATTGTGAAATTTTTTGGGTCTGTTGTTGAAGGAAAGTTACACTGGCATTGTAGGTTCACTAAGTTGGTCCTGGCTATGGTGGGATTGCCTTATGAGGAGAGATTGAGTAGATTGGGCCTGTACTCATTAGACTGTAAAAGAATGAGAGTCAACCTTATTGAAACATGTAAGTTTCTTAGGGAACTTGATAAGGTAGGTGTAGAAGGTTATATTCCCTTGTGAGAAAATCTTGGACCAGGGGACATAAACTCAGAAAATCTAGCAGTCTAATAACAGCGGGGAAAATGCTGTTCTTAATCTGTTAGTATTTGCGTCTATGCTTTTGTATCTTCTGCCTGACGAAAGAGATTGGAAGAGATTATAACTGGGGTGGGAGGGGTCTTTGATAGTGTTGGCTGCCTTCCCGAGGCAGTGACGAGAAATGCAGATGGATTCTTGTTTATCCCAGGTTGACAATAGGTTGCACGGTTTTCTCATCAAAGATATGTATTACCTGTTTGAGAAATGCTATCATATTATCTCATACAGCAATTCATCCATAACATGGCTGATTTAATCGACAACTGCAGCAAATCTTGTTCACCTATCACTGAAGTCTCACTACATTCCATCTTTTCAAGTGCGTTGGCCTCAATTCAAAATCCTCAAACTTGCCACGTTAATGGTCTCCCTCCCCACTTCTGAATCTACTCGTGCTCCAACTTGCACCCTACTGTTTACTAGAATTGGATAACTCTGTGTTCTTCCCCTTTCTGACACTTCATCTTAGACAGTAATAGCATGATCATAATGCAACCTGAAATCACTTTTTGCCAGTGGATTCCTAACCTTCAAAACTTTCCTTGGAATCTCATTGATTCTTTTCCAATTCCAGCTCAATTCCTTCTGGGTATCTGTTCACCCTCTCTATGAATTTGCTTGCAAATGTTTGATTCCACCAATGGCTCTATGCTACTGTAAGTTGCCATTGTTACTTGAATACAAAATATTATAAAATAGGATCTGGAAAGTGACTTCAAAATAGAACTAAAGACTTTTCTTTATATAGCACACTTCACAACCACTGAATAACACAAAGCTAACCAAGTACTTTTTGCAGTGTAGTCACTGTTGTATTGTAGGAAATGCAGCCAGTTGAATGTGGTGAGCCCTTCTCAGCAAGGGGCCCAACAATCACTTTCCTAACTTCCCACAAAGTTCTAGGGTACATGGAATCAGATCTGGAGGATAGGTTCAGAAAAGATTTACAAGCATGTTGCCAGGGCTGGAGAGTTTGAGCAATAGGGAGAGGCTGAATAGGCTGGGACTATTTTCTCTGGAGAATCAGAGGCTGAGAGGTGACCTTACAGAGGTTTACGAAATCATGAGGGGCATGGCTAGGGTGAATAGTCAATATATTTTCCCCAGGGTAGGGGAGTCCAAAACTAGAGGGCGTAGGTTTAAGGTGAGAGGGGTAAACTGTATAAGGGACCTGAGGGTCAGCTCCTTCATGCAGAGGTTGGTGCGTATATGGAATGAGCTGCCAGAGGAAGTGGGGGAAGCTGTTACAAATATAACATTTAAAATGCACGGGGCTGGATGAACCCAGCAGGTCAAGCAGCATCGTAGGAGCAGGAAAACATGACGTTTCGGGCCTAAACCCTTCTGATGAAG
>JAHRHZ010000024.1:21656637-21667239 GCA_024137785.1 Ginglymostoma cirratum
TGCTTGTTATCTCGGATTCTCCAGCATCTGCAGTACCTTTTATCTCTCTCCTAACATTTAAAATGCATCTGGATGGGGACATGAACAGGAAGGTTTTAGGGGGATGTGGGCCAAATGCTGGAAAATGGGACTAAATTAATTTAGGATATCTAGTTGGCATGGATGAGTTAGACTGAAGGGTTTGTTTCTGTGCTGTTTGTCTCTGTGACTCTATGACACTGCCTGACAGTAGATGCAATGGTGGCTTTTGAAGGAGAATTAGACCATTGAAGAGGAAGAATTTAGGGAGCTTTGGGCAAAAGGAAGGAATATTGCTGAGGTGAGTCACTGATGCACACATCTAGTAGGCCAAATTATTTTCTTCTGTGTTACAACCGTTCTTTGATTCTAGATTGTCAACAGAAATCTGTTGGAATCTGACTGTGTGTATTGTAATGATCAATTGCTTCATTCTAGTTTCCTTTTATGGTGTGGGAATCTTGCTGGGCTGGTTCCCACTGGGAACAGGAACTCATTAAATAACTCCTGAATAATAATTTCCTGTATACCTCATTATTTTACAATTCTCATTCTTGTTTCCAAATCGCTCCACGACCTTGCTGTTCCACGTCTCTGTAACTGCACTCAGCTGAACAATATTCCAAGATCTCACGTTATCTCCAGTTCTGGACTCTTGAACATCTGCAGTTTTAGTGTCTAGGCCATTGGTAATCATATCTTCAGATATCATTGACCCACACTCTGAAATTCTCTTCTTAAACCTTTCTGCCTCTCTCTTTTCCTTTAAGGCTCTCCTGAAACCCTTCTCTTTGACCAAGCTTTTGATCATTTGTCCTTCTATCTTCTTACGTGAATCAATGTGACGATTTTCATTGAGCCATTTCACTGCATTAATGACACTATTTAAATGCAAACTACTGTTTGCTTTGTAGCCCTGCTTTACATTCTTTGCATGGTATGTACCAATTAGCAAAACCGTCAAAGAAGATAAAATTAAGCCACTATATACATTCAATAATGGAGAACATGCCTTGCCTATGAATGGGATGAATTACATCAATTAAAACCATTCCTTCCAGTTCAACTACAGGAAATAATTGGACAAGTGAGGCGGGTCCTGAAATTAACCAGTTACATTCCTGACACTATTTCAGGGCTCATAGGAGAGTATATAGGGCCATGTGTATTCATCAAGATATGGGTGTCAGAACTAAGGGATAGGCAGCAAATATTCCCCAGACATCAATAGTCAGATGTGCATAAAAATTAATAGATACTACCAATGGGACAAATAACTATTTGATAAATTAGGGTTAACTGTTGCAAAGGTAAAAATAAAGTCTCCATAGTCCCAGAGGGCCATAGAGCTGCTCTCTCATTAGAGAGAGATTGCCAGTATGGCTTAACCTGAGGGTCACCATGCCTCAGGTGAAGGAAGAAGTTGAGAAGGAGAGTCCTTCATGGTAACCTCAGCCAATGAGGTATCACTAATTTTAAAATAAGCCTTAAAGGAAAGAGAGAGAAATTAATTGGTGACAAGCTGGGAGAGACATTGTGAAAACAAAATTGATGTATTCTAACTATGAGTACAGTTTTACTCTAAGTAATCCTGGAAGTATTTTTTTGGTTTTTGAAATGTTAATATCTTTCTGTAATTTTTATTTGCAGTTTTGTGATTCTTATTTAGGGTGCAGTTTAATCCACAATGTGATTTGTAATAGTTGTAAGAATATTATTCATCTTGTCTTCATTTCTATGATCTGCCTCTTTTCCTCTGCCATTTTTTAATCCTCTGTCTTTAGATTTTCCATATCTGCTTTAACAAATTGTAATGAAGTCACACTTCAGGACCAGATCCAAGCAGATCTAAGTTCTAGCAAGAAGATTGAAGTACAACAGAACTACTTTCTGTGTATAGATCGTACACACAGACTTAATTTTGGCACCGTGAAAATTTCAATTAGCTTCAGGAACAAAACAACCAAAGTAATTCTGAATTGACCTCAAGGTAGAAAACTAGGACTGTTAGAACCCAAATAATTTTTCACACTGGGGAGAAACTAACCAAATAGGGTTGTGCCAAAAACAGGAACTCTGCCCTTCCTGTCAAATTAAACAGTGATGGGCATCCTGCTTAACCAGTAAACTAATAGTGATATAAAACAAAGAACTACAGATGTTGAAGATCTGAAACAAAAACGGAAATTGCTGGAGAAACTCAGCTGGTTTGATAGCATCTATGGGAAGAAAACAGAGTTAACGTTTCAAGTTCGGTGACTCTTGGTCAGAACCATGACAGCTCGGTAGAAGTGGTATTTACGCTGAAGTGGAAAGGTGTTGCTTGGGTAGGGGAAAGATGTGCAGGTAGGCGAAGGAGTCCAGAGAGAGCGAGAACTACGAAAGGGGTAAGTAAACAAGGAGATTATGGATAGCAGGTCAGGATAGAAGAAAAGCTGAATAAATTATAAGAAGAGCTAAGAGTTAGCAAATGGGTGAGCTGTGCTGAATGCAGTACATATAATGTTATAATGGGCCTGGGAGCACGTGAGAATGGGTAACTGTTCTAAAAGTACATGAAATATTTATCAATTTCACTTCCAATTTCCACCCTGCCTTCACCTACAACCAGTGTACCTCCGACTCCTCCCTTGGCTTCCTCACCATTTCTGTATCTATTTCTCGGGATAGGCTTGCCACCGATATTCACTACAAACCCACTGACTCCCTTAGTTATCTCAACTATGCATCCTCATACCCTGCTTCCTGCAAGGATTCCATCCCATTTTCCCAGTTACCCTACTTCTGTCACATCTGTTCTAATGATGCCATTTTCCGCAAAGGGACCTTAGAAATATCCACCTTTTTTCTGAACCGAGGGTTCCCCACTACCATGGTCATCTGGGCCCTTAGCTGTGTTTGACCAATCTCCTACACTTCTGCCCTCAGCCCTTCCCTTCCCTTCCCTCCTGCAACAATGATAGGGTCTCCCTGGCCCTCACTTGCCACCCCACCAGCCTCTGCATCCAAAAGACTGTAAGCCACCATTTCTGTCACCTCCAACTGGATTCCACGACCAGACACACATTCCCCTCCTTTCCCTTGTCAGCATTCCGCAAGGATTGTTCCCTCTGGGACACTCTGGTCCACTCCTCCTCCATTCCCAATAGCTCCTCTCACCCCCCAGGCACCTGCCCATGCAATTCCGAAGGCATAATACCTGCCTGTTTACCTCCTCCCTCTTCACTATCCAAGGCCCTAGACACAGCTTCCAAGTGAAGCAGTGATTTACCCGTATTTCATTCAATCTAATCCACCATATTCACTGCTCACAGCGTGGTCTCCTTTTCAGTGGGGAGATGACATGCAGGGTGGGTGACCACTTTGGAGAACACCTGCGCTCTGCAAAAATGACTCCGAGCTTCTGGTTGCCTGCCCCTCCAACACACAACCGTGATTCCTGGCCAACGTTCCTGTCACAGGCCTGTAGCAATGCTCCAGCAAGCCTCAGCACAAGCTCAAGGAACAACACATCGGTTTCCACTTGGGGACCCTGCAACTTCAAATTCAATTATTTTAGAGCCTGATTCCATCCTTCCATGTATTTTACCCACCACATATATGTCATGATATATGTCTCGTTATGACATAGATTGCTTTCTGCATAGTCATCCATTCTCACCTACCCCTAGGCCTATTATGTAGACTGCATTCAGTACAGCTCAACCATCTTCACCTGATACTCTTATTCTCACTTCTTCAGCTTTTCTTCCGTCCTGGCCTGCTATCCATATTCTCCTTGTTCATCTATTTGTTTTATATTTTTTTCACTCTCTCCCTCTGGGCTCCATCTCCGCCTATCTGCTCACGTCTCTCCATCCCTCATCCCCACCTCCCGCTCCACTCCCCCCACTTCAGCTTCAGCATAAATTACACTTTTCCTAGCTACTAACAGTTCTGACGAAGAGTCACTGGTTAACTCTATTTTCTTCCCACAGATGCTGCCAGAGCTGCTAAGTAACAGTGATAGTCCTATGCAGTTTGAGGGCCTTTGGGGCTTGGTGGTAATCATGCATGACGCAAAGATACGCATCTGTTTAGTTAAAGACTTTATGCTTGCTTCTGCTTTCCAACCATAACATTGAGACTCAGATGACGTTCACCATTTTAGAAACACTACAGTGACTATACGGGTTGCCAACGTTGAGGTTCTACTTTTTACGTGATTGTTTTTAATTGATGTCAATGATTTGAGGGTCTCTTTTTGTATTATTTTCATCTATATCTTTGCAGAAATGTGTTACAGCAACAATGGAAGGTTCTATCAAGGTTTGGTAAATGTGACAGCATCTGGTATCCCCTGTCAGAAGTGGAGTGAACAGGTCAGTGTTAGCAGGTACCAAGTTATTGACATTTACGGATTGAAAATAAATAGTGTTTAATATTCATCTGTTTCCATCGTGTCCCTGACCCCTTTCTCTGAGATTTACTTCAACAATTTGACGAGACTGCAGATTCCCATTACTTGCATGGGCATCATGGTTCAGTAGAAACCTTGGCCAGGGAAGGACTCCCCTGGTCTTATTTGAAGGAGTACCTCCAGACAAGCAGAGGTTTGGAGCCGCATTTAACATCTCCTCTGAAAGTCAACACCACTTACTCTATTCCCCGGGGTGGGGAAGTCCATAACAATACGGCAGAGGTATAAGGTGAGAGGGGAAAGATATAAGAGGGACCTAAAGAGCAATTTTTTCATGCGTATATGGAATGAGCTGCCAGAGGAAGCAGCTGAGACTGGTATGATTACATTTAAAAGGCATCTGGATGGGTATATGAACAGGGAGGGTTTAGAGGGATATGGGCCAAGTGCTGGCAAATGGGACCAGATTTATATAGGATATCTGGTCAGCATGGACAAGTTGGACTGAAGGATCTGTTTCCATGCTGTACATCTCAATGACTCTAAGAGTCCATGATTTGATTGACTAGGAAGTGTTTTGAGAAGTTGAGTGGTCATGAAAAGTGCTATATAAATGCAACACTTTCTTCTTTTTGTTGTAGAGATTGTACATTACGATACTACCCCACTAGTATCATGAATCTGCCATGGACACCCAAAAGGGAATAATAATTTTCGGAGTCAATGATTATACAACAAATTAAGAAGGCCTTCCATACTTGACTCGGTTCCCTGAAAACAACAACTTTATCTTTGCTATCCTTTTCTGTTCAACATTTTTTTCTCCAATATCCTTTTAAAAACTGTACATGGATTCTGCTTCTATCACTGTTCCTGGTTGACCATCTTGCATTGGGAATATTTAGCCAACCAGTGCAAACACACATGGCTTATTGAAAACCATTGTAATTTTAAATGTTTCTATTAGCTATCTACAGCTTGAATCTAAGTTTTAAAAAGAAGCCTTGATATCATGAAACATTCGACTGCACTTCACAGGAGTGTTATCTAACAAAATTTCACACCTAGCCATAACATTGGGAGGTGTTAGGACAGATGACCAAAATCTTGGTCACAGGGACTGGTTTGGAAGAGCATGTTCAAGGAGAGAGAGGCTGAGAGGATTAGGGAGGGAATTGTGAGCCTGGAGCTTAGGCATCAAAAGAACAACCAGAAATGTTGAAGTGAAAGTAATCAGGGATGTACAAGAAGCCTGAATTGGATAAACACAGTGACCTCTGAGGGATGTAGTTCTGGAGAAGATAAGAGATAAAAGACAGGGAGTGGCCATGGAAGGATTTGAAAACGAGGCTGAGAATTTACTTAAATTGTTCTTTTTGGACTTTCTGTATATCAAAAGCTTTTCATCTTCAAAATTGACTTAACAAGTCTCTTTTGTTTCCCTCCTGTGTCGCTATACATCCTTGCTATCGTAAGACACCCAGAATTGAATAAGATGCTCAAAATGTGACATGACCAACAAATTGCGTAGGCTCAGCATTATGAACAGAACTTAGCTGGAGTTACTGCTAGTTCAGCCAGATGGTGGCACGGTGGCTCAGTGG
Source organism: Ginglymostoma cirratum (assembly GCA_024137785.1). Taxonomy (NCBI): domain Eukaryota; kingdom Metazoa; phylum Chordata; class Chondrichthyes; order Orectolobiformes; family Ginglymostomatidae; genus Ginglymostoma; species Ginglymostoma cirratum. The sequence goes on from JAHRHZ010000024.1 coordinate 21,662,659, forward strand.
TCAGCGCTGCTGCCTCACAGTGCCAGGGACCCAAGTTCAATTCCAACCTTGGGCAACTGTCTGTGTGGAGTTTGCACATTCTCCCCGTGTTTGCGTGGGTTTCCTCCGGGTGCTCTAGTTTCCTCCCACAGTCAAAAGATGTGCAGGCTAGATGGATTGGCCATGCTGAATTGCACATAGTGTTCAGGAATGTGTAGATTAGGTGGGTTATACGGTAATGGGGTGTCTGAGGGTCGGTGTGGACTTGTTGGGCCAAAGGGCCTGTTTCCACACTGTGAGGATTCTATGAGTTGAAGTCTAGATCTATCATGTTTCTGGTGGCACTGCCGCAAAACATTGAAATCAGCATAATCATGTCCAATAGTCATGTAGAGTTATGAGTAATTATCAGATCCTTAGCCTTCCAGCAGCAATCTGGCTGGTTTTATTTGTATGTAATGCTCCGAAAGTAAGGGTAGAAGAATTTACAGACCCATAGTCATGTAATCTTCACCTCAGAATGGGAAGAAAGTGTCCACTGCTACTGATGGTTTGATTTGGTTTGATTTATTATGGTCGCATCTACACAGATACAGTGAAAAGTATTGTTTTGCGTGCTAACCAGACAAATCATACCTTACATAGCTACATCAGGGTAATAGAACACAAAGCAGAATATAGTGTTACAACCACAGAGAGGCTGCAGAGAAAGATCAACTCTAATGTATGAGATGTCCATTCACAAGTCTGATAACAGCAGGAAAGAAGGTGTTCTTAAATCTATTGGTGCATGTTTTCAAACTTTTGTATCTTCTGCCTGAGGGAAGATGGTGGAAGAGAGTATAACCAAAGTGGAAGGGGTCTTTGATTATGTTGGTAGCTTTCCTGAGGCAGCTGGACGTTTAGACAGTGTCAATGGGGTAAGGCTGAAAGTTGGTTACAAAGGGAGAGAAATTGTCAGTCAATGGATACATTCAAATCTCTGAAAGACTAGGGACAGTAAGTTCTGCTCTCACACACCTTTTGAGTATTTTGTTTGTAAGGTCTAAGTTTGAAATGTGAATTTGAAGATCGATTGTTGCTGAATGGTCCTGGCTAACATCCATAACTGCCTTGTTATGTAACTTGGCCTCCACTCCTAAGCAACATTAGGAACAATAGCACCCAGAATCTGTGCTATTAAAAAATAAAGCTCCATCTGTGGCCTGGGGGATATCCAGGGTAGTATGATCTCCAGTGTAAGTGGATCATTTGTTTATATCCTACATTGCGCCAGTCATCAAGAACGTAAGAAATAGGACCATGAGTAGGCCATCTGGCCCATTGAGCTTGCTGTGCCATTCAATAAGATCATGGCTGATCTTTTCATGGACTCAGCCACACTTACGCGTCCACTCACCATAATCTTTAATTCATTTATTGTTCAAAAATCTATCTTTACCTGAAAAACATCCAATGACGAAGCCTCAACTGCTTCACTGGGTAGGGAATTCCACAGAATCACCACCCTTTGGGTGAAGAAGTTCCTCCTCAACTTAATCCTAAATCTTATTTTGAGGCTATGTCCCCTAGTTCTAGTTTTAGCCACGAGTAGAAACAACCTCCCTGATTCTATCTTATCTATTGCCTTTGTATGTTTCTATAAGAAATGTGTTTCTATAAGATCCCCCTCATTCTTCGAAATTCTTCTAAATTCCCATTGCAATGCTCAACTTTGACAGACAGATTTCCAATTAGAGAAAAATTTACCCATTGGACATTGACTGCGCTTAGGCTCAACTAGAGGCCGTGACTGTTAAAAGAAAGACTTGCATTTGTGTAGCACCTTTCCTGATTCATGACATTTTAAAGCATTTGACAGCAAATGAAGTGTTGTCGCTGCTGCCAATTTAGGAAGTATAGCAGCCAGTTAGTGCACAGTAATCTTCCCACAAGCAGAAATGTGAGAATAAGCATGTGTTTCTCAGTGATGTTAGTTGAGGAATAAATATTGACCAGGACAGTGGGGAGAATTGCTGTGGCCTTCCTTGAAGGAGTGCCAGAGGAAACTTTATATCCACCCAACAGGGCAAATTGGACTAAAAGGCATTGTCAAGCTGTTGAGCCTGGCTGATTAGCTTTGTGCTCCTGCTGCTCTTATACCAATCTGAAACAAAGTTCAAAATGAAAATCTTTGAAGGGGAAGGAGCATGATGAAAATAAAACAGTTGTGAGTGGGATACAATGCGCTATCAGGGACATCGTCCTTTTCCATCATCTACGGGTTGCATGGTCAAGTATTTCTGAATTTTTAATGTCACTTCAATCAAATAGATGCATTTTAAAGCTAGATAAATACTTGTGAGAAAATCATAGAAGATAATTTAATAGAGAGAGATAACGTGGGATGGGAAGAGGCTTAAACCTTGGCATAGACATTTAGGCTAAAAGGCTTGTTTTCATTTGCTGGAGACTGTCTATGGGACTCTTTGTAAAATATCCAACTTCATTGAAGTTTCAGTTCCCTCAGAAGCATTCCTCCAAGGAACTGAAGAACAATGGCATACACATAATTGTTTTTGCACTTTAAAATTCCATGTCTGGTTCCATGAGAAGTACATATTCAACTCACAGACAATGCCATTCTTTACCTCCCAAAGGCTCCCCATTTCCACAGGCGTATGCCAGAGTTATTCCCAGAACTGACCAACTCGGACAACTACTGCCGTAACCCAGGAGGTGAGAGTGAGCGCCCTTGGTGTTATACCATGGATCGAACAGTCAGATGGGAATTCTGCAATGTGCCTCTGTGTACCAATGGTATGTATTTCAACATACATCAGAGATTTGTAGGAGCCGCGATCTTGATTGGAAACACATTGAAATGTCATCTGAGGACTTGGGCTAATATCCGAGTAACACTTTATTAGCTCGTATGAAACAAGCTTGTACATTTGTTAAAATGAATAACCTTCATGCACATTAGCAATGCATTTTGCACAATGCAGAGATCTGGACATATCACCTCTGGGTCAGAAGCCTGATGGTTCAAGTCCCCTCCAAAGACTTGAGTACAACATCTGGCATGATGCTTCCTGCAACACTGAGAATGCTGTATATTTGGAGATGCCATCTTGTGAATACAGTGTCAAACCAAAGTACAATCCATTCTCTCAGATTGGGTAAATAATCAGCGGTGGCTTTATTTGGAAGAAAAGCCAGTTGTCCCTGGTACCCTTGACCAAAATGTATCCCTGAAACAGCATCCCTAAAAATACCAGTTTATCTGATGGGCTGTTTTGTGTTGACTGTGAGATCTTGGCTGCTTTATTTCCATACATCATAAAAGTGACTGCACTTCAAAATCGCTTAAATAAAACAAAGAACTACTGTGTTGGAGATTGGAAATGCAGTAAACCACAGAGGTTCAGAGACCTGCTGAGGTTTTCCAGCAACTTCTGTTTTTGGTGTGTTTCAAAACTGCTTAATTGACTAGAAAGCGCTTTGGGAGATGTTGAGGTCATGAATTGTGAAACATAAATATGAATATTTCTTTTTCTGTTTTATGTACATACAGCCATGGCCAAAGAGGTCAGCACTTCAGCCCAAGCTTTGGAGGCCTTCCTCATTTACCTGGCCACAGCTGATAGCACAGGCTACCCTGTGGAGATGCTCCCTGTACATCACAGTAGCTCAACAGCTATGGTCACCCTTTAAATTGGAAAGATTTGTAAAGAGGACGCTTCAAATAGAGGCACCATTTCTCCCTTAGCTAGAAAGGCAGGTTGTAGTATATTCCAGTTTCTCCATCCATCTTCCAACATCCAGAGCCTACGCACTATCCTTTAAATGAATGATAACTTTGTTCTCTGGCCACTAAATGGCCAGCTAAGATAAAATTCACTGCTTGATGACAGATCCTGACACACTATGGGTTTGGAAACTCTATTTGACCCCAATTCCACAGTCTTGACCCAAAATGTCCATTAATGCATTTACAAATGAATTCCTCCAGTATAAGTAAGCATGTCTGTGCCATATACATACTGTCATTATGGCATGAGCTGGATGCTTCAGGATTCATGTTGACAGTGAGTGAGCTCTGAATCTCTGTGGTGATATATTTGAATTAGTCACGTTACACAGTTCAGTACATCAAATGCCAATTTCCCACTAGGAGATGAACACTCCAACCATTTCACCAAAGGGGACATAAATAATCTGCAATAATCATGTGTAAGTCATGTAACATGTTGTATTACTAAGCAAGAGATAGCAAGAACTGCTGATGCTGGAGTCATTCGATAACAAAGCGTGGAGCTGGAGGAGTGCGGCAGGCCAGGCCGCATTAGAGGAGCAGGAAAGTTGACATTTCAGGTTGGGAGGGTCCCGACTCAAAACGTCTCAACTTTCCTGCTCCTCTGATGCCTCCGGGCCTCCTGTGTTCCTCCAGCTCCACACTTTGTTATCTATGTATTACTAAGCAATATGGGTTAATCATAGATAACAAGTTGTGGGACTGGATGAACACAGCAGGCCAAGCAGCATCATAGGAGCAGGAAAGCTTGACGTTTTGGGCCTAGACCCTTTTCTGATGAAGGGTCTAGGCCCGAAACGTCAAGC
>JAHRHZ010000024.1:21667252-21702117 GCA_024137785.1 Ginglymostoma cirratum
CCCACACCTTGTTATCTCGGATTCTCCAGCATCTGCAGTACCTTTTATCTCTGGGTTAATCATAGTCAACTCACTAGGTAAGTATAAAGACACTTGTCAAAATGGAGGAAGAAGCTTTCAAAGGGCTGGTCAAACTAAGTAATGACTAATTCTTATCAGTTGGCAGTAACATAAAAAGAAACCAAATTACTACTTTACTCAAGGAAAAGTGCAAGTCTGCAATTCTCTTCTCCCGGAAAGCTACCGCACTAGGATGTCAATTGGAAAATTTGAAAACTAAGATTTATAGATTTTTTTAATCAATCTATTCAGCCTTGTTATGACACACCTTATGGAGCATGTGGGACTTGTACCAGGCTTTCTGGCTCAGAGATAGGGACGCGACTACCACTGACTATTAAGGGTAACGTAGGCAATGTGGGTAGACGGAATTAAGTTGCAAACAGCCAGAATCTAATCAAATGGTGGAACAGGCCTGAGGGATTGCCTGGTGTCCTCTTGAATTGGCCGCTTGAGCTAGTCCAATTTATACCAGGAAATTATAAATGAAAAATGCTCACAACATTAAAGCGTCAATGCTTTCTGTTTCTTCCCATCCTTTTTTAAAGGCACTAATTTGCGTTTGGCTCCAGAGTGGCTTTTGGCCTCTCTGTTCACATGCAAGGCAGTGTTTATTCATTGGCTCAGAGCTCCACCCTGTTCTGGTCCTCACTAGCTGTCTGGAAACACGCTGGAAAGTAATCAGGGCAGAGCTTTCCTGTTTGTATGGCACACCAAGCCATCAGAGGAGCCGTCACCTCTAATTAATGAAGAGATGCACTTTTCTTATATTTGAACTGGGGTCCAGTTTAATGCTGTAGCATTTAGTTCGATCTCAAGTTTGAACATGGACGGTGTTGAAATATATTGTGTTAAGTGGATTTTTCGATACCTTTTTCTCTTCCAGCTACCTCAATAACGGGTGTGGAGCCTAAAGCAGGAACATTAGACACGCCCACCCTCACTTCTGCAACCTATTCTATGACCATCATCATTTCCATAATCTCAAGCATCGCAGCTTCTGTTCTTTTGATCATTATAATCTTTACTTGTCACCGTCGTCAAAAGGAATGGCAGAACAGGAAAAGGTGAAGAATGTCTTCTTGTTTTGTTTCCTACACACTGTGGTGGGGATTGGTGCTTAATTTTGTAACCCCTAATGAAATGAAGTTACATTAATTTTATACAAATCCCAAATCAGAGTTCAGCTAGAATACTATCCAATTCCAGGCACATTACAAAAGATGTCAATGACTTAGGGAGGGCACAGAGGAGATTTATCTGAATGGTAACAGGTATTAAGAAATGGAATGAAGCAGACAGACTGGAAAATTTGGAGAGCAGAGAAGCTTAGGCATGATTTAGATTGAGGTGTTGCAAATTTTGTGGTGTTTCGATCAAGCAGATTATGAAAACCTGCAAGAGAGTCAATAACCAGAACAACTTGATTTCAGATAATTTATAATAAAATAAAATTGCAATAAAATTTAAAAAAAGGGCTGAAGAGTCGCAAATGGAGTTTAATTTGGATAAAAGCAGGTATTGCATTTTGGTAAAACAAAAGCAAGACAGACTATTAGAAGTAGGGCCTTTGGCAGCATTGTACAACAGAGAGACCTAGGGGTTCAGATACATAATTCTTTGAAATTTGCATCACATATAGATAGGATGGTTAAGAAGGCATTTAGCATGCTTGCCTTCACGGCTCAGACCTTTGAGAATGGGAGTTGGGACATTATGTTGATGTTGTACATGATGTTAGTGAGGTTTCTCCCAGAGTACTGTGTACAATTCTGGTCTCCCTGTTATAGGAAGGATATTATTAAGCTGGAGAGGGTTACGAAGAGATTTACCAGGATTTTGCCAGGAATGGAGGGTTGGCGTTATAAGGAGAGACTGGTTAGGACTTTTTGCACTGGAGCGTAGGAGAGCGAGAGGTGACCTTATCGAGGTTTATAAAATAATGAGGGGTATAGATAAGGTGAGTGTCAGGTATCTTCTCCGTAGGGTGTGGGATTTCAAGACTAGGGGACACATTTTTAAGTTGAGAGGAGAAAGATTTAAAAAAGACGTGAGGGGTAATTTTTTAAACAGACAGTGGTTCGTGTGTGGAATGAACTTCCTGAGGAAGTGGTGGATGTGGGTACAGTCACAACATTTAAAAGACATTTAGATAAGTACATGAATAGGAAATGTTTCGAGGGATATGGACCAAGTGCAGGCAGATGGGACTAGTTTAGTTTGTGATTATGGTCAGCATGGACTGGTTGGACCAAAGGGTCTATTTCTGTGCTCTATGACTCAATGACTCTATAAAAGCCAGAGGGGAAATGAGGAGAATTTTTATTTTGCTGAGTGAGTTGTTACGATCTGGGATGCACTGCTTGAAAGGATGCATGATATTCAGTAGTGACTTTCAAAAGGGAATTAGGTACATACTTAAAAAGGAAGGATTAGTAGAGCTAATATTCAGATAACTCTTTTCTGTAACCACTCCACGATATTGACACCCTTTGTAATGGATGATGGCCAGAACTAGATACAATGTAGTACTCTATCAGATATCACCATGGAGAAAGAGGAGGGGATTAAGAATAATCAGCACTTTTTCAGAGAGACAGAAGATGCAATATGGGTTAAATGGTGATTCAGTGAATGATTCAGTTTATCTTGATGACGTGGTATTTTCATGAAGAACAAAACAATATCAGAAAAATATTATTGGCTTGACCTGGTGCAGGGGCTGTAAAGTCTTGGAGATTTGAACCAACCTCACATGGATGGCATTCTTCTCCACTAAATCCGTTTTGTCCAGAAAGTATCAAATATATTTTCACACTTTTTTTCTGTTTCCCAGCTACAGAGGAACTGAAACACCTACCCTGGCAGCTCTTCCATCAGAGCTGCTACTGGACAGACTTCATCCTAACCCAATGTACCAGCGTCTTCCTCTCCTTCTCAACCCTAAACTGCTGAGCCTTGAGTATCCAAGAAATAATATCGAGTATGTGAGGGATATTGGAGAGGGAGCTTTCGGAAGAGTGTTCCAGGCCAGGTGAGCAAACCTTCAATCTCTGGAACAGGTCTAGAGAAATATGGCAACTATCAGGAAGGTAGCTTCATTTCTAGCTTCCTTGGCTCCAAATCACAAGTTTCCAGGTTCATCTTCTTCTCCAGGGCTTCGTTATGAAACTTAAAGCCAACATTTCAGTGCAGTACAGAGAGAGTGCTGTACTGTTGGAGATGCCGTCTTTTGGATGAGATGTTAAAAGGTGGTCCTGTTTGATTGTCCAAGTGGATAATAAAGATCCCACTTCACTATTCTGAAGAACAGCAAGAGATTTCTTTCTGATTTCTTGCGCCAATAATTATCCCTCCACTAACTCCGCAAATACAGATAATTTGGTCAGCGCCGCATTGTTATCTGTGGGAGGTTCACTGAGTGTGAGTTGGCTGCTATGTTTCCAGCATTGGATAATGACAATACTTAAAGAAAATTCATGGTTTATAAAGTACTTAGAGACGTGCAATGACGGTGAAAAATGCCTCATAAAAGCAAGTCCTTTTATAACACTTAATGTCAACAAGATGAAATGAAGTGTTTCTGTTGCCCCTTTAATAATCTCAATGTACTTTAAGTTGAATAAGGTTATGATGGTCTGAAAGGGTTAATGCTGAGGAGTGCCTTAAGCACCACCCATTATGATGATGTGATATAGACCTGGTTGGAGAAAAGCTTAGGATCTCGAATGAGTAAGAACTACCATCCAGATCCTTCATAACCTCTAATAATTTCCATCATATCAGTGTAACTTGCATTTAAACGATAACATGCAATAAACCACATCTTATTTAAAACAAGAGCCTATTCTCAACAGAAAGCATGGTTTTCCTCTAGCACTCTGGACCAGGCAGGCCCCATGGATTTCAAGCCTAAAAGAAGGTGGAGAAAATAAACCTACCCTATCATGAGCCACAGTACAGTCAGCTTCATAAAACGTAGGAGTCAGCAGTGAAGGTTGCTTGTGGTGAGCAGCAATGCCAATTCTGTTTAGTTGCCTTATACTGCATGCTGGCAGCAATGGAGGTCCAAAGATTTCTTTAGATACAGCTTTAAGGATTGTGCTCGTGCAGTCAGTTAGCACCAGGAAGAGCTGAACATTCAAGAACCCTACAGAAGAAACCCCAGGGCAAGATTTAACAAGGAAAACCAAGAAAGTAACTTGGATTATTATAAGAGCACAAACTGCAGAAACCAACCAGAAAAAGTTAAATTAGGTCTTATTATTGAAGCTGCAGGCAATAGATTTCATTCAGCAAACCCATTAAAGAAATGGGAACAATTAATTTACACTGCAAAAAGCAGGACTTAGCTAGGGAACTATGAAAAAAGTGAGATTCATTTATTTCACTCTTGAAAGGTGGAAATCCTCCATTTTAGCTGAAGGAGTTGGCCTTGCAGTTTAGCTGAGAAAACAAAACAATAAGACCCACTGATACCCACTCCATTCACCGTCAGATCATGAGAGTGTGTGGACACAGGCCTATTCTTTTTTGATGAAAGTCTAACCTTATTGGTTTAGGCTATTTTTTGCTGTGACTGGAGGGGCGTACGGATGTGGTTGTCAAGGTCTTACAGGAGGGGTTTGCAACACATGATATCCCTGATGTGGTCGTATCAGGCAATAGACCGAGGCGTGTTAATGTGTACTTCAACTAGCTTGCAGCCAATTCTGGATTTGAACAAGATACTGACAATTGAATGGGGACACCAAGTATGGGTCGGATACTTAAAAAATGTTGACTTTTGTACTGCATTGCTAAATTATCAATCCACTTCCCTCCAATGAGGTCTGTCAAAATCAGAATTTTGGATAGGCAGGAAGCTGAAGATATAGCTTCCTACCCTATCAAGGTCGTGACTCCACATTTGCACCCACAGGATCAACATGTATGTTCGAAGGAACGGCACAACAGGTCATGCACTAGAATAAACTTGATGTGGGGTTTGGTTGACGCAGTTGGACAAGGATAACAGGTCTGGATACAGGATGTTAACAAGAAAGGTATGGTCATTCAAGGAGCTGCAGACTACCAACAATCCTATATTGCTTGTCCAGCTAAAGGAACTGCAGGAACCTTATCTCATTGCAGATTAATCACCCGCTGCTGCTTTATTGGGATGAACCCAATGAGGAATGTCATAACCAAAGGGACTTTCAGACCTCACACAGTCACAAACAGAATCAAAGCCAAGAGGCTTCAAACCAGCAGTCTTCCAAGTCCAAAGAGAACACATGCCAGAAGAATTGTGTAAACTCCAGACTGCCTTAATTTGTGGACTCAAGGACTTGTGTCATTTAGGGAGATGGTGCAGTTGTAAGTGTGATGATATGCACAAATGCACATTAATAATAGAAAAATCCTTAGGGGAGATATTATATGAAAGTATAAGGATCTGAAATGGTTAATCCCGAGGATTGCCTTAAACAACACCTGCTAAGTTAATATCATACTGACCTGGTGGAAGAGCAGCTCAGGATGTTGAAGGAGTAAAACTTTCCATTCAGGTTCACCTCATAGTCTCTGTAACAATGTCTGTCACATCAGCGTAAGTTGTGCCTAATTGCTATCATGCAATAAATTACACTTTGTCTTAGGATCAGAGCGCCTCTTCTCATTAAATTAGCAAGTGTTTATACTTTAACATACTGGACAAGTGGGCCCTATAGATCCCTACCCTGTAGATGGTGGCAGAAAATCTACTCCATAGTGAGCAATATTACAGACAGCCACATGCAACATATTGGACAGTGGTGAGGATAGTTCATACAATACTTTACAGCCAATTCAATACTTTTGAAGTGTAGTCACCACTGTAATGTTGGCAATGCAGCATCCAGTATGCATGCAGCAAGCTCCTGCAAACAGCAATAACAATATCAGATTACCATTTTTTTGGTGATGTTGGTTGAGTGATAAATATCATCCAGGAGACCAGGGAGAGCGCCTCTGCACTGCTTTGAAACAGCGGCCATAGAAACTTCTATATCTGCCCGAGAAAGGATTTCAGATTAATGACTCATGTAAAAGCACGGTGGAAGTAATCAGTCTGTCAGTTGAGGATTTGTGCTCAGGTATCTGAAGTGAGACTTGAATGCAGGATCTGCTGATTCAGAAGTGAGGAGTGTGTTAAAAAAACACAGGTAAAAATCAATACTTCCTCATGTCTTATTAAATGGAGCAATGCCTCACTGAACTGGACTGCTCTTAGATAACTATGAATTAAATTGCCATGTCACTAACAAAGTAATTAGATTGGCTATCGGTTATGTCGAATCAACATTAGTCAAACATTCTTAAGCAAAGACCCATCTTCCAAGGGCAGGTTGCCAATGAAGTCACTGAATACAACAACGGGTTTGCATTACAAAACAAGACATTATGACCTCTGTGGTGTGCGTAGCTCTACAGGAAAGGAATCTATTCTGTCTGTCATACCCTACTTTCAGTTACTGTGTCACTTCGAGAGAAGTCACAGTGCAATGTTAACTTATGATCTTCTTTCATTATAGTTGATCTAATATTTATAATATTTAGGAAGACATTTAATTTCTCACCATTTATGCTCCACTTCTTGTATTTATTCATCAGATTTGCTGGCTGGGCCAGCGTGCATTGCGCATCCCTATTTGGTCTTGAGAAGGCAGTGATGAGTTGTCTTCTTGACTACAAATCATGGGAGGGCTAAGTCCTCACATAATGCAGTTAAGGAGCAAACTCCAGGTTTTTGACCCAGTGACACTGAAGGAACAGCAATGTATTTCCAAGTCAAGATATTGAGTGGCTTGGAGACGAAGCTGCAAATGCAGTTGTCTGCATGCATCTGCTGTTCTTGTTCTTCTAGGTGATAGAGCTCAGAGTTTTGGAAGGCATTGACAAAGGAGTCTTGGTGAGTTACTGCAGTGCAAAAAGTAGGTAGTACGTACTTCTGCTACGGTGTATCACTGGTCAAGGGAGAAAATGTTTAATGTGGTGGATGGGTGCCAAGCATATGGGCTACCTTGTCCTGTATGGTGTTGATCTTCTTGAATGTTGTTGGGGAGGTGCATTCATCCAGGAAATTGGGAGTATTCCATCACAATCCTGACTTGTGCCTTGTAGATGATAGAGATGCTTTGGGGAATCAGGAGACGAGTTATTTGCTGCAGGATTCCTAGCCTCTGGCCTGGTCTTATAGCTAATGTGTTTATAATGTTGGTTCAGATCTGTTTCTGGCCAATGATAATCCCTATGGTGTTGACAGTGGGGGCTTCATTTGCTTTAATGTCATTTAACTTGACGTAAAATGGCCAGATTCACTTTTGTTGGAGATGATCATTGCCTGATCCTTGTTTGACACACAAATACCTTATGATTATTCAGCCCAAGCTTGGATATTATCTAGTTCTTGCTGCATTGAATATGGACTGCTTCAGAATCTGAGGAGTCGTGAATGGTGTTGCACATCCTCACTTCTAACATAATGCTGGCTGGAAAGTCAATGATGGAGCAGCTGAAGATGGTGAGCCTTGGACACCGCCCTAAGAAACACTACCTGCAACAGATAGATCTTTAAGGGAAAATAGAAGTAAAGATTTCCCTTTTTGCTCTTTCTCTCCCACTTGTCACAGGCCCAGTCTGTTAGCTATATCAACAAGAACTTTACCAACTCCATCTGTAATGGTGCTACATATGTAATGGATATTAATGTGTCTCAGCCAAAATGGAGTCTTCAACATGGAGGACCACTGATTCCATGAATATGATCACTTGACCAATGCCTCAACTTTTGCACAAACCCCCCATTGTTACTGAGGAGGATTTTGCCTGGCTCAACACACCTGAGTAGGTGTGCCTTTGTTGTACCAAATCTGAGGCCCAGGACAGTGCCAGGGGAACTGCCCAGTTTGTTACACTTTAAATCATAGTTGGCATTACTGACAGACTGGCTTGTCTTTTTAAAATCGATCAATTTATTAGGTCTGGAGTCACCTGTACACCATACCAGGCATCTTCCTTCCTCAAGAGAACAATACTGAAACCTGTTTTTTGGTAATAATCAAGTAGTTACACATTCACTATTATTGATTATAGCTTTTATTGCAGATTTGGTTACGTGAATTTAAGTTTATCAATTGCGGTGACCAGATTTGAATTCCTACCTACAGGGCAGTCTAGAATTCTATATTACTGCACCAGCAACCAATTTACTATGCTACCATCCCTTATTATCCTGACTGACCTTGACCTTATCAACATATAAACCAAAAAAATGTACCATGGCATCATTCATCTGCCATAAGTCACAGAATGCTGTAATTCACAGTTGTATGGCACATCCTGTTTATCTTTAGCATTTTTTTTGCCTGAATATAAGGGTACGCTGCCTTCCTGTGAGAATAAGATAACTTCTTACGTTTAAATCAACAAATCTCTACATGCCTCATGTTCTCTGAGACAGCTAGCAGTCTCTGTGCAAACAGTTCGTGAACACAGATCTGTAATAAAAGTGATTTGAGATATTTGTCATTTCGGAACAAGCTCGAAGCATCCTCCAGATCACAAATGTTCACAAATCAGTTATTACTTAACATTTGCAGAACAAAAACAGGCCATAGGATCTACGCTGGTGTCTGTATTCTGCACCAACCTCCTTCTCTGTTTACTTCCTTAGGCTATCAGTATATCTCTCATTCCTTTATCGGTCATCTCTTATCTAGTTTCCAGTTAAATACATCCCTGCTCTTCGCCACAACCACCTGAAGTGATAGCGTGATGCACGTTCTCACCACTTAAAGTACTCTCCTCAGTTCAGTCTGTAGGGTAATGAAATCATGTTGTGTATGATAGATGGGACAGTGACAGTAGCAGTTATATGCTTGACTTCAAGAGAGAAGGAACAGTCTGTACTAGAGAGAGAGCGATTGCCTCACAGTAGAGCATGCATTATCATGTAAACAAGAAGAATGCTGCAGAGACCTACTGGTCTAAGGCAACAGTCACTCTTAGATAATATTCACCAGGCTACAAGTTATCATGCAATCCCTACAGTGCGGAAGGAGGCTATTTGGCCCATCAAGTCCACACCAACCCTCTGAGGAGCATCCCACCCAGACCCACCCTATCATTGTAACCCTGCATTTCTCATGACTAATCCACCTAGCCAGCACGTCTTTGGACGATGGGAGGAAACCAGAGGAAACCCACACAGACATGGGGAGAATGTGCAAACTCCACATAGACAGTCGCCCGAGGGTGGAATCACACCCGAGTCTCTAGCGCTGTGAGGCAGCAGTGCTAACCACTGAGCTACCGTGCCACTCCATCCAAATAGAATCCAGAAATAGAACCCAAATTGCTATGATGACCAGATCCCAGGCAAGGTTCCACAGATTATTAAGAGTGTCAGACAGATACCCTCAACCATTCAATTCCTGGGTGAGGAGAGTTGAATTCCCACCCCCCGCCCCCCTCTTCCTCATTCAGCAACTAGCTTGTTTGGTTAAACAAGGTTAATTTGAAAAATGATCCCTCCCTTGCAGATGCCTTTCTCCCAGATAAGATGAATTTACGTTTCAAAAGAAGCTAAATTAACCAGGCTTCCTTGAGTTAACAAAACAGTGAGTTTATTTGCTACTGAAAGCAAGAAGAAATAATAACACAATACAAGTAAACATAGATTAGGAATGAGAAGTGAGTCAGGAGAAAGATAAAATTTTAAAAATATATGGATGAGTCCCTGTGAGCGGTTCATGCAGAGTAAATAGTGGACTGTAATAAAACATCCCCATGAGCCAACAATTATTGAGCCTGGGAACTAGGAACATCAAACTGAATCTGATAAGTGAGCATGTGATTTTGGGATTCTTGACTTAGCGATAAATTGAAATTCTTTCACGCCTGTTTTCTTTGATGTTGGTTGGCTGGCAGCAATCAGGATGAAAGAACTCTCCTGTTGCCGTGTTTCCTTCTGACTGACTTACTGGCTAGTTGCATTCTAGCACTCGGAGAAAGAACATGTTTTTACCTGAAACACAGGGGTGACAAATGGGTTCTTCAGCTGTAATCTTCACAGCTCACTTGGGCTTGAATGGAAGCCAGTAAACAATGAGGCCTGAGTTCAATAGCGCACCTTCTTTCATAGCGCACCTCAACCAGAGTTGCTGCTGATTTTTAACCTTTTTTGTATATTCCTGGTAGGGCAAAGCACAAAACAATGTCTACAAGAAGTGGTTTCCAGTTGAGGAGGGTAGGCAGTCATCACTCATTAGGTCTTCCTGTCTCTCCCTGTTTGAAATTTCCCTGACACTTCACTGGCGTAACATTCCATGTGTCCCACACAAAACTGAAGTTACTTCTGCAGTTTCCTTTTTGTCTGTAGCAGTCCTTTTCCAAAATGTGTATTTTGTGATGGCAGAACAGATTGAGTGCTTTGTTAAATTATTGGACCGTATTTGATGATGGACAGGATGAATAGCCAAGGTCTTTTCCCCAGAATAAGGGAGTCCAAAACTAAATGGTATAGTTTAAGGTGAGAGGGGAAAGATTTAAAAGGGTCCTGAGTGGCAACATTTTCATGCAAAAGATGGTGTATGTATGGAATGACCTGTCAGACCAAGTGGTACAGGTGGGTACAATTACAATATTTAAAAGGCATCTGGATGGGTATATGAATAGGAAGGGTTTAGAGGGATATGGGCCAAATGCTGCTAAATGGGACTAGATTAATTTAAGATATCTGATCAGCATGGATGAGTTGGACTAAAGGATCTGTTTCTATGCTGTACATCTCTACAACTCTATGGTTCTATAAATAGATGAGGCATAAATTCACCTCATCAAGTGATCCCAAATTACAGCTGTTAGCAGTCTGTGCTACATTCAGTTTTGCAGTTGGAAGCTTTGCTGAACTCATGTGGACTACACAAAGCACAGGTTAGGTTCAGCATTTGGAGTCATGGCTTTTGGATTGAGGAATGTCAGTTTGAAAGTGGTGAGTTTATGTATACGTCAGGATTGGCTGCAGAGCAGCTGCACTACCTAGCCAAGTCACACTATGAATTAACTAAAGAATTGGGTGGCGTGGTGGCACAGTGGTTAGCACTGCTGCCTCACAATGCTAGCACCTGAGTTCAGTTCCACCCTCTGCCACGGTCTGTGTGGAGTTTGCACATTCTTCCTGTGTCTGCATTGGTTTCCTCCAGGTGCTCCGGTTACCTCCCACAGTCCAAAGATATGCAGATTAGGTAGATTGGCTGTGCTAAATTGCCCATAGTGTTCAGGGATGTGTAGATTAGATATGTTTAGCCATGGGAAATGCACGGCTACAGGGCAAGGATAGCGAGATGGGCCCACATGGGATGCTGTTCAGAGGGTCAATGTGGACTTGTTGGGCCGAGGGCCTGTTTCCACACTGTTGGGATTCTACAGTTAAATCTCCCATAACACTGATAAACTCTGTGGGATATGCAAAATCTAGAAGATAGGAGTCATAAGAAAGCCAACTGTTCCACTCTAAATATTCAAGGTTATAATGCAACCACATGGTCTGCCTGGTCAGTACATTGCAACCTGCTTCTAAAGACGGGCCAGTAGAAGAGACAATAGTTGTTTCTTATTGTAGGATTCTTCAGAGCCAGTAACTTGTTGGAAATCTTTGCAACCAAGTGTTTCTACCTGGGTTAGATAAATTCAGATAAAGTAAGGCAGGGGAATGGCTGATGGATCATAAACACCACATTGAGGTTCTGTCTTGTAAGTTCTTTATCACATCTAATATCTGAAAATTTTCTTCAAACTGGGGACAGCTCATTCAAAACTCCAAGTGTCTGACACCAAATTTCTAACAACTTGCCTTGGGAAAAGTTGATGAGCAGAGGGATCTGGGAGTTCAGGTCCATTGTACCCTGAAGGTGGCTGCACAGGTGGATAGAGTGGTCAAGAAGGCATATGGTATGCTTGCCTTCATCGGACGGGGTATTGAGTATAAGAGCTGGCAGGTCATGTTAAAATTGTACAAGACTTTGGTTCGGCCGCAATTAGAATACTGTGTACAGTGCTGGTCGCCACATTACCAAAAGGATGTGGAAGCTTTGGAGAGGGTACAGAGAAGGATAATGAGGATGTTGCCTGGTATGGAAGGTGCTAGCTATGAAGAGAGGTTGAGTAGGTTAGGATTGTTTTCATTGGAAAAAAGGAGATTGAAGGGGGACCTGATTGAGGTCTTCAAAATCATGAAGGGTATAGACAGGGTTGATAGAGATAAGCTTTTTCCCAGGGTGAGGGATTCAATAACGAGGGGTCACGCGTTCAAGGTGAGAGGAGAAAAGTTTAAGGGGGATACACGCGGAAAGTACTTTACACAGAGGGTGGTAGGTGCCTGGAACGCGTTGCCAGCAGAGGTAGTAGAGGCAGGCACGGTAGATTCATTTAAGGTGCGTCTGGACAGATGCATGAGTAGGTGGGGAGCAGAGAGATACAGATCCTTAGGAATTGGGCGATAGGTTTAGACAGTGGATTTGGATCAGCACAGGCTTGGAGGGCCGAAGGGCCTGTTCCTGGGCTGTAAGTTTTCTTTGTTCTTTGTTCTTTGTTAATTCTTTTTCCGGTTCACTTGCTGAAAATAACTCAGAAACTGCCATTTAGATTAGGCTAATTAGGAGATTTTGTAGCTTATATCTTCATTCCACAGAAAAGCTTCATACCAGAATGTTCATGCTGGAACCTGTGAAAAATAAAAATGACGGCATAAAACAGTTCTATCAGATCTGTCACAGATAAGAGTTGGCATGTCACAGTTGGCTGCAATCTTAACAGCAATTACTGGTGTAACACTGGTGGAGCTGGAGGAACACAGCAGGCCAGGAAGCATCAGAGGAGCAAGAAAGCTGACGTTTCGGGTCGGGACCTGAAACGTCAGCTTTCCTGCTCCTCTGATGCCGCCTGTCCTGCTGTGTTCCTCTAGCTGCACACTGTGTTATCTCTGACTCCAGCATCTGCAGTTCTTACGATCTGTGAACAATTGCTGGTGCATTGGTTTGAATGAATTAATGGGACATGGGTGTTGAGCCAATTATAATTGAGCCTGGAATTAGGAACAGTAAGCTGAATCTAAAGGAGAATAGACAGCTTGTCCCCTACCATCTATGCCTGGCAGGCTGCAGATTGAGTTGCACAATCTGGGCAGACAATCTCCTGATGGCAAAGCATTATGGCCCACAGCACTAATAAACTACATGAAGCAAACAGACAGAAGTGAGTTCCAGCACCTTTATTATCATAGAATATCTCCATGAGTGTCACCTAAAAGTGCTCATCTAAGTCTCGAATCCAGAACAAGCAAGGAGGTATTCTGACAGACAACAAAAAGCTTGCTCAAAGAGACAGCCATTACCTTAAACAAGGAAGAGAAAGAGTGGGCAGAGGGATTTATGAAAGGAATTAAGAGTTTTGGGCTTTAGTGGCTGATGGTGTGGCCGACAATGGAGGCATAAAGGAATTGGAAGATATTCAAGAGGCCTGAATTGGAGCAGCACAGAGATCCCTCTAGGTCATGGAGTTCAGAGAAGATTACAGCGATGGTAGAAGCCAGACCCTACTGTGTCAAGCAGGAAAATGCCGCCTGAATGAAAGGAGGAAGGCAATATGATAAGAAATGGAGACACAGCAGCCAATGAAAGTTCGCGCAGAGTGTAACACTTATTGCTGGTATTTAGCATTTATCATTGCACTGGAATGACAAACTGGTCAAAAGGAGCAGCAAGGAGTACCAGAAAATATAAGATCCAGAGCAAAATCACATGGGAATGGGGAGAGTGAAAAGCAAGGGCAGCCCTTTTGTGCTTCCTAGGTATTTTATCAAGATCTTGTGCTGCAGTGTTAATGTCCCTACCTCTGAAGCAGAAGGATATAGATTCAAGTCCCAATCTAGGACTTGATGGCTACAGAAGGTATGTGCAAAATACAGCCCAAAATGTCAGTGAGCAACTTGCAAATCATTCCAATGACAGGCGGTAAGCGCAGAAGAGATTTGCAGTTAGCCATGTGATACAGAGAAATTGTAGGAGCTCCCATCACTCTCCAAAGCCCTGAATTGTAATGTGCACGCAAAAGTGCATGTTGCAACAACAACTTGGCCTCCTTGGCAGCTGGAGGTTGGCTAGATGCCTGGTATGGATCAGATTGGTGCCAACTGAATGGGGTTCAGGCCCTGTTCTGGCTGGCATGGAGGTGGCAACGCTGCTGGCCATCCTTCTGTTGTGCAGAGAGCTGACTAAGACAATTCATTCTTGTGCATGAAGTTGAAAGCAGTTTAAAAATAAAAGTAAAACCCCCAGAGCATCGGCATATTTGACCGATTCCAAGAACAATTTACTTTTAACGTCATAAAATGTCCCACGGTGTTTCACAGGAGCGTTATCAAACAGAGCCAAATAAAGTGATATCAGGATAGATGAGCAAAAGTTTACTCAGAGATGATTCTTAAGGAGCATCTTAAAATAGGAGAGAGATATGCAGAGGTTCAGGAAGGGAATGATATGGCTGATGGCCATGACAATTGATTGGTGCTCAGAGCAACAATGGAAGAACATCTGTCTAATTCTAGAAAGGCGAAAAGTTAGCAACCTACCATATAGCAATAGTGATAACATCAGCATCACTCTTTCCAAGCAGAAGGCTTAGCTATTAATGGCCCAGTGACCATTTCTACTGTTACACAAACTCACTTTCCACTGATCCTGTGCTAATGCACTCTTTCAATATTCCCATTTTCCAAAATAAAACTCTCTAATTGTCCAGCACTTTGAAATGAGGTCAGTTCCAAATGTGGATCAAAGCTGACAATGAATATTCAGTGCCCCTGTGCCATTAAAGAGTTAGCCAAACAGCATTCCTGACACTTTATATATTTGAATCCAGGATTCGTAAAGGTATTGTACAAATAAAATACAGTATTACACATAGTTTTGGCAGCTCGGATTTGTGCCTGTTAAATAATTTGTTAAATATCTGATACTGACTTCTGCAGACACAGCAATGTTTTATATGAGCTGTTCCAGTAGGAAATATCCCTGCAGACATATTTCTGTCAACAGCCCTGAACACTTCTGCCAATTTAATTATTTATAACTATGCATGCAAACCAGAATCATTGACCTGACAATTACTTAGCCTTGTGGAAGCTATAGATCGAATTGCAAATACAGGAAGTTCTTCACTTTGACATTTTGTGTGTGGATGCCTCTTTTCGTTCTCCCTGAATTCTCCTCAGAAATTACAGGCTCCATTTCCCAGTCCAAAGGCATATAACTAAATTACATTTTGTAACAGTTTCTTACTGCAATGCAAAACTGTTCACTTGGAGGTCAAATACCAAAAAGTCCTCCTTTTTATCAATTTAGATTATTATCTTATTCCTCTTAAAAACGACGATTGAATTTGACTCCACCACATTCTCAGGCAGAACATTCCAGATCCTAACCTTTTATAGAGTCATAGAGATGTACAGCACAGAAACAGATCCTTCGGTCCAACTTGTCCATGACAACCAGATATTCTAAATAAATCTAGTCCCATTTGCCAGCATTTGGCCTGTATCTCTCGACACCCTTCCTGTTCATGTACCCATCCAGATGCCTTTTAAATATTGTAATTGTACCTGCCTTCACCACTTCCTCTGGCAGCTGATTCCATACACACACCACCCTCTGTGTGAAAAAGTTGTCCCTTAAGTCCCTTTTAAATCTATCCCCACTCACCTTAAACCTATGCCCTCTAGTTTTGGACTCTCCCACCCTGGGGAAAAGAGTTTATCTATTTACCCTATCCATACCCCTCATGATTTTGTAAACCTCTGCAAGGTCACCCCTCAGCCTCCGACATTCCAGGGAAAATAGCCCAAGCCTATTCAGCCCCTCCCTATTGCTCAAACCCTCCAACCCTGCAGCCCAATGGCATCAATGTGGATTTCACAAGCTTCAAAATCTCTCCTCTCCCAACCGCATCCCAAAACCAGCCCAGCTCATCTCCACCTCCCTAACCTGTTTTTCCTCTCACCTCAAGCCACACCCCCATCTCCTATCTACTAACCTCATCCCGCCCCCTTGACCTGTCCGTCTTCCCTGGACTGACCTATCTCCTCCTCACCCCCCTACTTACACTCACCTTTACTGGCTCCATCCCCGCCCCTTCGACTTGTCTGCCTCCTCTCCACCTATCCTCTCCTCTATCCATCCTCTATCCGCCTCCCCCTCTCTCCCTATTTATTTCAGAACCCTCTTCCCCTCCCCCATTTCTGAAGAAGGGTTTCGGCCCGAAACGTCAAGTTTTCCTGCTCCTATGATGCTGCTTGACCTGCTGTGTTCATCCAGCCCCATGCTTGTTATCTCGGATCCTCCAGCATCTGCAGTACCTTTTATCCCTTAACCCTGGCAACATCCTTGTTAATCTTTTCTGAACCTTTTCAAGTTTCACAATGTCCTTCCTATAGCAGGGAGACAAGAATATTGCATGCAATATTCCAAAAGTGGCCTAACTAATGTCCTGTACAGCCACAACATGACCTCCCAACTCCTTGTGGTGTTAACAAGTTTTTTTCATGTATTGCCATTGGCGCTTTGCCAATAACTTTAAATCAGTGCCTTCTGCTTCTCCACTCATCAACCAAAGGGTGCAATATGATCAGATCTAGCTTGTAAAAAGAAGGCGGTCCAAACGCATATCAGTGAATACCAACAATCTTTATTAAATGTAACTATATACATTTACATACGTCCATGAAGTGGTATGAGATGACAACTCTGGGGCCTTACGCACTCAAGTCCCACTTCCAAGTGACCTGATGTCCTGGTGGTACAGTTCTTAACAGAGAACACAGTAACAATTATTCGGATTAAGGCATAGTTAACCATTTACTCCATAATGGGGACAGTTTCTCCCTATCTTTTCTGCCCAACTCCTCAGGAGTTTGAACACTTCTATCAAATCCCTTCCTGATCTTCTCTTCTTTAAGGCAAACACCTCCATTTTATTCATGTGACTGAAGTCTCTCATCCTCGAAGGAATTTTTTCTGCACCCTCTCTAATGTTCCCCTGTCGTTGACACTAGTCATGGCCATGTCTAGGAAGATCACTTTGGCATTTTAAAAGTGCAGTGTTAGCAGTGCAACATAGTCTGACTTGGTAATCCCAAAGATTTTCACCTGCTGATGCCATGCACTAGGCATAATTTTCTATCCATACAGATTGATACAGCACAGAGGGTGACCATTTGAACCATTATGCTCTACTTGTTATTTTGAAGCACTATCCAGTTAGATTCATTCTTCTACTGATGCATTATATCCCTTACCAACAATGACAATGGTGTACTCAGCCCTGTTGACTCTACACAATTCTTGTTACCAACCTCTGGGTGGTTAGGGCCAAAATTAGGAGAGTTCACACATTGACTCAAATATCTCACGGCATCGGGTCAAATATAGAACTTGGAACATAGAACAGTACAGCACAGTACAGGCCCTTCAGCCCACGATGTTGTGCTGAACTGTAACGCTAAACCTAAGGTCTATCTAACCTCCACCCAAACCTTATACTATCATCCATATGCCTGTCTAATAGCCACTTAAATGCCACTAATGAGGCTGTCTCCACTACCCTCTCCTGCAATGCATTCCACACCCCTACCACTCTCTGAGTAAAGAACCTACCTCTGATGTCTCCCCTATATCTACCTCCACTCACTTTAAAACTATGCCCCCTCGTAATAGCTACCTCCACCCTCGGAAAAAGTCTCTGCCTGTCCACTCTATCTATACCTCTGATCATCTTGTACACCTGTATCATCCTTCGACGTTCTAAAGAGAAAAGCCCTATCGCGCTCAACCTTTCTTTGTAAGACCTTCCCACCATTCCAGGTAACATCCTGGTAAATCTCCTCTGCACCATTTCCAAAGCTTCCACATCTTTCCTGTAATGAGGCGACCAGAACTGGACACAATACTCCAGATGTGGCCGAACCAGGGTTTTGTATAGCTGGAGCATAACTTCACGGCTCTTGAACTCAATCCCTCTATTAATGAAAGCTAACACACCATACGCCTTTTTAACAACTCTATCCACCTGGGTGGCAGCTTTCAGGGAACTGTGGACATGAACCCCAAGATCCCTTTGCTCCTCCACACTGCCAAGAATCTTTCCGTTAACCCTGTATTCTGCTTTCAAGTTTGTCCTTCCAAATGAATCACCTCACAGTTTTCAGGGTTAAACTCCATCTGCCACTTCTCAGCCCATCTCTGCATCCTATAAATGTCCCTTTGTAACCTAGAACAGCCCTCCACACTATCCACAACTCGACCCACCTTTGTCTCGTCCACAAAGTTACTAATCCACCTTTCCACTCCTACATCCAAATCATTTACAATAATCACAAATAGAAGAGGACCAGAACAGATCCTTGTAGTACACAACTCATAACTGAGCACCATGTTGAATATTTTCCATCCATTACCACCCTTTGTCTTCTCAGGGTCAGCCAATTTTGAATCTAATCTGCCACATTTCCCCCTATCCCATGCCTCCTTACTTTCTGCATGAGCCTACCATAGGGAACCTTATCAAATGCCTTACTTAAATCCATGTATACCACATCCACTGCTGTACCTTCATCCACGTGTTTGGTCACCTCTTCAAAGAATTCAATAAGGTTTGTGAGGCATGATCAACCCATCACAAATCCATGCTGACTATCACGAATCAAACTGTGCCTATCCAAGTGATCATAAATCCTATCTCTCAGAGCCCTTTCCAATAATTTGCCCACCACTGAAGTAAGACTAACTGGCCTGTAATTTCTGGGGTTATCCCTACTCCCTTTTTTGAACAAGAGAATGACATTTGCCACTCTCCAATATTCCGGCACTATATCCGTAGACAGTGAGGGCGAAAAGATCTTCGTCGAAGGCCCTGCAATCTCTTCCCTCGCTTCCCATAGAATCCTTGGATAAATCCCATCAGGCCCAGGGTATTTATCCATCTTCAAGTTCCACAAAATTCCTAATACATCTTCCTTACTAACATCCACCTCTTTTAGCCTACCAGCCTGTTTCACCCTGTCCTCCTCTCCAACTAGGTCCCTCTCAGTTGTGAATACCGAAGAAAAGTATTCATTAAGGACCTCTCCTATCTCTTTAGGCTCTGTGCACAAATTCCCTTTACAATCCTTGATCGGCCCTACCCGTACTCTGGCCATTCTCTTATTCTTCACGTACGTGTAAAAAGCCTTGGAGTTTTCCTTGATCCTATCTGCCAAGGCTTTCTCATGCCCCCTAATAGCTCTCCTAAGCCCTTTCTTCAGTTATTACCTGGCTAACTTGTATCCCTCTAGAGTCTTTTCCAATCTTTGTTTCCTAAATCTTATATAAGCATCCTTCCTCCTCTTAATTAGTCGTTCGACCTCTCTCAAGAACCAAGACTCCCTCACTCAACCGCATCTTCCCTGCCTGCTAGGGACAAACATTTCGATCACAATCAGTATGCTGTCCTTAAACCATCTCCACATTTTAATAGTGCTCTTCCATGACAGCATCTGTTCCCATTTTATGTTACCCAGTTCTTGCCTAACAGAATTATAATTACCCTTCCCCCAATTATAAATCTTACCCTGCTGTATGTACCTATCCTTTTGCATGACCATGGTAAAAGCAACAGAGTTATGATCGCTGATAGGTACTGCAGATGCTGGAGAATCCGAGATAACAAAGTGTGGAGCTGGATGAACACAGCAGGCCAAGCAGCATCATAGGAGCAGGAAAGCTTGACGTTTCAGGCCTGATCCGATGATGCTGCTTGGCCTGCTGTGTTCATCCAGCTCCACACCTTGTTATCGCGGATTCTCCAGCATCTGCAGTACCTATTAACTCTGATACAATTTTAACCCCACTGCGAAGCCTCTTCTAAGGATGCCTACCCTGAAGAAGTTACCCTCCTCCCTCCGGACAAACCTCAGGGGATCTCTCTCCCACTGCAACTCTCTCATAATCTCTTCGGCCTTGAAACTGCTTGACCATGTCCTGAAGCAAACCAGGTTTCCCCTCCACCCACATATCAACGAATACCGCTCACGCTTGGATATTGAGCAGTTTTTCCGCTGCCTCCGCCTCCATCCCCGCCTCTTTGACTTGTCTGTCTCCTCTCCACCTATCCTCTCCTCTATCCATCTTCTATCCGCCTCCCCCTCGCTCCCTATTTATTTCAGAACCCTCTTCCCCTCCCCCATTTCTGATGAAGGGTCTAGGCCTGAAACGTCAAGCTTTCCTGCTCCTATGATGCTGCTTGGCCTGCTGTGTTCATCCAGCTCCACACCTTGTTATCAGAGTTATGATCGCTACTGCCAAAATGCTCTCCTACCAACAGGTCTAACACTTGGCCTGGTTCATTGCCAAGCACCAAATCCAAAGTGGCCTCTCCTCGTGTTGGGCTATCTACGTATTGTGTCAGGAATCCTTCCTGAAAGCACTGGACAAAATCCGCTCCATCTAAACTATTACAACTAAAAAGTTTCCAATCAATATTTGGAAAGTTGAAGTCACCCATGACTCCAACCCTGTGACTTCTGCACCTTTCCAGCATCTGCCTCCCAATTCGCTCCTCCACTTCTCTGCAACTATTAGGGCGTCTGTAAAAAACTCCCAACAAAGTGACTGCTCCTTTCTTGTTCTTGACCTCAACCCAAAGTGACTCTGTAGACATATCATTCTCGAACTGCCTTTCAGTAGCTGCTATACTAGCCCTGACTAGCAATGCCACTCCCCCACCTCTTTTACCACCCTCCCTATTTCTTTTAAGGCATCTAAATCCCGGAACTTCCAACAACCATTCGTCTCCCTGAGTTACTCAAGTTTCTGTAATGGCCACAACATCATAGTTCCAAATATGGGCACGGAAACCTGTTGATTATCACATACCCACTCTGGCCCACACTCTCAGCTGATGAATCAGTGTTCCTCCAACAAACAGTAATTTGGAGAAAGCACTGAGGGTAGTAAGGGTGCAATACTCTGCTGGGAGACTGCAATGTCCATCACCAAGAGTGGCGTGGCGGCACCATTACTGATTGGGCTGGTCATGTTCTAAAGGACATAGCCGCTAAACTGGGTCTGTGCCAAGTGGTGAGGGAACAAACAACAGAGAAATATACTTGATCTCATCCTCACCAATCTCCCTTCTGCAGCTGTATCTGTTTGTGACTGTATCAGTAAGAGTGACCTCCGCATAGTCCTTATGGAGATAATGTTCTGCCTTCACATTGCAAATACCATCTACTGTGTTGTGTGGCACGGCCACGGTCTGAAATTGGATAGATTTCAAACCGATCTAGCGGGACTGGGAGTCCATGAAGTGCTGTGGGCCATTAGCAGCAGCAGAATTGTACTCCCAAAACAGTCTGCAAACTCATAGCCTGGCATGTCCCCGCACTCTACCAATACCATCAAGCCAGGGAAACACCCTGGTTGAATGAAGAGTGCACGAGGGTGCTTTCTGCTGAGTCTCTGAGGTAGTGGGAATGGCCCTTGACTAAAAATTCAGAACACTCAGTGCTAGTGTTGTGGGAGTAGGTTCGAATCCTGCCATAGCCGTTGGTGAAATTTGAATTCAAGGAAATCTGGAATTAAAAGCTAGACCATGTGACCATTTCCAATTGTCATAAAAACACAGCTGATTTTTTTTGGTTTGACTTATTATGGTCACATGTACTGAGGTACAGTGAAAAGTGTTCTCTTAGGTGTTTTAGAGACAGATTGTATTATACAAGTGCATCAGGGTAACAGAACAGAATGCAGGATACAATGTTACAGCTGCCGAGAAGGTTCAGTGATGTTCTTTAAGGAAGGAAATTTGCTGTCCTTCTCTGGCCTGGCCTACGTGTGTCTCCAAACGGACAGCAACTGGCTGAACTGCTGTCTCAAATGGCTGTGAGTGATAGCCAGGGTCTATCACCTGATCAGATAATCAATAGTCCAGCCACATCCAGTCGTGAATGGTGGTGGACAATTAAACAACTCACTGGAGGAGGAGTCTCCACAAATATACCTATCTTCAATGTGGGGACACCCAGTACAAAAGATAAGGCTGAAGTATTTGCAACAATCTTCAGCCAGAAGTGCTGAGTGGATCATTCATCACAGCCTCCTCCAGTGGTGCCCAGTATCACAGATGTTAGTCTTCAGCCAATTTAACTCGCTCTTCATGTTATCCAGAATTGGTTGAAGGCACTGAATAGTACAAAGGTCATGGCTGTGGTCCCTGACAACATTCTGGCAAGTGTACTGAAGACTTGTGCTTCAGATATTGCTTCACCCCTAGCCAAGTTGTTCCAGTACAGCTACAACACTGGCATCTACCCAACAATGTACAAAAGTCCCCACATATTTCCTCTGCACAAAAATGAAGACAAATCCAACCCAGCCAATTATTGCCCCATCAGTTTACTCTTGATCATCAGTAAAGTGATGGAAAGTTCATCTACAGTGCTATCAAAAAACACCCACTTAGCAACAAGCTGCTCACTGATGCCCACTTTAGGCTCTGCCTGGGCCACTCAGCTCCTGACCTCATTACAGCCTTTCTTTCTTCAAACATAGGCAAAAGAGCTGAATTGCAAAGGAGAGGTGAGAGTGACAGCCTTTGACAGCAAAGCCACATTGATCAAATGTGGTAACAAGGAGTCCTAGGGAACCCTGAGTCAATGGCAATTATGATGAAAGCCCTCCATTAGCTGGAGTCATTCCTGGCACATGGGAAGATTGGTTGTGGTTGTTGGAGGTCAATCAACTCAGCTCCAGGACGTCTCTGCGGGATCATATGCCCAGCCATCTTCAGCTGCTTCATCAAGGACCTTAACTCCAACATAAGATCAGAGGTGGGGATGTTCACTGAAGATTGCCCAATTTTTAGCAGCATTTGTAATTCCTCAGACACTGAAGCAGTCCATCCACAAAAGCAGCAATTCATGGACAATATCCAGGCTTGGGTTAACAAGTGACAACCAATAGCCACTTCACGCAAGTGCCAGGCAAATACCGTATCTAAAAAGAGAGACAATAACCAATGCTCCTTGACACTCAATGGCATTACCATCATTGAATTCCACACAATGAACATCTTGAATTAGCATGGGCCAGAAACTGTAACTGAACTGGACTAGCTATATAAATACAATGGCTCACCAGCAGGTCAGAAGCTAGGAATCCTGTAGTGAGTAACTCACTTCCTAATTCCCTAACGCATGTCCACCATCTGCCAGGCTCAATTCAGGAATGTGATCAAATACTATCCACTTCCTGGATGCGTGCTGTTTCAGCAACATTCAAGAAGCTTGACACAACCAGGATAAAGCAGTCCGTTTGACTGGAGCTATAATTGGTCAATCCCTCCATCGCTGAGGCTCAGTAGTGGCAACGTATATCATCTACAAGGTGCACTGCAGAAATTCACCAAAGATCCTTAATCAGCATCTTGCAAACCCAGGGGATACAAAAGTTTGAAAACATGTACCATCAGATTCAAGAACAGCTTCTTCCCCACTGTTATCAGACTTTTGAACAGACGTCTCATATATTAGAGATAGTGAGAACTGCCGATGCTGGAGTCAGAGATAACACAATGTGGAGCTAGAGGAACACAGCAGACATGAAAGCATCAGAGGAGCAGCAAAGCTGATGTTTCGGGTCAGGACCTCTCATATATTAGACTTGCTGTTTCTCTGCACCTTCTCTGTAAACGTGACACTATATTCTGCATTCTGTGCTATTACCCCAATGTACCTATGTAAGGTATGATTTGTTTGGATAGCACGTAAAACTTTTCACTGTATTTCTGTACATGTGACAATAATAAATCAAATCAAATCACTCCCACTTAGAAGGATAAGGGCAATAGATACATGGGAACAACATCATGTTCCCCTCTAAGCCACTCACCATCCTGACTTGGAAATATATTGCCATTTCTTCACTGTTGCACCGATTCAAGAAGGCAGCTCACCATACCTTCTCAATCTCAGCTAGGCTTGGGTGTTAACCATTAGCTCCAGCTAATGACACTCACATCCCATGAATTATTTTCTGTGGAAATGTTGCTTAACACTGCACTGTAATGGCATTGAATTACAGCTTACACTGTGTATCAATGAACCACCTTCTTTTCACATTTAGTTTCACAGCACAGTAAAGGTCATTTGTCCAACTGGTCTATGCTATAATTTATTTGCCACATGAGCTTCCTCGCACACTACTTCATCTCACCCTGTCAGCATATCCTTCATTCCTTTCTCCCTCGTGTCTTTATTCAGCATCTCAATAAATGCCATTCATGTGTTATCAAATTCCACCTACTACTTATGCACTGAGTAAAGAGGTTTTCCCTGATCCACGATTGGATTTATTAATGACTGAAAGATACTTGCAGCCCTTAGTTTTGATCTCTCCATCAGGTGGAGATCTGTTCCATACATTTATTCCGATCAAATCCCCTCATAAACATAGAGACCTCTACCAGGTTACCCCTCAGCTTTCGAGAGAAAAAAAACACTGCCTCTCCTAAGATAGATGTGTTCTTAGTTTGTGCTCATTTGAAATTGACTAGTATTGGCTTTTATCCCCTTCATCTCAAAATTTCTTAACCTTCTTCGCTTTTACATCATTGTCCATGCATTCTCAAACCAGGCATTTTTCTATATAGAAATATTGAACAACTTGAAAAACACTGAAAACTTTTAAGAACTTTTCGGGAAAAGCTAATCATATAAGCAAGATCAAAAGGCATGAAGGATGAAACGGTGTCAATAGAGAAAATTGTCTTGTAATAGTTAAATGGATCAGTGTGCTAGGCTGCTGCTGCTCCTTGCCAGCAGAGCTGCTGCCATGGTGTATTATTACACTTACCTATCTTGTGCCATTCACTATAGATCATCTACACCCGCTCTGTGATATCCATCATCTAAATACGTGGCTCAGCTCCACTTCCTGCTGCATTCAACTTTGCCCTGTAGAAGGTATCTCTTTAGTTTTTTACCCCTATCAATCGACCAAAATACTGACATTCCATTTTCTGGATGTCACTTTTTAGGATTTCTTTTTCCTCTTCCAATTTCAAACGCCTTTCCACTTGTCTTATGCCTGTATGCATTTTTAGCCTATGTCTTAGCATTCATATTTTAACGACTTCTATTTTCTTACTTTGATCTTTGTGCAGATTTCTGAGGCAAATGGGGAGTGCAGCATCCTTTGAGAGTTTTGCTTGTTACAAGTTTGAGTTTTCTTGTTGACGCATCGTCCATCTTCCCTTCTGGCTATATCTATCCTTGTTTTGACTTTGATATTGTGACCGAAATAGACAAATGATGTACTTGTTCCATTTTGATACCAGCCACTTCAATTTTCAGTCTCATTTATTCCAGCACTGTGCCACCAATTTTTACCCATGGAAGCACAGCTAACAGTGAATATCTATTGTGTGTATACATTGAGTAATTTTGACAGTAGCATGCAGCCCTGTGGGCTATCATGGATAGGATTATTGTTGTGATAGCCTGTCCAAAAGTAGGGTTCTTTTGGAAAATCAATTCACAGATCAAAACCCTGTGAATGGGATAAAATAAAAAAAACTTCAGTATTACAAATGCTCATTGAGTCAAAATGTTACTCCACATAAATTAGCATGGCATTTCTACTCAATAGGAGTAGTATTTAAGGTCATCAGCAAGTTAAGCATACACTGAAGTGGATACTCTGAAATAGTGTTCACACCATACCCTGTCCATGTCTTGTGTCATTTAATCACTTAATACATCATATTAATTAATGGTTATTTTGAGTGACACAATGTTTGTCAAAGTCAGAAGTCACAGAGCACCAGGTTATAGTTCAACAGATTTATTTGGAATCACAAGCTTTCGGAGTTCTGAAAGTGTGTGAATTCAAATAAATCTGTTGGACCATAACCTGGTGTCATGTGACTTCTGACTTTGTCCAACCCAGTCCAACACTGGCACCTCCACACAATGGGTCAATCAGGAACATTCTGTTAGACACACTCTACTGCTTCTCCTTTAGTTTTCCCATTGCCTCCTCTCACATGACATTAGGCAGTGAAGCTGCACTATAAGTCTCAGAAGGAAATTCTGTGGATAGTTTTAATGAAAAGGCAATGTGAGCACAAAACAGGATTGGCTTCCTCTACTTTTGCCAACATTCTGGTCAAGCTCGCTCCATGGGGTAGAACTATATCGCAGCAATGATTTAACCAAACTGTTTTGGGAATGTGAGAAGGTACCGATAAAATTCTTACTTCATAAAGTGGTTTCATTGAAGGAATTTGGATGAAAGTTACTGCTAGATTAGACAGCATCAGATCAAACGGTGCCGGATTTTACAGCTGCAAATGGATTGGTAATATGCACCTCCTCATTGGCCCTCCACCCTCCCCACACACTTTGTGTAAGATAAGACAAGATGTTGTGGAGTTGGCAATGGCATTACAGAATGTAGTTGGGTGAGGGAAGCAGATGCCAGACTGCCATTTTGAGGCATCTAAATAAGAAACCATTGGGCTTGTCAAAGAGCCAATTGTATGCATTTCCACATTTTGGTCATCAGGCAGGAAAAGTTTGGAGTGTGAGATGGCAGGAACAAGGAGGTGACACACAGTGCCACTGGGACCACGACTGAATGCAGCATCAAGGTTCCACTGGAGAAGCTGGCAGCAAATTTTATGCTTTTTCCACTTTGTTTACTCTTTTATTTTTGAAACTGACAGAAGAGATAAGGAGGGAGTGAGAAGGCTTTAAATTGGCAGTCACAACCAACTTCAGCTCTCCTGCTTGACGTATTCAAAGTCAAAAATCACGTGACACCAGGTTATAGTCCAACAGGTTTGTTTGAAACCACAAGCTTTCGGAGCGTAGTCCCTTTGACTTAGGCACCTGATTGGGTCATAGAGCCTCCCCCCCACCACAGGGTGGGGAAAAAAATGGTGAAGTTGATCCCTTTGAGTTTTTAGGAGGCTGGATGACGGGTAGCTGACCAGGAGAGCTTTGGAATTGTCAATTTAACTCTGACTAGAGAGGTTGTGGCAATGGAACCAAAGAGAACAATATTTAATTGGACAAAATTTCTACTCGTCTTGCATTCAATGTCAGAGAAGCAGCCTTGCAAACGAGAAAAAATTGAGGGTTCAACAGAGGAACAAGTTAGTTAAGAAAGAAGCAGGTGAGAGTGAGATTGGCATGTGGACTCCCACCCAATTGACTAAAAGTGGAGAATGAATTGGATTTTATTTAGACTCTGCCATACAGGGGATGCTTACATTGAAAGTGCAATCCAGCTTTTAAAAGTGCAAAGTTATTCATTAAAATACTGCAATCTGTTGTAACTTTGAAAAAGAAATCTGCAGAGAGATATAGAAGCAGCTACTAAGCTAAAACTTAAGCACATTTTAGTGACTGTGACAGAGGGTTTGGAAATGTTTGTCTCTATACTTCACACCTAGAAATATATGTCTCCCTGGTTGTGAGCCAGATTAAGTCAAACAAGATCAAATATAGAAAAATGCATTGGCCACATTAGTCCTGTTCTACAGTTCATTGAATGCAATTGGGCTTTTAAAACAGCTTCAAGGAACTAGAAAGTAACATTAAGTCTGATGCAACTCTTGTAGCAACAGGCTTATACTCCGTTCCAAACACTGACCTGTTATGTGAACTCAGGCTTTCCCTGCACCTCTAACTCACTTCCTAACCTGCTTTTCATGTTATTTAATATTAATATTACAGAGAGGAGCCGAGCGTGGATTCTTCTTTCAACATAGAATGAGGCAATACAATTTTGCTCCTTAATTAGTGTCCGGCAAACAATGTACAGCTTCGTTATGTGAAACCTTTGAGAATGGGCTTTCATTTGAAGCCTATTAATTACAGAGAACATCTAAAATGTCCCTTGTAATTCATTAAAATTCCACAAGAGC
The DNA here is from genome assembly GCA_024137785.1 of Ginglymostoma cirratum. Lineage (NCBI taxonomy): Eukaryota > Metazoa > Chordata > Chondrichthyes > Orectolobiformes > Ginglymostomatidae > Ginglymostoma > Ginglymostoma cirratum. The sequence goes on from JAHRHZ010000024.1 coordinate 21,695,354, forward strand.
AAAGACTGTTCCTATATCACCAAGTTGCTCTCTCTTCTATTTATAAGGTGCCATGGCCAGCACTTGTTGCTATGCGAAGGCTGAAAATATTGTGCGTATCTTCCAAACTGACAGCTGCACTCATTTGCTGAGCTGAAGAGTGAGCTGTCTGAGAGCATGGTACTCCCTTCCTACTTTACACTCTCCAGCCACAAGCAAGGTGATGGCAACAAGATCTATCTTTGAACACCCCCACTTATAAAATCACTCTTAACTGTCTGTTTCCCCAGTTGCCAACTGTCTCCTGGATATCCTACTGCTTTGAGTTCAGGGATCAGAATTTTCTTTTTAATATGATTCGTTTCTTGCCTCTTGATTTCCTTCTTGTATTGCTCAGAGACTGTTAATGATATATTTTACCATGGGCAAGAAATGATAAAAGCAGAGTAGGATCAAACAAAATAACCACGAATCGACCCAGAACACATTGGCAAATAGCTTAGTTGAGCCTCCACAATTTTGCCCTTCACTGTACAATCACAGAAAGGTACAGCAGAGAGGAATGCCGTTCAGCCCATCATGTCTTTGCCAGATGTCCAAATGAGCAGTGCACCTAATTCCATTTCCCTACTTTCTCATCCTAATTCTGCGTATTCTTCCCATTCAGATTATAATCCAGTTTCCTCTTGAAAACCTTGTCTTCTACCACACTTTCAGACAACACATTCCAGAAATTTCTCTACATGAAAAAGTTTCTCCTTATGTCTCCATTGCATTTTTGCCTGGTGACTTAAAACTGTACCATCTTGTTCTCAACACTCCCACTAGTTGGGACAGTTTCTACTTCGTCACTTTATCCAAACCCACATGATTCTGAATACCACTTTCATCACCTTGGGAATCATGAATTAATGATCGTCACTAGTAAATCCAAGACAGAATTCAGGCAAAACATCTTTACCCAGAGAGTGGTAACAATGTGAAACTCCAATAAAAGGGAGTGCTTGAGGGTTGAGTCAAAGGCAATCAGTATCTGATCTCGGGACCAGACATCAAGCAAAGGGGAAGCTGTTGGGAGCCATGCCCTTTTTCACTGCTTCAAACTTTCCTGACCTCTTTCTGCCCGTGACAGCCATGATTTCCCCGGCATTGCTGCAGGGCACAAGTGCTACCAGCCTGTGATTGACCAACAGTGCTTACTGCTGTGACAGTGCCCACTTCTGCATCCTGGGGCCCTCATTCCAGGAGAGGGCCCACCATTGGCCTCACCATTGCCTGAGTGTCGAGTGGTTTCCGTGCAAGAGGTAGCACAGGTCTCTCAGCAGGCAGGCAAGATCCGCAAGGCCACAAGATTCTGACCAATAGCCCAGACTTTGCAGTGGGAATGATAGTGAGATTATCGATGTTCATCATCATTATAACTTTCAAACTGACTGTGATTCTGGCATTAACACATACACAGTTGAATGTGGAAATCCAGTCAGTGCTGGCACTGATTTCCTTGATGCTCCACAGAGTATGCTTTTCAAGTTCCAGCAGACAATCTTTAAAAACTACTTGCTTTGACATGAGTTTCAACTTTGTACATATGGTGCTAGGCTCACTTTATAAACCTTTGCAAAGGTTCTGCCTTGTTGACTGAGGTGTAACTCAGCTTTTTAAAGTGTATTAAATCAGAACCACTACTAAAGATTCTTGAGGCTTGAATATTTAATTTTATATTTGTGGAATGCTGTATTTCTCTATTATGATGAAAACATTTCAAAGAAATATGAAGTCTTCTTCAAAGTTTGGTTTTCACATTACAGTTTTTACCTCACTCTCACTTGTAGCTCCCAGTCTTTATATTGTTTCGTGTAAAATAATGAAAGAGTGGAAGTTGGTCTGTGCTTTGCACTTTTTGGACAGTGGTCTGTGAGCATTCTTCAATATGATTGGCGGCTTGATGACAACACTATTCCTGGAGATCCAATGTTCCCTTGAGTTGATACCAGAATCAAATTATGGGCAGCTTTCTTCAAAATCAGTAGCAAGCCCAGTCTGTGCACTTTCTTTAATTTTGTGAGTCCTGATCGAAATCCCAACAAAATCGTAATATTCTGATCCAAAATGGAGGTACACTTGTATCTGTTGCCTATTGTGTGGCATGTGGCTTTGCTAATTCTCAATGTGCTAAGTGAAACTTTGCCTTACTATGCTGCAGGCATACCATGTCCTGAGGCTGTAGACTTCATCACTCTGAAGTGGGGATCAGAAAATTCACAGATGAAACAGTTCCCTTGAGGTTAAATTTATTGTAAAAAATGGGGAAGCTGTGTGGGGCAAATGTGGGTGAATTACTCGAGATAACAAGGTGTAGAGCTGGATGAACACAGCAGGCCAAGCAGCATCAGAGGAGCAGGAAAGCTGACGTTTCGGGCCTAGATCCCAGAGTGGATCTCTCTCCATGAAGAGTCTAGGCCCAAAACATCAGCTTTCCTGCTCCTCTGATGCTGCTTGGCCTGCTGTGTTCATCCAGCTCTATACCTTGTTATCTCAGATTCTCCAGCATCTGCAGTTCCTACTACCTCTGAAACAATTTTAACCCCACTGCGAAGCCTCTTCTAAAGATGCCTACCTTGAAGAAGTTACCCTCCTCCCTCCGAAAAGACCCCAGTGGATCTCTCTCCTTGAAGGGTCTAGGCCTGAAACGTCAGCTTTCCTGCTCCTCTGATGCTGCTTGGCCTGCTGTGTTCATCCAGCTCTGTACCTTGTTATCTCAGATCCTCCACCATCTGCAGTTCCTACTATCTCTGGATGAATTACTACATGGAGAGAGGTCACTACAGACTCAGTGCAGTCACACAGCTCACTTTCAACGTCAACACTTCCTCAAGAACTGTGCTGATATCAGGATCAAGGCATAATTGATACCATTACCTTACTTCCTTCGAGATATTTCTTGTGGGATTAATGGGAGCACATACCAGGTTAGAGATCTATGGGATGAGGTGGAACACAGGTTTTTACATCACATCTAATATCACTCACTGACTTCGTAAAATCAGATAAGGTGCTAAACGAAGACTGTACACAATCCCATTTATTTCCTGATTGACACGAGAAGTTAAAACACATGCCTGTGTTTTCCTATAAAGTGATATGTAAAACTGCAGGACAACACTCTAACCATGGGTTTGTACAAGTTTATCATTGCAGCCTTACACTTACAACTGTTGTTCTGTGTGTAAAACCCAGAATGCTATTATCCATTGTTGTTACTTTGGGTAACCTCCACTTGTGCTTTCAATTAATTTTGGATGTGAACTCTCAGAGGCTCTCCTTTTGTTCGGTAAACCTCATTAATTCTGCACTGGCTCTGCAGTAGCTTCAACCCAGACATCTCCCAACTCCTTCCATTCTATGTCACTCCTGTACTTCTCTGGTTAGCCTTGCAGGGAACGTTTGCTTTTAATGAAGATTATCCTTTTGGTGTAGCTCTCCTTTGTCCCAGAATTGTCTCAAATGGCCAATGCCTCCCTTGCCCTCCATCACCATCACATTTTGACCTGCTTAGGCTCCTTCACCATCTATTCAGCATATGACACAGGAAGTAATCAAGAGATTACCCTGCCTTGTTTATCAATTTAGTACCTCACTCTTTAAAGTACCTCTGTCATCCTTTCTTCATTATGGACCCCCGCCTTAGGGGGCTTTCTCCTGCCTTTCCAGAAGTTCTTCCATTCATTCTGTCACCTTCTTCACTCCCGCACTAGGGAATCACAGCAGGAATTTCTTGGGAAACTCAGTCACGACAACATCAACATTTCCTTTTATACACGAGGTGGAGTAAAAACAGGATGCAGTTGGAAGCAATTATTGGGACAGATGTCTGACAGATTTGACTCTGCATGCTGCTAGGAACACAAAAGAAAGGCTTGAACAAATGAAGAAGCTGGAGAGAATCCAGCCATTTCCCATAGGCTAATGGAGTTCCAGCAATCTTGACTCACCAGCCAATGGTTAATTTAAGCAATATGTGCTTATAAACATTATAGCCTCAATTTTAACACACCCTTTTTAATGGGCAGGATAGATATTGGAAATTGACCTGAACTCATCGCAATCCAAGTCCTATCCATTATAACGTACACCTCCTAAAGCTAAGTTCTGCTCCTGTCCACAAGAAAGGCAGTCAATCTTGTCTGCTGTCTGTCAGGAGTCAACACAAAAGGTTGTGTTTTATTAAACATGTGTTTCAAGCCTTGCCTCACAACCTTCCCCTCTTCCTGTTAATAGCGGGAAAAATTCCTATGTTTCTTTATGAGACGTTGTTGCATCAAGTACCATTAACCTTCAAATTGAAGGGTCCACATTAGAGAGACATATTTTCAGAAATGTTAATTCTGTTTCTCCACAAAAGCCTCTTAACCTGCTGAGTGTTTTCATCATTTGCAGTGGTCTAGCATCTTCAATATTTAGCCATTGTTAAGTAGCTCTGAGTTTGTTACTCATCACCCAAGGAATAACTTTGGGATTTGGTGTTTAAATTTGGCTACTTTTGAAACCGAACCAAACAAAATGTTCAGATAATTTGATAAAGGAGGCTGATGTGCACAACTGAGTCAGAGAGTGAAGAGAACATCCAATTTCTATTGAACCAGTGGAAGCCATACACTGAGGGCAACCACCATCACCATTTTTATTATCACAACTTCTCACTTATTCACTCGCAGGATGTGGCATCATAGGAAAGCCCAAAATATATTACACCTGAGTTGCCTGAGAAGATAGTTGTAGGCCTTGTTCTTGAGTTGCTGATAGCAGTTTGACACAATTGTCCACTTCAGAAGGCAGTAAAGAATCACTGACCGAGTGAAAAAAAGTGGACTTGCATCTATGTGGCACTTTTCTCAAACACTGAACATCTCAAAGTGCTTCCTGTCCAATGAAATATCTTTGAAGTTTATTGCATTGAAAGAAACATGGAAGCCAGTTTGTGCATTGCAAACTCCCACAGACAGCAACTTGGTCATGACCAGGTAATCTGTTCTTGTGGAATAGAATAGAACGGAATATCCTTTATTGTCACTTGTACTCCAGTACAGAGGCACCAAAGGTGAATGCATGGAGCTATGGCACACTTTATGTATGGTTAGCATTCAACATCTAAGAAATAAGGTAGTTTCAAATTACGGACTTTTTAGCTTGGTTTTTATTGTCAGCAAAACACTCAAGTCTGTTCTAAAAGAAGTATTTCATGGACACTTAACAAGCGCAAAATTGCAGAGTATCATGGTTTATGCAACAGGGTTGTGTTAAAGATATTTGTTGAAATTCTTTGTAAGTAGAACAGTATTTTTGTATTTCTAAGATGATAGTAATATATTTCATTATGTAAGGGAATTTGATTTGATATGGTTTGATTTTATTATTGCCGAATGTACCTAGGTACAGTGAAAAGTTTTGTTTTGCATGCAGTACGGGCAGATCGTACCATGCAAAGTGAATCAGGGTAATAGAACAGAGTGAGGAATACAATATTAGGGCTGCAGAGAAGGTACACAAAGAGCGAGATCAATATTAAATTTGAAATTTGAGAGGTCTATTCAGAAGTCTAATAACAGTGGGGAAGAAACTATTCTTGAATCTCTTTGTACGTGTGTTTAAGCTTTTATTCCTTCTGCCCAATGAAAGATGTTGGAAGAGGGTGGAAGGGGTCTTTAATTATGTTGGCTGCCTTCCCGAGCCTGTGAGAAGTATAGGTGGAGTCCAATGGATGGAAGGTTGGCTTGCGTGATGCACTGGGCTGTGTTCACAACTCTCTGTAGTTACCTACAGTCCTGGGCAGAGCAGCTGCCGTACCAAGCCATGATGCATCTGGATAGAATGCTTTCTGTGGTGCATCAATAAAAATTGGTCAGAGTCTTTATGGGCATGCCAAATTTCCTTAGCCTCCTGAGGAACTAGAAGTGTTGTTGTGCCTTCTTGACAGTGGCATCAATGTGGGTGGGCCAGGACAGATTTTTGGTTATCATCGCTCCTAGGAACTCGACAGTCTCGACCATCTTCACCTCGGCTTCATTGATGTAGACAGGGGTATGCCCTCCCCCTTGCTCCCTGAAGTCAATGACCAGCTCTTTCACTTTGCTGATGTTGAGGGAGAGATTATTATCTTTACATCACTCCACCAAGTGCTCTATCTCTTTCCTGTACTCTGTCTCATTGTTGTTTGAGATCGGGCCTACAACGGTGGTGTAAATGGAGTTAAGACAAAATTTGGCCACACAGTCATGAATGTACAAGGAGTATAGTAGGGGGCTGAGTATGCAGCCTTGCGGAGCACCGGTGTTGGGGATTATTGTGGAGGAGGTGCTGTTTCCTGTTCTCACTGATTGCGGTCTGTGGGTCAGGAAATGAGGATCCAATTGCAGAGTTGAGATTAGTTTGGTTGGAATTATGGGGTTGAAGACAGAGCTGCAATCAATAATTAGGAGGCTGATGTAGGTATCCTTGTTATCCAAGATAACAAGCATGGGGCTGGATGAACACAGCAGGTCAAGCAGCATCATAGGAGCAGGAAAACTTGACGTTTCGGGCCTAAACCCTTCATCAGAAATGGGGGAGGGGAAGAGGGTTCTGAAATAAATAGGGAGAGAGGGGGAGGCGGATAGAGGATGGATAGAGGAGAGGATAGGTGGAGAGGAGGCAGACAAGTCGAAGAGGCGGGGATGGAGCCAGTAAAGGTGAGTGTAGGTAGGGGGGTAGGGAGGAGATAGGTCAGCCCAGGGAGGACGGACAGGCCA
>JAHRHZ010000024.1:21702517-21732254 GCA_024137785.1 Ginglymostoma cirratum
GCTCCTATGATGCTGCTTGACCTGCTGTGTTCATCCAGCCCCATGCTTGTTATCTCGGATTCTCCAGCATCTGCAGTACCTTTTATCCTTGTTATCCAGATGTTCCAAGGATGAATGCAGGGCCAGGGAGATGGCATCTGCAGTGGACCTGTTGCGATGGTAGGCGAATTGCAAGGGATCAAGGCAAGCGGGGAGGCTAATGTGAGCCATAACCAAATTCTTGAAGCATTTCATAATTATGGGATGTCAGAGCCAGCAGGCAGTAGTCACTGAGGCACGTTGTATGAGTTTTCTTTAGCACCAAGATGATGGTGGTCTTTTTGAAGGGGTCTTTGGATCATAGTAAGGAGAATTTGCACAAGTTATTTAATAAAGTCTGTACCAGAGTAGAACAGAAATAAATTTATTGTTACATTTACTTTTACATGAAAAATACAGTGAAAAGTTTTATAAGTCGCAGCACCTACATCAATGACAGAAGTCATGCATAATAATTATTTAAAGTGTGATATTAAGGCAAAGTTCACCACAGTTCAGTTAGCAGCTCCTGTGCTCGGGGAAAGCCAACTAAGGGACAATGGAATACCCTGAAAATGCAGCAAAGACGAGACTGCTACACTGCTGGAACACTGGGCCAGAAGCCTCTGCCAAAGAAGAGTGCCATGCCGGGCAGAGTCTGCCACTCCCGGGCGAGACCATCTGGGCTGCTGGAATACCTGGACGTTGAAGAGAAAGAAGGCCTTCACACGGGGCCGAGACCACCACTTCCCTTCCTTTGGGCGTACAGGCCTAACTGCAGGCCTAGATCCTTGGCCTTTCCTGTGAGTCCCGGGCCAGGGGAGTCAGCCTGGGACCTGCTCCTTGCTCACTGGGAGACCCCAGGCTGTGATGGAACTGCAGGCCTCCTCCCTCACCCATCACTCTCCAGGCTGAAAAGAAGATGAAGAAAACAGAAAAAAAAAGGAAAAAAATGAGAAAGAAGTCCTGTGACCAAACTGAAGAATCTGAATAAAGAACATCATGAATGAGATAATAAATCAGCATGTATAACAAAATAAGCACAGATCTATTGTAATTAGTCATTGTAATCAGTCAGTTGTAAGCTAAGAAGATGCCCATAAACATTAAGATTGTTTAAAAGTATTGTAAAAAGCGACAATCTTAACAAGGATTAATTAACACACCATTTATGAAATGTCTAAGCTTGTACTTGACTTTCAAACTCAGTGTTCTGTTTAAAGGTGTGTCGAGCTGCACCTCACTGAGCTTCTAACCTTACCTACCGTCCATTACTCAGGCAGTTTATCTACATGTCTGAGACACTGGCCACCTATTGTTCCAACTCAAGTCCACTGGCCATTGAAATCCTTATCCACTTCATTTGCCATCTCCATGCTTAACTATTCACGCACCATCCTGTTCCTTCACTGACCGAGTCAAAGTCCTGGACTCCTTCTCCATAACAGTATATACCAAGTAGACTATAGCGGTTCAAAAATGCAGCTCACCACATATTCTCAACGGTAACTAGGAATGGGCAATAAATGCTGGGCCCATCCAGCAATGCCTACGTAATGCAAATTAATTTTTAAAAATTCCTGTGTTAGGCTTCCTCCCAATTCCACACTACACTAAGTGTAACACTTCCTGAACCCCACCAACTGCATTCCTTCCAAAGAGGAGTTCTATTCATTCGTCATTCTAGGTCTGGACAAACATGATGGTCCCATCACCCATCATATTCCCGCACTTACAACTCTCTTCCTAATTCTTCCCACATCCCTCCCCATGGTCAAATCCTCCCTTCAGAATCATCTGTTTAACTACACTTTCATCCATCATTAACACAGTTTACTCCTGTTTCCAGTTCTTTACCCAATCTCTTCACTCTTTAAAGAATTTCTTTCGAAAACCCAATAACACTAAAGATCATGTATTAGTATTTTTTTGTTGCTTCGTTCACTGGAGCCATATTTGTATTAATGATTCCAGAGTGAGTAAAAAATGGTCTCTGTTGCAAGTTTTCAAGAGGAAAGAATCTGGGTTCATTGGTAGTACAAATCTCAAGGTCCAACCCAAAATAAGGGAAGTAGCTGGGTGGTGGCCCGAAGCACAGTGAAATCTTAGCTGGTGCAAAATTGTCCTTTTCTTGAATTGTCAGCTGTGGCTCAGTTGCTAGGACTGAGGCATTCTAAATCATATAGTTCCAAATTCAATTCCTACTTCTGGACTAGAGGCCAGAAACAAAACTGACTCTGTAGCGCAGTACTGAGGGAGTATGACATGGTCAGGGGTACTGCCTTTCATGTGAAACATTAAATCAAAGACTCAGATCTCTGCTAAAGTTGATGAAAAAGATTCCAAGGCACTATTTCAAGAAAGAGTAGTGGAATTCAACTGACTTTAAATGGTGTCACAAGAACCATTATACCCTCCCATCTCCTTCAGACATTCAATGGCATTCACTGAATCCCCCATGGTCTACCTCCTGAGCAAATTTCCTGTGCCTTGTAGTGATGGTAATGCCATTGGAAGTTCAAATGCGACAAGATCTGGACAATATCCAGGCTTGGGCTGACAAGTGGCAAGTAATATTCGTGCCGCACAGGCAATGACCATCTCCAACAACAGGGAAACCAACTATCACCTCCTTGACATTCAATTGCATTACCATCATTAAATGCCCTACTAGCAACATCCTGGGCTTTACATTGACCAGAAGTCAATGTCTACAAGAGCAGGTCGGAGGCTTGCAGTGAGTAATTCAACTCTTAACTCCCCGAAGCCTGTCCATCATCTACAGGGCGCAATTCGGATATATGTTAGAATACTTTTTACTTGTCTGGATGAGTGCATCTCCGACATCACTCAAGGAGCTTGACACCATCCAAAACACAGCAGCCTACTTTATTGAAACCACATCCACAAACATCTATTCCCTCTTCCACTGATACTCAGTAGCAGCAGTGTTCACCATCTATAAGATGCACCACACAAATTCACCAGCACTCCTTAAACTGTACTTTGTAAATCTAAGAACACTACCATTTAAAAGGACAAAGGCAGCAGATACATGGGAACATCACCACCTACAAGTTCCACTCCAATGCTCAGCCAGCAACGCATTCCATAGATGAATAGATGTAAAAAAACACATTGACAGGATTTAAATAGCTATAATGCACTTGGAGACATCACATAACTGTGAGAATGGCTACATAAATGCCTACCTTCCTTTTTTGTTTGAAAGGCAATGAGACATTCTACAAGCTTATTGAAAAATTTGAAATAGTTTTAGGTGAAGTTTGTACGAGGCTAGAAAGAGTCATGAATCTATAAAGAGTTTACATACACAAAAGGAGATCATGCAGTGCTGTCCTTTCTCCTGCATTAGATATTAGGAACTAGAGATTAAGCTCAGAGCAGTGACTGACCACAAATCAGTCAAACTATCCACAGTCGGATCCCCTGAAACCACAGCATTTCAATGTCACAAAGTGATTTTGATGTTAGTAATGGCTTAAAGATCAAATGGAATATTACGGCTTGAGAGAATCTGACACAGTTAGTAAAGGGCCACTGAGTAGTTTGAAGTCGAAGTTATTATGTATAACTGACTTCATGCAGGAAGGAGTCCTACAGAGTGCAGAATTATTATCAGCAGAAAATAGAAAGAAACTTATAACTTCAAGATAAACCTCTGTACCGATAGTATGTTCAATCACTAACTCTCAAGGATGTCAATAAAAGGGAAAGCAGATCTATATTTTTAAATGCCTCAAGGAATGAAACAAAACAAATTGGATATTAAAGAGCTCTTCAATTAGAGAATTAACCCTTCTTTGCCTTTCTAGGTTCCTCTGTCGCCCCCTCCCCCATCCCCATCAGAGCAGATAATTTCTCGCTATTATCCTAAACAGTTCAATCAGATCATTCCTTAATTTTCACTGTGTATGGTAATATATACCTAGTCTATCTAATCAATCTTAACATTTTAACCCTCTCAGCAGCTGCATAATTGCATGTATCGAAGCTGCAAACATTCTAAGATAACTCTATCTTTTCTATGTTAGGATATTCAGAACTGGGACTAAAAAGAGTGTTATATAAATGCAAAATAAATTTCAACCCTTTATTTTTCAGGACTCTTGCAATGAAGATCACATTCCATCAGCTTTTCAAATATTGTTTGTGTCTGACGACTGTCTTTTTGTGATTTCTGTGGTCGAAACGCTAAGTGTCTCTGTTTCTAAATTCTCACCAATTAGAAAACATTCTGAATTATCTTTTTGGGTCCAAATCTTTCATTGTTTCCCTTAAATTACATGTGCCACTGTTTTGCTTGGCCACTTAATCTATCCATGTCCCTTTGAAACATTTTGTTCTTGTTTGCAATATTTACTGTGTTCACTGCTGTCATGACTAGCACTAGAAGGGTAACGATGTATGTGAAAATCTATCGACCAAAATTCCTCAGCCCCTTCCAACCAGGAACTGTTCCAAAACGGGGCTAACATGCATAGAAAAGTGAACATATCTGTCTTCACTCAAGCAACAAAGGCAAACATTGAAGAATAATGAAAAATAAACAATACAGCCTGAATTTTCACCATGTCAGAAAGTCTCTCCACCTTAGCTAAAATGGCGCCAGAGCCTCAATTACAGAATTCCCACCCTGAATAGAGGGTGCAGAGTTCAATCAGATTTTTTACATATCCATGGTTCACAAAGTCTTAAAGTTCACAAGATCTTCAGTCAGATCCAATATTTCCTTGTGGGATGTCCAAAATAGAACTTGTGGGTTTTAGATCTTTCGGGAATTTTCCAAAGCTGCTAGATTTCTTTGGAGAGGTAGAGTGAAGTGAGTTAATCTTCAGAATTGTTAAAAGTAGAAATGAAAATGCATTAAAAAGTGAAGGAAAGCGTTGGAATTGCCAAACTACCAAGGGAACTGGCAAGAGAGCTGTCCAGTTGTGAGATGTTTAAATCTCCTGCCCTTGAATTGTTTGAAACAAAAACTGTCCTCAATGTAAAAAAAATCAGTCCTTACTATTACACTCCATCTGTTGACTAAGCCTAAGGGCTGTAATTATGTATGTGCTACATGATCCATTTCACAAGCTATTATTAATACAATGGAATACCAGTCATTTTACAGTTTGATTATAAGCACTTGGAGCTGTTGAAGTCTTTGAACTGTCTGAGGTTATGAATACAAATGCTTGTTGTTATGAGGGATTAAGTAGTTGAAAGAAGTTAAATGCACTGAATAGGACTTTTGTCAGTGAGAATGTTTTTAGTGAAGTCATGTATATGGACACTTAAGAACTTTAATTTATTTCTGCTTGGATCTAGGTGCCTGCCCATGGTGGACTATGGACAGGTTAGTTTGGACACTATAAGGGCAAAGAGTGGTGGGTTAACAGAATAGGTTGGCACACTAAGTTGGCATGGGGCACTTAAAGTGTCATGGAGTGGATAGAGGGCTGTAGGTTGACATGGAGAGTATGAGGGGCCATGTGGGGTGAGTAGGGGGCATGAGGTGGCGCAGGTCAGCATGAGGACTGTGTGGGGAGTGGAGATGTGAGAGGGGTGAGGATTGTTACAACATATTGCAGTATCAGAGCATCGAAGCGTGCCTTTACCACAGGCCTCAGCTGCATCCAGAAAGTTTTGTGGTCACTTCTGAAATCTCTTCCAAGGCAAAGGGCCTAACTGCTTTAAATCCCTCCCCACTGTGGAACTAAAATTGGAATATCCAAGGGATTTATTTCCCAGTTTGGGTTTGCAGAGCTGGGAATGTTGTTGGCTCTTTGCTGTCAACCTGGAAGTGAAAATTCAGGCTCAGGTCAAATTCCCATGGCAGTGAGACTCACAGACCCAATTTTCGATGATGGTTTACTGTTAGAGTGTAATCATTAATTCCACGAAATATTACACCACACACAACTTGATACCTACCTGGTTTGCTGAGTGTGTCACATGCTCTCCAAGCAGGAAAGGGAGATACAGTTTAACACTTTATCTGAAAGATGGCACCCCCCTCAACACTGCACCAGGGCATTTTGAGTGCAAGGCCTCAAGTGCTATTCTGCCCGAGATGCCATCTCCCCCACCCCAACACCATCCTACTGCTAGCCAGCCCCTTGCCCTGGCTAATGTATATCCCCCACAACAACACAAAAGCAGACTGTCAGGTAGTTATCAGATTGTGCATTGTTGGAGCTTGCCACGTGCAGATTGCTGTGTTTCCTTTGTTACAATATTGACTATGGGCAGAATCCTATAGGAGACTGAATGACATGGGCTATGGCAAGACTTGTGACAGAATTATGTGGGGAGTCCAGAGAGATCTATCTCAACATCAGGAGCAACTCGCTGCATCTTTATGTATCTGTCGGGCACCGAGGCGATTTCCCCACTAGGCAACAGCAAGTTGCCAATCAAATGGGATTATTGCTTATTAACAACCTCATTAATGGCAGCCCTCACCTCATTAATACATGGCTTCCTATCTTTAAAAATGCACTGAACAAACTGGACACTGAGACTTCTTGACGTGGAAGTCAGAGTGGTTACCTAGTGACGTTACCTCGCTGCTTGCTAATACTGCACACTGGGTACCAACATCTCAGGGTATACTCTGTGTGTACTGACCACATACACCCCATGTCCACAGACACTAGCATTGGACATAGGCTAATTTTTAAGAACCTCATGACGCATCTCCAATCCACCTAGATGATGCTTCTGAACTTCAGCCCTGCACCAGCAATAATCATTATAATGCTGGAGCAAGGACCCCGTACAGTCAGGGACACACACCCATCTCATGGACTGGACCAGGTTACTCCTCCAGGCTCATCACTTGTTTACATAGCCCTCACTTAGAGCTGACCTAGATGTTCTCAGCATCCTTGCTTTGCCTTGCCTTTTTGCACATTGCCCCTCAGCCAGAGGTGCCAGGCTCATAGTCGTGCTATATTGCCATGTCGTCTGAAATAGATGCAAAGGAAGGAAACTTTTCATGGCTCAAGGGAAATAGTCATGTTTAAGGGGTCCCGGCTCAGTGAATCAGGACCTGTGATACCAGTCTGGGTCTTGGACACAATCAGTCATGAGAACATAGGAACATTAGAACAGGAGTAGGCCATTTAGCCCCTCAAGCCTGTTCCACCATTCAGTGAGATCATGGCTGACCTGTATCCTAACTCCAGACACCTGCCTTTGGGCTATGTCCGTTAATACCAATACTTAACAAAAAATTACTTATCTCAGGATTAAAATTAACAACTGATCCAGCATCCACTGCCTTTTACAGAAAACAGTTCCATCTACCACCCTTAGTGTGTAGAAGTGCTTCCTAACATCTCTCCTGAATGCTCTGGCCTAATTCTCAGACGATGCCCACTAGTTCTAGAATACACAACCAGTGGAAATCGTTTATCTTTAGGTACTCTGTCTTTTCCTGTTAGTACTTAAAGACTTGGATCAGACCATCCCTGATCCTTTTAAATTCGAGAGAAAACAGACCTAACTTGTATAATCTGTCCTCTTAACCTAACCCCTGAAGTATCATTCTTGTAAACCTATGTTGTACTCCCTCCAAGGTCAATATATCCTCCCGAAGGTATGGTGCACAAATTTGCTCACCGTACGTCGCATGGGGTCTAACCAGGGTTTTATAGAACTGCAGTATCACTTCTGCATCACTCAGTCCTCTAAATACAAAGTCAGTCAGTCACTTGGGTTTGTCATAGTCAGGATGTTCTCCTCATAAGAGGTGAAGAGCTAAATGTCAATTGTCCATCTTCTCTCCCACCTATCCGTTCCTCCCACCTCACTGACCAACCTCCACCACTCTCTACCTGCACTCACCTATCACCATCCCACCTACCTTCCCTAACCCGACCCCTCCTCTCTATCTATTTCTGAGCTCCCTTTCACACTCCCCCACCCCCCATTTCTGAAGAAGGGCTCCAACCCGAAACGTCAACTTTCCTGCTCCTCTGATGCTGCCTGGCCTGCTGTGTTCCTCCAGCTCCACACTGTGTTATCTCTGACTCCAGTATCTGCAGATCTTACTAGCTCGAAGCTCATAACCTGTCTTGTCTCTCTCTGTCTTCTTGTGGGCTGTTTTCCTCCAGCAATGTGTGTGAGAGAGAGAAAGAGAGAGACAGAGAGAGAGACAGAGAGACAGAGGCAGATAGTAATGGAGATGAAAGTTGGTGGTTCAGCTACTACTATTAGTACTCGTGCAGGGGAAGGTGTCCTGTGTGAGTGAGTGGGCAGTGCAGAAGGTATGTAGGGTTAGGGTTTGTAGGGAAGATATTTCAGGAAATAGTGAGCCTCGGGAGGTGGTTTTAGTAGCAGAGGGACAGTTAGTGTGAGGTACTGGACAGAAGAGGGAGATACTTATGCTGGTGGTCTGCGGAACGTTACTGATGTTCTTTGTACACACCACCAGATAGATGAGACCCAGATCACTGCCCCAACCCATCCAGCAGGATCACAAGGTCACTGCAACAAAGCGTGGCACCAAATGTACCCATGTCTGGGGCAAATGTCAGGACCTATGCAGGGCACCTCCAGACTGACAAGTGCTTGTCCGAGTACATGTGGCCTTTTGAAGATTACACTGGCACCAGGAATGCCAGTGAATTCCGGGATATCCCGGCTGTGTTAAGTTGTTCCAGGACAGGCATATGATAATGGGGCCACAATTGGATAAAAGAATGCCATAGGAGTGGGGTAGGTAGCTAATGAGGTGAGTTGGATAAAGCCACTGTGAGAAAACTCACTGCGTCTCATGGTGAAGAACCCTCCAAAAAAATTCAACACTGACAGCTGACTCTTAGCCAAAAAAAAATAAGATTCAGCTCCATAATTCAAAAAGTGTTTCATTGGATTTAAAGTGCTTTGAGGACAGGAAAGTCCCTCTATAAATTCAAGTCTTCCTTCTTCCTATTTTAATTAACAGCAAATGACTGAATTTCTGGAGGTGTTCCTTTCTATGCCTTTAAACATTGAATACGGCTACAGCAGTCACAAAGTTAATTACAATCCTCAATGGAGAGTTGTGGACCGCAAGAACACTCGTTACTTTGCCTGAACTGTCAGCAATGTACCTCAGCTATTTACCCACCTGTGGCGCATTCTTTTCTCAGGGAAGCTCATGCAGCACCTGCCCAAAGGTCCAAAATATTCTTCGATGCATCCCTGAAGAAAGAATAAGGAAAAGCAGTGCAATCTAAACAGTACAAATCTAAAAGGCTAGCAGGAATAGAGATTTTAGAGGCTTTTATACAGAAATTTTTGATGGTGGCAGGCCAATTTGATATGGCGGTTAAAAAGGAAAATGTGTGCATACTACTCACCACTTTCGGTTGTGTACAGCGATCGTCTGAGGAGGATTGAGTAAAGATCCCTTTCACAAATTTCTTTATGGGTTTAAATGTGGGCTTGTTCCTCTACCTCCCAATTTGAGATTGTCCAGAATATAGTTGTTTGTGGCCTGGTTCATGCATTGGATTACAATCCACATGACCTCAGCCAGGCACTAAAAGGAAACTCCACCTCTTCAATTATTATCTGAGGGTGTCTGGGTTTGAAACTGTCAAGCTGTCAGACAGCTGTCTAATGAAGGTGATAAAGAACAGGGACTTCTCCATGATTCAATTTTATTAAAAACTCATTAATGAAGTAGGGTCAGGAAGAATTTATTTCATGAAACTATTTGAACTGGATGTTGCTGAAAAATGATCCATTGGAGGAAATAAAATAATATGCAGGAGGTCATCAGAATAATTACAGTTTTGATATGCAGCACATAGCTCTAGCAATAACCCCTCTCAAAGTTGTTATATCAAAAAACTTTGCTTTTAAAATCCATCACCTGACACAAAGTTGTGACTAGCTGAAATATCCACTATTTGTTAAATTATTGAAGCTGTTTAGCTCTGCTGTTTCAAATTACGCATCAGCCTTGACTTTTTGAATAACACTCCTGTCTCAAAGTCAAAATGTTACAGGTTCAAGTTTCACTCCATAACTTGATCCAACTCTGCAGTTGCTGTACTGTGGGAGGTGCCATCTTATAATGGGGACCTGTCTGCCCACTCAGGTGGACATGAAAAATCCCATGCCAACCATTTCGCAGGGGCAATTCTCCAGCATCCTAGCCATTCTTTGGTAACCATTGGAGCTTGTCGAATGCAAATTGACTATCATTTGAGATGGTGATGACCCTTCACACATATCTTAGCTAAAGTTTGTGAGGCTCTACAATCCTAAAGGATGAGATATAAACTCAAACCTTTCCTAATCTAAATTATCAAACAAACCTTTTCAAATAGTCAACTGCTGGAGAAGTTTAGCTCCAGTTATAATTTACAGCCTGATTGAATGGTACCTGTTTAACATCTGATCATTGACCATCATGCACCAATCCACTTGTCCCGACAAGTGTTGGACTACTGGAGCCAGCAAAGGGCTTGTCCTGCAGGAGGTGCAGGAAAGGTTATAATTTATACTTGTCCCAGGTAGAGGAATTTGTTCTCCAATGAGAAGCCTTGCCAGAATCATTGACCAGTTTTGTTCCTAGCAATAACATATTCTAATTGATGCATAAAATGCTGAGCTAGTCCCAATTCTTTTTCGAAAGTCACAGTTGAATTCACTTGCACTACACTCTCAGGCAGTCCTGCTGTCACCACAGTAACTCTTTATTTTGTATTCTCTTTTGTGCTTCTATATCCTTCCTGGAGGTCAGAAGTAAAATCCATTATTAATTTATTAAACAGAGGAAGTGGGACGTATGTCAGTAACAACTTTTAAGATTTGACCCTAATCTCCCTAAGGCTTTAGGCACTGCCTATTTGTTAATGTGCTGCTCAAGGCCCTTGTTACAATGGTATGTATTGTTTCCTTTAGAGCCCCTCAGCTGTTGGAACAGGAGACTTCCACTATGGTGGCCGTGAAGATGCTGAAAGAAGAGGCTTCACCTGACATGCAAGCAGATTTCCAGAGAGAGGCAGCCCTCATGGCAGAGTTTGACCACCCAAACATTGTCAAATTATTAGGTAACTCCAGCTTTCAAAAAGCAAAAGTGCAAGCTGCAAGGATAACTTGAAATTTAAGTCATGCCGCTCACAAAATACAACACCGAGCCACATAACGGAGATATTAGCTGGGGTAGGTTTTGAGGGACGTCTCAAAGGAGAGAGAGTTGAGAAGATGGAGTGCTTTAGGGAAGCAGTTCCAGAATGTGGGCCTGCTGGCTGCTGAAGATATGGCCGCCAACAGTGAAGCCATTAAAATCTGGGATGTGTAGGCAGTCAGAATTGGAGGAGTATGAGGAACTCTGAAGGCTATGGAGGTGATTACAGATATAGGGAGGGGTGAGCACTTGGTGAACAAGAATGAGAATTTTAAAACTGAAGCACTCCTTGACCAGGGTTGGCAAGGGGGTGGGGGTGGAGGAAGGGTCAGTGTCATGGCCCACACAGGGACGATAGCTGGACGGAACTTGGTGTCAGGCCACATGCAACAGATTTTTGGATGTTGCCACTCGGATGGGAGAATACGGGATGTCAGCCAGGGCAGTGTTGGAATAGTTGAGTCTAGACTAACATTGACCTGGACAAGGCGCCAGCAGCGGGCAATGTCATTAGAAGGGGTCAAGGGCTAAAATGTTATTCTGCTCCACTAATTGAAGCCTGTGACTCAGCACTTTGGAACACGACCCAAAGCAACCCCAAACTGGGCCTTATTAATTTCGAAAGGTATTCAAAGTATTTGTCAGAGAAGTTGCAGATTTTTATGTTGAGTAGCAGCTGTTCAAGAATACAGAGGGGGCCTAAAACCAGGGTCTGAATAGAGACCATTTCCAAAAAGGCTGTTGCTTTTCTAGTAAATACACAGAAGGGAAAAACAAACAACAAAATTAGTATTTCTGCAATGGTGAACAAAGCCCAAGCATTTGCTTGTGATGAGCTTTGTGCATATGGCTAATAAAACCACTGTAGAGCCCAAAATAATTACAAATGATTTGAAAGGTAACGTTTCACATGCTGTTAGTGTTTTCTGAAATACTTTATTATAGCACACAACTGTGACAGTGCCCTGAGTGATCTTTTGTGAGTTTAATCTACACCAGAACTGTGTCCCTGACCCCATGTCTATTTTTTCAGTTTCAATCTGTTCTCTAAGGTGGATGAAATTGAAGAAGAGGGCCAGAAGGAATTCTCTCCCTGGTGGCATGACACAGTGTGTGTGTGAGCCTTTCAAAACTGAGCGTTCCACACATTTGAAGTGAGCAAAGAGGGTTAGGGATCCAAACGGACTGAATGGGCTTACAGTTCCACAGCACATTTCACGAACTTGGAACATCCCAAAGTGCTTTAAACTTTTGAAGTGTATTTTTTTTTAGGAATTGCAGCAGCCGATTTGTGCACAGCAAGATCCCACAAACAGCAACCTGACAATGACCAGATAAGCCTGTTTATTTAAACAACATTGGTTGAGCAATTAATATGGCCAAACAACAGAAAGACCTCCCCTGGTCTTTGGTTAGGTTCATGGGTTCTTTACATGATGATCGGCAGGAAATTGGGATTAGCAGCTTGTTGGAAAGGCAGGTTATTAAATAGACAATGTAAATCTTCAGGGTGATGTTGAAAGTTTTATTGCTTGAGGACTCAAACAGCAATCTGTAATTCCACAAGATGACAATTTGAAACCACTTCGTTTGACACTTATTTTGGTGGTTAACTGTTCTAGAAGGTTGTATCAGTTGCTACAGTCACACATTTCAAAATTCAAATCCCACACGGTAGTAATGGCTGGAGATTCTCATCAGTGTTTGTGAAGATTAAAAAATGGGATTTTTGAGGATCAAAGTTGGGAGTTGCTAAACACTTAAACTGCCAACAGCTTCAGGAAAATTCCTGTCAATACAGCACATCTGGTTTCGTTTGTTTTTAATCCTGCCCTGTCTTTGTACTGTAACAAAAAAAAATCAGAATCATGCAGTAACAAGCTAGGCCAATCAAACAACAGAAACATAAGGGGGAGAAGCAGATCCTTGTGTCAGCTGTAGAAATCGTCATATTGCCCTTGAAAGAGCCTCATTTTAACATCTCATCCAAACGAAGACACAGTGTAGCAGTCCTTCAGTATCAGCCTGGGCAGGGCTAGGTTTAGGGTTGGGATTAGGATTAGGTCAGGGTTAGTGTTCGGCAGTGTCCTCAAGTCTCTGGAAGGGAAGAGAGAACTACGCACTCTACCATGGGTAGAGTACAGTGCCAAGAGTACAATGATCTCTATGTGATTTTCTTCAATGCTCTCCAATCTGGTGATTCTCTGCACCCAAAGGCCAGAACAGGAAAACCTACCCACCTGGCTCTTATTCGAAAAGCATGTGAAGCTCAATCAAATTGCAGCCCTTCCCATTCCAGTTTTCCTTAAACTTTATCCAAGACCTAATGTAGTTTATTCCTGGCTTTCCTCTCCTGAGGAATCCTGAAGCAATGGCAAAGCAGAGCATGAAAGAGGATGCCTGGCTTGAACTGGAATTGAGTGAAAAGTAGCAAAAGGTAGGCCACTTTCAGGGACCACCAACTTATGCCGCGAGAATAGCAAAAGAAATTGGACGTGACTACCTGAGATAATCTTCTGCTCCTTAAACAGCTGTTCAGCCACTTTCATACATTAATGAGCCTGTTTAAGGAAGAGATATTTAGATTGCCTAGAAGACTTGTTGGCCCTGTCCTACTCCTCAGCTTTCTCACGCATTGAGGTGGCCTAGCAAACAAGTATCATCTCGAAAGGTTTTGGTGTGAAGCCAGAAGAGGTGGTTGACATGAACTTTGAAATTGGTACAAAGTGCACTTTGAAGCTGGTGAGCGGTTCGAGTAAATGACGGAAAAGTTTGCAACTACTCTACAGCTAAGTCAGCACCTGTGAAGAGAAGAACAGAATTAACAGGCTTAGAATGCTCACTTTGGGTAAGGGCCAATGACATTGGGAAGGTCAGGATTGAAGTCTTGGAAAGGGCTTTTGAGAATCTGCCAATATTTGCATTGCAAACTGGAGCAGGAGAGGAGAATTCAGAGCTGTGGGGTGGGGGGTGGGAAGGAGGAAGAGACAAGATCTGGGAAGGGCTTTCGTGATAAGTCTAACAGAAGGAGAAAAAGCAGCCTAAAACAGTAAGCTGAAGAGTATACAAAGGAAACGTCCCTTAAGGTTGGAAAGACAATTAAAAATGATAAACAATCAGAAAAATAGATGGGAAAAAGTACTGAGGTATGCCTCGCTCAGAGTTACATTATGGATATGCAATTGTGTGAAGCATTAGGAATTAGTATTAGTAAACTAGAAGCAATCTCTGATGGCCTGCCACATTACTCCTGAGCTCAGTTTTTCAGTATCAATATTGAGGGACAGTAAAGCCAAACTAGTGAAGTCTAAACCTGCCCTTATATGATCTTTAGTTTTAGCAACAGAATTTTTTTTTTGTTTCTCTTACATTGGAGCAGGCAAACTGGGAGCTAACCTCATCTGAATGTTACATTGGCACACTATGGAGATATGTCCACTGACTGCACCTTATAGCTCCTACAGATAAGAAGAGCAGGCAACGATGGTTTTCCTAAGGACTATAATAGGTCATTCATTACGAAGGACAGAAAATACTTGGCTTGGAAATATTCCAATCCTGGACATTCTTAGTCACTCTCACTCGCCTGGGCTTGATTATAATAGAGTAATACAGAAGTAGGCCATTCTGTTATTGTGCTTGTCCTGGCTCTTTGTACAATAATCCAATTACTCCCATATCCTCTTGCCCTTTTGCCATAGCTCTGCATTTTTTACTCTCCCATCTGATTTCCTCTCCTGAAAATTACCATTGATTCTGCTTCCACCATCCTGTCACAGTACATACCCCTGATCCCAATTTAACATTTTTTAACAAATTCTTATATCCTCTTAGGTTCATTTTGTCAATTGTGTTTGTCCCGGAAGCCTACAACAAACTGATGTTAATGTGAGGGTTGACTGTAAGAAGTTCAGCTTGAAATCAGTTCCACAGTTTGATTTTATCTTGCACTTTGCTCAATGAACATAGATCTTCACATGGTGGAAATTTAACTCCTTTAAACAGCCCCAAATAGAACTTGTCAACTGGAAGACGAATATATTCTAGTTGCAGTAGCCATGACATTTCATGAGATAAACAAGACAAGACACTTAGGGAGCAGTTGCCGTGTGAAATGGTGAACTACAGAAATATTTTGCCAATGTCCCACTCCAGGGCACCAGTTGCTTCCAGGCTGACATGTTCTTAAACCACAAGTGAAAGGCAGAGTGCCTCCCTCTTTCCAAAGAACTTTTCTTAATCAATTGGGACTTCAAACCAGATAATCCATTGGTGAACTCACCTAATGAGAAAATGACCACTTGAGGTTAGTATGACTGGGACCGCAACCTGTGTCAGCTGAGGGTTGCCTCTAGGGTCAAATGTATTCCTGAACATTTCATCATCTGGCTTGTCACTTCCAACAGGACATTCCCAGACTCCCATCAGTAGTTGCCTTTAGGATGCCTCCACTTCCTACGACAACTAGAAAGCACGCTAAATCCTCCTCACCAATAGATTAGATGCATTTTGATTGTCAGTAAAACACCTTGCCTCCACAACCCCAATATTTTTGTAACTAATAACTAGGTGTTTAAAAACTGTGACAAAAATTAACCTTAAATTGTTTGATGCCACAGCTATAATTGTTTTTCCAGGGATTTCTCACAGACATCAATCCTTCACTTCCTAGAGATCTCACGACAAATCTGGACAGTTGGGTAACATTTTTGAGAGAGACAGGGAAGTCATTGGACAAAAGAAAGCAGGCCCCAAATAGGTCTAAATGGTTTAGTTTCTATCATTTGAGGAGATTGGAGCTGCATATTAGCCATAACCTGAAAATAGACTATTTGTTCCCAAGGTTTCTGTTTTGTTCTACTGGTGACAATGATGTGCTGCCAAGCAACATTGAAACAACACATGGTGATTTATCTGGCAATAAGGGTAGATAATCCCTTAGCAACACATGCATCTAAATACAATCACATTACAATACATCCAGCAAACCAAGGGAGGCCTTTAAAAAGAACGGTATCTTCCATTTTTTTAAAATGACTGATTATGTGTCTTATCAACAAGCTACAAATAGCTGTAGTGAATGCTAGCAATGCCAAGCTGTTTTGCCTTTATTTTTCCATTAGCTCACACTGGACCCAGACTCCAAGGTCTCATTTACAACAAAGATCATTTCCTCCAGGGTTACATTGAGAGTTGCCTCCCTCCAGTTTATGAGTTAACAGTTATTGAATCGCTTACTGAGATGTGAGTTACCTATGAAATCCGAGTCATTACATGGTGTTGTTGTGATCCAGTGGGTATACTTGCATGCCTAAGTCAGAAAAAAGTGTGTTCAGATCCCACTCTGGAGACACAAGCCCCTGACCTAAATGATTGCTTCTTGTAATAATTGAGGGAGTGCTGCACCATTGAGGGTGTGGGTTTCAAGATTAGACTCTAAACTGACACATTGGCTGCTCCCTCAGGTGGATATAAAGTATCCTGTGGCCTTATTTTTGAAGCAATGCAGGGGAGTGCTTGGTGGCCCAATATGGATTTCCCTGTATAACAACCTACCACAGACAATCTGGTCATTTATTTCATTGTTGTTTTGGAAGAGCTTGCTGCATGGAAATTGGCTTCTGTGTTTCTTATATAGCCAGAGTGGCTCCTGAAGTCCATGGGCTGGAAAGTCCTTTGCGATATCCCGTGGTTGTGAAAGACTCTTTCACGTGGGCCGAGGGTGTTGCTGGCAAGACCAGCATTCATTGTTCATCCCTAATTGCCCTTGAACTGAGTGGCCAGCTAGCCCATTCAAAGAGCAGTTAAGTGTCAAATACATTGTTGATGATTTGGAGCCACATGCACTCCACATAAGGATAGCAGGTTTCCTTTCTGAGTGGTCATTGGTGAACCAAAAGGGGTTTTACAAGGATGGTGGTTGTCATGGTCACCTTTACTGAGACTAGCTTAATTTCTTTTTCTTTTCTTTCATTTGCTTTTTTTTGTTATAAATCCAGAAGTGCTATCACATACAACGGAACAGTTTTTCCACCATCAAATGACCGTCACATTTTTTGTTTTTGTTTTTAACTGCAAACCACCACCATTAGTGGTCAGCCCTGTTGTCTCGCAGTACCAGCCAATTGGGTTCAATTCCACCCTCGGGCGACTGTCTGTGTGGAGTTTGCACTTTCTCCCCATGTCTGCGTGGGTTTCCTCCGGTTGCTCTGGTTTCCTCCCACAATTGAAAGATGTGCAGGCTAGGTGGATTGGCCATGCTAAATTACCCGTAGTATTCAGGGATGTGCAGGTTAGGTGGGTTAGCACTGGTAAATGCAGGGTGACGGGACAGGCTCAGATCGGGGGGAGGGGGATGATCTTCGGAAGTTCAGTGCAGATTCAGTGGGCTGGATAGCCTTTGTCTGGACTTCAGGGATTCTGTGATCTTAATCACCCATGCAGCCAATTGAATATTTACATGCAAAGCGGATACAGGCAACTCAAACCATCAAAAGGTGAGGGAAAGGTAGGGACAGCGAGAAATAGCCAAATCAAAATAGAATTGGAGAAGGAGATAAAGCACTGTAACCACAGCAGTGCCCATCTCTCTCTAAAGGCATAGAGAGGATTGGTGCACCCACTTTGAAGCCACCCAGGCATCAATGTATTCACAGCAGAGGCAAAGAGTAAGCAGAAATGACCCCCTCCACAGCCCGCAATGAGTATATTCCAGATTTGTTAATTGGATTAAAATGCCATCAATTGCTGTGATGACATTTGATCCCAAATCCCCAGAGCATTAGCCTGGGCTTCTGGATTATCAGTTTGAGACATTATCACTATCTCCATGGAATGAACACAAGTTCTACTTTTCCTTTTGTATGAACCCAATGCAGCAAATGTACTTTCCAGCTGTTTCAATGCTCCCGTGGGGGCCATCTGCATTCCGAAAACTTACTCTGCAAAACCTGTTCACTGAACATAAGGACTAGGAGCAGATGTAGACAATTCAGCCTTTCAGGCCAGCTCTGCCATTTAATACGATCCTGGCTGATCTCATCTCAGTCTCAACTCTTTCCTGTCCTTCAATAACCCTTCAACCCATTACTAATTAAAAATCTGTCTATCTCCTCCTTACTCAATGTCCCAGAATCCACTACAACCTGTGGCAGTGAATTCCACACATTCACGACCCTTTGAGAGAAGTAATTTCTTCTCATCTGTTTTATATCTGCGACCACTTAGCCTCAAACAATGACCTCTCGTTCCAGATTGCCCAATAGGAGGAAACATCCTTTCTGTGTCTACTATGTCAATCACTTTTAGCATCTTATATACTTTAATTATATTTCCTCTCATTCTTCTAAGCTGTAGAGAGTATAGGTCTTAATTGTTTAATCTCTCTTCATACGTCAAACCCCATGTCTGGAATCAACCTAGTGAACCTCTTCTGAATGGTCTGCAATGTAACTATATCCCTTCTCAAAGAAGAGGACCAAATCAGTATGTAATACTTCAGGTGCGATATACATTGCAGCAACACTTCCCTAATTTTGTACTCTATTCCTTTTGCAATAAATGCCAAAATTCCATTTGTCTCCCTTTTTACCTGCTCTACCTACTTACTAGTTTTCAGTGATTCATGCCCAAGAACACCTAGATCCCTCTGCACTGAAGCAGTGGTCTGTTCTGTTCTGACCACTGGAATGGATTACCTCACACTTATCCTCGTTAATCTCCATCTGCCAGATTTTGGCACATTCACCTAACCTATCTATATCCACTGGTAAGTTTCTTACTTCTTAATTGCAACTTACTATCTCACCTGTTTCAGTGTCATCTGCAAATTTGTCTGTGGTCCTTTCTATCCCTGCGTCCAAGTGATTATAAATAACGGAGACCAAGGACTGAACACTGTGACACCCCAATAGTTACATCATGAAATGGGGTCGGCTTAGTTCAGTCGGCAAGACAAAGGTTTGTGAAGCAGTGTGATGCTGACAGTGTGGGTTCAGTTTTCTCACTAGCTGTGGTTACCATGAAGGGCTGTGCTTCTTGAACTTTCCCCTCATCTGAGGTATGGTGGCCCTCAGGTTAAATCACCACCAGTTGTCTCTCTGCAATGAGAGAGCAGCCCCGTGGTCTAATAAGACTATAGTGACTTGACATCATGCCAGCCAGAAAAAAAACCCATTTATGCTGACTCTCTGCATTCTGTTAATTAGCCAATCCTCTATGCAAGCTACTAAATTACCTCTAACCCTATGTGATCTTACTTTGCATATTACCCTTCTGTGCATGGCCCACTGGCCTGAATTTTCCTCCACAATCCCACCCCAGATTAGGTTGGATGGTGGTGCAATGCACAGTGACATTAGCTCTTAAGATCTCCCTCAGGATTTCCATTCCCATATTTACTTCTCGTTCACCTCCTGCCAACTCCCTCGCTCAGCCAAGAAGTTCAGGGAATGTCCTTTCCATGCCCACATTACAAAAACAAAGAAGAGAAATTTGTTTTCATATAACCTACTGAACGCAGTAGAATGTCCTAAGGCCTTTTACGAGAGCAAGACCGAATAAAATTTGTCATCGAGCCTCAAAAGGAGATATCAGCACAAGTGTTCAAAAAAGCTCGGTCAAAGTCCATTTCAAATAGTGTCTTTTAAAGGAAACAGAAAAACAGAGAGTTTCAGGAGGGAATTCCAGACCTTGGGCCTTGGCAGCTGTAGGTATAGCCACCAAAGGTGGAAATGCCACCGTTCAAATGAGATGCAATACCTATACCCAGTTTGCTCTCTTGGATGCTTCCAAAAATTCCATAGACCAGTGAAGCGGTCCCTGATGTTGTGAGTCAATATCCATCCCTCAGTCAAAAGTTCCATGTCTTCCAGATCTCTGACAGTCTGTACTCTTGTTGTATTCCCAATTCTGACAATTCTAAAATATGGCCCTGGCTTATTATAACCTGAATATATACTTTAGTGATGTTGACCCTATTTGCTCATGGGATGTGGGTGTCACTCGTCCATCACTAGTTGCCCAAAGGGTAGTTAAGAGTCAGTTGCATTGCTGTGGGTCTGGAGTCACATGTAGGCCAGACCAGGTGAGGATGCAGATTTTGTTGCCCAAAAGGACATAAGTGAAGTAGATAGGTTTTTATGACAATCAACAGTGGTTACAAGGTGGCCATTAGGTTAGCTTTGTATTCTAGGTTTATATTGGATTCAAATTTCACCATCTGCCCATTGAGGTGTTCAATCTCTAACCCCAGAACATCAATCTGGATTACAAGTTAGTGACATTACCATGATGTCAGCACTTCCCCATCCAGGGACTGAGGAATAAATATTGGCCCAGGATGTTGGGGAGAGCTGTTTTGCTCAAGTGTCATGGGATATATTACATACCCCCTGAGAGGACAGAGAGGGCCTCAATGTAATATCTCAGCGGAAAGACAGAAACTTGGAAAGTGCAGCATTCCCTCAGTACTGCAGTGAGGTGTCAACCTGGATTTTGTGTGGAACTCACTGAAGGCTAACTTGAACCCTTTTTTTTACCTTGGGGAAGAGTAATCAACTATGTTTTACAAAACATTGTTTTTCAGGTTTAACAGCCCTTCCCATTAATGCCTAATGTAGCCCTTTCCAAAGCATTTTCATTCAGCATGAAAAAGCATTAAGGACAAAATAATTGGAATACAGTGGGGTGCATTAATGTGAACCATCTGAAAAGTTAACTTATGATACCAAGTTCAAATGCATGTGCTCAACAACAAATGGGATGTACTCAATTCCTGTAAGCATTTCTATTTATAGCCTGTGTTGCACAAGTGTTTTTCATCATAAAATGGATCATATAAATGACAAACAGAAGAGACAGGATTAGGACAAACAGCAGAAGACTCCGGCCAGATCCATTTGGATTCTGTCAATGTATTCAGATATCTTTTAAAACTGGTCAATCTTCAGGTTTCAATTCAAAAAGGAAAATTCACGCAATCCCAAACTAGGTTTTTCAGAACCCCCATACCATAGCCTTACAAAGTCACATACTTACCAATCTGAAAGCCTCTAACACCCAGCGAGCAGGAGAGGGAAAGGGAGGCGCCCAGGACTAAATGTCATCCCCCTCCAACCTCCCATTAAAATTAATTTATGGCTGTTCAATTTGGCCAACAATAAGAATAGCCAAACAATAATATTATTTTTATATTAATCCATCATTTTGCTGAAGCAATTAGGAACACTGCTTGCAAAAATAAACATCAATGCAAAAGTTTGTTTTCAGAAACCTGCTGTCTTGAATGGTGGTCTTTTTTTGTTTCTTAGCACTGAATTAAAGTTTGGAATGGTGACTCATCAAATATTGGAATAATTAGGGACATGTAGAAATAATCCAATGTGCTCCACAACAGCAACATGAAACAAAATTAAACATTGAGCCACATGAGGAGACCGATGCACAAAAGTTCAGTTAAAGAGATATGTTTTCAAGGGTATTTTGAACGAGCTGGTGAGGTACAAAGATTTAGAGTGGGATTTCCAAATCTAAGGCAGTCGAAAGCATAGTCTGCCAATGGTGAGTGATTAAAAAGCAAAAAAGGTACAAGATTAGAATTGGAAGAGTGTAAAGAACATGGACTGTTTTAGAAAAATTGATGATAATTTTAAAATCAAAACATTGCCAAACGTAGACCAGTGCAGATCAGTGAGCACAAAGGGTGATGTGTGAGTGAAACTTGATAGAGGTTAGGACAGGGGCAGCAGAGTTTACACAGCGGGTGCCTTCATGATAACTGAGAGGCATTTTCTGATCTCTCTCGACAGGAGTGTGTGCTGTCGGAAAGCCCATGTGTCTGCTCTTTGAGTACATGGCTTACGGAGACCTGAACGAGTTCCTACGCATGAGGTCAGCCGTCAACATCCGCACTTTAAGTCAGGCCAGTTTCTCGCAGCGGAGTATTGGCTCGGGCATGGATCTGATCCCCCTCAGCTGCGCAGACCAGCTCAACATTGCCAAGCAGATCTCAGCTGGCATGACTTACTTGTCCGAGCGCAAGTTCGTCCACCGGGACCTGGCCACGCGCAACTGTTTGGTGGGAGAGAACCTGGTGGTGAAGATTGCAGACTTCGGACTCTCTAGGAATATCTACTCTGCCGACTATTACAAAGCTAATGAGAATGATGCCATCCCCATCAGGTGGATGCCACCTGAATCTATTTTCTTCAATCGTTACACGACTGAATCTGATGTCTGGGCTTATGGCGTGGTCCTTTGGGAAATCTTCTCTTCTGGCATGCAACCCTACTACGGCATGGCCCACGAGGAGGTGATTTACTACGTCCGAGATGGGAACATCCTGTCGTGCCCTGAGAACTGCCCGCCAGAGCTGTACAATTTGATGCGTCTCTGCTGGAGTAACATGCCATCCGACAGGCCGAGCTTTGCAAGCATCCATCGCATTCTGGAGCGCATGCATGAGAGAATGACAGTCACAGTGCCTGTCTAATCCCCTCCTAACTCTGTATCACTCCATGTCCTGGATTCCCTGTGAGAATGGTGAGCATTGCGTTGACTGGCTGGCTGCCATGGACAACAGAAGTGGAGACACAATGTGCCACCAGAACACACAGGAGCCAACATTTAGACCACCACAGAGCTCTCCCTTTCTGATTCTTGTGTTTTACGTAGCGTTTTAAAGACACCAGCCCTCGTGTTCTTTATTCAGGAGTTACAGTATGATTTTATATAAGTGATGTATGACAGCATATTGCGAGGGTTTGTGATAGAATAGATAAGGAGAAACTGTTTCCACCAGCATTGGGTCAGTGACCTGAGGTCATGAATTCAAGATAATTTATTTGATCCTTGCATGGGATGTGGGTCTGACTGGCAAAGCCAGCATTTGCTAGGCATTCCTCATTGCCCTTGAACAAGAGTCGCTTGTTGAGCCATTTCAGAGCAGAGCAGAGACAAATCGCATTTCTGTGGGTGTGAATACAGATGTAGGCCAGGCTGGGTAGGGATAACAGACTTCCTTCCCGAAAGGATATTAGCGAATCAAATGGCCTTTTACAGCCATTAACAAGGGTTATATGGTCGCCATTTCGCAAAACAAAACCAGTAGGAGAATCTGAGATAACAAGGTGTAGAGCTGGATGAACACAGCAGGCCAAGCAGCATCAGAGGAGCCGGAAAGCTGACGTTTCGGGTTATCTCAGATTCTCCAGCATTGGCAGTTCCTACTATTTCTGTCGCAGCAGGAAAATCGGTTTTTTTAAATCACAGTGATTTGTTATTGCAGCACCTGAAAAGATGATGGAAACAGATTCTACAGTCACCCTCAGAATGGAATTGACTTTTTGGGGAAAAAGGAGAATTTGTCAGGACTTGGAGAGACAGCAGTAGTGGGAGGACAGCAATGGGAGGAATTGGAGAGCTTTCTGGAGAGCTTTCCACAGAACCAGTAAAAGTTTGATGGGCTGAATCCCCTCCATCTATTCTGATGACTCTATTACCAAGACAGACTTTAACTCAAAGCAGAATTGTTTCAATCGTTAACTACAGATGAGGTATTTTTGCTTTAAATTCATGCTGCACCTGGTAGTTTATCTTCTTGAGGAATAAGTATTGTAGAGAGATAGCAGGTGAATTTCAATAGAAAACCTGAGTCCATCAAAAGAGAGGAGGCCCAATCCACATATTTTGTAAGTAACTGCAGAGCAGAGATACATGCTGCTGAAAGGTTTGCTTTATTGAGTAAATTAGTGCGATGGATACTTCATACTGAAATTTTGGCTTGACTGTCACACAGAGGGAGGCAGTTTACCAATGTTGTGAATGCTGGTGAAAAATGCGGCGACATTATACACTTTTCACTGTAATCTT
Source organism: Ginglymostoma cirratum (assembly GCA_024137785.1). Lineage (NCBI taxonomy): Eukaryota > Metazoa > Chordata > Chondrichthyes > Orectolobiformes > Ginglymostomatidae > Ginglymostoma > Ginglymostoma cirratum. The sequence goes on from JAHRHZ010000024.1 coordinate 21,726,546, forward strand.
GTACCCCATACTTGAGTACACATGACAATAAGACCTAAATCGAAATCTAAATCCTCACTGCATGGTTCCAACAGAGTTGGCCAGAGATTCATCGAAACACTGCAGATAATAGCAGTTGAGGTAACTATTGAACTATTTAATTAGGCTGGACTGCCCTGTACTCGAACAAATTGTAACTGAGTAAGAATTTGTTCTGAGGAGCCTTGTCTTGAGGTGAACTACTTCTAGATCTTTTCCTTCGTGCCTGTGCGCTTCAGTACAACCTCTCCAAAGCAGTCTTTCAGATCTGCTGGTGATTTTCAGATTCTGGTTGTACTGAGTTAGGTATGCCCCAGTTCTTCATGGATCCTACAAACTGAACCTTTTTGTCTACAGCCAGAACATTTTCAAAAGAATGAATAGGCATAATGCAACACACGACTCTTCAGATTTACCTATTGTTCAGCAGCGTTTGTTCTTTCTTGTCTTATTTAAATGCAATCTGATGGAAATTTCACGCTTACAATGAAGTGTTGTCAACACAAAAAAGAGCTTGGAATTTGAGAAAAATCAAAAACAAAACCCACAACTCAACGGTTCCCATTGATTCCAGCCATGAATAGTTGTTCATCATTGTGGTCGCTACAATTAGCATGAAAACCCACTCTCACATCAAAATCTCTCAAGGCTGTTACAGAGCAGTGTATTTGGGTGAATGTCAGAACATTTTCTACAGATGGTGCAGTTGCAGTAAACTTAATTAGTACGGGAAGAGCTGAGTCCCAACTCTTAGTTAAACTTCAACCACTAAAAAGACATAGTCAATTAACAAAATGAAACTATAAGTTTCTAATGGTCTTGACAATGTGTATTCACATTATTGGTGCACTCAGTATCTCATTATACAGATGCCTGTGTCATTTTCATGAATGCCATTGTGATACTCTGCTTTCCAGCTATTTTGGAGCACATTGGAGAGATAATGCATGCACCAGGGTAACTTCACATTTTTAATTAGACTGGTGCACAATGATGTACTGTACCAGATACAAATTACATTTTTTAACCGATTATCCTCTAATATACAGCACCAATTATTTAAGGGGTTCTTTGGTCCCACCCACAACCCCCTGCTACAAGTTGTCTAAGAGTCAGTAATGAATATCATATTTATTTCCAGAGTTTAGATTTCTTTTCCTGTTATACGTTATCAACTTAAAGTTTTTGAGAAGATTGGTAGTTCGGGTTGTGAATGAGGTTGCAGACTTGCTTGCCGAGTCGGTGGATTTGGTTGTAAACATTTCATCATCCTGCTAGGTAACATCATCAGTGCGCCTCCAGTGAAGCATCAGTTTTCTGTCCCGCTTGCTATTTATATTCCTCGGTTTGCCGGGGTGGTTGGCATTACTTCCGGTTATGTCTTTCAGTGGATTATATATGGGGTCCAGTTCAAAGTGTTTGTTGATGGAGTTCCGGTTGGAATGCCAGGCCTCCAGGAATTCCCTAACGTGTCTGTTTGGATTGTGCTATTATGGGTGTGTTGTCCCAGTCGAATTCCTGTCCTTCTTTGTCTGTGTGTGCCTGTGTGTGCACAGGGTGACATGGTGGCTCAGTGGTTAGCACTGCAGCCTCACAGCACCAGGGACCTGGGTTCAATTCCAGCCTCAGGTGACTGTCTGTGTGGAGTTTGCACATTCTCCCTGTGTCTGCGTGAGTTTCCTCCGGGTGCTCTGGTTTCCTCCCACAGTCCAAAGATGTGCAGGCTAGGTGGATTGGCCATGCTAAATTGCCTGTAGTGTTCAGGGGTGTGTGGGTTATAGGGGGATGGGTCTGGGTGGGATGCTCCAAGGGTCAGTGTGAACTTGTTGGGCCAAAGGGCCTGTTTCCACACTGTAGGGATTCTAATGATTTCTTGCAACCCAGAATTGTGCAAAGTTTTTAAAGGAATGGATATCCCAAACGCACAATCCACCGTTACCTCCACAACAAGAAAACACAACACAGCCAGACACACTAGTCACCCTATGTACATCAGGGACATATCACAGATGATCACAGATGACCACAAGACTACTCAGACCCCTTAGGTATCAGGGTAGCCCACAAACCAACAACCACCCTGTGACAGCTACTGACGAATGTAAAGGATCCCATACCCATAACCAATAAAACTAATATAATATACAAAATACCATTCAAGGACTGTGAGGAACATTACATAGGCCAAACTGGAAGCAAACTGACAATAAGGATAAATGAACACCAACTAGCCACCAAGAGACACTCACTGGTCTCAATACAGATGGATGAAGAAGGACACAAATTTGACTGGGACAACACATACATAATAGTACAAGCCGAACAGAGACATGCCAGGGAATTCTTGAAGGCCTGGCATTCCAACTGGAACTCCGTCAACAAACACATTGAACTGGACCCGATATACAAACCACTGAGAAACAGAACCGGAAATAATACCAGCCACCCCAGCAAACCGAGGCATATAAATAACAAGGGGGACAGAACACCAACGCTTCACCGGAGACGGTCTGATGATGTTACCCGGCAGGGTGATGAAATGTTTGCAATCAAACGCACCAGCTCAGCGCGCAAGTCTACAACCTCACACGTTATCAATATTTTCTCTTAAAATGTCTGTGTATTGTGACTCTGTTGCTGCTGGTCTAAATGCAGGTGATTGGTTGGGGAGGTTAACCTGCTTGAAGACCATACCATTGTAAGGGGCTCGGGTTGATTTTTTTTTGCCCAGAATTTGTAACATCCTTCCGCTCTCTACATTATTGAGGGAGGAATAATTATGCTTTTATTGGGAGGCATTGCTGGAATTTTGATCATGAACTTTATGCTGCAGACCCTTTTTAAAGAGACTCTGTAAATGTTGCTTTAAATGCAATTTGCTTGCTGTAATTCGAGCCCACCTCCAACGTTTTAACCAACACAGTGATGCCAATAGATATTGTATTAAAGCAGCATGCCAATTTATTACCACGCATTCACTGTATACTGAAAGGTTAGTCTTGTAACTTGAACTGGCAACATATCTTAGTGAGTCAGGGCATATGATTCTGTGAATACACAAGCAACAATGGGGCAGAATAAGAATATCGAGTCAAACTAATCTATCCCATAAAATTCAGCCCAAACTTAGCTGAATCGCAACACAGTGAGACTCACACATTTCTCACCATAAATCCAGCATGGGCATCATTCTGGGTTAAACAGCGCTCAGACTGCTACAGCATTTTAAAATATATCTTACTTCAATCTAAATGCTTTAAATACACAAGAATCCCGTCCTCCAAATGCCTTCAGCAATTACATTTCTAACTGCTGAGCACATTTGCAGTCAGGCAGGAGCCAGGCAATGTAAATCTGGTATTGCTGGCTGATATCCAAATTGTAGCTCTCAGTGTCAGACCAGTCTCAACTGCAGTGTAAATGCACCCTTAGTACAAAATAAATCCACATCATAGAACCGTGACTGCAAAACCATCTGCCCATTTAGTGTCTGGAAGGCTGAGGAAACATGGGGGTATGTTGTCACTTATTGCGGAGCAGGGTTGGTAGATGGTGCAACTCAGTGCTGACTATAAACTGCAACTTGAGGCAATGGACATAGGGCAAGGACAGAAATCTTAGGATGTGTCCAGCTGTATGAAAGCATCCTCCAGTTCTACTCGGTTTTTATTCCTACAGCATTGGATTCCATTTGCTGCCTCCATGTTTAAATCAGTGCACTCAAAGATGCACTTTGTATGACCATTTAAAATACTGCAATAGGCCACTGAATAATTTGTTATTGCCAGAGTGCTTGATTTATCTGAAATAACCATTCAACAGCGTTAATATAAATTTTTATAGTGGTACGATCATTAAATACTGTTTCAAGTGACACTAAACAGGATAGAAGTAGGACCCACTAATTGAACTCAACTGCAAACTATTCTGGATGAATGCAGCTGTTAGAATTTATATGTTCCTTTATAACTCAATCATGAAATCCTTCTGTCCCACTTTGACTTCAAGGTATTTCTTCAAATGACTGTAAAGATTTCTTCATTGCAGTTCTTTATAATAAATCCTTTCTGTCTTTTGCATCATTGCAAACTTGTTCATCAATTGTTTTGCCAAAATAAACTTTGTGATTTAAATTAATTAATCCCTGGATATTTTATTTTTGGAATGACAGAATTGTTATAGCATTGAAAGAGGCCATTTGGCCCATTGTGCCTGCACTAGCTCTCCCACAAACACTATGACTTGGTGTCATTTGTCTGCGCTTTTCCAAACCCTTGCACATTGTTTCTATTCTAATAATATCTAATGCCCTCTTCAATGCCTCAATTGAAACTGCCACTATCACACGTCCAGGTACTGCATTCTGGATCCAAACCACTCATCATGCAAAAATGCTTTCACTGATATCACATTTGCTATGTTTGCAAATCATTTTAAATCTGTGCCCTCCCATTCTCAATCCCTTTATGAGCAGAAACCATTTCTCTTTACCTACTCTATCCAGACATGATTTTGAAGACTTCAATCAGATTTCCTCTTAGCTTTCTACAGGGAGAACAGTCCCAAGCTTTCCAAGATACCCCCATTTATGATCTTACTCATTGTGGAGCTATTTTTTAAAAATCTGTCCCAATGTGTTCACATCTGCCCTATAACGTGGCATTTAGTACACAATGCTCCAGCTCAGATCGAACAAGCGCTTTATACAAGTCCAGCCTGATTTTCTTGCTCTTGTATTCTATGCTCCTATAATAAACTCCAGGATAACATATGCTTTGTTAACTCTCTTCAACTCTCTTGTCACCTTCAATGATCTACACTTGCAGATCATGCTACTCCTGCACCTCCTTTAGAATTGCACACCTTTTTTTTTGACTGTCCATAAACTGTGCCTAACCCTAACCCTGTCCATGCTAGTGTCCCTTTTCTTCCACGAACAATAGCTTTTCTCACAAGTCTGATGTGTGGCACTGTATTGAATGTCTTCTGGAAATCTATGTTTATCACATCGACAACGACGTCTTAATTGACCCTTTCTATTACGTCTTCAAAAAACTCAGGCAAGTTAATAAAAACTCAAAGAACGGCAAATGCTGTAAATCAGGAACAAAAACAGAAGTTTCTTAAAAAGCTCAGCAGATCTGGCAGCATCTGTGAAGAAAATATCAGAGTTAACATTTCGGGTCCGGTGACCCTTCCTCAGCACTGATGGTAGCTGGGAAAACGTTGGTTTATATACAGAAAATAGGGAGGGGAATGGGGTAGGGGGTAAACGATAGGATAAAGGATAGAGCCCAAAGAGAGAAAAGAGTAGATGGACAGATGAAGGAGTTGATAAGGATCAGGCTAGGAGGGTAAATAGCTGTTAATGGAGACTGTTAGAGGCTAACAATAGGTAGTGTATAATGGCAGGCTGTGGAGTAACAAGGCCTGGTGTGTGGGGTAGGTGGCTGGGACTTGAGAGAGCTTAGGCCCTAAAATTATTGAACTCGATATTGAGTCCAGAGGGCTGTAGGGTCCCCAAGTGGAAAATGAGGTGTTGTTCTTCCAGAGAACTGCAGATGCTGGAGAATCTGAGATAACAAGGTGTACAGCAGGATGAACACAGCAGGCCAAGCAGCATCAGAGGAGCAGGAAGGCTGACGTTTCGGGCCTAGACCCTTCTTCAGAAAAAGGGTCTAGGCCCGAAAC
>JAHRHZ010000024.1:21741771-21813403 GCA_024137785.1 Ginglymostoma cirratum
TTTCTGATGAAGGGTTTAGGCCCGAAACGTCAAGTTTTCCTGCTCCTATGATGCTGCTTGACCTGCTGTGTTCATCCAGCCCCATGCTTGTTATCTCGGATTCTCCAGCATCTGCAGTACCTTTTAACACTGTGATAGCTCCTTCTTGAATAATGTCTCCTAAAATGGAATTTTGTTCTGAAGAATTGACATTTCTCATGTACTGTTAAAAGCCTGCATCATGCTTTTAATGTGTTCCTGATTCTCTGGTTGTGCTCTACTTCATTCTACCATATACTATGATTTCATCCGTATGGCAAATTGGTCCTGTTTCCATTCCAGGATTCTGGATGTTGCAGTTTGGGGAATCTCAGATGCAGAAGTGATCCCAAATGTTCCAATAAGTAGTCAGCAATTTTGACTCTTGGGTCTAAGGTTATACACCAGAACAGGAAATGTTCTGCTCTCGTGTTGGTTCACTCCTCATCATAAACCAGCTGTCCAGCCACTGCATTAACCTCACCCAGGAAAGTTATCTTCACCTTTTGCTCTATATTTTTGATTTGTTGAATGTTATCCTTGTTGCAAGAGTTCTCCAGAATTGTTGCCTATGCTGGACCTCTTTCTTTATTCTCAATATGACTAAAGGACTATTAACATACAATATTTTCTAAAGTCCCCCATCTGGTCACACACTCAGCTACCCTCGCAGGCATTTGCTGCACTCGTGATTTTGTTTGAAGCCACATCTTGTCAAACCTAATCTAGTTGATGCTATTGATTCCTATTCTTTTGATATTTTGGCAGGTTTTTGGGAGGGTCGCAATGCTATCCTGGGGCTTGGCCATCCAACCTGATCAAAAGAATCACCAAAGTTTCCTCACAGTGCTGGCTGATTTTGGGCCAATTTCTGCCTGCAGAGCAAATCGAATTGTCTGTTCGAGTTAAATCCTGCTTGGATTAAGAATAACTTCTCAGCCCTCCCATTAAGTACTATATAATCCATCCTTCAAAGCAATATCCTATAAGAAGTTATAAATCCATTACAAAGGCCTTATTAATTCTCCCATACAGCAATTGCTGATTATATTTACTAGTTCTATGACTGCATTTCTCTTGGAGATAAAGTACGGGTTGAATGCTTTAACAAATGTGTCATGCTTCATCATGTTTTCTTCCATGCTTTGGCTTACCAAAACATCAGCCAGAGAGCCTACAATATATAACAACATGCTGACTTGACGGTGTTGCTCCTTCTCATGTAAGGCTGAAGCCATTCTACAGTACTGAAATTACCATTACCTGAGATCCCAGCTGTGGCCTTGTCACGGGGCCTTTCATGTCATCTAATGTTTGAGTTAGTGGCAGGGTCTGAACCATAGCTGTGATTCGCTAGGAAGTATGGCACCCTACTGACTGGGTGAGTACTGGAATTTTATTTCTTAAATGTTGAAGTGCTTTGTTCTTGTACTTCTTTTTTCTCTCTCTCCAATAGACTCCAAAGTCTTCCAAGCCTGCATTTGAAGTATTCCCACCTTTTATTCAGCAGCACGTTTGAAATCTTTTGAGTTCCTTCCCTGCCTTTGGAGTAATCCCTTTTCAGCAATGCCCCTTGGACTCTGTTTTTGCCCCGAAGCTTTTACTACGAGCTACCACCACACTTTATCTTGTGCTTTAAGACAATACTGCGAGCTGCAGGTTGAGACACTGGGCCTGAATCTCTCTGGGCTGTGGGTGTCAACCTGAGGCTGCTTGCATCTTGCGTCCTAAGATTCTTCAATTCCTGATGTAATGTAGTACTCTTTTGTTTAAATCTGCAGACGGTAGATCGTCAAATACAGCCATCTAGTATGTGTCTGCATATGCTCATTCGAGGCTTGTGTCTTCTCTTCTGCTAGTGTCAGGGTCATGTGATCAGTTACATCATCATGATTTACACAAATACCATTAAATCCACAATACATCACAGGTCCCTCGCCTCCTGTCCCTCCTTTCCAATTTGCATTGCCTTTCCACATTCTTCAGTCTAAAAATCATAGAGTCATAGAGTCCAACCATGTCGACCATATCAAATTGGTTTAACATGCTTGCATTTGGCCCTTATTCCTTGAAACTTTTCCTATTCATGTACTTATCCAAACTTCTTTTAAATGTATCGGCATCTACCACTCCCACTGGCAGTACATTCCACATACAAGCCACTCTGCATAAAAATATTGCCCCCGTGTACTTTTTAAATCCTTTTACACTAACCTTAAAAATATGTCCCCTAGTTTTGAACTCCCCAACCCTAGGGAAAAGACCCATGCTATTCACCTTATCTATACCCCTCATGATTTTATAAATCTTTATAAGGTCAACCTCAACCTCCTACTCTCCAGTACAAAACGTCCCAGCCTATCCAGCCTATCTTTATAACTCAAACCTTCCATTCCCAGCAACATCCTGGTAAATATTTTCTGAACCCTCTCCAAATTATTGCTTTATACTTTCTCCATTAAATATCAACAGCCACAAGTCTACCCCGTCGATCAGACTCTTTACATCCTCCTCACGGTACAAATTATTTACAGCTTTTCTGCAAACTTGGACGTTGTCCCCTGCACATGCCAGTCTGGTCCATTAATATAAATGTGGTCCTATTATCGACCCCTGGGGAACACCACTCTGTACCTTCCTTCAGTCTGAAAAGCATCCATTCGTAATCCTGACACTTAGCCAACTTTACGTCCAAATGTAAAATGTCTCTTTTCCATTTTTTGGAGCAAGTTTGTTTTTTATTGATGAATAGCCTTTCACTTTGGTTGAGATTAATCAATGATAATTCCATTTGAACAGTACTCCAGCACACTCTGTCCTACACCAGACCACATTATTTACTAGCTTTCCATCAAACTGTTATAAATAGTTTACATTGCAACCAATCATGGAGAAAGTTTCAAACATAACAATGACCCCAATGACTAAAAGGAAGATGTCTATAATAGTGTGGCTCTGGACAGTATTGTCAGCCTGGTTTTTCTCCTCAGATCACAGGAGCTGGATTGAAACTCACACCTTTCAGATTCTGAACCAAGGAGTGTGACTGTCTGGACAAAGCCAACAGATGGAAAGACAGAAGCATGACACATCTATCCTGAGATAGTAAGAACTGCTGATCCTGGAGAATCTGAGGTAACAAGGTGTGGAGCTGGAGGAACACAGCAGGCCAAGCAGCATCAGAGGAGCAGGAAAGCTGACGTTTCAGGTCTGGACCCTTCTTCAGAAATGGAAGAGGGGAAGGGGGCTCTGAAATAAATAGAGAGGGAGGGGGATGGTGATAGAAGGTGGATAGTGGAGCAGATAAGTGGGAGAAAAAACGGACAGGTCAAGGAGGCGGGGATGAGAGGGGGGCTGGTCTTGGGATGAGGTTGGGGGTGGGGAGATTTTGAAGCTTGTGAAGTCCACATTGATACCATTGGGTTGCAGGGTTCCTAGGCGGAATATGAGGTGCTGTTCCTTCAGATTCCGGGTGGCATTGTTGTGACATTGGAGGATGCCCAGGACGGACATGTCATCCAGGGAGTTGGAGGGCAAGTTGAGGTGGTTCGCGACTGGGAGGTGTTGTTGTTTGTCGCGAACCAAGTGTAGGTGTTCTACAAAGCGGTCTCCGAGCCTCCGCTTGGTCTGCCCGATGTAGAGGAGGCCACATTGGGAACAGCAGATACAATAGACCACATTAGCGGATGTGCAGGTGAACATCTGTTTAATGTGGAAGGTTTTTTTGGGGCCTGGGATGGAGTTGAGGGGGGAGGTGTAGGGGCAGGTGTAGCACCTCCTGTGGTTGCAGGGAAAGGTGCCGGGGCCAGTGGGGAGTGTGGAGCAGACGAGGGAGTCACGGAGAGAGCAGTCCCTCCGGAAGGCAGATAAGGGGGGTGGAGGGAAATATATCCTTGGTACTGGGGTCAGATTGCAGGTGGCGGAAAATGATGCATTGAATCTGGAGGTTAATGGGGTGATGCGTGAGGACAAGGGGAATTCTGTCTTTGTTTTATTGCGGGGAGGGGGTGTGAGGGCTGAGGTGTGGGAAATATAAAAGATGCAGTTGAGGGTATTTTCGACCACTGCAGGGTGGGGGACGGAAATTGTGGTCCTTGAAGAACGACGATGTCTGGGAAGTCCGGGAGTGGAACATCTCATCTTGGGAGCAGATGAAGCAGAGGTGGAGGAATTGGGAATAGGGGATCACACTCTTGCAGGAAGGTCGATGAGAGGAGGTGTAGTCCAGATAGCAGTGGGAGTCGGTGGGCTTGAAATAGTTATTGGTTTCAAGGTGGTTACCAGAGACTGGAGACAGAGAGGTCCATGAAGAAGAGAGAGGTATCAGAGATGGTCCAGGTGAACTTGAGGTTGGGGTGGAAGGTGTTAACATACAACTTAGAACATAGAACAGGCCCTTCAGCCCACAATGTTGTGCCAAACTTTTACCCTAATTCTAAGGTATATCTAACCTCCACCCCTACCTTATACTATCATCCATATGCCTATCTAACAGCCACTTAAATGCCCCTAATGAAGCTGACTCCACTACCCTCTCAGGCAATGCATTCCACACCCCTACCACTCTCTGAGTAAAGAACCTACTTCTGACGTCTCCCCTGTATCTACCTCCACTCACTTTAAAACTATGCCCCCTCATAATAGCTACCTCCACCCTAGGAAAACGTCTCTGGCTGTCCACTCTATCTATACCTCTCGTCATTTTGTACACCTCTATCAAGTCACCTCTCATCCTTTGTCGTTCTAAAGAGAAAAGCCCTAGCTCTCTCAACCTTTCCTCATAAGACCTTCCTTCCATTCCAGGCAACATCCTGGTAAATCTCCTCTGCACCTTTTCCAACGCCTCCACATCTTTCCTGTAATGAGGCGACCAGAACTGGACACAATATTCCAGATGTGGCCGAACCAGGGTTTTGAGTAGCTGGAGCATAATTTCACAGCTCTTGAGCTCAATCCCTCGATTAATGAAAGCTAACACACCAGACGCTAAGTTAGTAAAGCAGATGAACTGTTTGAGCTCCTCATGGGAGCATGAGGTGGTGCCAATACAGTCATCGTTATAACGGAGGAACAGGTGGGGGATGGGGCCAGTGTAGCTGCAGAAGAGAGACTGTTCCACATATCCTACAAAGAGGCAGGCATAGCTTGGGCCCATGTGGGTTCCCATGGCCACCCCCTTTGTCTGTCAGAAGTGAGAGGAGTTAAAAGAGAAGTAGTTAAGGGTGAGGTTAGTTAGGCAGATAAGGGTGTTGGTAGAGGAAACTGGTTGGGCCTGTGGGAGATGAAGAAGCGGAGGGCTTTTAGGCCATCTGCATGAGGAATGCAAGTATGCAGGGATTGGATGTACACATTTATCCTGTCTTTTCATACAGACAAACATACACAGACATGTGGTGGTGCATCCAGTAACTGTTCGTGTTGTAGACCTGCTTTTGCTTAAAGCTAGGCTTGCTGTGGCAGTGAATGAGTCAAACCACTGCCGACTACTACTTTAATCCTTCGCTTGGCAGAGCAAAGTGAATTGAGAATACCTATATTAATTCCATGACATTTACTATCAGCTATGTAATTTTGTCTTATTAGTCTGCCAATAAAAGGTGTCCCATTGGGGATATATGATGGAAAATTTGCAATGCTGCAAGTGGAAAATGAATATTCCTGTAATACACAGCTGGTCTAGGACATAGGATCAGGAGGAGGTCATTCCTCCCCCTGAACTGTTCCATCATTTTAGCAAATCATGACTGATCTGTATCCCAATTCCATTTATCTGCCCACGTATCATGTCGTTCGATGTCCTCAAAAGTCTTCCAATCTCAGTCTTGAAAATTTTACATGGTCCAACCTTCAGAGAGAGTAAATTCCAGATTTCCATTTTTTTGGTGTGAACAATTGCTTCCTCACTCATTGCTAAATGGCCTGCCTCTAACTTGAAGGTTAGGTTTCACTGCCTCTCCTCACCCACTCCCCTCGCCCACCAATGGAAACAGTTTCTCCTTAAAAATCCTTCAGTCATTTTCCATATCTCAGTTGTATCATCTGTCAATCTTCTAAACTCAAGAAAAAACAAATTTGATGCAAGCAGTCTTCATAACTTAACCTTATATATGCTTCATTTCCTCCATTACGTTTTTCTAACCTAACAAATCCAAAAAATTCCTCCCTTTTGACACTTTTTAGGTTCCCTTTTACTGCAGACATTTTGAGTATTAATTTAACAAGCCTGTTATTGTCCATTATAATCTCCTTTGCAGCTGGATTTAACAGGCCCGCATTTCCTAGTAAAACTCACTTTCCTTTTATATATTTATAAATGTTTTTGTTCCAGCTTTGTTGTGCTTTGCAATTGCTGGTTTTCATGTTGTCTCTTCTTATAACTCACACAGTGCTCTTGAAATTTCACTTCTCCTTGCAGTTTTCCATGCCTGTTAATCAAGTTTTATACTGTCTCTTATCTCACTCGCTGGCCTGGGTTGCTTCAGCCACACAAGTGAAGCTCAGTCACTAGACGAAAGAAAGAATAACATTTCAAATAGACTTCCTGAAGCAGTTCTGGTGAAAAGATTGTTTCGTTGGGCTGAATCTGAATTTCCAAAATCGGAGTCAGAGGTTAATGTAGTCTAATTACAAATGCAAATAATGATAATGTTACACTGACATCAGTAGTGCAGAACAGTGGAGGTATGAGTAGGCACAGGATGTAACTCCATAGTCCCAGAGGACCATAAAGCTGCTGTGTCATTAGAGAGAGATGACTGTAACCTGAGGGTCAGTACAGCTCAAGTGTGACATGTTTTTTTGAAGTGGAGTCACTGTTGTACGGTAAGAAACATAGCAGCCAATTTTTTTTGCACAGCAAGCTCTCGTAAAAAGCAACATAACGATGACCCCATATGCATCTAATGATATCAACTGAGGGATAAATATTCGCCAACGTAGTGGGAAGATCTCCTGTGTTCTTTTTCAAATTGGTGCATGGAATTTTTAAATCCACCTGAGGGGGCAGACACAGCCTTTGTTTAACATCTCAGTCGAAAGACACACCTGCAAAAGTGTACCACTCCATTGTCAACTTGGGTTGAAGGCAATTGGTGAAACAAAAAAGAAGACTTTTTTAAAAAGAGTATACTAACTAAACAGGCTTGCAGCTCCTTCTACACACCGGTCCTACCCATTGTGTCCTTTATACAGATTTTTTAATTAACCCGCGCAGAAATGTTATTACACAACTATGGACCAGTTAGGATTTGAGCCCAGGCCTTCTGGCTCAGATTCTATGGATGACATTATGATACGGTCGGTTTTTTTTTCCAGATTCCAATCAACCCAATTTCTCATCCTTGAAACAAAGAAGGATCACAAAGCGACCCAAACAAAAACTGATTTCTTTTCATGTTCTCCTCCCCCAAACCTGTCCATCATCTGACTTGTCTATCTGCTCCATTCTTCCCACTTACCAACCACAATAACCCCCTACCTGCATCACCAGCTTCAAAATCTCTCCACCCCCAACATGTCCATCTTCCTACTCACCTATCCACTCTACCCTTCCCACCGGTAAGCCACAATAGCCCCCTACCTGCATCCACCTATCTCCATCTCACCCTCCCCCCTCCCAGGCCCACCCCACATTTATTTCTGGGCTCCCCTCCCCAGTCCTGACAAAGGGTTTTAGCCCAAAATGTTGAATTCCTGCTCCTCGGAAGCTATCTGACTGACTGTGCCTTTCCAGCTCCACATTTATTGTCTCCTCACAGTAATATCTGTCTCTCATTGAGGGATCATTCTTTTGAAGCAAACCCTTTTTCTATGAAATAGTTTGTCAACTGGTGATTGGCGTCAACCTACTTTATTTTGAAAATCACTTGTGAAAATTCCCTTCATGCTAGCAGGGTCAATTCTTGGAATCATTCTCAGCAACACCCTTTGCCAAATGTGCAGTGTTCCATGGAGAATGGTTACCTACGTGACATTCTGTGGACAATCCTTTCTCAGATTCCTCTTTGCGTAGGATGCCCTTTAGCATATTAGGTAAATATACCCCTGCATCTATTGTTTCTATTAGCACCAATGTTTCAGCAGCTAAGGAACTTTTAACTACATTTCTTATTTCTTTGGCTTCCTAGGCTACTGGACAATATTTATTAATTCCTGCCAAGAGTTGCTATGAAGCATTGCTAAAAATGATCAGTTCATATCTCCTGAGCAATTCAAGACTAGAAATTTGAGAGTGCATTTTTCTGACATTAGTTTATTTGCCATCAATCTTTCCACAACAACAGTATGATTCATTCTATTATTCAATTCTAATACTTCGAGGACCTAGTCTGAGTACATGACCAGTTTAACTGTCCAGGCAAACTTCTCAATTCATTAGTTTTTACTGGATGCAAAATCATGATTCTGTGAGGACCTAGACAGATTTATTGAGATGCAACTTTACTTTCCAAGAAAGACTACTGACCCAAAATCACTCCTTAACTTCTAACCCTACAAATGTAAAGGAAAAGTGAAGCCTGACTTCTAATGTTAATTTTTTTTTTTAATTATCTCTATCACATTGCTCAAATTCCTTAGTATACCCTCAAAGAAACTCATCAATGTGCATCTTAAAGATGCCAGCAGACAATTAGCTCTAAGCTGAATATAACCTACATTTAACAAGGCATACAATATCCTTGTCGCATCATGCAACCCACAAACACCTTTGCTTATTTTCTATAGTTTCCCTTCTTAATCCTCGGCTTCTTTAGGTGGCTACAAAAGTATCAGCCTTTGAAACCTTTCATCCTGCATAAATGCAGCTTTTACATTGATTGACTTATATTCTTAGGACTTCATTGCCAAAAAAGCCAAGAAGATTTTCAAGATCACTTTCCTGCAGGAGGGAATCCATTCCTACATCTTGATCATCCAATTTCTCTTCAAAACCCCACGCCACTAGTCTTGCCTTTTCCTTATATATCCCATCAGGTACTACATTTTCTCTGTTCATCCAACCGTGTGATTATGCTGGTTGTCTGCTCTCTGGTGCCTAGGTGAACATGTTAAATTCTTTCCAGCTTCATTCCTTTGGTAACTTCTGTCAACCTATTTTTTAATTTGTTTGTAGCCACTAAGACTTCTCAATCACCCTACTTGTGGCATTCTAAGTCTGTTCCATACTTCTTGTTCTTGTCAATCCATGCCTTCTACTACCCTTTTGTTCCAGATCACTACTTCAAGATAGTACCCTCCTATGATCAGAATTCCTTTTGCAAATTTGCAATCTTTTCTAAGGGTCATGCTCACTTCCAGATCGTTTTTCAGAATTCATGCTACACTTGCTGACTTTGTACGTCTTTACCTCATTATGCCAAACCATGGATCTTACCCCCTGTCCTTTCTTTTGCATATTTAGCCAATGTTTGCTGGTGGCTTTCCCTGCTCTCCCTGTGATGGTGGCATCCTGTATTCACTGACCCTCATTGCTGTATATGTTACTGCAGTGCTAACATTCAGTAGTTGTCAATTAGTGCAAACAGCCCTGTCCTGCATATCTGTATCACCTTGTCAATGTTCATTCCGCCCATCATCTAGTCCTCATAATTGTCTGAAATACAGGCATGCAAAGTGCATACTTCTTCACCACTTTCCATATCTTAGAATCATAGATTCCCTACAGGGTGGAAGCAGGCCATTTGGCCCATTGAGTCCACATCTACCTTCTGAAGAGCATCCCATCCAGACCTACTCCCCCTACATCCCTACCCTATCCCAGTAATGCCCATTTCCTATGGCTAACCCAGCCAACTTGCACATCCCTGCACAAGGTGGGCAATTTAGCATGGCCAATCCACCTAACCTGCACATCTTTGGACCGTGAGAGGAAACCAGAGCACCCGGAGGAAACTCACGCAGACGCGGGGAGAATGTGCCAACTCCACACAGACAATCACCCGAGGGTGGAATTGAACTCTGGTCCCTCAAACTGTGAGGCAGCAATGCTAAGCACTGATCTACCATGACGCCCCTACTGTTCAGATTCTGTAAGTGTGTAATCAGTGTCAATTGACCTCCGGGAATGCAGCTTTACACTTTGATTGCCATTGCTGTAAAAGTACTGTTTCTCATTAACCACCCATAAGCCTACCCAGACATTTCCTGTCTTTCTGTCCTTCTCTTTTGTAATTACCATGTCCCCTTTGATTAAAATGTATCTTTCATGGCCTTGTACCATGCCATCAGGCTCTTGGAATTTTCTCTGAAATCTGCCCAGTAATACATGCCTTTATCCCTGCATGCAGAGCCTAGGAAAAGTATAAGCAATTGTCGTCCGTTACAGAGAATGATCGCTCATTACTGAAGGAATTTTGGCTTTCTCCCAAAAACCAATTGATATGGATTGTAGTCACTAAACATTTACAGTAAGCAATTTGCATGGAGTGTCCATGCCAGGAGAGATATTTGTTACAACAGATCTGGCCCGCTCTATTTTCTGAATCATGTGATTGATTACCACATGATTCCTTTTGCACACTCCATGATGAATGGGACTTTCCATGACCATATTCACTACTTCAATGTTCATATCTTCACTTGAGTCCCTAAATTCATCATTGGCAAAGCTCCCACTGTGTCAGTTAGGAATTTAGCAACTGTCTCCAGTCCAGTCCTTATCTGTTTCTCCATTATTTTGTTCACTGTCGCCCTTTTCTCTTGCCTATGTGTTGTTGCAGAATGAGTAAATATAGTTGCCATGCTTACAGACTAGAAGACGAAAATGTTCTTTGTTTTCTTTATTCCATACCTACAACTTCATTAAAGTCTCTCGTTAGTGGTAGGTTCACTACAGGGCATGATGGTGTCTTTATATTTTTAGATATATCACATTTATCACTTCTACAAGTTTACTGTTTTCATTGTCTCATACAAGTATTTTGCATCAGTGTTTACTGTGGAGAAGGATATGCAAGATAGAGAACAAAGGGAAATAAATAGCGACAACTTGAAAAATGTCCATTTTACAGAGGAGGAGGTGCTGGACGACTTAAAATGCATAAAGATGGATAAATCCCCGGCACCTGATCAGGTGTACCCTAGAACTCTGTGGGAAGCAACAGAAGTGATTGCTGGGCCTTTTCCTAGGATGCTTGTATCATAGGCAGCCACAGGTTAGGTGCCGGAAGAATTGAGGTTGGCTAATGTGGTGCCACTATTTAAGATGGTGGTAAGGTAAAGCCAGGTCACTATAGACCAGTGAACCTGACATCGGTGGGGGCAAGTTGTTGGAGGAAAACCTGAGGGACAGGGTTGACATGTATTTGGGCAGGCAAGGGCTGATTAGAAATATTCAATATGGCTTTGTGTGTGGGAAATCATGTCTCATTAACTTGATTGGGTTTTTTGAAGAAGTAATGAAGAGGTTTGTTGGGGGAAGAGCAGTGGACGTGATTTATATGGACTTCAGTAAGGTGTCCAACAAGTACACTGATACACTAGTTAGCAAGGTTAGGTCACATGGAGTTCAGGGAGAGCCAGCCATTTGGATACAGAACTGGCTTGAAGGTGGTGGTGGAGGGTTGCTTTTCAGACTGGCTGCCTGTGGACCAGCGGTGTGCCACAAGGATCAGTTCTGGGTCCACTGCTTTTCATCATTTATATAAATGATTTGGATGTGAACAAAGGAAATATGGTTAGTAAGTTTGCAGATGACACTAAAATTGGAGCGTAGTGGACAGCAAAGGAGGTTACCTCAGAGCACAATGGGATCTTGATCAGATGGGCCAATGGGCTGAGAAGTGGCACCTGGAGTTTAGTTTAGATAAATGTGAGGTGCTGCATTTTGGAAAGGCATATCAGGGCAGGACTTACACACTTACTAGTAAGGTCTTGGGGAGTGTTGCTGGACAAAGAGACCTTGGAGTTCAGGTTCATAGTTCCTTGAAAGTTGAATCCCAGTTAGACATGATAGTGAAGAAGGCATTTGGTATGCTTGCCTCTATTGGTCATGGTTGGGATGTTATGTTGCAGCTGTACTGGTTAGGCCACTTTTGGAATACTGTGTGCAATTCCGGTCTCGCTGCTATAGGAAGGATTTTGTGAAACTTGAATGGGTTCAGAAAATATTTACAAGGATGTTGCCAGGGTTGGAGGGTTTGAGCTATAGGGAGAGACTGAATAGGCTGAGGCTATTTTCCCTGGAGCATCAGAGACTCAGGGGTGACCTTATAGAGGTTTATCAAATCATGAGAGGCATTGATAGGGTGAATAACCAATGTCTTTTCCCTGGGATGGGGGAGTCCAAAAGTAGAGGCCATCGGTTTAAGGTGAGAGGGGAAAGATTAGGGTTCGTATTCACACAGAGGGTGATGCATGTATGAAATAAGCTGTCACAGGAAGTGGTTGAGGCTGGTTCAATTACAACATTTAAAAAGTATCCAGATGGATTTAAGAAGAGGAAGGCTTTAGAGGGATATGGGGCCAAAGGCCAGCAAATGGAACTGAATTAATTTAGGATACCTGGTTAGCATGGACAAGTTGGACCGAAGGGTCTGTTTCCATGCTATACTGCTCTATGACTCTGTATGATTCTATGACTCTACTTCTCCATTATTTAGTAGGGTTTTTGAGTTTTGAAAATCTGAGTGGGAAAACAGCTGATGCAGTTCCAAGGTAATTAGCATTTTTTCCCATTAATTTCCTTTCCACTGATGCCAACAACACCTCCTTAATATTTTGGTTGGAGAAGTTAGGTCTTGTTAAAATGACACAATAACGTATGGGTTTTGTAAACTGTAAATTCATTGGCTCACGAAAGACAATTGCCCTCTTCTTCTTCCATGTACTATTTCATTTGAGCCAGTTTTCAAAGATGGTTGCTCAAAAAGTTCCCAAATTTCAGCTAGTTTGTACCAGCCAGTTGGTACTAAAGGTGAGAACAGCACTGACGGTTATGAAGTGTTCTTTTCTTCACAGTTATTCCTCATCATCTACCTGGGCTCAAAGCTGGAGCTAACAATCAAGACTAAAGTGCTTCAGCCTGTACTGAAGCATAACAAACTCAATGGAGGAGAAGCATTTGAGAGTAATCTCTCTCATTAAAATAATTAGGAGGCCACAAACCGATCGATTTGAAAAATGGGAGATTTGAAAGTACCATATGACTATTTACTACAGGAATCCGAAAACCATAAGACCACAAGATGTAAAAGCAGAAGTAGGCCATTCAGCCCATCAAGTTCACAGTTGATCTATAATCCTCAAAACCACTTTCTTGCCTTTCCCATAACCCTTGATTTTCCCAACGGATTAAAAGTCTACCTCAGCCTTACATATATTTAATGATTCAGGTTCTACAGCTCTCTTCAGTAAAGAACTCGACAAATTCACTACCCTCTGAAAGAAGAAATTGCTTCCTATCTTTGTCTAAAATGAGTAACTCCTTACTCTGGGTTTATGCCCTCTGGTCCTGGATTCTCCCACAGGGGAAACAATCTCTCAGCGTCACCACTAATGTAACAGTTGCTGACATGTGTACTGCTATATTCCTCAGCAGGTTGATTTGACAATGGTCCACAGTAAACTAGTGCACACTTCCAAGTCATTTGCAAGAAATGCAATGTTGGATATTTTACTTCTTTTCCTCATTGCTTTCAATTGAACTGTCTCATGTCCGAGACAATGCACTGCTTGTACAGAAAAAACCCATGATACCCAAGTGAAAAGCAACTTGCTAAGATTTTCAGACAGCTATGCCAAATCTACTTGTTACTCCTCAAGGCAATAGTTTACCTTCACAAGCAGCTCTTATGTCTGGGAGACACATCCACACAATTCTTCCCTCCCACATTCTCACCATCCAACCAATTGTGGTTGGTTTGAAACGGGCGCAGGTACACTATAGATATGTATGTAAGATAGTCATTAACCAATCCGATAGGAAATTCAAAAGAAATGTCTTTACACAGAGAAAAGAAAGTGTGGAACTTACTCAGAATGGGGTTGAGTAGTTGGGGCAAATGGTTTGAAGTGAAAACTAGGTAAATTCATGGGGGAGAAACGAATAGAAGCTTATGCTGATAGAATGAGATTAAGGAGGTTAGAAAAAAGGTTTGTCTGAAGCTTTAACACCTCTAGGATTGATAAGAACATAGAACAGATGAGCTGGAGTAGGCTATTTGGTCCCTGGAACTTTGTTCATCGTTCAATGAGAGCTTGCTGATCAGATTATGGCCTTGACTCCCTCATTAATCAAAAATCAGTCTAATTAGCCTTGAGCAATTTCAATGATCCAGCCGTTGCTCACTGGGGAACAGGGCATTCCAAACACTAATCAATCTCTCAGGTAAGAAATTCCTCCTTCTCTCCAAGTTAAATAGGAGACCTTTCATTACAAAACTATGTCATGTAGTTCTAGATTCCCCCAAGAGAGGAAATGTCTTCTTCACATCTACTCTGTAAAGGCACCTCTTAAATGTTCCAACAAGATAGAGTTATAGAGTTATACAGCACGGAAATGGATCCTTTGGTCCAACTCGTCAGCACCAACCGGACATCCCAATCTGACCTAATCCCATTTGCCAGCATTTGGCCCATAAATATCTAAACCATTCCTATTCCTGTAATCACCTCCACCACTTCCTCTAGCACCTCATTCCATACACGCACCACCCTCTGCGTGAAAAAGTTATCCCTCAGGTCCATTTTAAATCTTTCCCCTCTCACCTTAAACCTATGCCCTCTAGTTTTGGACTGCTCTACCCTGGGAAAAAGGCCTTGACTATTCACTCTATCCATGCCCCTCATGATTTTATAAACCTCTATAAGATCTTCCCTCAGCCTCCGAAGCTCCAGGGAAAATAGCCCCAGCCTTTTCAGCCTCTCCCTTTAACCCAAACTTCAGTCCCAGCAACATCCTTGTAAACCTTTTCTGCACCCTCTCAAGTTTAACAACATCCTTCCTGTAGAAGGGTGGCCGGAATTGTACGCAGAATTCTAGAAGTGGCCTCACCAATGTCCTGTACAGCCGCAATGTGACATCCCAACTCCTATACTCAATGTAGTGACCAATGAAGGCAAGCATGCCAAACGCCCTCCTCATCACCCTGTCTATCTGCAACTCCACTTTCAAGGATAACTTCTCAATCTTCTAAATTGCAATGAGGATGGGCCCAACCTGCTTAACTTTCTCTCAGAAGACAACTCCTTCATCACGGGTGTCAGCTGAATGAACTTTCTCTGATCTGCTTTCAGTGCAAATCTATCCCTCCTTAACCAAAATAACCAGTGTTGAATGGTCTGTTTCTATGTTGTGTTTTTCTAACATGGCTTTTCAGAAGTTTGCTTTGCAATTTTGCCACGCATATTGACTGGAGAAATGCCTTTTCTCAACAAGTCAAATTATCTGGAATTGTTTAACAGCTGTGAAAGAGTTTCCACGATGTCGTCATCTGAAGTCAGGTTATGCAAGATTAAACGGTTGTTCTTCAGAAAGTATATTTACCTCACACTGCCGATGTTGTGACTGGGATCATATCCTGTTGCAGAAACCATGATACGTGTTATTTAGCACAGCACCAAACCTTCCACCAGGATTGACAAGATCTGGGGCTTTGTTTCAAGGTGGAAATTGCATTATGCTTGCGTGGTAAACAGCTCTAATCAAAACATTCCCTTGTTTTCTCATCCTCAGCAAACAAGCAAAATCCTTTATCCTTACATTTGTAAAGTTCTTTATCACTATCCTGAAGATTGTAGGCAATTCCCTCAACTGTGACTGATGTTTCCATAGTAACAACACAAAATCTAAATTGTTTTAGTCCCGCAGAGGCATTTCTAGCATGTGCTTCAAATGTTTCTAAACTTGTGGAAACAATGAAAAACTGAGAGATAATTGAGTCCAGCATGTTAGGCATGCTTTTGGTCTGTCAGTTTATTTGTCCCATTTGATTTTCTTTAAGACAAGCTACATAAACTATACAGAATGTGAGAGGCCATTTGGCCCACTCAGTTAATGCTAAGTGCTTACACTCCACAGAACCTTCACTCTATCACCATTATCTCTTTCCTTTCCATTCTCCCTCATGTGTTTATCCAGTTTCCACTGAAGTGCATCAAGGCTATTTGTTTCAACCATTCCATGGTAGGCAGAAGCTACTTCATCCAGTAGGCCAATAAATTCTATTGTAAGTTCTCGTGGCCTCGACTGCCGCCTGCAGTCTCTCAAATTACTGCTCGGCAGTGTCCAACCTCAACTGTTCGTATGGCAGGACGAGAGGTAAGGCAGGACTCATTGTTGCTGTCAGCCTCCATGATGCACCACTTTTGGGAGTCATGAATATGAGTGACCCAGGCAGTTGCAATGAAGACAGCATATTAAGTCACCAAGTTCCCAGAAAGACTAGATTTTCAACTAAGATTCTTCACTAATTCCAACACTGTCACAGATATTAGCATTCATTGTATTCAACTTTCCAGCAAAGGCAGTGAGGGTCTACTGTAGTTTTGGAAACAGCAGCCACAGTATCTGCTTTTGCCTAATTTTGCCCGTTTGCTTCTAGCTAACTGCATGGAATGATCTGTATCAATGTTGTTGTTGAGTTAATTCCCTCAAAACTCCATCTTGCATTTTACAACTCCTCACTTTTAGTCTGATTTTTTCGGTCTGTAAATCAACGTTCTGTCCTGGTTCTGAGGAAGGGTCACCAGACCCGAAATGTTAACTCTGATTTTATCTCACGGATGCTGCCAGACCTGCTGAACTTTTCCAGCAACTTCTCTGTTTCTGTTCCTGATTTACAGCATCCGCAGTTCTTTGAGTTTTTATTCTGTTCTAGTGTTTGGTCTGCCATTTTTCTTGCATAATGTGCATTGTCATCTGCCTCCTATTCTAGTGTAACAGAGAGCTAATACATTCCTGTCTGCCAATACTTTCTTATTGCAACTTATCAACCCATTCTGTTTGCTCTGTGCACTTCTCATTCAACTGTAAGGTGTACCTGTACATGTACAGCAAAGGCCAAACTGTGTGTAATCTTGCATTTTGATTCAATCGTGAGGAAAATGGGCTATTAATATCCAACTTTCATCATTTGACTTTAATACCTGAGACGTCTAGGAATCAAAAATGGCCTTTAAAAGGATGCTATTGACCTAAAATTGCTATCATTACATGACAAAGCCTGGCTTTGTCATGAAATGTATGAAACTGGCTGCTTTGGAATTACCATTTAAGACACAGAAACTCAGCCAAGGCTCAATAAATTCACATTTTCTTTTCATACACATTTGTAAAATAATTCACATTTTAATGGAAGACCACCAATCAAGTGTTCAGTTTGAAAAAAGGCAATGGAGCTGGACTTGGAATATACAAATGAAACATATATTAGAAAGGGTCTAGGCCCGAAACATCAAGTTTTCCTGCTCCTATGATGCTGCTTGGCCTGCTGTGTTCATCCAGCCCCACGCCTTGTTATCTCGGATTCTCCAGCATCTGCAGTACCTTTTATCTCTAACACTGTAACTGCTTCTACCTTGTTGTCTGTACAGATATCCTCTTCCTGAAATCTCATTTTTAAACTTATTACCAGGGCTTTTGCATATGCGTTATTGTCACCAGATCCTTTAAGTACTACAGACATTTTTAACTTCTGATCCCAAAATTTAAAAGTGGACTTCTGCAAACCAGAAAAAGACTGCAGATATAACTTCATTGCTGTTGTAAACCATTCTGTGTGAGACCCCTAGAATGTCCAACACCTGTACATTGCCAGGGAATTTTCAAACAGAGAAAGAGATGCGACGGGAAGAGATAAATGATGAGGGGGCTGACTATATTACTCCCCTCAGCAGAGAGCCATCTCTTGCAGACAGTTTTTGTGCTCTGCCCTTCCAGGAATATATAGGAAAAGGGTTAGAGTTCTATGAAAGTCAAGTGGAGAACCATCCACTAGTCGCCCATGCATTGCAGGTAAAAGGACTCTGGGCTCTTTGTACTAGAAGCCAGATAGCTAACAAGGCAGTCGAAAGGAAACAGGACAAAGGAAGCATTCTCTCACTCTGAGAACTGCCAGTTAATCACTATAAAAATGACAAAAGATTAAAAAAACTTCAATTAACTGCAAAGCCAAGAATCCCAAAATCGACAGTTCCAACAATCTCTGCTCCACTGTCTAGTCTTCATTGACCACCCAGCAAGGCTGTTTGTATTGGTTTTAACTTTTATCATTTTTTGGACTCACTTCATGGTTCTAATCTGTGCACTGCGCGATTCTTTCTTCTCGCGTTCAGTAACTACCAAATGCATTCTTGTTAACTCAAGAAAGCTTGGTCAACTTGTCTCCTATTTAAAACATAAATTCATTTTATCTGGGGAAAGGGTACCTACAAGAAGGGATTCTTTCTAAATTAACCTTGTTACAGCCAAATGATGGAGTGGGTGAATTAAGAAGGGAAGCCAGTTCATTCTCCCTCACTTGAGAGATAACAATTTAGGGTAGCCATCTGGACCATGGAAAGCCCCACCCAGGATCTGGGTGGCACGTTTAGTTGGCACATGTCTGTACTGTTCTCAGGTCTATTAGGAATAAAACTCCAATCTCTTTCACTTAATAGAAAGCCGGAATTGGCTCTCAATTTTCAATTTAGTTTGGTAAGTTTAGTTGAAGTGTGATGGCTATGTGCTGACAGAGAAGCAAAAGTATTTGTCGTGACCCAACCAAGAGAAGATTAGGGTGAGAGGAGCTGACCAGCCTTCTTCAACTGATTGTAAACACTTTCTGAATCTTTTTAGACAGCCTAACAAGAATACATGTGTAATCTCCATCACACCTTCCTGCAGCCCGAGAATCTCTCTCACTGCCGGCATGCTGGTTTTCTCTAACAGACTCCCTATCAGTCATTCTTCTGCATATGCCAGTACGATTAGAGTCATAGAGTTGTACAGCAAGGAAACAGACCTTTCCGTCAAATTCGTCCATGCCAACCAGATATCCTAAGTTAATCTAGTCCCATTTGCCAGCATTTGGCCCATATCCCTCTAAACCCTTCCTATTCGTATACCCATCCAGATTCCTTTTAAATGTAATTGTACCAGCATCCATCACTTCCTCTGTCAGCTTGTTCCATTCACACACCACTCTTTGCATGAAAAAGCTGCCACTTAGGTTTCTTTCAAATCTTTCCCCTCTCACCTTAAACCCATGCCCGCTAGTTTTGGACTTCCTCACCCCAGGGAAATGACCCTTGGTTATTTACCCTATCCGTGCCCCTCATGATTTTATAAACCTTTAAAAGGTCACCCCTCAGCCTCCGATGCGCCAGGGAAAATAGCCCCAGCCTATTCATCCTCTCCCTATAGCTCAAAACCTCCAGCCCTGGCAACATCCTTGTAAATATTTTCTGAACCCTTTCAAGTTTCACAACATCCTTCCCATGGCAGGGAGACCAGAAATACATACAGTATTCCAAAAGTGGCCTAACCACCGTCTTGTACAGCCATAACATGCCCTCCTAACTCCTATACTCAACGCACTGACCAATAAAGGCAACTGTACCAAACACCTTCTTCACATCCTATCTACCTGTGACTCCACTTTCAAGGAACTATGAACCTGCACCCCAAGGTCTCTTTGCTTGACAACACTCCCCAAGGGCCCTATAAGTGACTCCAGGCTTCAGTTGGTAACAAATCCACATGCAATTAACTATAACCTAAGGACCTGCTGGTCATCATGCACAACTACAAAGTTCCACTCACTCATCTCAATCCACATGGATAAGAAGAACCACCATTTCAACTGGGGCAACACCAAAATCTTCAGACAAGCTAAGCAGGGACAAGCACAGGAATTCCTAGAAGCCTGGCACTCCACGAAGAAAGCCATCAATAAACAAATGGAACTCAACCCCATATACACTCCACTACGAAGGAAAACCGGAAGTGAGGCAATCCAGCTCAGCGGACCCCAGAGTTTAAAAACCAGGCGGGAAAACACGCCGATGCTTCATCGGAGGCTGCACTGATGATGTTACCAAGCACGGTAACGAAACGTCTGCGGAACAACGAACCAGCTCGGCGAGCCAACCAACCTCAACACCCACAACTGGAGCTACAGATCTACTCCAAAGCCTTAAACTTCCACTGTGTTATGGTGACAGCCCAAGTGGGATACTTTTCATCCAAAACAGAGGTGACCCTGGGAAAAGGGTCAGAAACTGGGAGGGAGTGCTATTTTCAAACTCTCTCTGGCCTCTGTCCCTGGCTTCAGTGCGGCCTGAGAACACTGTCCTCATACTTTTACTGAAGAAACCCTGAAGCAAATAAACCAGATGAGAGCAAACAAAATGGAATAAATAAGCTCAAGTACTTGTTTTAACTTTTCCTCATCAATGAATTACATTTCAAAACGAGGATATTTGAAGTTATCAGAATAATTCACCCCATTGATTAGAAATGTTTTAGAAGTGAGATCCACTCAAGGTAATTGTCATGCTGTGGAGAATCATTTCCTGCAAGACGAGTTTCTCATTTGGGGGTTTCAGTTGTAAAGGACTCCCAAGGTGAGGTAATGGTTTTGCATACTTACCACATGTTGCAATGTTCCCATTGCAGCTAATGCAACAGTAACAGCCATTACTGCTACTCCACTTCCTATTAAATCCAGATGTTTCAGAGGCTTATGTTTAAAATACCATTTATTAACAGACAAATGCAAGTTAAATGGTCAAAATGATATCCTCTGACTTACATACTCTCACCCTGTATGCGTAAGGTATAATCCTAATTGACATTCATTTAAATGATGCCACAAGAACCACAATATCCCTCCATCTCTGTTTGACATTCAATGGCATTCACTGAATCACCCATTATCAACATCCTGGGAATTATCATTGACCAGAAATTGAACATGACCAGTCATGTACATACTGAGGCTACCAGAGTAGGTTAGAGGCTGGGAATTCTGCAGTATGTAACTCACCTCTTGATTCCCCAAAGCCTGTTCACCATCTACAAGGCACAAGTTAATAGTGAAATGGAATATTCCTCACTCGTCCAAATGGGTGCAGTTCCAGCACAGTCAAGAAGTTTAACTCCGTCCAGAACAAAGCAGCCTGCCTGATTGGCACCTCATCCGCTACCTTCAACATTGACTCTCTCCACTACTAGAGTGTACTACATGCACTGCAGCATCTGATCAATACTCCTTCGACAGCACCTTCCAAACTCACAATCTCTACCAAAAAGATCAAGAGCAACAGATGCTTGAGGAAACCACCACTTGCAAGTCCTCCTCTAAGCCATGCAAAATTCTGACTTGAAACTGGTCATTTTTTCACTGTTTCTGAGTCAAAATCCTAGAATCAAATGGAATTAAAATGGGAAAGACTGTGTAAAACTACAGGACACAGAGATTTGGAAGTCCTTATGCATGAATCGCCAAAAAAACTAGTGTTCAAGTTCAGCAGGTAAAAGGAAAGACAAGTTATCTATTGGTCTTTATTTCAAAGGGAGCATAAAAGTAGGAGGGTAAAATAAATGTTCAGAGACTGCTATCCCATCACCAAGTTACTCTTTATTTACATGAGCACAGTACATGGGCTCTGACCAGCCAGCTCAGAGCCAGTCCCTGAGACTCCTGTTTATATCTGTCAGCCAGAACTCCCTGATTGTACAGGTTAACAGCCCCAATCAGGGAATTCATACTTAACATGATCTACCGGGCCAACCTTGTTCTAATCAATGCATCCCTTCCCCTCTAAATCTGGGAATGTATGCCTGTTCTTTTTATTGTAACTTCTCCCAGAACGCTTTCACCTCATGTCCAGTTCCTCTGACTCTGACTCAGATGCGGGCAGGAGATACCGGACCATACCCACTCTCTTGTGCCTGGAGCGTCTCGGGAGAGTTTCACCTCTTCTTCAGGCCGTAACAGTATCGAAGCTGCATCCATCTCGGCCTCTGAGGTTTCTACATTGCTAGACGGAGGGGTAGAACCCATAGTTTCTGACAAGCCTTTCCGGCTGTTCTGACGGGCCAGGTATGTTTTGTTGCTGCCCGGTTTGTGAGGTAGCAGATTACATGTGATCCACATGTTTGTTCAGGACCACCTCACCCACCCAAACTTTGTATGTCCCAGGACGTGACCTCACGTCGACTTTGCCTCGTGCCCATGCATGGCCATTTCCATGGTTTCAACACCAAATGTCATCCCTTGGAATTAGGCGCTGGTTGATGATAGTCTAGTATGTTGGTACAAACCCATATGGGTATTAATTGTGGCAAACCTCGTCGCAGTTGCAGGTATGCATGGCTCATGCCCAGCTTTGTGAAGGGCAGCGTCCCCTCCCACCCCTTGTCAGTTCTGCACGTAAGTCCTCTAAGTGAGGGATTAGGTATTTATCCAGCTGTAGGAAACAGCTTATTGTTTGTTTAAAATCCCCACAAAGTCAAACCAACCCATCAGGCTTCACAATTGGTATGACTGGTGCTGCCCATTCCACAAACCGTACTGGTTTAATGATTCCCTCACTTTCCGGCCTCCTGATTTCTGCCTCTCCTTTTACACAAAAGGCAGATGGCACTGGGTGGGCTTTGCGGAACAGTGGAATTGCTTCCTGGTCAACATTTAAAGTGGCTTTGACCCCTTCAATAACCCCAATCCTTCTTGAAAAAACATCTCTGTATTTAATTAGGATTTTCACTCAGGCAGCCATTTTCTAATTGTAAAAGGTTGAGCCAATCAATGTGAATCTTTCTCTACCAATTTCTGTCCCATCAAGCTTGTGCCCAAGCCTTTTACTGCAATCAGTTGTTACTGAACCAACTGCTTCTCATAAGTGACCAGTTGTACCCTTAGTCTGTAACAGTTCCTGGTATATATTCTCAGTCTGGTTGAGGCCTTGAGCAAACGTAAGGGTCGGAGTCCAGAGCGAATCTTGTTAAAGGCTGTTTCTGTAACCACTAATGCAGCTGCACTAGTATTGACCTCCATGAGGACTAGGTGACCATTTAGTCAGACATTTATTTTGACTGGTTCTGATTTGGATGTTGCTAAGCAACTTAACCGTCCCAAACCACATGTAGGTGGACCTTCCAGGGTGTGTACGCTCCTGGATACCGGCCTAGGAGTTCTCTTACTGAAATCAGGCATTGTAGGATTCCTTATGCTGTCTCAAGTCCGCGTACTGGCAGAAACTGCAGGCTGGATCCTGAAAAACATTTTAGCTATTTGGCCAAGGCTTGGCTTTGTTTTGGGGTTTTGTTGTGGGCTGACCTTGGGTCCCTGTGATCAGGATATGCCATGTGTGAGGCCCTGTGATTTCCTACAATCCAAGCTCGGTTGAACTGGTGAGGTTGTCCACTTCCATTGGGATGCCTGTTGTTCACAAGCTCCACTTGCTGCATTTTCTAATGACAAAGCCAGTTGTAGTGCCTGTTTGGAGTCCAGTTGAGCTTCAGCTTGCACAGTTAATGTCACTAATCCCACATACCAAACAGTCTGTCAGAATCTCATTCAGGGTAAGCACAAGGTCACATGCCTCTGTCAGTTGTCTCAACCTCGTCAAAAATCCCAATATGGATTTCTTTGGTTCTTGGTCTGCTCGATAAAACCGATAGCGTCTCAAAATTAAAGGAGGCTTGGGTCATAATATTCCTTAGCTAAATCCATCAACTCTTGAAAGGTTTTAGTATCTGGTGCCGCAGGGAATGTTAGGATCCTAATATCCAAAAATGCTATGAGTCTGCAAGCAGTCAGAAGAATTTCTCATTGCTTTTCCTCTGCCCCAATGTCATTTGCTCCAAAAAACTAATACATTCTTTCCACATACTGGGCCCAGCTTTCAATGGCAGGATCGAACAGGTCAAGCTTCCCAAATAAAGGCATGATGCCAGAAATGCTTACCCCAACTCAAATTCGACTGCTGTGAGCAAAATTTCTTCAGCAGCATACTGTTCGCTCTCATCATCACTGAAATAACTGCAAAGAGGCCGGTATCCCACCACCAAGTCACCCTTTATTTACATGAGCACAGTACATGGAATCTGACCAGCTAGATCAGTGCAGTCCCTAGAATGAGGAGATGCTCTGAGACTCCTGTTTATATCTGTCAGCCAGGGCTCCTGATTGGCCCCAATCAGGGAACTCATACTCAACAAGATCCACCTGGCCAACCTCGTTCCATTCACTACACAGGGTTTTGCTAAATCAATACGAGGCATTAATCAGATCCTACCCAGAATACTGTTTCAGTCGGCTTATTGAAGGAAAGATGTATTGGCATTGGAGGCAGTCCAGAAAAAGTTCATTTGGTTGATTCCAAATAAGAAGGAACTTTTTAATGAGGAGAGGTTCAGTACATTAGGCCTGTCATCATTGAAGTTTTAAAGAATGGGTGGAGATCATATTTAAAGATATACAATTCTAAGGGACCTTAACAAGGTGGATACAGAGAGGTTGCCTGCTCTTCTGGGGCAGTCTAGCACCAGAGGAAATAATCTCAGAGTAAGGGATTACTCATTTATGACAGAAATGAGGAATTTCTTCTCTTAGAGGTCAGTGAATTTCCACAGAGGTAAAGAATTGTAGAGGTTAGATCGTTAAGTATATTCAAGGTTGAGATAGACAGAATTATAATCAGTAAGGGGATCCACGTTTATGGAGATAAGGCAGGGACATGAACCTGAGGATTATCAGACCAGCCATGATCTGATTGAATGGCAGAGCAGTCCTGATGGGCCGATTGGCCTAATTCTGCTCCTGCACCTTATGGTCTAATGAATCCTTTCCTAAGAGCATTGCAGGTGTACTGACACTACAATGGTCAAGACAGCAGCTCATCCCAACCTCCACCAGGGCAACTAGGGAATAAATGCTAACATAGGCAATGATATCCATATCCCACTGAAGAATAAAAGTAAATACTTCCATATAGACTTCTAATTAGTTTCCAAAAACAAACACAGAGGATGCTGGAGAAACTCAGCAGGTCTGCAGCTACTGCGGAGAGAGAAACAAAGCTAACATTCAGAATGTGCAGTCCTTTAACAAACGACTTTTAGAAATCTGAATATATTACATCTACTGGTTCCCTTTATCTTTCCTGCTTGTTGGTTGTCAGACAAATATTAGAAAGAGCACTAGGGAGAAGTCTCCTGTTCTTTGAAATACGACCAGGGGATGTTTCATATTGCTCTGAGTGGGCAGGTAGTGAAAGATGGCACCTCTAACAATGTAACACTTCCTCAATCAGTCTTGGTGTTTGGAGCTCAGGTTCTGGAATAGAGCTTGAGCCCACATCTTACTCATTGCAAAGCAAATACACTTCCATCAGAGGTAAACTCACCCTGAAACTAAACTCTGATGTCGTCTTGACTAATGATAATCATGACATCTCCCTAGAGAACATTAGCAATGGATGAATCTTGGTTTTATTTCATTGCAGCCATGGCCTATTCGTCTAAGTGGATACATTTTATGGTGTTGCATTGGAAACACAACCAGATACTTGCAAAAGTGACCTGATCAAACTACTAACATAAAATCTAACATACCCTGAATAATTTTACAATTCGTCAAGTTATGAAATTGTACAGATCACTCTTCAGTTTATAAATGATTAAGGCATTCTATCAAATTAGCCATGCAAATGGGTGAAATAAAGATTACATGAACTTCATTTTCTTAATGAAAGAAATATATCAGTAGGCCCATCTTTGCTCAAGGGAATTAACTGAATCTCACTCATAGCACACACACTGCAGTGAACCGATCCAAGGATAGGATGAAGCAGGGAAGGTCAGATTGAATTGACAAGTCCATAAATCAAACAGAAATTTCTGGGCAACAGCTGCTGGGCTCCATGTAGCTCACCATTTAGCAGGGCATGTGGTGTGGGTTCATTTCATTCTCTGTATCAATGAGGCTTCAGTGCGTGGGACCAGATAGCAGGAATGTTGCTTCTATTACTGGGAACAACATAGAATGAATTACCATCTGGTGTTGGGGCAGATGATGTGTAGATATGTGAATCATTTGGGTCAGGTGGTAAAAAGAAGATCAGATGATATGGAGAAAAGACTGACTTTACCTGCAAATTCTCTTAAAGCTAAAATGTTCAGGAAATATAATGCTTTCCAATGACATACTGCAAATGAAGGGTGTTTGCTGACCTGGCCATCTTAATATTAAGCTGACATTTGCTCTGAAGAGAATTTTGCAGCAACGTAAGTGGAGACTTATCTCAGAATGTCTTTTCTAAGTTCAGACCAATACCTCTTAAATGGCTCTCAAACCTCACAACCATATAGTAAATGTTCAAATTTTCACAACAAATTTTTCATTTACTATTTTAGCCAAAATATCTATTTTATATTAATTTCAATGCACATAAATAAAAATGTCAATAATAATAATTTACAGACAGGATTTCTAATATCTAACACCTATGTAGCATCGGCATAATGGGCAGAAAAAAGACATGAACAGCAAGAAAGTCACAAGGATGGAGAAAGGAAAGACGGCTTTTCTTTATTCTAGCTTAATTTTTTAAATGAATTTTGTAAGTTGAACAATGGGTCTTTGAGGGAAACAGATAGGAAGGGCAGTGAGGGGAGAAAGATTGAGGGAGATGGGCCTCTGACCTCATCAATTGCCTTTGGAATGGAGTGACTGGTCTTGGGAAGTTGATAAAGGACTAGGGACAAGTTGAATTCAGGTGGGGTAGGGGAAAGGAAAGGAGGTAGGTCAGGTATTCAATGTGGAAGGGATTAGATGATTTAACAGGAGTGAGTAGTAACGGGAAGTGATGATGATGAAGGGAAATGGATGGGACAGAAACTTTGCGAAGGCCACATGTGCTTGTCAAATCCAGTTCAAATAAACTAAGGAAAGCACAATAGACAAAGAAAGAAATGGAAGCTAAAGAGAGAGCGCAAAGCAGCAACTCAAAGGCATCAATGATGGATCAGATCTTTGCCAATTTAACACATGCAAGAGCTCCAATCGGCAAATGTTTGGTGTAAAGCTAAAAAAGTCAGACATGTCTAGGTTCCTTGACATTCTAAAGCAGTGATGACTCCAAGATGTAAATCAGCAAAAATGTAAAAGAAATTGTGAATTGCAACCATTTTTTTGGAGGGATTTTCACTACCAAGCCCAGTGAGGTTTCTCACTGTATAATGACACCCTCATATCTGATTCCAGTTCCACCTTACCACGTGCCATCCTCCAAACAACTCATTCATTTACAGGGTAACCTAAACTTCACCGGCACCCCTTGTGCCCATGACTCCTTTAAAAATCCACTGTGTGCCCAGTCTAAAACTGTCAGTTTGGAGCTGCCTTTACAGTTCCTGACATTTGCTCTAGACAGGAAGATAGGGGGAAATTAAGTTGCTGGAAAAGCTCAGTAGGTCTGGCAGCATCTGTGAAGGGAAAAACAGAGTTAACATTTCGGGTCCAGTGACCCTTCCTCAAAGCTCCGTTTTTTCCTTCACAGATGCTGCCAGACCTGCTGATTTTCTCCAGCAACTTTGTTTTTGTTCCTGACTTACAGAATCCGCAGTTCTTTCGTTTTTTATTTAGATAGGGGAAAATTGTTGCTCTGCTTTGTGGCAGGAAACTGGGGGTCCTACTGGATGGGATGGTGCAGACCGGGGACACACCCCAGTCCATCACTCAAGCCAGCCTTCCATCCTTTGATTCCTTCTATACTCACTGCCTCAGGAAGGCAGCCAACATAATCAATGACCTCTCCCACCCCACTTATAATCTCTTCCAACCCCTTCTGTTGGGCAAAAGACACAAAAGCTTAAACACACGCACCAACACGCTCAAGAACAGTTTCTTCCCTTCTGTTATCAGACTTCTGAGTGGACCGCACAAATTGTAAATTTAATGTCGATCTCGCTGATTGTTCACATTCTCTGCAGCTGTGACACCGTATTCTCGCTCTGTTCTATTATCCTAACGCACTTTGTATGGTATGATCTGCCTGTACTGCACGCAAAACATTTCACTATATGTAACAATAATAAATCAAATCAAAATCAGGACGAGTCGTGGAATCATGACACCAGACCATGTCAGCCTGGTCCACTTAACAAAGTGCTTAAGAAGCAATAACCCCCTCTAGCTGGCAACTTGCTGTACGTTAGAAAGAAATTCAACATGCTGCTTGTTGAAAGCATAAAAGATGGTGCAAGATGCTCCTGATGTTGAGATGGGCCTCACAAGACATCTTGTCCAATTCTGCTACAAATCTCACCATCGTCCATGTCCCCTTTAAGATTCCACCCAGTACCTCCAAATGTGCTTGAATGTATGTACTGGAATGCATACCATCCAGTCTCACACACAGACATGGACACAAACACGCGTGCACACACAGTCACAGACAGACAGGCACACAAAGACACACTCAGACAGCAGAGACAGACACTCACATGCACATACACGTACACAGACACACACACAAAGGTGCACACACACACAAACACAAATACAGACACACAGGCAGACACTCAGACACTAACGCACACACGCACATGGACATATGCACACATGTGCACACTCACAGACATGGACGCGCTCACACAGACATGCGCGTACACACAAACACACTCATACACAGACATGTTCACATGCAGACAGATACCCAAACAGACATGTGCACATGGACGCACACACACACACGCTTAGGCGTTAATTCATAAGTCAGTAGAAATCATGACTGATAAATTTTAACACAACCCCAAGGAAGTGCTTTCAAAGTGTGATCACTGTTTTCATGTGGAACGTGGGTGGCCAATTTATGCATTGAAGAATCCCACAAACTGAATTGAAATAATGAACAGATCATCTGCTTTCATGATACCAGTTGAGAGATGGCTATTGACTCAGCATAAAGGGGCAGTCTCCCAGGTCTTCTTCCAAATTATGCCACTGAATCTATCAAATGGCCACAGTCGACATGTATATGGTATAGTTGAACTTACACATTCTAGATGATTTAACTCCTCACTTTTCTGAAAAGCTGCCCAATTATTTTCATTTAAAAAGAAATCCTTTTTTTTAAATTAAAGAGAAATTGCTTTTAAAAAGTTATCTCACAGGCACATGGAGCAGGAGAGGTTTGCATGCTTAGGTTGGTGTCAGTTATATTTACTTGGCTCTCGCTCTCGTACTCCAGTATAAGCAGGAATGGTTGTGCAAGTCTGATGGCAAAACCTCAAATGAACAAGAAGAGATTATGTACTGTGAATCAAGCATAAAATATGTCATATCGAAAATGTTGGAACTAGACAAGGGGAATATACTGGGTAGCTTCCCAATAACAATCTCCTGCCAAGACTATTCCAGTATGCACGGTAAGGAAATTATACGAACTGGGACATTATGTTGATGTTGTACAGGACGTTGGTGAGGTCTGTTATGGAGCACCATGTCCAGTTCTGGTCGCCCTGTTATAAGAAGGACATTATTAAGCTGGAGAGGGTTCAGAAGAGATTTACCTGGATGTTGCTGGGAATGGTGGGTTTGAGTTATAAGGAGAGGCTGGATAGGCTGGCACTTTGTTCACTGGAACAAAGGAGTTTGAGGGGTGACCTTATGGAGGTTTATAAAATCGTGAGGATTATAGTTAAAGTAAATGGCAGGTGTCTTTTCCCTAGGTGGAGGAATTTCAAGAACAAGGGGAATATTTTTAAGGTGAGAAGAGAAAGATTTAAAAAAGACATAAGGGACATTTCGTTTAAGCAGTGTGGTTCATGTTACAATGTTTAAAAGACATTTCGATAAGTACATGAATAAGAAATGTTTAGAGGGATATATGTCAAGCGCAGGCAGGTGGGACTAGTTTAGTTTGGGGTGTCTGGTTGGCATGGACTGGCTGGACCAAAGGGTTTGTTTCTGTGCTGCATGACTCTATGACTATATAAAGGGAACAAGTTGAAATAGCAGCAATTTGGAGGACCTGTAAAAATTTGCAAATGAGGAAAAATTCTAATTCAAGAACTTATCCAAACTTCCTTATTTTCTACTTCAGAATCTCTGTGAATATTTCAAGCCTTGTCATGACCGCATTTAGTGTGTATAGGGGTGACCTGGAGTGAATGCATTCATTTGGGATTTCTGAATGAACACTGCAATCAGCCTAATTCACAAAGCTACGGAGATATTAAATTAGCAGCCTAAGGCATGTACTCAGTCCACATTTCCCAAACAGCCAGGATGAGAAAGCCATATGACATCTGTGGGATTAAATAACATATTAAAATTTAGCACTGATGACTCGAACTGACTCATGCATTAATGTCTAAAATATAGGGGTGGGGAAACTGATATCCAGCATGTACACTCAAGCACACACTTGCACAGGTTTTCAGTTGTTTATCTATTTATCGAAGGGTACAACTATCATGGATAATATTCAGGAAAACATTTCTGGTTTTAAAGGTCAAAAAAAATCTGGCATGTTTATTTTGCCCACATCACAACCGTCTTGAAATGACAGCAACAAATCCAAATAATACTTTGTTTTTAATGAAAGCAGTAAACTCAATGACTATAATAAGATCTTCAGTGACTGTCTTTGATATCAGCTCGATGTTATTTTAAAGTTAACATTGGAGTTCTTTTCAAAGTCAGCTATCATTCATCAGTTCGTAAATGCACTCATTGAATTCTGTTCTGTAAATTGGTGAGGCTTTGGTTTATTGGTGGTGATCTGACCAGAGCTGTGATGCCATTAAGCAATTTATGTGGACAACACATGTTCTTGTTCAATTTGTAATATGGACAACATCTCGTTAGATGTGCCTTCATTTTATCACATCACAGTCGGATAATTACCAACATCTTTAAAAAGTTGAAATTCAGCCCTTTAAGGGCTTGTCTTCCAATGTTATCCAGCCCGACCTCCCACCTTTGGCCCTTCATCAGCTCGTTAACACAAGACTCTGCTCTATGTATGTTAACCTGTACCAAGTCCCAGTCACCCATCACCCCTGGTAATTGCTGACCTACATTAGCTTCTGGTTTGCTTCTTAATATTAAAAACGTCATCCTTGGATTCAGCTCTCCCCATGGCCCCACCGCATGGCCCCATCCCTTCATGCTTCTCCTGCCCCGATACCCTCTGTGATCTCTGCAGTTCTCCAATTTCTTGTGCTTCGTTGATTTTCAAACCTCGTCAACGGTGGCTGTGCCTTCAACTACCTCATCTCTGAGACTTGGAATTTCCTCCCAGAGTCTCCCAGCCTTTGTACACCCCCTCTCCTCCCTCCCCTTACAATCCACCTCAATGAGTAAGGCTTTGGTGCCATGTCCTGATATCTCCTTCTGAGACTCGGTGTACAATTTTGTTGATATTGCTCTGTGAAGCATCTTGGGATGTTTTACAGTGTTAAAGGTTCTATATAAGTGCACGTTATTGTTGGTGTATCCCTGAAAATTTTCATGGGATCACTTGGAATATTCAGTCCAGTGGAATAGTGCCACACATTATTTTGGCATCATACAGTTACACAGAAGATAGCAATGCGGGCTTTTGACCGCAATCCAAAACAGCTAGGGTGTATGCGACACACATCTGGTTTCATGGGATCATAGGGACCTGGTGAGATTGGTCCCACACTCTTACTGTTGACTCACTGGCTGCTCAAATACTTCAGAAGGCACAATCTTGGCCATGAACACAATCAGTCCCAGAAGCTGCCCCCCTGGCTATGAGCACCAGGGAACCTTCACAGGCGGGAAAATGATTTTCAGAAGGACCATCCAGTTTCTTTGATGAAGCTCTGGGCAGGGGAAGAGAAAGTCTATTACACAACCCACCGAGAGGTTAAAAACCTCTTTCAAACAAAATGATCACTACCAGTGGAGAGTTGTTTAGGGAATTAATTGTCCCAGCATAATCCAAATCATTTTTTTTCTGTATATGATTTAGTCTTTGATGATAATAACTGTGGCAGACTTAAGACCATAAGATTGGACAGAGGAAAACAATTAGCTGATGGTAAGGATTTGATGTGTTGACTTTCTAGGAACGTGACGGATAGTTCACATGAACTGCCTCTGAGCGATCTTGCAGTCAGGGCAGGGCCAGTGGTGGGTCAATGTTGCTCTTGCTCTGCTTTCTCCTGTACACCTTGCAGTCTGGCTGGATATAATGGTGCATTGTGGGATCAGTTTAGCTCAGTTGGCCGGATGGTTGGTTTGTGAAGCAGTGAGATGCCAACAGAGTGGGCTCAATTCCCATCGTTGGTTGAAATTACCATGAAGGACTGTCCTTCTCAACCTCTCCGCTTGCCTGATGTATGGTGGGACTCAGGTTAAATCACCACCAGTCATCTCTCTCTGATGAGACAGCAGCCCAATGGTCTGGGGACACTACAACGACACTCATTATTGCAGAGTGATGACACCATGCTCCGACTCCAAAACGGAGTTCACATTTAGGGTTGTACTGCTGACCTCCTCCCCGTGGATGTGTCTCTTGACAAGGGGAATAAAACCAGCACGGAGGACTGGCACACTTCCAATGAATTGTGACAGTCAAGAAACCAGCACAAAATACTTAGAACATCCATACAACCAACCATTTGACAAAGTTGGCTCATCTAGAAATGAACATACCCAGTGTTTTGTTTGGTCTTTTTTTTAAATTGGCCTCATTAACTAATTAGAATGACCTGTGGCCATGAAATGTGATATGTAAATGTGTTTCTTTTTTCTTAGAAAGGAGGGGCAGTGGTTCTTTGTCCCATTTCTGTCTCTGAGCTTTGTACATCTGTTTTGCAATCCTTAAACATTCTGATGTTGTTAAAGATAAAGTCAATAATGACAATTGTGTACTGGAAAGAACTTGCTCCTGTCCTTATTCCAAACAACACTTAGCTAAATCCATGACTCTGTGGAGAATGGGGATATGGATCGTGTCCAATGGCTTTCAAAGAGCAAGCAGAGGACATAATTCAGTTAGAGGCTCCTCGGTCAAGCAAAAGTACCCAACACTTTGCTCCTCAATCAAATACATGTCAAAATATTCGTTCCCTCAAGACTCATTGCAGTTTTTATCTCCTGCATAGACCCCTTTCTCTCCAGCTGTTCTTGTTCTCTCATGTCTTCTCAGCTACTCTTTATTCTCCTGGCCTGAACAGTCCACCCATGCCTAGAGATGGAGGTGCCAGTCGGCAAAATAAGTCATTACTCCATCATATTTCAGTGGTGAAAAGCAGAAAACTAAGCCAAAAAAAGAAAATAGCCAGCAATTAATCACAATCAGAATAAAATATTTATTTAGCAGATGGCCTTTTAAATATCACTGTGTTAGGATCTTTGCTGGCTGATAGTATTGTGCATTTCTGGGCAAGCTTATCATCAGCCCATAATTGGGTTTCTCAAAAAGGCTCCTGCAGTAAGCCTCATTGAAATCTGAGAGATCGAATGGCTCCAGAGGATACCTTAAAAGGAGCCAATCCAACATGGCAGATGGTGCATTACCAGAGTGGAATGAAGGTCTGTTTAAATGCTGAAAAAAACGGGTACAGCAATATTGAATGTCCCTGACAAGGAATTATCATTGAAACAGGAGCTGGCCAATCAACCCCTTGAGCCTCTTCCCAACATTCAATGAAATTACGGCTGACCTGTGTTCTAATTCCATGCCCTCTAGTACCTTTGATAAACAAGTATATATCTGAGTTTTAAAATTAACTCTGAAACAAAAACAAAAGGTGCTGGAAAAGCTCAGCATGTCTGGCAGCACCTGTGAAGAGAAATCAGAGTTAACGTTTAGGGTCCTTCCATAGAACAGGTCACTGGACCATAAATGTTAACTCTGATTTCTCTTCACAGGTGCTGCCAGATCTGCTGAGCTTTTCCGGTAACTTCTGTTTTTGTTTCTGATTTAGAGCCTTCACAGTTCTTTTGGTTTTTAAACTTAACTGTTTATCTAGCAACAAATTGCTGTTTGAACAAGTTCCAAATTTCTGCAATGCTGCAATTCTGCGGCTGGCATTGTGAAGAACTATATCTTTATCATTGCCAAGGATAGATTACTCTTGGCATCACTGGGTACGAATGGATTTCATCCCAGGGCCTTAAAAGAAATGGCTAGCGAGATGTTTGATGCATTGATTTAAATTTTCCAAAATTGCCTAGATTCAGGGAAGTTTTCACTAGACTTGAAAATAGTGAGTGTAAGTCCTTTATTCAAAAGGGAAGAAGACATATGTTTACTGGTGTGTGGTTCCCTGTCAGAGAGAAATGCTAGGGGTTCTGGCAGGGCACTTAAGGTGCTAGGTAATCAGTCAGAGCCAATACAGTTTTTTAAAAGGGAAATTAGGTTTAACCAAGCACCCCAAAGGAACAGCAAACACCCCACTATCAACATCCAGGTGGCTGCCATTGCTCAGAAACAGAACAGGGCCAGCCAGGCGAATACTGTGACTACCAGAGTAGGTCAGAGGCTGGGAAATCTGTGGCAAGCACTTCACCTCTTGTCTCCACAAAACCTGCCCCACTATCTACAGGGCAAAAGTCAGCATTGTGAACACGTACACTCTGCTGTCTATTCTAAAGCAGCTCCAACAACACTCAAAACTTGACACTACCCAGGATAATGTAGCACGCTTGATTGGTACCTCATCCACTCATCTTCAACGTTCACAACCTTCACCACCAAAGCTCAGTGACAGCAGTGTGTACTATCTACAAGATTCACTGCAGCAACTCAGCAAACAGCACCTCTTCCAACAGTAGCTTCCAAACCCATGACCTTTATCACTTGATGCAGCAGATGTATGGAAACACCACCAACTCCAAGCATCCCTGTAAAACACAGACCATCCTGACTTAATCATCAAGCTGCATTTTTTTTTCCAGGACAGTCACTGACTTTGTTTCCTCAGGAGATCTTCTCTCTAGAGCTTTCACTTCAAAGTCCCCAGATCCCACACCGACCACTTTGTACCTTCCTTGCAAAATCCCCAAACAGAACTGTCCTGGCAGA
Organism: Ginglymostoma cirratum; assembly: GCA_024137785.1. NCBI lineage: Eukaryota > Metazoa > Chordata > Chondrichthyes > Orectolobiformes > Ginglymostomatidae > Ginglymostoma > Ginglymostoma cirratum. The sequence goes on from JAHRHZ010000024.1 coordinate 21,776,791, forward strand.
TCCATTGTTTCAGCCTATTTCTGCCCCGCTGAACTAATTTCCAGCTATCTTGACTCTATGTTTTCTTCCCTCATCTGAGCTCTTCAAATCAAAATTCAGGATTCTTCTGATGCTTTGCATCAGTTCCACAATTTCCAGCTTTTGCCTCCTCTTCACCATGGATATGCATCCCTCCAAATGTCCATCCCTTATCAGGGTGCTCTGAAGGCTGTCTGCTTCTTCTTTGAAAGGAGGCCTGAGCCGTTCCAACCACTATCACCCTCCTCCACCTGGCTGAGCTTATTCTCACTTTGAACAACTTCACAATTCACTTGTCTCACTTTCTCCATGTCAAAGGTGTGGCTCTGGGTATCAGCACAGAGCCCGGTTATGCCTGTCTCTTTGTGGAGTATGTGGAACATTCCTTCTTCCAGTTCTACTCGGGGGCCCCCTTCTACAACTCTTTCTCTGATGACATTATTGGCGCTGCTTTCCGTTCTCAACTGGAATTGGAAAAATTCATCAATTTTGCTTCTAAGTTCCATCCTTCACTCACCTTCACCAGATACATCTCTACTTCTTCCCTTGCATTCCTTGACTTCTTTGTGTCCACTTCTGGAGATAGGCTGTCCACTGATATCTACATCTACAGTTACCTTGACTGCTCTTCCTCACACCCTACTTCCTGAAAGGAGTTCATTACATTTTCCCAGTTTCTCCATCTCTGTTGCACCTGTTCTGATGATGATAACATCTTTCATGGGGGTACCTCTGACATGACCACCTCTTCAAACCTATCACAATGCCAAACAAAGCCAATCTTTCTTTCTCTTTATTCATTCAAGGGATGAAGGCATCGCTGGCTAGGCAGCATTCATTACCCATCCTTAATTGCCCAGAGGGCTGTTAAGAGTCAACCACATTGCTGTGGGTCTGCAGTCACATGTAAGCCAGACCAGGTAAGGATGGCAGTTTCCTTCCCTAAAGGGCATTAGTGAACCAGATGGGCTTTTCCTACAATCGGCAATGGATTCACGGTCATCATTAGATTCCTAACTCCAGATATTTATCGAATTCAAAGTCTACCATCTGCCATGGTAGGATTCGAACCCAGAACCCCGGGACATTATCTAGGTCTCTGCATTAACAGCCCAGCAATAACAACATTAGGCCATCACCTCCCCCATCTAAATTCATGACTCAGTTAATGGCTAATTGTATTTCCTTTTCACTTATTCATGGGATCTGAGAGTCGCTGCTTGGGCCAGTGTTTATTGCCCATCCCTAGTTGCCCTTGAGAAGCCACCTTCTTGAACTGCTGCACTACATGTGCTGTAGGTAAATCCAGTGCCCTTAGCTGGGGACGGGGGGAGGGGGAGGGGGTGCGATGACCAGGATTTAGACCCAGCAGCAGTGAAGGAACAGTGCTATATTTCCAAAGCAATATAGTGAGTGACTTGGAGGGGAACTTAAGAGGGTGGTGTTCCCATGTATCTGCTGTCCTTGTCCTTCTAGATAGAAGTGGGTCTTGCTCTTACAGCAATGCACGTTTAAACAAGCACTGAAAAGACCTGTGCGCTTCACCAATGAATGAAAGAGGATTAACGTTGGTTACTGGTGGTTTCCTTATAAAAATTCATTTTGCCCTTTTGCTTTAAACAAAATATATTTAGTCATTAGTTACTGAGAGATCAGGTGTCCCTCTTTATTAGAGAGGTAAGTAGCTATAATAACTTCAAATAGAAGCAAAGCGTTGCAGAAACTGAAGATCTCCAATGCCCGAGAAGCGTCATATCGGACTTGAAATGTTATGTTTGTTTTTCCTCTCCACAAATGCTGCCCGAGTTTCTGCAGTACCTTTTTTTAAAGAAAAAAAAGTTTTATAGCTTGAAGGATTTGAAACATGGAATACGCACAGCTGAACTGGTCATTTGGCCAATATACTCTGTGCTAGGACTCTACGTGCAGTTGTTGAGTACGAAAGCGTATTTATTTTGAAAAATATAATTTAGTTTATGTTTGTAACTGGCATTAAACAGAAATCTACATTTTAAATTATGTAGTTGTCGGCCTGTCAGTATTTTGATGAGGTTTCCAGTGAAAGAGCAGTTTAATTAAAGTGGTGAAGCTGGATCCTCATTCAGAGAAGCAAGTAGGCCTTTCGTCTTAGGAGTGTATAAAACTCGATAACTTAGGTGTGAACTTAACACTAGTGCAACCTTAGAAATAGTGTCAGAGTCAAGTGCATAAGGAATTAAAGGGAAGGAAAGAGGTTTTCAGTTGCTCTCGCTTTTACTAAACATTCTCAATCTCCAGAATTGAGTCCTACTCTACCAGATGAATTGAAGTTGATTATTTTGAGAGCATGTCGTAAGTGGCCAAGGTTTATTCTATTTCCAACATAGTATAGCAACTCATTGTAATGTTCATAAAATATAAAAGGAACCAAACGTAAGGAACTACATAGTTGCTTTAGAACACGTTTTAGGATCATGGGATAGGTGATGTGTCACAGTTGCAATATGCGGGAATTCCTGGATGTCAGTTTGGTCGAGAGCAAGCACATCTACAGCAAATGTTTGAATTTTGAGCAGCTTCAGCTCATTGTTCATGCTGGACACTAAACTACAGATACTGTTATGCACAAGGGAAGTGGAAACATACTTGGATACTTTGTATCGAGAACAGTCATACATTCTAGGGTCGTATCATCTGATTTGGTCAATGTTTGTGGACGGCAGCATCTGACTGCACAGAAGGCAGAAATTTCAGCCTTTGCAATCATCCAACAAGTTTCTTTTAACCTTAGAGGATGGGAGTGAGGGTGAATGAACTAACTAAGCATGACACTACAGTACAGGAAGCCATTCAAGAGACAAGGGTTTTTGGGAGTAGTGAGGGGCAATGTCGTATTAGCAGGAAACACTATAATGACATGTCAAATACAGACAGATGTGTTGTCTGCTGGGGTTGAGGACATCTGCTTTGCACAAAAGTGGAACTCGCAGTAGGAGGGGAGGATGCAGTCGTTGAGGTCTGAGTATCAATAACATATGCAGGACAAAGAAGGAAGTTCTACATTGACAGCATGAGGAGCTGGGTGCCAGATTAAGCTGAATTTTCAAAGGTCATAATCTCTGCATTATTACCTGAACCATGTGCAAATTGAACATCACGCTAATTTGCCTGATACCAAAGAGTTGCTCAAAGGCTGGCATGGGAGAAGTGAGTTCTGCTTCATAGGGGACTGGCGCCAGGACTGAGGAAAGTGGGATCTGTATTGATGGGACAGTCTCTAGCCAAACTATCCTGGGGTTAATATTCTACCTAACTGCAGAACCAGGAAAACAGAGGGTTTTGCACTAAATAGTGGAGGCGGGGATCAAACTTGAGAGAATTGGTAAATCAAAGAGTAGATTCAAGGTCAACGAGAAAGGTTATTAATAGGGGAAATGATAAACAGACCATGACAGGAAGGTGCAGAAAGCAGGAACTGAAATGTTAACTAATGGTTCATTCTCAAATGTATACACAATAAAAGGATAAAATGAAGGGTTGTAAATGAATGCATATAGTCCTCAATGGACGAAGATGTTGTAAATGGAACACACTATGGAAAAGTAAGATTGTCCATTTTGACAGAAAGAATAAAAAAAAGTTACCTAAATGGTGAGAGATTGCACTGCTCAGACGCAGAGGAATCTGGGTATCCTCATAAAATGACTCGAAAGGTTAGTATGCAGGTACAGCAAGTAATTAGGAAAAATAATAGAATGTTATTTATCATAAGGGGAATTGAATACAAATAGGGAGATTATGCTTGTGTTATACAGGGCATTCTAAGACCGCACTTGGACTACTGTGCAAAGTGTTGGTCACCTGACTTATAGAAAAAGCTAAGTGTATTGGAGGCAGTTCAGAGAAGATTTTAGACCAATTCCTGGAAGGAGGGAGGGGAGGCAGTTGGTGTTGTCTTACAAAGAAAGGCAGGACAGGCTAGGATTTTGTCAGCTGGAGTTTAGAACAGGAAGAGATGATTGGATTGAAACATACAAAATTCTGAATGGTTGTGACAGGGTAGATGTGGAAAAGAGGTTTCTTATTGGAGAATAGAGAATGAGAGGTCATTATTTAAAGACCAGGGGTCACCCATTTCAAACAGAGATAAGGGGAATTCTTTTCGGAGCATTATGAGTCATTAGAACACTCTTCCTGAAAATGCAGTGGAAGCAGAGCCCTTGAACATTTCTAAGGCAAGCCGTGGATAGATTCCTGTTAAGCAAGGGGTGAAAGGTTAACCGTTGGACACGAAAGAAGATATGAAGTCACAGTCAGATCAGCCACACAATCTTATTGAATGAAGGAACAGGCTCCAGGGGCTGAATGGCTTACTCCTGATCCTAATTCATATGCTCAGATATACATACGCTTGTATTAGTGTTTCTCTTCCCACTTTATTTCATCTCACCCCATCAACATATACCTTTTTTTTCTTGTAACCATACTGCATATATTCTTTCATATCAAATAGTGAGAATGGAAAATAGCACAGTATGCTTATGCAGACCTTAAGGGCAGTCAGTCCAAAAGACACCACAATTGAACATCTTTGAGCTTTCCTACTCCCAGTTTTCAAATTAGCGACCGTTCACTGTCAGGCAGTGTCCTGGGTTGCCTAGGGGAGGTAAATGGGCAACATAACAATTCATAGCAAACCAATCAACTGCTGGCAACATAAAATTTTGTCTGTGACTTTTCCTGAATTGAACAAATTGTTCCAAACTTCCACAGTTCTGTCCTTGCCATGATGTACATTATAAATGGTGTCGCAAAGGACTAATAAATCAACTTGAAGTAATTACTGAGAAGAGCAAAGACTTTGTAAACATTTTCTATTCAAGGAATTATTTTATTTAATAAGAAAATAATCACAGAAGGAAACATCAATGGGAAGTAATAAAATGTTATTAACTTATGCTGAGATAATCCATTGGTTTTGCATGTTAAGATATTGGTACTTCCATCATAACGGTTACATACAAAACATAACTGCAAAAGTGGTCCTTAATCTTTGAACAACTTAAATGAGATTTTTTAAAGCCTTCGACAGAATTCAATATGCAAAGTGTTAAACTGGTCTTACTTCTCTTGCTTCCCAGAAATCTTTCACTGCATTTGAAATACAATTTAGTGTCAGCCGTAAAAGACATCTTGCAAATAGATACTAGTTAGATTAGAGAATTAGAAAAAGGTTAACGCATTGATTCGTGAAAATCCTCAGATCTGGTCCCGCTCTGTTCCACCACTCTTCTGGAAATATGTCCATTTCTGATAGGCACCCCATTTACATGAAGAAATGGGGAGTGTGGAACAACGCTAGTGGAGCGGGAATAGGAGGAATTTCCTAGCCATAGATAATGTACATTTTTCTGATCAGAATATAGTATCCACATTTCAAGCTTCCATTTAATAATCCTTCAAAGGAATAATTTCGACTGTCTTCTGACCCAAGTGCACATCGGTCCCAGTTTACATTAGCACCTCCTGAAAATGAATTGGTCTCCTTAGTCTAATTACAACTACAAACAGCGTAATCTTTTCAGTCTCTCAAACTACCTCTTATTCCTATCTCATCTCACTTTGACCCTTCTTGTTTTTACTGGGCGAGCCTAGATTAAGGTGCAACAGAACAAAAAGTTTCAGCTAACTTGGATGCAAAAGTGTGAGCAGACCAGTTGTTAAACACGTTAAACATATTATAAAAACCAGGACTTAGAGGTCTAGTAGCACTTATTAATACAAATTTAGAAGTTAGCTATGTAAAATATGTACTAGCACTAGGTACTGCTACAAAGTCAACGCATTATGACCCGATTACAAATTATTATATTCCATAGTGGTGAATAGTTTCCATAGTAATTATTATTAGTTCTAGTATTTTACACCACCAGTGCACACGTTGTAAAATACTACCTTGAACTCCTTGTGCACTAGGTTGCAGCGTTACAACCTGTGATAGCTTGTAACGCTTGGAAGTTAAACTCAATACGGAACCTAGCATAATTTAAAGAAACTATTCTGAGCAACAACTCGGGCACAGAAAATTACTTCTTGGAAAACACCTTGCCTAGTCAAAAATACTAATTAAAAACTTGTACAAATTGTACCTAATCCATGAAATATACAAAACAAGTTACTAAATAGTAAAGATCTGGGAAAGGAATACAGGTCAAAATCTCCAATTCTGGTGCACCATTTAATGAGAATGCAGGGTTAATTATAGGCATTACACATTACAAATTGCAGTAATGCATAGGCAATGCACAGGTTTACAGACACCCAACATGTCAAAAGCATTAATAATTAAGGCACCTTTAGGTTAAGCAAAATAAACCTCCCAAGCAGAATTGCATCCATCATTGAAAGGTTACAAAACGACAATTTTTCCAACCTTCCCCATCCCACCATAAAAACTGTAGTACAATATTTGAGATGGTTCTCCATTTCAATCAATCGTTCTTCTAATGTGAGTGCAAAGAAGTATTGCCTTACTGAGCAGCATCGGTATTCATCTGCTACAAACAGTAGGGTTGGTTCAAAATACAAACCCAAGGAACACAATCCAAAGAACTACTGGATTTCCATGCCATGCCTTATTCATGTATCATTCATTAGTTTTAGCTGTTAGGAATTTTACAATGCTTGAATTTCCAAAGTAACTCCAAAGTAACTCTCCAACACAAATAGGCACTCGGTACCTTCTGAGATGGGGGGAGATGTGAATGATGAAGCCACGAAACATACTTGTGGTAATGGAAGTAGAACTTAAAAAAAGGAGAATTTATATCCTTGAATGCAACACGGAACACTTGGTAACATCTCCTTTGGCAATAACAATGCACAGTGCAGGTCAGCAGGAGTCTTGTCAAGCGTGACAAGAATTCATCCGTTTAAAAGAAGTTCTTAGGACGTATCAACTAAGTATCTTGCCTACTTGGATTTCACAAAGAACTGAAACCTGTTCATGTGAAGCACAGAGCCCAACCATCTGAAATCAAACAACAGGTCAACAGAGTTTGTCACTGGCATTTTAAAACACATCAGACCATACTAGATAATAGTTCATTTTTTTTTTGCTGAAATTTACACATCCAAAATCTACTTTCCATTTGTAACCTTGTATTTTAACTGTAACATGGCAACCAATTTGAAGAGTGCAATTAGTAGCAATTTAAAACAAGCTAACATGGCAGCCTCGCCTGAAACAATGAACTATTTATTCAGTAGGTCCTAACGATTATCGAAATTCAGAGTATGCGATTAAACAAAAACTCATACTTGCTGTTACAGAATAGTTATTTGTACCATTTTCTCAGATAAAATGTCCTGTAGAAAATATGGCTGCAGAGGATTGAATGTTGAAATCAAAATCAATTGTGTCAGCTTGGGAGCAACTGCTGTTTTTAAATTAAAAACAGAGACTGAGAAGGCAAAAACTTTTCAAAGCTTGCTAATGAATTGCACAGTTTGTATGCCCTGAAGGACAGCCAACAGTCTCTTCAGAGGAGAACAATAACAAATTTCTGGTACTTATAAAAAAGTTTTGGTTAATCAGTGAGAAGTAACGTGGAGCAATAAGTCCTTCTCAAGCATGCTGATAGGGGTGAATAAGATAAGATTACTATATTGTTAATAAGCCACAATTTCTACAGTTTGGCAGATAATATAACATAAGTACTTAAGACTTCAACTGGTGTTATGAAAGATGTCTCACACTATGACCTACTAAAGCAGGAATACTTGACAACAACGTCTCATATTAGTTTGTGAATTGGCCGCTGGAGCTTATTTAGTATTTAGTCTTCAGTGTTTAATTCACTTGTCCACAGTTGGTTCACACTTGGGGGGTCTCCTCCATCTTGGCCACCTTGCAGTGATCAGTGTGATCCTCTCTGCTCCAGTTACACCATCGAATGGTCATTGTGTATCCCGCTCAAGATGGTGTGGTTGAGGGAAGAAGCCGAACGGTCCGAGCCCTCAGCCGCGCTGTTGCTGCCCTCGTTGCGCTGACAACACAAGATCTGCTTGAACGTTGCGCTCATCTCCTTGTCGCGGTAGGAATAGATGATAGGGTTCATCGCAGAGTTGAATTCAGCCAGCAGCAGGAAAAACTTCTCGTAAGTGAGGACGTTGCAGTCAGGGCAGAACACATCCAGCAGCAGCAAAACCAGGCCCGGAGTCCAGCAGATGATAAACGCCCCTGAAATGGAGCAAAAACAAAAACATTTAGAAGAGGGTCAACTGGTCCATACCAACATGCCCCAGAAACCTCCTCCCACTTTATTTCATCTCATCCTAACAGTGTACTCGTTCAAACACTGGAACAACGCATTCAATTTTCACGAGGAAGGGTCTGTAAAGTGTCAAACTTCTGGTTGGTTTCCACGAACAAATAAACCTGTGTTTTACAGTATTGATGTGGTTACGTGGTACAATTTCAGTTTTGGTGGTAAAAGACTTTAACAAATGTTATTGCCCTTAGATAACGAAGGAACAATGCATACAGATCATAGAATCACAGAATCCTTTCAGTCTGGAAGCAGGCCAGTCGGCCCATTAAGTTTACACGAACCCTCTGAAAAACATCCCACCCAGGTCCACCCCCCACTACCTTACCACTGTAACCCTGCATTTCCCATGGCTAACCTACCTAGCTTGCACATCCCTGCACTAAAGCCATAGGGAGAGACAAATAATATTTCAATCAGGTAGAAGATGACTTAGCTCATTCTAACTACCTACTCTCAAATCACAATTTTAATTTGGAAAGTTAACTGCTGTTCTCTTTCTATAAATGGCACCTGACCTGCTGATTATTTCCATCGTTTTCTGATCTATCTCAGATTTCCAGCATTTACATTTTTAAATCCACATCAGCGGAGTTGTATTTATCAAGCTTTCAGATCTATTCTAAAATTTATCAACACAAATGGTGGAAATCATTTCTGAGGTTAAGTTTGATTGATGGATTCCTTGGCTAATGCCCTATATTCCTACTGGATCCTACCCACTGCACTTTCTCCATTCTCGATTCCTTGGTGTACACCATTCTCTGGGAGACGGGTTGGGAATAGAAAAGTACAGGAGGGAAAAGAACAGCAGAGGGAAAGGAAGTGCATTCATACAGCAATTTTTATATTCTTTAAAAGGGCTTCACAGGCATTGAAATGTAGCTGCTATATTCTGCCGGAAAAGACAGCAAGCAAATTCACACACCACAAAATCCCATCAGTAAACAATGAGATAAAGGACAAGTTAATATGTTTAAATGCTATTGTTTAGGAGAATGGTTGTTAGCCAGGATCTTACCACCTCCTGATACTTTCCAAATAAAACCATGGCATCTTTTACAGCTGCCTGAACCAGCTGATTGGGCTTCTGGGTTCAATATCCCATCATAAACATGGAATCTGATATTGCTGGACACTGTCCTGCACTGCAAGTGTCAGACTTGATCAGCTGTTGGCATCTGTAGCACTACACTTGATGCATCTTCAAAACGTATAAAATCTTGTCTTTTTGCAAAATAGATCTTTTCCAAACTGAAACTTCAAGAAAAATAAAACATTTTAAGCCAACCTGTGGCCTCACCAAGCTGTTTTCATTCTGAATTAATCAGCATTATAAAGTACGTGTTACAGGAAATTATGCAAACTGAAACAATGCCATATTTTCAGTTCTGAAAGTATTAAACTCTTGCGAAACAGAGGAAAACATGATTGAAGTTTTAAAAGAAAACTAACCACTAAAAACATTGCATTATACATCAAAACAGCTTGCAATACATGTTAACGTGACTTTTCTTATCCCAGGAGAGAAACAAGGGTGATTCAAAGGAGCTTTTTGTTTATTTTGAGTTGTTCTTCTGAGAAATTTTGCTTTGTAAGAGGATTCTTCAGCACAAAGCTTGGAAAATATACCAAGACACTTATGAAGTAGTTTCAAAATAGGTGGAGACTTTTCAGTATATTAAAAAGAAACACAAACATCCTTAGTCAAGAAAGTTGTCCAACAGAGACATTTCTTTCATGGGATGTAGGAATTGATAATGGTAAAATATCAATTTTAAACTTCCATCACCACATTTTAAAAGCTGAACTTTCATGGCCTGAAATGGTTACAAAGAGGAAAATAAAACATTCACTTAAATGTGGCTACAGATGATTACCTGGTCACAGATTGAGCCAAGCTTCATGAAGACATCAATACACAGGAACCAGTCTGAACAGACATTAACATTATCAAAGAGACTGAAAACAATCAACCAAATCTCCTGTTCAATTTATATCTTGATAGAAAGTTCACACGTTGGAGCCAAAAGGAGAATAATTTGTAATTAACCATCTTGGAGACAATAAACCACAAAACATGAATGAGCTGTATTTCAAACAACTGCATTTGGCAGAGCAGAGCGAGTTAGATTTGGAACCGGGCTTGGAGAAACCTTTCTCTCATCCTGCTCTCTCTCAGCCTCTCATAACATAACACCCAGCAACAGCCTTAACTGGAGCAACTTTCTGTCCAACAAGCATGCAAAGATATTTGTGTTATTCATGACTCGTCACAGATCCAATTCCCTAATTGACTGTGGTCTCAGATTTACACCTAACACCTCAAGGACATCCCAACGACTTAACATTAGACCATAAGACATAGGAGCAGAGATTGGACCATTCACCCCAACAAGTCTGCTTTGCCATTTGATCATGGCTGATAAGTTCCTCAACCCCATTCTCCTACTTTCTCACCATAACCCTTGATAATCAAGAACCTATCTATCTCAGTCTTAAATGTACTCAACGACCTGGCCTCCACAGCCTTCTGTGGCAGTGAATTCCATACATTCACCACTCTCTGGCTGGAGATGTTTCTCCTTATCTCTGATCTAAAAAGGTCTTCCCTTTACTCTAAGGCTGTGCCCTTGGGTCCTAGTCTCTCCAACCAATGGAAACATCTTCCCAACATCCACTCTGTTCAGGCTATTCAGTATTCTGTAAGTTTCAATTAGATCCTCCATCATCCTTCTAAACTCCATCAAGTATAGACCCAGAGTCCTCAAACATTCCTCATAAGTTAAGCTTTTCATTCCTGGGACCATTCTTGTGAACTGCCTCTGAAGCCACTCCAGGGCCAATGCATCTTTCCTGAGACATGGGGCCCAAAACTGCACACAATACTCCAAACGTGGCCTGACCAGAGCCTTATAAAGCCTCAGAAGTACATCCCTGCTTTTATATTCAAGTCCTCTCAAAATAAATGCCAACATTGCATTTGCCTTCCTGACTACTGACTCAACCTGGAAGTTTGCCTTGAGAGAATCCTGGACTAGAACTCCCAAGTCTCTTTGCACTTCAGACTTCTGTATTTATTTCCTCATTTAGAACATAGTGCATGACCTCACACTTTCCCCCATTGTGCTCCATCTGCCACTTCTTTGCCCACTCTGCTAACCTGTCCAAATCCTTCTGCAGCCTCCCCACCTCCTCAGTACTACCTGTCCCTCGAACTATCTTTGCATCATTTGCAACCTTAGCCCGAATACCCTCAGTTCCTTCATCTAGATCATTAATGTATCAAGTGAAAAGGTGTGGTCCCCAACACTGACCCTTGCGGAACACCACTTGTCACCGGTTGCCATCCCGAGAAAGACCCTTTTATCCCCAATCTCTGCTTTCTGCCAGAGAGCCAATCTTCTATCCATGCTAGCATCTTGCCTCTAACACCATTGGCCCTTATCTTACTCAGCAGCCTCCTGTGCGGCACTTTGTCAAAGGCCTTCTTGAAGTCCAGGTAGATAACATCCATCAGCTCTCCTTAGTCTAACCTGATTGAGGAAGTAACAAAGAATTCTAACAGATTTGTCAGGCATGCCCTCCCCTTGATAAAGCCATGCTGACTTTGCCCTATTTTACCATGCACTTCCAAGTATTCAGAAATCTCATCCTTCACAATGAACTCTAAAATCTTACCCATGACTGAGGTTGGGCTAATCAGCCTGTAATTTTCAGTCTTTTGCCTTATTCCTTTTCAAAAAGAGGTGTCACGTTAGCGATTTTCCAGTCCTCTGGGGGACCCTCCCTGACAGATCACCACTAACGCTTCCACTATCTCTTCAGCTATCTCCTTTAGAACTCTGGGGTGTAGTCCATCTGGTCCTGGTCATTTATCCACCTTCAGGCCATTCAGTTTTTCTAGCACCTTCTTGGTGATGGCCGCCATATGCAGCTCTGCCCCGACTCTTAAATTTTTGGGTTATTGCTCAGGTCTTCCACTGTGAAGACTGATGCAAAGTAATTATTCAGTTCCTCAACCATTTCCTTGTTCCCCACTATCTCTCCAGTGTCATTTTCCAGTGGTCCAATGTCCACTTTTGCCTCTCTTTTGACCTTTAGATATCTAAAGAAACTCTTACAGTCCTCCATCATATTGCTGGTGAGCTTACCCTCATACTTAATCTTCTCCCTCCTTTTTTTTGTTGCCCTCTGTTGGACTTTGTAAGCTTCCCAATCCTCTGGTTTCCCACGGCCCTTCGCCACATTATATGCTTTCTCTTTTGCTTTTATGCTATCCCTGACTTCCTTATTCAGCCATGGTAGCCTCATCCTCACTGTACCATGCTTCTTTTTCCTAAGGATGAATTTTTGCTGTGTCTCCTGAATTAATCCCAGAAATTCCTGCCATTGCTAATCCACTGTCCTTCCTAAGAGGCTCCTCTCCCAGTTAATTCTGCCCAGCTCCTCCCTCAAGCCTCCGTAGTTACCTTTATTCAGCTGTAATACCATCGCCTCGGATTCTATCTTCTCCCTCTCAAATTGCAGAGTAAAATTCAGTCATCTTAACGATTACTGCATCCTAAGGGTTCCCTCACTTTAAGCTCCCTTATCAAGTCCACCTCACTGCACAACACTAAATCTTGTATTGCCTATTCCCTGCGATAGGGTTAACCTAACCCTAACCCTAACCCTAGTGGGCTCCACCACAAGCTGCTCCAAAGAGCCATCTCATAAACATTCCACTAATTCCTTTTCTTGCAATACACTACCAACCTGATTTTCCCAGTCCGCCTGCATATTGATATCCCCCAAGATCACCGTAACTTTGCTTTTCATACACACCTTTTCTATCTCCTGGTGTATCATGCACCCCAGCTCCTGAACACTGTTTGGAGGCCTGTACATAACTCCAAGTATTTTTTTTTAAAACCTCTGCCGTTCCTCAGTTCTACCCACACAGATTCTACAACATCTGACCCTATTTCATTTCTTACTATTGATTTAATTTCATTTCTTACTAATAAGGCAACCCCACCCTCTCTGCCACCTGCCTGTCTTTTTGATAGGATGCATAATCCTTGGATATTCAGCTCCCAATCTTGACTCCTTGCAGCCATGTCTCAGTGATGCCCACCATGTCATATTTGCCAATTTCCATCTGCGCCACATGCTCATTTACCTTCCTTCTTCACCGAATGCACGCAGTATAACACCTTCAGTCCTGTACTAACCGTCCCTTTCCTCGTTATCACTCATTTATCCAGTGTGCTTGAAGTTTGATTCCTAACCCCGAAGGGTCTAGGCCCGAAACGTCAAGTTTTCCTGCTCCTATGATGCTGCTTGACCTGCTGTGTTCATCCATCGCCATGCTTGTTATCACTGTCCTATTTGTGATTGTGCTGGAAACTTTAATAACCTTTCCAGAGTTCTCTTTTCTTGTCATTTTTTTTCCCATAAAATTTCAACGCAGTTGAATCTACCTCTACAAATGTTAACATTCCACATTTTTTCATCTTAATTTTTTTATATTGTACAGCATCGCCTTTTTAAATGTGTATCTGCATGTGTTTGATGTTGTATCGCTTATTTTTCATGAGTTTGGCAATTACTTTTCCTTTCATTCAAGACAACTATGCAATTGATGTGGGAATTCGTGTCTTACTAACTTGGTAGAGTTTTTTGAAGAAGTGACAAAGAAGATCGATAAAGGCAGAGCAGTAAACGTTGTATGTGAGGACTTCACAAAGTATTCAATTCCTCCTCCTATGATGCTGCTTGACCTGCTGTGTTCATCCAGCTCCATGCTTGTTGTCTCTACATGGTAGGCTGGTTAGTTAGGTTAGATCACATGGAATCCGGGTGAGCTAGTCAATTGGATGCAAAATTGGCTCAAAGGGTGGTGACAGAGGATTGCTTTTCAGACTGGAGGCCTGTGAGCAGTGGTGTGCCACAGGGAGCAGTGCTGGGTCCATTGTTTTTCATCATTTATATAAATAATTTGGATGTGAATATAGGAGGTATAGTTAGTAAGTTTGCAGATGACACCAATGGGACATTGATCAGATGGGCCAATGGGCTGAGGAGTGGCAGATGGAGTTTAATTTAGATAAGTGTATGGTGTTGCATTTTGGTAAGGCAAATCAGGGCCATATTTGTGTACAGTTAATGGTAGGGCTCTGAGGAGTGTTGCCGAACAGAGACCTCAGGGTGCAGGTGCATAGTTCCTTGAAAGTGAAGTCGCAGGTAGACAGGCAAAGACATGGATAACCACCAGGTATCATTTCTTCCCCAATGCTTTAGTTCTTTCCCTACCTCCAACCTCATGTCACTGCATTCTCCTTTTGCAGCCACCTTTCCCACCATTTCCTGACTCGAACTGGACCTCTCTCAAATTAACCACAAGCCACAAGATACAAGCTGTAGCTCTTGACCATCCGACACTATTCTAGACAGCTCAATAGATCGTTGGTAATTGTATTCCAACACTGGGGGCATCTTGGGTCTCAGTATTCAGGTGTGGGTGCTATGAGCACACAAAACTCCAAGTCATATTAGCAGTTCTGAACAATGCTTTCATTTGGGAATCTGTGCTCAGATACATTGGATTTTTCCTCAAAGTAATTCTCTCAAAATTACCAATCCAGTGCAAAACAGAACTTCAGAATTTGAAAATGCAAGTGATATGCCACAAAAATCAAACTTGTCATCTTTTACATGAAAATAAGTTGCTCTAGAAGCCAACTTTGGCCACAAAATTGGCCACAGCCCCAGACCAAATTAATGGAGATGCTGTTAATTGCAGCTTTCTGCAGGCCACGATGGAGGCTCAAAAAAACAGAGTTTGGTTTTATGGGCACAAGACACTAGTAGGCACATTTTCAAAGCTTTTAAATACATATATATTTCTAAAAATTACTACAAAAATTGATTAACCCAATACAATAAAAAGCTTTTTAAAGAAAACATTTTAGAATATAATCTGTCAGCTGCACTGGTTTACAGTTAATGTTTCTAGTTTTCTAGTTTGCTATTGGGCAATTTAAAAGGATGTGGGCATCACTGGCTGGGCTGGTATTTATTACCCCTCCCTAGTTGCTCTTGAATAGGTGGTGATGAGCTGTATTTTTGAACCATTGCAGTCCGGTAGCTGTAGGTTGACCCAAAAAGTGGTGGGGGGGGTGGTGGGTTGTGGGGAAGCTCCAGGATTTTGACCCAGCAACAGTGGTGGAACGGCAGTATATTTCCAAGTCATGGTAGTAAGTGGCTTGGAGGGGGAACTTGCAAGTGGTGGTCCTCCCATGTATCTGCTGTCCTTGTCCTTCTAGATGGAAGTGGTTGTGCGTTTAGAAGGTGTTTTCCAAGGAGCTTTGGTGGATTTCTGCAGTGCATCTTGTAAATGGCACACACTGCCACTACTTCTGGGAGTCAGTAGATATTTGTGGGTGTGGTGCCAATCAAGTGGGCTGCTTTGCCCTGAATGGTGTCAAGCATATTGAGGTTTGTTGGAGCTGTACTGATCCAGGCAAGGGGGGAATATTCCTTCACACTTCTGAGTCTTCCCTGGTAGATGGTAGAAAGGTTTGGAAAGTCAGACAACAACTTACACACTTCAGCATCTGAGCAGCTCTTGGAGCCACATTAGCCATATAGCTAATGCAGTTCAGTTTCTGATCAACGGTAACCCCCAGGATATTGACTGTGGGGAATTCAGTGACGGTGATACAGGCGATGATTGGATTGTCTCTTATTGGAAATGGTCACTGCCTGGCATTTGTGTGGCACAAATGTTACTTGGCTATTGTCAGTCCAGATCTGGATATTTTGCATTTGTTGCATTTGAACATTATTGTTCAAATTAAATAATGCTTCATTATCTGACACAGTGTGAACACACACAATGTTCAGGACCAATCTTCAATGAATACCCCTACTTTTGACCTAATGATGGAGACAAGGTCATTGATGAAGCAGTCGAAGACAGATCTAGCCTAAGACACAACCCTGAGGAACTCCTGGAGCTTAGATGGCTGACCTCCAAAAACCACAGCCATCTTGGTTTGTACCAAGTATGGTTCCAACCAGCCAGGAGTTTCCCCGATTCACCTTACCTCTAGTTTTGCTAGGGTTTCTCGATGCCACACTTGGTCAAATACAGCCTTGATGTCAAGGGCTGTCACTCTCACCTCGCCTCTGCAATTCAGCTGTTTTGTTCATGTTTGAACCAAGGCTGTAATGGGGTCTGGAGCTGGCAGAAGCTCTGGCCCAAATCAAACTGGGCAGGTTATTGTTGTCGATGATACCTTCCATCGCTTTACTGATGATCAAGAGACAACCGATGCACAGCAAGCGGCCATAATAGATTTGTTCTGCTGTATGTGTATAGGACATACATGGGCAATTTTCCACATTGTCAACCAAATGCCAGTATTGTAGCTGTACTGGAACAGCTTGGTTAGGGGCAAAGATTATGAACAGAAATACAAGGAAACAGAAACAGTTTTCAAACCTGGAACAATTTTGAGCGTAATCCAGATGCAAAGTGAAAACTCTAGCTTCAAGATACATATTTGGTTGTCGTGTTAAGGGAGTAGGTAACCTTTTCTCCCAGTCATCCCTTTTACAGTGGCTGACCACCTTCCTTCTCCTCAATCATGCCATACAATGTGTTCCTGTGTCATCCTCATTAATGGACAAATACAAATACTGACAATTTTGCTCAGGGTGCTGGTGGGCTGCTTGGAATGAAGAACTTGCTTTCATCTTTTAAAGATGTATGTTCATCAATTATCATCAGTTAAACACTCAGACAGGTCAAGTTCTAGCCCAGGCAAAACTGAATTCGTGTTGGCAGTGTACAATATATGTAAGTAATACTATAATGTTATTTAAACCCACACAGCATGGTATTCAAAAGCCAGCAGAAGTTTAGCAGGGTGACAAGAACACACTCCTAGTCAGACATTGTACTGGATGGTCCAATGCTTCTTCGACTTAAGCTGGTGACAGTGCCAAAGAACACTGTAAATTATCTGCATTGTAAACTAACAGCTCCATCAACACCTAAACAAAAAGTAACGATACCATTCAAATAGAGATGAGCAGAGATAAAAGCCAAGTCGAGTGATGACACAGAGGTAAGAGGTGAAACTGGATGATTTTAGAGGATATGTAGTCCAAACCCATCTCAAAAGCAAATATAACCCCAAGATTGTGAAGCATAATGGTTCAGCTTCACACTGTTGCCGATGACATCAGTGGCTTTGGGAGTGGAGTTCAGAGCAAGGACTGATGACAGTGGTTTTATTTTTAGTGTATTTAGTCATAGGATTCCCAAGCGGCAATAAATTGAAGAGGCCGTGGAAGAGAGGTGGTGATGAGGTAGAGTCACGTGTTGTGGCGGGTGTGACAACTAATGCTGTGCTTTTAGACGGTGTCACCGAAGGGCAGCATGCGAATGGGCGAAAAATGAGGCAGCCCAGCGCAGATTCCTGGGAGAGTCTAGAGGTAGCTGTAACAAACAAGGAGAAAGAGCAACTGCCAGGTGATTCTCTGCCTAGCAATTAAATAAGAACTGAAGCAGGTGAGAACAGTCCTGCCAAACGGAGGAGGATGGTACAGTCAACTGTACCTAAGGACAGGTAGGCAGTCAGGAAGAATGAGGAGGGAGCCATACCTTTGTTAAAGTCATATAAACGTCACAATCTGTGTCTTACAAGAGCTGTTTCAACACAAACCCAGATGGAGGTGGATTCAAGCATGGGCTTCCAAGAAAATTAGAAGGATATGATCGTGCAGTAATTTGGCCCAACTCTACACTGACACTAGTAACAAAAGTAGATTAAAAAAAAACTTGGCTTTAGAATACCATATCTGGACTGAAATAGGTGGCTTTGAAATATTGTTACACCGTGGATTAAAATAGCACTAGTTTTCCTTACATTCATCGAGAAGACGTCAACTATCCAGCAGTACATATTTGTATGCCCCAGTGTATGCAGCCTAATACAAAATGGAATGCAAGAACAGCAGCAAAGGGTTCAAGAGAAAACGTGAGACTAATAAACTGGAACCATCACTTTTTCCACAGGAGAAGGGGTTGCAGTCTTACGCTGCTGCTGCTACAACTCAAATCACTAATCCATCTTGCAATAGATCCACTGGTGTCTGAAAAGACAGTCAACATTGCTCTGCTACTGTGCAAATCTCAAAGACCATTATACCTTTAAAGACAGCTAGACAACATCACAACACGTGAGCTCTCGCATAAAATATCTCCATCTTACTCTCGGCACAGTTAAGCAAGCAGCCAGTTAGGCAGAGAGGCAGTCAGCTATGTACATAATGTAATTGTCAGAAAGCATCTAACCCAGACTACATACGTACATCTGAGATATCATATCAATATATGTAATTCTTTGTCAATGTAAAGATACCTGTCT
Source organism: Ginglymostoma cirratum (assembly GCA_024137785.1). Taxonomy (NCBI): domain Eukaryota; kingdom Metazoa; phylum Chordata; class Chondrichthyes; order Orectolobiformes; family Ginglymostomatidae; genus Ginglymostoma; species Ginglymostoma cirratum. The sequence continues at coordinate 21,795,542 of JAHRHZ010000024.1, forward strand.
CAATAAGAACCAGGGTTTCAGGGACATGTGTTATGTGAGCTAACATACAGAAAACATTACATCAAATATCAGGCTGTATTCTGGAGGAAGCTTCACTTGAATCTTACTGTGGTTTAGATTTCAATTACCTCCGTGTCACTCCCATCCCAGTTGTGGCCTGCTGGTATTAAAATTCCTACTGATCCCTAATGTTGGCCAGCAGGAAAGGTCAGCTAACCCAATGCACTCCTGACCTCACTGAGTTCCAACAACTGCTATGGACTCCTCATACCCTTGTTAATTTTGAAGCTAACATATCATCAATGGTATTGTGCCTTTAGCAAGAAATTTTCTTCTCATCCTTTTCCAGTAGCCTTCGATCAAAGGGAGCAGAACCAAAACCAGAAATGGCTGGAGAAGTTCAGCAGGTCTGGTAGCATCTGTGGAGAGAAAAAAAAAAGTTAAATATTTTGAGTCCACTGGACTCAAAACTTTAACTCTTTTTCTCTCCACAGATGCTGCCTGACCTGAGTTTCTCCTTCCTGCATTATGCATCCTGAAGATATTCAAGAAAGGCGTTGTTTCAAGTAATACCCAGCTCAGTTTTGGAAGTGGTGAGACGACCAATCTTGAACCGAGGTATATTTTCGTTTGTAACAAGATTTTTTGGGCGCCTGTCCCAATGTAAAATAGAAGCACACAAGACGATTTTTTTTTTTAACTCCAGTAACTGTACTGGAGCATGAACACATTATGCCCCAATGGTTTACAGGCACCGCACATTGGTAAATACATTAGACATAGCACACTTCAAGATGTTACAGACTGATATTGCTAATCGGGGAATCAGTATCCAGATCCAGTTCTGTATCAGGCTGTTAAGTCAAACAGTACAATAGAGGTTGCTGAATTCCCTCAAATGAGGGGAGCAGCCTCTATCTGGATGGGGCAGACATTTCAGTGTAGATCCTGCAGAGTATCGTGGGGGGGGAGCGGCGGACTGAGGGACGGTGGGAATTCTGGGTTAAAGGGTCACTGTACCCAAAATGGTAACTCTGCTTTCTCTCCACAGATGCTGCCAGACCCGAGCTTTTCCCAGTAATTTCTGCTTCAGTTTGTGATTGCCAATACTCGGAAAGATAAATGAGCCTCTAGCACACCTAGCCTCGATGATGCGTTTACTATAGAAAGTGCAGTTTTGACAGTAAAAGGTGACACTGCTGCAGCAAACTTCAGAAAACAAGCAGGCTGGGAGCAAGTCACGAGATCTACCCTCCAGACATTCCAACGTACAGCTCACAAAGATAATGGAAGAAATGTAAACAGACATGGGAAAGGACAAAAAGAAGCAAAGACCATTGTGTGTGACCTTCATAAATCACTTCAAAATTTTTAGATAAACAATCAATTATTTGAAAAGATGGTAGTTGTTACCTGGATTGACATGACTGCCCTTGGCACAAACAGCATTAAAAATAGTTGAGGAAGACTTTGGAAACTGATACCTCCATCTGCCACAGAACCAGTAAAACATATTTTGAACTAAAATTCCAATCTGCATGCCATGCAGTCCTGGAATTCCAAAATGCTCATCGTCCACTCATAGGCCAAGCTAGGCACCTGTAAAGGGAGGCTGGCTGTACAAGTGGAGAACATTCCTTCCTGTCTTGATCCATAAAACATCATTCCCAAAGTTCACAAGTTGGAATTTGGGCACGGAGAGATGGAAACAGGAGCCATGTTTGTACAGCAATCAGAAACCTGCCTCCAATGGGCAAATTAAGACTTTTCACAAAGGGTAAGCCATGAACTGGGCAGCAACCCTGTCGCCATTTAGATTAAAGGGCAGCAGGTGGGCTCCCAAAACTGGGAGCTATCAGATCGGTTTTTCAGGATTCCAAAGGAATACCCGGCTGTAGTCGGATGAGACACGTTGGAGAGAGCACCTCAACAAGACGGCGTACTCTCGGCCACTTTTCAAAACATCTTAAAAACTTAGCAAAGCAACTGGGCAAACAGAGGGAGACAGTGTTAGGGAATCCCTTTGGAATGGAGCTTTTAGCTTTGCCTCCAGCTAAGGCCTGAAGACATAGCCTTTGGGCCTAAAACCGGTTTCTCGCCTACACGCAATCGATCCCTGCCCACCCCATCCCCTCCAACACTTTTAGATCAGGATTCGATAACTCCAGTCAGCCCTCTACAACTTATTTTTAATGAGGCTCTTAGTGAGCAGAGAATATAAACCTGACAATGCTACAGAAACACTCACTGGGCTAACATTGGGCAGAATTAATTGTGTCAGTTCGGGGGAGTTTCATGGAGGGTTTCTCTCTGTGAGCCTGGTGGGATTTCTCACACCATTTTCAGAAACACGCCTCATTACCTATGTACTGTATCTCTAAGCAACGTTCGCTATGAGCTGCTCCTGTGCACAGCTACTCGATATTCCGCGCATGGCGGATGCTGACATGCTGGATCGCAGTACTGACATCCACTTCCAGACTTGGTTGCCGTGCGCAGACCTCAGCATGCAGAAGAAAAGAAAACCCAGAGGGCGCACTGCCTCAGAGTTGCCCCACTTGTGCTATCAGCTCTCTTGCCAGGGGCAGAAAATACTTGACAGTCCTGGGACTCCCTGGGTCAAGCGCTGTCAACTTGGAGTTGCCCTTCATGGTGTATGCAGGGTGGAACGGGAACCAGAAAGAAATGTTTCTCAGGATGTGTATGTGGCACGGCTAAGACCTCAATACAAATACAATGCACATTCAGATGAGTATTGCTATTAAAGAACCAACCTACACAGGTCCCCCACCTTTAGACTTATCCCATCTTAGAATGGTCTGTTTTCCCCAACGTCCACAACCTGGTCATGTCAGTTATTATGCTGCACTCTCACTTCTGCCAAAGCCATGGTGATTGCAACTATCATTGACCACCCTCCTATCCCTTGCAGTAGCCCATGTTATGCAGTGCATGATCATCTCTCCCATTTATCTTGAGTTGCTCCCCCGCATCCCGCTTAACAATTATTATCCCCTCTACATTTCAGCAAACCCCACGATCAACTTCCATGATTTGTCTACCACAGCAGTGGTTGCTGACAATCTGGACGTTGAGCTGATCCCCAGGCCTGACTGTGACATGGATAAATCGCTGACTGATCAGACTCCTCCAGCCAGTCAATTTTCAGCCCCCCAGCTAACTTAGCATGACTTCCTGGACCGGTTGGCTGGACTGACAGAACTAACTGCGGCCCACTCTTGGGACTGGGGAGGAATACTGCCCTGACCCTCACCCTGAGCCTGAACCTCCCAAGTGATGAACAGACCATGTCTGAGCCCTTAGGGCTTGAAATCAGATGATGGCCCAATTTATTGTGCTGGGACCATCTCCCTTAGCCTGATTAAGGACTACTCCACATAGATGGAGCCATTTGGGTGAAACATGTGTTTACACCAAGTTACATTCCTGGAACTTGCAGACTGCAGGTGGGAGATTCGCAGCGCAGAGTGCCATGCAGCAACATGCCAGCAAGGTGTTGCCATGGCCAGCTGACGGGCTTAGTGTCTGTGCTAAAAGGTAAAGCGAGACAGAGGTTCTGTGAGCTGTTATGGTCTCGCAGAGGGGGACAATGCACAAAAAGGCAAGACAAGGCAAAGATGCAGTAAACATCCAGGTGTGAAGTGAGGGAGCATGAAAAGAGCGAGTGAGGAGCTCTGGAGATGCATCCTGGCCCAAACAACGAGTGGGATGCAGTTCTCTGAACACAAAGCGTCCCGGCAGCAATGTTACAATGAAACTTGCTGGCGCGCTCTGAAGTGCAGCGATGAACTGCAGAAGCATTTTGGAAATGGATTGGAGGAGATGTGTCGTGAGGGTGCGGAGAGACTAGAGAGCGTATTCAACAGGAACATCAATGGATAGAGGCTGCAGTCAAATCACTGGGCCTGGAGTGTGCCCAGAGATGTTGCTGTCCAAGATGGTGGCCTGGAGGAAGAAGGGGTGAGCTGGGAGTTGCCAGACACCCGCTCAGACTTTCATGTCAGGAATTGTCAGTGTCTAGTTTCTATCCAGAAGGTGGCAGAATAAGAAACTAAGCAGCAAAGAGGTAAGATTAGGTAATAACGGAATACTTCTGCATTCAAATGGATGCAGTTAGGTCTCTTGGCACTCACGCGAGAGAGTCTCACCTCACTGTTCAAGACTTGGAGACTTTTCACCCTCAACAGCGAGAATCTCATTTCTGCCAATCTCCCCATATTTTTCCAGCTAATACCCCTATTTGTTCAGAGGCCGGGAAGGTTCTGCCCAGTTGGCCTGGCAGCCTCTGTGGAGGGGGGAAATAAAAGTTTTGAGGTGGACAACCCTTCATCGAATTCTTCTCCCCAGGAGTTCTGATGAAATGGTCACTGCTTTGAAACTTTAACTCCATTTCTCTGTCTCTCCATAGATGTTGTCACCTGCTGTTTATCATTCTGTTTCTCATTTCAGGCTGACAGTATCTGCAGCCTTCGCTTGCTGAACCCGATTGTCTGGTCGTCACTCTGACGTGGCGGGTGGGGGGGGGGGGCATGCAGGGAGCAGTCTTTCCAGGCCAGAAAACCTCCCTCCCCAATCCCCCCACCACAACGGCCTGCAACAACATCCCACAATGATGTCTTCAGATGCACAAACTCATTTTAGGGGGTGACCTACATTTCAGCCAACTTTTATGTCGAGTGGTAGGGTGGGTAATTTCCCAATGTCTCTGAACAGTCTTCTCTTTCTGGTCCTGAAAACATGCCCGTCCAGCTGGTTCAGTAAAACCCTCCTGTCCCCATTATGGGGAGAGAAAGTCAATGTTTACAGCTGTTGATGAAGCTTGTTGTCTTCCAGACAATTTCAAATGTTCACAGTTACGGTGAAGCTTCCCCTCCTGTGCCTTGTTAAAATTACTTTGCAAAGTCCTGTGCTGCGATAGAGAAGACACTTGAAGGTGTGAAGTAAACAAGCAGGATAGCAGCTAAAAGGAACAGCGCTCTCAACATTGGCGCAGACATTTTTGTGAACGTGGAAAGATTTTAAAACTCTTATAATAATTCCCGCTGCACACTTGAAAATTAGTGTCATCTCTGCATTGCTTTAGGAATAGGTACAAAAATAAAAAAAAAAAGGTCTTGTACAACCTCAGAACATCACAAAGCATTTTACAGCCAACGAGGTTCTGAAGTGTAGTCACTGATGTAATGTAGGAGACGTGGCAATCAATGTACACATAGCAAGTTCCCACAAACAGTAATATGATCATGGTGAGATAATCTGTTTTTTCTCCCAAATGATGTTAATTGAGGGATTGATATGGCCTTGGATAGCAGAGAGAGCTCCCCTGCTTGTATTCAAAGTAATGCCATTGAATCTTTCATGTGCACCCAAAAAGGAGAGCAAGCCTGGATTTAACCGTTGCATCTGAATGCCAACATCTCCAACAATGCAGCACTTCAAGTTATAGCTTCTATGGAAACTGCTCTATAAAACTCAATTGTACAAAGATGGGTGTTCACGAGTCACTGGTGGACACAAGCCTTTAAGCTTTCCAGTTATGTAAATTCAGCCCACAATAATGCTGCGTACAACTTTTGCCTTAGTCATCACTTTAAAAAAAGTACAATTTTGCTAATGTTGAGTTATAAACAGTTGAGAGGCTAACTGGAATTTAAGAAACCTTTGCCAGAATCCTCATCTTTTGTCTGCAACAAATGGAAAATAATCACTTGATGTAAAGTAGGGAATATGTAAAGGCTCTTCAAGAATGAACAATATGGAAAATTTTGGATAAACTCAGTCCATCAATGATGTGCCACATATTAAGCTTTTTATCCAGACAATTCTGTTGATCACATTGTGTAAATTAAAATCCAACCTGAAGACCCAACACTGCTAATTACCTGCCACCCAAAAAGCAGAATATTTGAATTTGAATTAGTTGTGTCACATGAGTGCACTGAAAGTGTCACAACTTGCGCTGCTGAGTTAGGCACAAGATACCGAGGTACAGATATTTAAGGATTTGGTCTCAAACAGAAAAGCTAATAAAAAGTTCAGCGTAAGAATAAAATAAAGAATATGAAGAAGGTTCCAGTGTTTGGAGGTCAGAGCAGCACAAATTGGCTTTGTAATAGATACTGAGTTTTGCGCCAAATATTCTAAACCTGTTTTCAGGTGTAACCTTGAACCCATTCAAAATTCTGCTGCCCATATCCTAACTCACACCATGTCCTGTGCACCAGGGCCTTTGCTGACAAACATTGATCTCATCCTACTTTCTTCAGCCTCTAAGGCCTCGTCACTCAGCCATGCCCACCTTTGGTGACCTATTATATGTCCCACTGTTTGTCATCTGAGTATAATTACTCCATTACTGATTTTCAGTTGCCCAGCCCCTAACTTCTAAGAATTTTCTCCCCTACATTTCCCTATTACCTTTCTTTCTTGACCAAGCTTTTGGTCACCTGTATTAATATCTCATCCCAGCTCACAGTAAACCACATTTGATAATTCCGCTGCGTAGTGCCTTGGGATATTTTTCTATATTAAAGGCCCTCGATAAATACAAAAAGTGTCAGTCATTCAGTTCCTCAAACTTGTCTCATCATTTAAGGCGATCTGGCTGAGTTTTATCTAACTTCAACCATCTATCTTGACACCATACTAGTCAATAATATTGACCATCAAAAAAAAAAAAAAAAAAAATCTGTATTTCTGGAGTTTGGGAGGTTTCAATTGATCCCTGAACCCTTTATTCCCCAACCTCTCAAATTCTTTGGGCGGTGGTGGGGGGAGGTGGGGTTCCAAACTCTTCCGTGAAGAAATGTTTTACTAACTTCATTATGATTGGACTCTGAATTTAACGTTATCCTCTTGTCCTCGAACCACACCCCCCCCCACCAAACAGCAGGAAATCTCTATCACCCCAGCCAGTTCCTTTCAAAAATGTTATAAACCTCAACCAAATGGCACCCCCGTAACATTCTATGTTCCAGGGAGTACAATTAGTTTGCGTGATCTTTCCTCATAACCTGACCCATGGAGCCTTGTAATTACAGGACGCTGGCTTATATCCAGGGGTCTCTTTACATCGTCAACTTCTGTGATGCTGTAGGACCTGCCTGCCAGCTGGTTGCTCATGTTCGCTGGGGTTCTCTCTCAGCTGGCATTCAAGTCCTGACAACAAGCACGTTTTCAGCACAATGTCTAAATATTTTGTGATTTCTGCCATGCAAGGTTAACCTGGTCAGGTAAACACTTACAAACTAGCAACATTTCGCCCTTTCCTCAAGTCAAGAAAGTGATACCTTGGCATTTTGCAATCCCACAAGATTGTGTGTGTGTGCGCACGCGCACGCGCGCAGAGTCTGAAGCTTGTTGAGCACAATGTTTAACAAATGAATGTTTAACAAGTGAGACCGTCCATGAAATGATAGTGTATCCAATATGGAAGGTGTAAAATTTTGATTTTTTTTCCCAGTCAGGGTCTGAACTGAAAGTGTTAACCACTAGATGGCATCATGTATTGTTAGATGGTGTGATGTCCAAAACATAGGCTGCTAATTCTACTGTTTGTTATAAAAGACCACATTTTTATTTTTCTCCATTTTTGATTGTGGACTGAAATGCAGAAAGAACTGCTTTAAAAGCAGTTTGTTGAATTGTTGAAAGCTTGCTGCATTTTTAAAAACTAAGTTATCCAACACTCATAGTAAGTGCTGTTTACATCATTGTTTGTTCAAGCAATGACAAACATCCAGTTGCAGATGAGCTGAAGCTGAGGGGTGGCTATGAATGGAGATTCAGGTCGGCAAAAAACAGCTGATTGGGTCACTGTTCCCCAGTCCATTGTTAAAGATGAAGGCTTTCTGTTTGCCAGCAACGGGAACCCAGATAGCTCAACCTTTGGACTGAAGCCATTGGAGCCTCAGAGAGGAAGGAGCTGCCTTTTCTCTTCAGTAAACAACAAACCTGAAGAAAACCAGTCTATTTCCCTCATCAGTTGCTGTATGCTGTAGCTTTTAAATGTGAATCCATCACCCTGTGCACCTCCTGCAAGGGAAAGTTCCTGGAGGAGGTGGAGCGAGGAACAGCAGGACCTGACAACTTTTGACATCTTGCCAAACTTTGCCTCACACCAACAATGCAATTGTTGGTGTCTGTCTGTACGAGCATGTAGTGGGGAGCCAGAACTCTAAGTTGGGGAATTCTGTGTACTTTTATAAAATCTTTAACCTTTCCAACAACTCCGGGAATAGCAGGGCTCGATTGCCAGTGCACTACCCAGTGAAACATAACAATATTACAACTGTTACCATACTGTAAAAACACATCATTCGATTTGGGATCAAGTCACCAACCGAGCCATACAAATGCAAGCTCTTTCATTAAGAATGATGTTTAGGATACATTATAATGTCCTATCACGTAAGCCATACATTTCAGAAGGCTATGGAGGTTAATTAGACAACAGGTTAGCACACGGTTTGCTTACACTTCCTGAGGTATAGAACATTGTCTTCAACTAGGAGGAGACACCAAGGGGACGTGGAATTATCATCTTTGGAACCAAGAAAATGGAGATTAGATAAAGATGTTCAAAATCATTCAAAGTCTTCAGACCTCAGGGAGAAACAGGTTCCAGTGACCTGAGATGGATTTAAAGTAAAATAACAACAAGAGGAGGCAGTGATGTCACTATCTCCACACTCCCAGGCAATGCATTCCAGAACCTAAGCACTGCTGTATTAAAGATTTTCCTCATGTAACCATTGCCCCTAGCACACTCATCACTTTAAGTTCACGGCTTCTGCTTTTTGACCCTTACACCAATAGAGACAATGCCCTTTGTACTTTGTCCATATCCCTTGTAATTTTGAATACCTCAATTAAATCACATCTGATCCAGGGACAACATTCCCAACTTCTCTAACTTTTCCACATAACTGAACTTTCTCACCCCGAGAAAAATTCCCATGAATCTTTTCAGCACTCTCTCCAATGCCTTTATATTCTTCTGAAACTGTGGTGCTCAGAACTGGGTGCAGTACTCCAGCAGAAGCAGAGCCAGTGGCTTATGCAGCTTTAACATAACTTCTTTGCTTGCCTCTCTAATTCAGTGAAAGTCAGGTAAGAGAAGGCTCCCTGAAGATCTGCTGTGGGAATGATCTCATGCAGAAGAGTCGTCCTTTCCTTCCCAGCAAACTGCTTCACCTTCTGTTTTCTCTAGGTCAGTCTGCATGATATGTTCCATAAAGGGTTCACAGTTTTTGCTAAGACAGGTATCCAAGTTTATCAACAACGATATTTATACGGCCACAATATCAGAGTTACACTCAAAGTCTGGATTCTGTGCTTAGTGATGTTATTGCACATCAAACCCACATAACTGAATGACTACACTGGCTTTGTTACACAGTGATTGAAGGAGAGACACGTATGTTGACGCCCAGACATCATACTGTGGTCACATTACTGTCTTAAAACGTACAAGTTCGTTTGCTCTGGACTCTGTGCCGCGATACAACAGTTTTCTTTCACAGCTGCAATTGTACCCTAATCCTCCTACCACCACTTTCCACCTCCAACCCTCCACACCATGACACTTGAACACAGTAAAGCATAAACTGTCAACCTCTCGGCAACCTGAACAGAATTTTATAAATCAGAAGACAAAAAGGTTTGCCAGCAGCCTCAAATGGCAAAGCTACAATAAACGTGAGCCCTTAGATAGTGCTGTTAAGGAACCTTCCCAACTTTTTGCAGCAGCAATACTCGGCGGGTTTATTGCATGGCAGGTTAGCTGTTGGGGCGCAACAAGAACACAGAAGTTCCCTATACCAATCTCAAAACTGGAAACAAACTACTTTAGGTGAAGGATTTTAAAAATTCTGACATTCCCTTGACAGCTACATCAAACGTTCCATTTCCAGCACAGTGTGCGCACCTCCTACCCGACCATGTTGGAATTCCTACACATCTATTTTGAATCTGAAAACCAAGGGCTGCGCTATTAACGTTGGGATCCTATGTCTTTCTTCCTTCAGGCAACTTTGACTTCTTGAACTGTATGCCCCACTCTCATTTTCTGAGAAGCATATGGGGTACCATTCTCTGAACCTTTGTCAAAGAGTCAGTAAATGCAGGTTTAAGTCTGAACAAAGACACTTACGGGTGCAGGTGCATAAGTTCCTTGACAGTGGAGTAGCAGGTAGACAGTGTGGGGACGGCGGTGTATGGCACATTTGCCTTCATTGGTCAGACCACTTGAGTACAGGAGTCGGGACATCATGTTATAACTGTACAGGACATTGGTGAGGCCACTTTTGGAATGCTGTGTACAATTCTGGTCTCCCTCCTACAAGAAGGATGTTATTAAGCTTGAGGGTGCAGAAAATATTTACAAGGATTTTGCCAGGACTGGAGGGTTCGAGTTTGGAAGAGGCCTTTTTTCCTGGAGCGTTAGAGGTTGAGGGGTGACCTTATACAGGGGCATGGACAGGGTGAATAGCCAAGGTCTCTTAGTGTAGGAAAGTTCAAAACTAGAAAGCATAGGTTTAAAGGTGAGAGAGGAAAGATGTAAAAAAAAAAAATAACCTGAGGGGTAACTTTTTCCACAGAGGATGGCGCATGTATAGAATGAGCTGCTAGACGAAGTAGTAGTGGAGGCTAGTACAATTATAACATTTAAAAGGCATCTAGATGGGTACATGAAAAGGAAAGGGTTAGAGGGATATGGGTCAAATTCTGGAAATAAGACATAGGAGTGGAAGTAAGGCCATTCGGCCCATCGAGTCCACTCCGCCATTTAATCATGGAAAATGGGACTAGATCATATTGGGATGTCTGGTTGGGATGGATGAGTTGAATCAATGGGTTTTCCGTGCTGCACGACTCTAATTCTCCGAGTCCCACTCCAGGAATCAAATGTAATTATAAAACTAAAATCATGGATACTCGCAGCGCCGTTCCGAGGGAACGCTGCACCAGAGGTGCCTTTTGTTTTTGAATAAGAAACCGAGTCTTGGCCCACTCACCTCTTCGGATGTAAAAGTTCCCAATTGTGATTTTGAAGGAGAAAGGACTTTACCATCCTCTGTCTCCTGCTCAACATATATCCCACAATTTAAAATCACAACAAACAGATAACCTGGACATTGGCACGTTCCAGTTTGTAGGACCTTGCGGTGTGCAAATTAGCTGAAGCATTTTATATCACATCGATGACTGCATTTAAAGCACTACTGCATTTATTAAGCTCTTTGGAGGTGTCTGGTGCTTATGAAAGCCGCTTTTGAATTTGCAGATAGCTGTGAAGTATTGTGAACAGAGGGTAGTGAAAGGCTTCCAGAGAGCATGGATGGGGTTCTGGAATGAGTCACCAAGTGCCAGATAGAATTAAATGCAGATTTATGAAGCAAGACATATTGGAGGAAAGGCGATATGAAATAAAGGGTACAATTTGAAGGAAGTTGCAGGAGCGGAGGCACATGAGGATATGTGAAAGTGGGACTAGTGTAGATTTAGAGTGGTTCTGTTAGTACAGACTCAATAGGCTGAAGGGCCTCCTTTGTACTGGGGCATTCTACAATTCTGTGTGCACACAAATTAATGGTAAAGCCCATACAGGCTGTTAAAAAAGTTAATAATACGTGTGGGATTTTTAGAGAGATAATGGAGTAGAAACGTAAAGGGCTTGTTGTGAAACTTTATAGTTCGGCCCCAGCTGGACATTCTGAAGTACTGGAGGGTGATGCAGAAAAGATTGCCAAGAACACTTCCAGGAATGAAGAACTTCAGTGATGAGGACAGATTGGGGCAATTCTGCTTAAAGATGATTCAACAGAGGTACTCAAAAATCATAAAGGGATCTGAGTAAAACCGCTCCTATTGCCAAAAGGGTTAAGAGCTGGAGAATACAAACTGAGCTGATTTACAAAAAGAATGAGAGACAATTGCATTCCAAAGAAGACTCGAACATTAACTTTGTTTCTCTATCTACAAATGCTGCCAGACATACTGGGTTTCTCTAGCACACTGTTTGTATTTCAGATCTCCATCATCCGCAATATTTACTATGAGGAAAAGCATCTTTGCTTTTACAAGCAAGTGGAATCCAAACGGCCCTGTCCGATTGGACGGTGGGGAGGGTTTCAAAAGGGAATTTGAAAAGCAGCCAAAAGAGAAAAACATGGCAGGGTACAGAGAAAGGGCAAGTGAGTCAGGCCAGTTGAGATGCTCTCACAGGCAGCCAGTATGAACAGGATGGACCGAACAGCCTCCTTATACACCACAACCATTCCACGAGTCTAAATGCAAGCTTTTTCCTTTTTCAAACTGTTGTCTCAAATGACAGCTGGAGAAGAATTGCACAGCAGCAAGTAATTTATTAGACCATCAGGATGATGCCAGGATGCCTGACTCATACTGCAGCACTATAAAACTGTGTGTTAGTTCAAATCAAATATTTGATTTGTATCTGGTTTGCAACTTGCCAGTCCCACATCCTCCTGAAGGAAGACTTATTTGCGTGCAGAAAGAACAAACAGAAGAGATCTGGGATGTATAGTGATTCATGGAATGTTATCTGTAAATCCAGAAAGTTGTAAATGAATTAGTTTCGTTTAAATATATCAAGGGAAACAGTGCCCTGCGACAAGAGCACAATTTATCGTACCTTCAAGCAGGCCATTCAGCTTGCTGTGCCTGTGCTCATTCTTCAAAAGAACTGCCCAGTGAGTGTCATCCCCAAGTTAAGCCCATAACTCCACAAGCCAGTCTCATCACAACACTGTAAATACTGAAGCAGTCACTACCACGTGGAAGAATAAAGGTTCACCACTACCTGCAAGCTCCCCTCCAAACAGACATGGAACCATACAGCAGCTCTTTCACTGTTGCAAAGTCTTGGCAACTTCCACTCTAACAGCACTGCATCCACACCCGATGGACTGCACCAGTTCAAAAATGCAGCTCACCTCCACTTTCTCAAATGGCACTGAACAATACTCAAGGTATGTTGGAATTACCACTGGAAACTTCCAACTGAATTTGCTTCCTCCATGCTTTTATGTAATGCATTCCAGGTCACAATGACACTCAGTTTTAGTAACTAACTATCTCTTCTTTTCCCCTGTAAACCTTATGTCCAGTTACGGCTGTACGTGACATTGGTAAGGCCGCACGTGGAGTACCGTATACAATTCTGCTCACCCTGCTAAAGGAAGCAGGTTATTAAACTGGGAAGGGGACAAAGAAGATTTACAAGGATCTTACTGAGACGAGAAGGATTGAGTTATAGCAAGAGACTGGATAGGCTGGGACTTATTTTTCCGTGGAGCAAAGCGAAATGTCAGCATTCCTGCTCCTCCGATGCTGCCTGGCCTGCTGTGTTCCTCCAGCTCCACATTGTTTTATCTCTGACTCCAGCATCGGCAGTTCTTACTATCTGAGGAGCGACCTTATACAAGTTGATAAAATCATGAGCGGCATAGACGAGGTGAACAGCCAAGGTCTTTTCCCTAGGATGGGCGAGTCCAAAACTAGAAGGCATCGGTTTTAAGTGAGGGGGGAAAGATTTAAAAGGAGATTGTGGGTAAATTTTTCCACAGAGGGTGGTGCATATATGGAATGAGCTGCCAGAGGAAACTGAAGAGGCGGGCACAATTACAAAATTTAAAAAAAAAAAAAAAAAAATTTGGACAGGTACAGGGAGACGAAAGGTTTCGAGAGATATGGGCCAAACACAGGAAAATGGAACTGTTCAGTTTAGGAAACCTGCTCAGCACGGACGAGTTCGGCCGAAGGGTCTGTAAACGTGCTGTATGACCCTACGATTTTAAGCGTTCTCTCCTTTTGGTCATCGACACACTCGGCAAATGAAATGGAACAAAGCAGGGAGAAACTATCAATTCCTCATTTTGGATGCCTCTATTAAATCCTCCTTAAGCCTTAGGGGTGGCACAGTGGCTAGCACTGCTGTCTTACAGTACCAAGGATGTGGGTTCAAGTCCTTCTTTTCTCAGGGACAATGGATTTACTTGCAAATCTACACACCCTACAGCATGGAAAGACAAGGGAACCAGGTGGCAGAGAAGGAGAGAAAAGCAGCCAAGAAAACAAAGAATGATGAATCTGACAGCGTCAACAAGTTCCAATAAACAGCATTAACCTTCCCCCTCCCCACCCCAAGGAAAAAGCTCACTACCGCACATGTTGAAAATTAGTCAGACCAGACAACTGCTGACTTTGAACCTATTTACCACATTAAATTAGCTTCTTGGAAACATTGCTAGTTGACTTTACCACCCCCTCCCCGATTACAGCTACTGGAAAATAAACCCTTTACAAAAATAAATTTGGATGTATTCTGAAAGTAGGCCAAAAATTCTGGCTGCAACAGAATAAAACAAAATGCACATTTACCTAGTTCCTTTCATGGTTTTTGGACTTCCCAAAATGCTTTGCAGCCAAAGGAAATGCAGTCATTATTCTAAACTAGGAAACACAACATATAACACTGTATAACATATGCCCACAAACAGTAATGAGATTAGTGCTTTTCATTGTTGGCCAGGATAGCAGGGAGAACATACTTGCTCCTCTTCAAAATAGTGCTGTGGGATCTTTTATATTCTAGCAATAGTCAGAGATCCCTACAGTCCTCCAGTTATGCTCTTTCCCCCCAATTTTCACCGCTCCACTATTGATGGTCATCAACAAGAGGGACGACAAAGCCTCGGTTTAATATTTCATCTGAAAGACAGTACTGCTGTCAGTGCAGTGCTCCCTCAGTACTACTCTATTCAGGGTTGGGGGAGGGGAGGGGAGGGGTTTTAATTTTGTTTTCATGCTCATGTTTCTGGTGGGGGGGACTCAAGCACATAATATCTCAACAACTGGCAAACTAGCCTCAGCTAAAACCAGAAAACAAACACACACACACACACACCAATGGCATTCCTTTGCTGCGACCCATATTTCCCATCCTCATCATCAAGCAGACAACGACTTGTACTTATACAGGACCTAAAGTAATAAAATATCCCAAAGTTTAACAGTGGTTATCAAGGACATTTGACTCTGAGCCATATAGGAGAAAATAGGTACGTAATCACAAACTTGGGCACAGAGGTTATTTTTTGAAGAAGGAGGGAAAAATGGAGAGGCTTAGGGAGGAAATTCCAGAGCTCAGGACATAAGCAGCTGGCAGGATAAGCAAAAAAAAAAAAAAAAAAAAAAAAAAAAAAAAAAAAAAAAAAAAAAAAGAGGCTGCAAGAGGCCAGAATGGTAGGAATGTAGAGACAAAGGGAGTGTTGTTGGTCTGGAGGAAGCTGGTGAGGGGAAGGAGAATGAAAACATGAGGGTCTAGAAAACCACGGAGGTTTGAAATCTATGTGTTGTTTGTCTGGGAGTCAGTATAGATGAGCGCACATGTGGGCAATGGATGCATAAGAAAATTTATGTAAGGGAGAGTTAATAATCATACAAGTCAAACTAGCTTGGATATATATTTTTGCACAGGAATAGGCCATTCGGCCCAAATCATCCATGGGCAAATTCCATCTTCGATTTATTCGTGACAATTACAAGACTTGAAAGCACCATTTGGAGTCACATGTAGGCCAGACCAAACGGGATTTTTCACACAATCAACCAACAACAGTCACCATTAGATTTGCTTTTTTATTTCAGTCTGCTACTAAATTCAGGTTTCACTGTTTATGGTGGGATTCAAACCCACATCCCCACCTGGGCTTCTGGAGTATTAGGCCAGTGAAATCATCACTGCATTCCCCAATCTCCTTAACAACTTCCACATGGATCCCACCAACTCCACAATGAGATACATCAAGATTTGTTAAAAAAAAAGAGCTACACACTCCTTTTCAAAAAAACTCTTTGGTTTTTAAAGACTGCACAGAACCACCATACATTAAAAATGATGCAGCGAAAGCTACAGAAATGATTTAATATTTACATTACCCATTGGAAAAACTGTCTCTACACCAAAAGTAGATTTTCCCTTTAAAACCACACTGTGGATTTGGAAATCTCTTTCATGTAAACACAACACGAGATGATATTTTGCAGCAGTTCTGAGAGATGTTTGTCCATGTTGGGAGTATTACCAAGACTAATATTGAAACCAAACTCTTTAAATGAAAATAAAGGGATGATTTTGATTTTTGTTTTGAAATGTTGCCTACGGCGCTGTACAGATATCATCTAAAGCAAAGCGGTGGCCTCGAAAACCACAAAACGTCCACTCAGGGACAATCACGAGTCTCAGTAATTGCAGAGTACAGTTCGACCAGTCCACACTCATTTTGTTTCGGCACTTTTCATATCAGAGATCATGTGCAGGTTTCTTTAAGTCACGCCTCATAGCTCAATTCAACTTGATAATTTGCAGAGTTTAAATTGCGCAAAACAGAATATCCCGTAATTTAAAAAAAAAAGTCTTGAGGAGCTCGATTGGGTAGATATGGAGAGAGGATGGTCCACAGGCTGGGGAATTGGTAATTAGGGTCAAAGTCTCAGAATAGGAGGTTGGCCAATTAGTACAATGACAAGGAGAAATTTCTTCACTCAGCAGGTCCACAGAACCTTTGGAATTGTACAGCCCAGAAAGCTGCAGGTGACAAGTTTTTTTGAGTGTATAACATGTAGGCATGGCAGATCTTTCAATACTAATGGAATCAATGGAAATGGATAGGTGGCAAGGTAGGAAGGAAGGAGCCGAGTTAGAGGGTCAGCCATGATTTTATTGAGTGGTCAAGCAGCAAAGGGACTGCAAGTCTGGCTGCACACAGACATACGAAGTAGGAGCAAAAAAATAGGTCATTCGTCCCAAGCCTGTTCCACCATTCAATAAGGTCAAGCTAATCTGACTATCTACTAAACCACATTTCCGCCTACCCAGATAACCCTTTGTCCCTTCGCTTAAAAAAGAATCCATCTTCACCTGTCTTAAAATGATTCAAGGACTCTGCTTTCACCACTTTTCAGGAAGAGACTTCCAAAGACCCATAAACCTCTGGAAAACGTCCATCTTTGTTAAAACGGGCAGTTCCTGATTTACGAACAATGACCCCTAGTACTGGATTCTGCCAGAAGAGGGAACAAACATCATCTTCACATTTTACCGGTCAAGACCCCTCCAGATCATGTATGTTCTGATATGAACCCACCAACAAAGGAACAAGTGTAGGCCCTTCAAGTCTACTCCACCATTCAATAAGATCATAGCTAATCTGATCTTAGCCTCACCTCTACATTTCTGCATATCTCCAATAATCTCTCATACCTTTGCTAATCAGGAATCTATCTCTGCCTTAAAAATATTTAATAATGTTGCATCAATTGCCTTTTGAGGAAAGAAATTTCAAAGAACAAGACTCTGTCTTAATTGGGGAAACCCTTTATTCTTAAAACCATGACTCCTAGTGCTAGATTCTCCCACAAGAAGAAACATCTTTTCCATGTCCACCAGGTCAAGACCTTACAGATTTCAAATTTAGTAATCACAGGGTCTTCTGAACTCGAGGATAGAAGCCCAGCCTGTCTAGCCTTTCCTCATAAGGCAATCTGCTCATTCCAGGTGTTAGTCTAGTAAACCTTCTCTGAACTGTTTCCAACACATTCACATCCCTTTAAGTATAGCTGTGACCAGTTCCATTCACAACTCTCCAGGTGTGGTCCCACCAATGCCCTGTATAACTGAAGCATTCTCTCTCTATTTGCATTCAATTCCCCTCACAATAAAACATAACATTGTAGTAGCTTTCCTGATTTCTTCTTGTTGGGAGGCAGGGGCAATGACATCAGGAACACCAACACCAGACAAAAAAAAAAAAA
>JAHRHZ010000024.1:21813413-21867498 GCA_024137785.1 Ginglymostoma cirratum
CTATTCTTTTCTCTATGTTTTTATTCCCATAACTGCACCAAGGTTACTCACCTCAGCTTCTCACAACCACAGTGACTTCCACATTCTCACTGTTCCCTGAATAAAGATGTTTCTCTTCATCCAGCCCCATGCTTGTTATCTCTTGAATTCCTGGTTGGGTTTATTACTGACTTTATTATCAATGACTGTGGAAACATCTTCTCTGTGCCTGACCAATCAAATTCCCTTCATCAATTTAAAGACTTGTTTTAGGTCACCTCTCTCACTCCTCTCTTTCCAAAGGTGGAGAACCCTGGCCTTCCTGGTGGATATATGCCCTCTGTTGTTACTATCCCTTGTGTAAATCTGATTAAAGGTTTTACCCTCAAAGATCAATTCTCTCTCTCTCCACGGTTGCTGCCACATTGGCTAAGTACTTCCGGCATTTTCAGTTTTTGTTTCAGGTTCCCTGCTGGTTTGAGTTTGTATTAGTGTCTAATTCTGCCCCTATTCAACGGTTATCAATGTTGAAACTAATCAGGCTGTGAATTAAGCAAACACAGGCCTGGTTTCCATTTCTGGTTACTGTCTGTTCAGCCTGCCAGGAACAACAGAGATTGAGTGAAGACACAATGGCAGTTGTTGTTTCCATTTGGTAAAAAGACTGCCAAGTCTCTCACTGGCAGGGCAGATCCATCAGAGGTGGGGGCACAGTGGTGTACAGTCGGAAGGGATTTGCCCTGGGAATCCTCAACATTGACTCCAGACTCCATGAAGTCTCATGGCATCAGGTCAAATATGGGCAAGGACACCTCCTCTCGATTACTGTGTACACCTCACCCACCTCAGCTCATGAATCAGTACATCTCCATTTTCAACACCACTTGACTGAATCACCAAGGCCAACGAGGACACAGAATGTATTCTGAGCGGGGGACTTCCACGTCCAGCACCAAGACTGGCTCGTTAATAATACTACTGACTGAACTAGGTGAGTCCCAAAGGATAAAGCTGCAAAACTGGGACCGCAACATGTGGTGAGGGAACCAACAAGTAGGCAAAATATGCTTGACCTTGTCCTCACCTAGCTTCCTGTTGCAGGTGTCCATGACACTATCAGTTGGAGTAACGACCATACAGTCCTTGTGAAAACAAAGGCCCCCTTCACATCAGAATACTCTCTATCATATTGTGTGGCACTACCACAGGAGGGCATGTAAGGACAGCACCAACTATATCCAAAAATGAGGTGTCAGCATGATGACACTACAACATAGGACTACTTCCCTGGCAAGCAGCATGAGCAGTATGCTAAGTGACCCCATAACCAACGGATCAAATCTAAGCCCTACAATCCTGCCACATCTAGTTATTAATGGCTGTGGACAAACAACTCACTGGAGGAGGAGCTGCCACAAAAATTCCTTTCCTCAATACTGGGAAGCCTTGCATTACAGGCCAAAAGACAAGCAATTAGGATTCCTCTTGGCCTCCTTCTGAGCTCACAGCATTATGGATGCCAGTCATCAACCAATTCAATTCACTCCATGTGACATAAAGATATGGCTGAAGTTACTGAACTCTGCAAAGGCTATGGAACCTGGCAACACTCCAGCCATAGTACTGAAGACGTGCTCCAGAATGAGCCATGCCCCTAGCCAAGTGGATCCTGTACACTGGCATCTACCCCACCACATAGAAAGTTACCCAGCTAGGTCTTGCACACAGGACAAATTCAAGCCAACCAAATACCTCCTCATAATCCAATGACCAATTATCTTTGAAGTAATGAAGGTGTTGTCGACAGTGCTATCAAGTGGCACTTACTCAACAATAACCTGTTTAATTAAACTTTGTCTGGGTTCTGCCCAGACCCAGTCAGCTCAAGACTGCATTACGACATTGGTCCAAAGGTGAAATAAAAGGCTGAAATCAAAAGGGGAAGTCAGAATGACTGCTGTTGAAATTGAGACAGCATTTGACTGAGTGTGGCATCTTGGAGTATTGGCAAAACTGGAGTCAATGAGAAATAGTAGGAACTGCCGATGCTGGAGTCTGAGATGACAAAGTGTGGAGCTGTATGAACACGGCAGGCCAGGCAGCATCAGAGGAGCAGGAAAACTGATGTTTCGGGTCTGAAACGTCAGCTTTCCTGCTCCTCTGATGCTGCCTGGCCTGCCATGTTCATCCAGCTCCACACGTTGTTATTGGAGTCAATGAGAAGTGGGTGGAAAACTCTGTGCTAGTTGGAGTCATATGTGGCACCTGGTCAGTCATTTCAGGTCCAGGGCATCTCTGCAGCAGTTCCTCAGGTCGTTCAGACACTCTAGCTACAAGACCTGGTCAGAGACTGGGAATTCTGTGGTGAATACTCACCTTCTGACTCCTCAAAGCCTGTTCCCACCTACAAGACACAAATCTGAAGTGTGACAGAATACTCCCCACCAGTCTGAATGAGTGCAGTTCCAACAACGCTAAAAAAGAGCTCAATACCATCCAGGATAAAGCAGCCTGCTTGATTGGTTCTCCATCTAATACCTTCTACATTCACTCCCTGCACCACCAACTCACAATGACAACAGTATGTACAATCTACAAGATGCAATGCAACAACTCACCAAGACTGCAGAGACAGCATCTTCCAAACATACAACCTCTACTGCAAGAGCTGCAGAAGGACAACAGCAGCAGTCCACCTGTAAGTTTCTCTCTAATCCTCTCATCTTAGAAAAATATTGCCATGCTTTCAGTGTCACTGGGTCAAAATCTTGGACTTCCTTTCCTAACAGCACCATGTATGTACCTAACTCACATGGATTTCAGCAAGGCCTCTGACAAAATCCCACATGGGAATCTGATAAAGGAAGTAAAAGCTCATTGGATCCAGGGTAATTTGGCAAATTTGTTCCAATATTGGCTTGGCTTAGTGGCAGGAAATGGAGGGGTTGGAATAAGGTGTTTGTGTGACTGGAGTCCGGTGTCCAGTGGCAATCCATAGGGATCAGTCACTGTTTGTGATATTCATAGAAGACATACATGAGAATGACAGGGGAATGGTAAGTAAGTTTGTGGATTACACAAAGATTGGCCATGTGATTGACAGTGAGAAGGAAGATCAGGTGGGCAGATCAGTAGCACATGGAATTTAACCCTGATAAATAGGACGTGAGTCACTTTAGAAGAAGTAACAGAATAAGGGAGTACCCAATCAATGGTAGGACACTCAAAAACTCAGAGGAACAGAGAGATTTTGGGGTGCTTGTCTGTCGATCGCTGAATATGGCAGGACAGGTTAGTAGAGTATTTAAGAAGGCATACAGGTCATTTGCCTTTATCAGTTCAGATATAGATTATAAAAGCAGGGAGGTATGTTAGAGTTGCAGAATACTTTCCTTAGACCACAGCTGGAGTACTGTTTGTAGTTCTGGTCACCACCCTATAAGAAAGATGTGATTGCATTAGTGGAATGCGGAGGTGATTAACCAGGATGTTAGCTGGGATGGAGTATCTCCTTGGGTTTCATAAGCTTGGGTTGTTTTTTAAGAGCAGAGAAATTTGAAGGGGGACCTGACTGATGCGCATAAGATTATGAGAGGCATAGATTGGGTGAAGAGAGAGAGTAACTGTTCCCCTTAGTCAAAGGGTCAATAAGGGGGTATAATTTTAAAGTGAAAGGCAAGAGGTTTTTTTTATAGAGGAAAGCCTTTCTCAACCAGAGGGTGGTGGGGTCTGGAATTCACTGCCTGGGAAAGTAATTGAGGCAGGAAACTTCACAACCTTTAAAAAGTACTTGCATGAACTTATACTTGAACTTGAACATTCAAGGCTGTTGGTCTAGCGCTGGGAAGTGAGACTAGTGCAGTAATATATTTTTGGCAGTACAGACTTGACAAGCTGAAGGGCCTCTTCTGTACTATATGATTCAATGATTCTACCAAGTTTCTGCATTTCCCAATCTGAAATATATTTAATGACAATATTTCAACAGTCCTCTGGGGTAGAAAATTCCAAAGATTTACAGACTTTTGAAGAAGAAATTACTTCTCATTGTAGTCCTAATGAATCCTTGCTCTGAGAATGTACCCCTTTGTTTATGATTTTGCCCATAGGAAATAACCACTTAATGTTTACTCTGTAAAGCCCTTTAATAATTTTGAATGTTTTAGTGAGATCACTTTGCCTAAACTCCAGAGATTATAGATAGTGGCTCAGTAGTTAGCACTGCTGCCTCACAGTGCCAGGGACCTGGGTTCAATTCCTGCCTTGGACGACTATCTGTGAGGAGTTTGCCCATTCTCCTTGTGTCTATGTGCGTTTTCGCTGGGTGCACTGATTTCCCCCCACCGTCCAAAGATGTGCAGGTTAGGTGGATTGGCCAGGCTAAATTGCCCATAGTGTTCAGGGATGTGTACGTTAGGTGCGTTAGAGGGAAAAGGGGTAGGGTGATGGGTTTGGGTGGGATGGTCTTCAGAAGGTTGGTGTGGACTTTTTGGGCAAAGGGCCTGTTTCCACACTGTAGGGATTCTATGATTCTATATTCTCATCATAGCACAATTTCCTCATCTCTATCATCAAAGTAGTGAACTTTCACTGTGCTGCCTTCGTTGCAAATATATTAAGTGTAAGCGTAAAGTTATCACAGTGTTACCAGACCACTGGGCTGTTCGGTCAAAAGAGAGATATATCCAAGGGTCACCATGCCTTGGGGAAGGGGAGAGTTTGAGAAGGAGATTCCTTCTTGATAACTTCAGCTAGTGCAAGAATTGAGCCTACACTATTGCCATCACGCTGCTTTATAAACCAGCCATCCAGCCAACTCAACTAACTTACTCCAAATGCAAGTTAAACATAAGAGAACAAGATTGCATAATGTTCCAGATGTGGTCTCAGTAAAGCATCACACAATTTTAGAAAGATTTCTTTAGTCTTTACTCCAAACCCTTTGCAATAAATGACATCATGCTATTTGTTTTCCTTTTTTTATTGCAACTGCATACTAACTTTCCACTATGTTCTTTGCACAAGAACATCCAAGTCGTCTGATGATCAATATTTACAAGTTTCACACTTATAACAACATTTTACTCTCTATTCTTTTAACCAAAATGAATAACCTCACACTTCCCCACATTACACTTCATCAGCCACCACATTGCCATTCACTTGACATATCTGTCTCTCTGTGATCTCTTCACAGTTTGCATTTCCACCTAGCTTTGTATAGTCAGTGAAATTAGATACACTACTCTCTCTTTTTGTCTACGTCATTAATGTAGATTGTAAATCACCGAGACCCCAACACTGATATATTCAACATTCCACTAGTCACTGCCTGCCATTTTGAAGATGCCCTATTTATACTTTCTCTTTGCTTTCTGTCCATTACACAATCCTGTCTTCAGGTCAATACAAAACCCAGTCTATGTAATTCAGTCCATTGTGTGCTACTTTACCAAGTGCCTTCTGGAAATCCAAGCACACAACAACTACTGGTTCCCATTTATCAGTGACATCCTCAAAAACAAACTAATGAACGTCTCAATCAGGATCTCCATTTTGTAAACTTGTGACTTGTCCTCATCATACTTTGCTTATTTAAGTCCATTGTTAAGACTTTCTTAATAAAGTGTCATATGTGTGAAACTGACACATTTTTAAATGTCATCTGAATCTTGAGATTTGATTGCAACCAAGAAATCCCTGATACAATGTTCTTTGCAGTACATATTGTTTCAATTTAATGTTTTTCAAATGCCAGAAGGAATGCAAACTGGCTGCAGGGTCCTTTCTACTATGGCCTTGATGCCCGATGATTTTAAAGCAAGAGAAATAGCAACAACGCTTTGGGCTGATCTGGCAGTAAACCACAATTAGAAATCTTCACTATAAATGACAGTAAGTGGTATATCGTTAATATGGAGGTCTTCTGGTGTAGTGGCAGTGTCCCTGCCTCTGACTCAGAACCTCTGGGTTCGAGTCTCATTGATATTTATAACATGGCCAAACAGGTTGATTATCAACCTGCAAAACTTAAAATGTATGGAACCAGATTTTCCAATCAGAAATAGAAATTTCCACATCATCCCGATGTCAGGAATGTCCTGATAACTGCTATCTCCCCATTAGAATTTCTGAGCCATATTTTTTGGGAGTCGAGCAGAGGGAGATTCATGGTCAATCATGTGAAGGAAAGAAAGCGGGAGCCTCTACTGTCATATTCCATCACACAAAGCCATGCTGACTATCCCTACTCAGTCCTTGACTTTCCAAATACGTATAAATCCTAGCCCTCAGAATCCCCTCCAACAACTTACCCACCACTGATGTAAGTCTCACTGGTCTATAGGTCCCTGGCTTTTCGTTGTAGTCTTTCCTAAATGATGGCACAACATTAGCCACACTCCAGTATTCTGACACCTCACCCATGGTTATCAATGATACAAATATCTCTGCCACAGGCCTGCAATTTCTTTCCTAGATTCCCACAATGTAATGGGATACACTTGATCAGGTCCCAGGGATTTATCTACCTTTATGTATTTTAAGACCTCCAGCACCTCCTATTCTGTAATATGAATTATTTTCAAGATATCCCTGTTTATTTCCTCAAATTCCCTACTTACACGCTTTTCTCCACAGTAAAGGCTGAAGCAAAATATTTGTTTAGGATCTCACCTATCTCGTGTGGTTCCACACATAGACAGTCTCATTAATCTTTAAAGGACGCTATTCTCTCCCTAATTGCTCTTTTGCCCTTAATGTACTCATAGAATCTCTTTGGATTTTCCTTAACCTTATCTGCCAAAGCTCTGTCATGACCCCTTTTTGCCCTCCTGATTTCCATTTTAAGTGTACTCATACACCCCCTATACTCCTTAAGGGGTTCACTTGATCCCAGCTGTACCTGACATATGCCTCCTTAACTTTCTTGACTAGAACCTCAATATCACTAGTCATCTAGTGTTCCCTACTCCTGCCAGCCTTGCCCTTCACACTTACAGATGTTTTACCTAGGTATCTTTGTAGCAAGCTTTATAGGGAGTGTAATGCTGATCTTTTAACTTTCGTTCTTCATTTTTCTAATTTAGACCTAAGATTTTGTACCTAGGTGTCCTTAGCCCTTTGTACCTAAGATAGTGCTGGGAATAGCAATTTTTGTACACTATTAGCTGTAATCCTGCATCCCTGTACTTGAGCACATGTGACAATAAACCTAATTCTAATTCTGACAGGAATGTGCTGTCCCTGAGCTCTCGTTATCCTGCTTTTGAAGGCTTCCCAATTGCCAGACGATCTTTTACCTGTGAACAATCTCTCCAATCAACTTTTGAAAGTTCCTGCCTAAAACCATCAAAATTGGCCTTTCCCCAATTTAGAACTTTAACTTGTGGATGAAGCCTATCTTTTTCCATAACTATTTTAAAACTAATAGAATTATAGTCACTGGTACCAAAGTGCTCCCTCACCAACACATCAGTCACTCGCTCTGCCTTATTACCAAAGAAGAGATCGAGTTTTGCCCCTTCCCTGGATTGAGAAAGTTTTCTTGAAAACACTTAACGAATTCCTCCCCATTCAAGCCCTTAACACTATGGCAGTCTCAGTCCATGTTTGGAAAGTCAAAAATCCCCTATCATTACAATTCAATTATTCTTATAGCTATCTAAGATCTCCCTTCATATTTGCTCCTCAATTTCCTGATGAATTTTGAGTGGACTATAGTTCAATCCCATCAAAGTGATCACCCCCTTCTTATTTCTCAGGTCCACCCATATAGTTTCACTGAACGATCTCCCAGGAATATCCTCTCTAAGTACTGCCATGATGTTTTCCCCAATCAAAAACGCCACTCCACCTCCTCCCTTGCCTCCCCTTCTGTCCTTCTGGTAACATCTATCCCCTGGAACATTGAGCTGCCCTCCCTCAGCCATGTTTCTGTAATAGCTATGATATCCTGTACCAAGTTCCCATCCATGTCATGAGTTCATCTGGCTTACCGTCAAGCTTCTTGCATTGAAATAGCAACATTTTTATTCATCGGTCTTCCCTTGTTCTCTGCTATGCTCTTGCCTGCCTTGTCTATTTAGCTTGCTCTCTTTAACTTCTGTACAAGCCTCAACCTTCTCTCTTGTCTCACTAGGGTCCTACCCTTCTGCCAGACTCATTTAAACCCTCCCATATTGCTCTAGTAAATCTCCCTACCGGGATATTCGTCCCTCTCCAGTTTGGGTGCAACCCATCCCTCTTGAACAAGTCATTTCTGCCCCAGAAGAGATCACAATGATCCAAAAATCTGAATTCCTGTCCCCTGAGCCATCTCCTCAGCCACACATTCATCTGCCCTATCCTCCTATTCCTACTCTCACTCACACGTGGCAATGAGAGTAATCCAGAGATTACTACCCCTGAGGTCCTGCTTTTTAACCTCCTGCCTATCTCTCAATATTCACTCTGCAGGACCTCATCCCTCTTTCTACCTATGTCAATGCTACCAATGTGTACAATGACCTCCAGGTGTTCATGCTCCCCTTTGCGAATTTGCTGCAGCCACTCTAAGACATCCTTGACCCTGGCACCAGGGAGGCAACACACCATCCTCAAGTCTCACTCCCCTATTACAACTGCTTGCTTGGACTTTGCCATACCCTACTTTACAGCAGAACATATTCAATATGTAAGCAGCAATAACCTGGATTTATATAGTGCCCATAAAATGCCGCAAGACCTTTCACAGGTGTGTCATATAGCAAAATTAGAAACCAAGTCATATAACATGATGTTGACACAGATAGTCAATGAGGCAGATTTTTTAAGAAGCATTTTTGAAAGAAGAGAATGAGGTAAGGAATTAGAGAGGTTTAGGGAAGCAACCTCAGAGCTTAAAGCTCAGAAACCAAAGGAAATGTCTTCGTTTCAATAAATCCTTCTGAACAGGTTAAATTCCTTGACAGTTTTTTGGTCTCAAAACTGAAATGTATACTGCTGAAATTAAGTTTTCTAACATAAATGCATTAAAGCATATTTATTTCACATGAACATAACTCGACTTTCCTATGGCATTGGTTTTCATGTCTTTTGAGTTCAGTCCAGAACATTTTAACTTGAATAACTCTGCTTTTCTGAAAATGCTAGGGATATGGTTGATATTCCTTCCTAAGCCGATAGAGATTGCACCTTACTTTGCTGATATCCTCAATTTTGAATGTGAGCTGTAAACAAACCTTCCAGCATGCATCAATACAGTTCTTAGAATAATAGAATAATTGTAACACAGAATGAGGCCAGATGACCCATCATGTTTGTGCCAGCTCACTGAAAGAGCAATTCAGGTAGTCCACTTTCCTATCATCCTTAAAACCATTTCTCGTAAAATATTGATCCAATTCTATTTTGAAAGCAGTAATTGAATCTGTCTCCACCATACGTTAGGCAGTGTGTCAAGATCCTAACCATTTTCTGCATAAAATAGTTCCTCATTTTCGCTACTGCTTCTTTTTGCCAGTAATTTTAAATTGGCATCCTTTGGTTCTTGATTTTTCCACCAAAGGGAACAGTTGTTCTTCATCTCCCTATCCAGATGCCTCGTGATTTTGTACATTTTCATGAATCTCTTTCCAATCTCCTCCAAGGAGAACTGTTCCAACGTCTCCAGTTGATCTACATAACTGCATTTCCTCATCCCTGGAAACAGTCGTATGAATCTCTTCTGT
This sequence comes from Ginglymostoma cirratum, assembly GCA_024137785.1. Lineage (NCBI taxonomy): Eukaryota > Metazoa > Chordata > Chondrichthyes > Orectolobiformes > Ginglymostomatidae > Ginglymostoma > Ginglymostoma cirratum. The sequence goes on from JAHRHZ010000024.1 coordinate 21,823,103, forward strand.
ATCGTTTCTAATCCTATTTAATGTGCAGTCCCAACTACAGGACACAATACTCCAGCAAAGGCTAAAGCAGCATTTTATACAGTTTTAACAGAACTTCCTTTTATAATTTGTACCCCTACTGATAAAGTTCTGGACCTCTACACTGTATTAGCTGTTCTCGTAACCTGTACTGCTACCTTCCATGACATATGCACATATATTCCAGGTCCCTCTGTTCCTGTACCCCTCTTGTATCCATTATTTTGTACTGACTCTCTATGTTCTTCCTTCCAAAGTGAATCACGTCACACCTCTTAGGAAATCAGTTTGCATTAACTTGTACTTCTGAGATTTTTTTTAAATGCTCTCAAAGTCAACTCAAGGATAAATTTGATGACCTCCCCGATGCAGGTGTTGCCAGGGGAACTATTTTGAGTGGCTTTTCTTTACATCTCAAAGAGAGACTGTCGAGAAAAAGAGATAGAGGAAATTCCAGGGAATGTTCAAATGTACAAAATGAATGGGCGAGTAAAGATCAAGATTTCCCCACACCATGATGGCCAGAACATCATTACCAAACATTTCTTCCCTTCCCTCCATTGTTGATTGCATGTTAATTGTGTGCATTCACTTCAGCTGGCCATAAATGGCCACAGAATAAAACTGTTGCTGGTGGGTGGATTACAAAGTATATGCTTGTAATGTGTTAGTCATCAATAAATATAATAATGTAGAAAGATTGGCTTCAGTTCCATCCTTTACCAACTGGCTCTCTGAAATAAAGCATCCATCTTCCGTGCTGCACAGCCTGGGAGATGTTCAACAGAAAATAAAATTCAGTCGATATGGGAAGGAGCACAGTGGAAGAGACCTCAAGGCCACCCCATCCCTCCCCACTGTCGATCAGAAACAGTCCAGGGTATCACATAAATGGAACTTTATCTATCAAGGCACTTACCTTCTAAATGAAACAGCCTCTGCCACAGTCAGGCACCAATCTAACTCCCTCTTGAAGGTCTGCAGAGAGTCAACACCCATCACAATACTTTCAAAAAGCTCACTACTCCCAGAGAAGAAATTTCTAATCTATTCCTACATTGCATAGTTTAAACTCATGTCACTTGGTGTTCTGTAATCTGTAAACAGAAAATAATCTATTGATTGGCACATGATCCAGTCCTCAAATTATTTTATAGATCTCTATCAAGTCATATCTCACTGTACTCTACCACAGGGATTGGGTCTCACATCCCTTGTACACATAAATAGATGCATGAACCACAATAAAGCTGAACAATAAAGATAAAGAGCTGCTTATTCATATTACTGCAAGACATTTATTAGTAAGTATGCGATGACAAGCTGTAAGTTGTTTCTATCAAATGAAGAAAATATTCTTTATTTCCAGGAACCGTTTGGAAGATGCAGAACTGTCAATGGGATGCTACTGTTTTCCAAATAAAAGCTCATTGAAAAAATGAACAGCAAGAAACACAGAGATAACAAGGTGTAGAGCTGGATAAACAAACAGGCCAAGCAGCATCAGAGGAACAGGAAGGCTGACGTTTCGGGCCTAGACCCTTCTTCAGAAACACATTCCGTTTCTTGTTCTTACCTGAACAGAATGTGGAAGCAAGGAGTTTACTAAAAGAGAGAGAAAAATAGGTGCCAGAATGTCCACTTAGAAGGAAAGAGTTGCATTTCAATAGCACCTTTCACTAGGCTATTAAGTATCTTTTGAAGTGTAGTCAGTGTTGTAATGTAGAAAATTCAACCGTCAATTTGCACAGAGCAACATTGCATAAGTAACGACATGATGAAGTCCAGATAATCTGCTTTCGGTTAAAACATTCTTATAAAGTAAGGTGTTGCACTGGCTTTGCAAGTATATAACATCAATCTTTCATTTCCTTGGTGCAGGCATTTCCAAAACATGAATGGAAAAGTAGGATTTGTTTAAAGAGTTACAAGAGAGAGTACCTGCCCAAAAGGAAGCAGCTGGGCCTTTACAGTCAGCTGCCAGATGGATGAAAAGAAGTTGGAGAAAGGAATTGCAGAGCAAGACATGTTGGTGAGGGCACTGAGGATCAGGATATGGATATGTAATGCATAACCAATGTCATCATGAGTCATGCACTTTGGTAGGAAGAATTGATTCATTGACTATTTTCTAAATGGGGACAAAATTCAGAAATCTGAAGTGCAAAGGGACTTGGGAGTCCGAGTCCAGGATTCTCTTAAGGTAAACCTACAGGTTGTGTCGATAGTTAGGAAGGCAAATACAATGTTGGCAATTATTTCAAAAGGACTAAAATATAAAAGCAGGGATGTACTTCTAAGGCTTTATAAAGCTCTGGTCAGACCACATTTAGAGTATTTTCACCAATTTTGAACCCGTCAGAAAGGATGTACTGGCCCTGGAGCCAGTCCAGAGGAGGTTCACGAGAATGATCCCAGGAATGAAAGGTTTAACATATGAGGAATGTGTGAGGACTCTGGGTCAATAATCATTGGAGTTTAGAAGGACGAAGGGTGATCTAATTGAAACTTATAGAATACCCATTGGCCTGGACAGAGTGGACATTGGAAAGATGTTTCTATTAGCTGGACAGACTAGGACCCGAAGGCACAGCCTTAGAGTAAAGGGAAGACCCTTTAGAACGGAGATAAGGAGGAACTTTTTCAGCCAGAGAGTGGTGTATCTATGGAATTCATTGCCACAGAAAGCTGTGGAGGTCAGGCCATTGAGTATATTTAAGACAGAGATAGATAGGTTCTTGATTGTCAAGGGGTTCAGAGTTATGGGGAGAATGCGGGAGAATGGGGTTAAGAAACTTATCAGCCATGACTGAATGGCGGTGCAGACCCAATGGGCCAAATGGCCTAATTTCTGCTCCTATGTCTTATGGCAATCAGATGTGATAATGGACATGGCTGAATGTTGTTACAGTGAAAGGAATGGGTGAGACTTTGGCCTGTCAATCTTGAGAAGATTTGCAGTCTGATTGTCAACCTGTTGAACCATGTCACAACCATTCCTTGCATCCTAAATTGGGATTGGACCCTGGATCCTCTGACTCCAGGGGTGCTACTTACTGAGTTGAAAAACCCCAGAAGTGTACGCCACAACAGCAGCTAGCACTCTCTGAGTGAACTGTAACGCGCTGTCCTTTTTCTTAAGTAATTCCTTAAGGGTGACTTCTTTTCATTCCAGAGTTCTGTGCCCTAAGGTAACTATACAGTCCAATACTGGAGCCTCACCCCCTGCCACTGGATGCTCAAAGAGTTGGGTGAATAATACTGTCATGTTTCCATGTGCTCCTTTTGCACTTTGCAAAGCACAGGACAATTACATGGACCAATATATTGTCCACACTGACCAGCAATCTCCACTGCTCATTGGCGATGTATTACACACACACACACACACACACACACACACACACAAACACACAATCCGTGGCCAATTTGACAACAGGATATGCTTCTGGCCCTGAGACAGGAATGGCACCCACTGCACCAAAACACCTAACTTTGGCCTAATTTCCTCGGTTGATTGGCTACACCTTATCTAAAATATGTGAATTTAATTGTTCTATTACATTCAGTCACATCAAAGAAAATCACTGATGGATTAGTCATTATGCTAAAGTCTGAACCTGGTTTGGCTCTATCAAAGCATTGAGTTTTTGGAACCAGTTTTAGAGTGTCAATTCTTCAACAGTGTCAAACAATCTCGATCTCCAGTGGAGAATCAGCAGAGATTGCCAACACAACAGTGTGAGCACTCATGTTTTCCTAATGCACTGCCAACATGGAACAATGTAGAATTTAAATTGTGACCTTGTGTTCAATTGCACTATCTTGCGATTCATTACATTTTTGAACTTTTGTGTTCACGTTCTGTTTATCAAGTGTTTGATAAGTTTATGCATTCTTCATAGCACACAGTAACTATATCTTTGTCAAAGTGGAGTCATTTTATAGCAAATTTGGTATCATCTGTCAGTTGTAGACTGATTGGTGTACATTACTCACAGGATAGTTATGTCAGAAGTTTTCGCTAATGCCAATATTGATGCCATATCATTATAAATCATAGCAACAATCATGTTATGGAACAGCAGTGTCTTGTTGTTTTTCACTTATAAGAACTTTACAGTCCATTATTATTTAACGCACTGCTCATCAATCAAATATGCGGTTTGGAATTGTCCCCTTTCTTATTTTGTATAGAAATTAACACCAAACACCAAAGTGTTTACAATCATGATTTACTTATTTCTCCCATTTTTCAATTTCAACCTATCAAATATCAATCTCTTTCTCACTCTTTCTCTACATCTCTCTACATCTCTCTACATCTCTCTACATCTCTCTAGTCTTCCCTCAGTTAGCTTTATCAGAAATTTCTCAAGCCTTGGAATATGATTAACCCAACTTGTTGCCTTTTCATGACAATATTCAACATTGGTCTTTACTCCTTTATCAGTCTCAGAATTTCCTCATTGTTCCTGTATTCTCTCCAATTGACCCACTCCATCCTTCCCCCAGACCACAACTCACAACATTCTGGTCTTTGCATATCTGTTGTTCTCAATGCTTATGTTTCAGCCTTCACAAGAAGACTTCAAACTAGTCTTGATAATTCTTTTCATAAGATCTCTATTTATCCCTAAGCTCAGATTTCTTTATGTTTAGAGAGGACATTCTTTATCATTGCTATTCTAGTTCTGATATATCTCTAGCAGTAACTATCTTCTTAGTAAATGCTTCCCAGATACTTTAGTTGTGATACCTTTTTTCAAGTCAAGTCACCATAGTCTCACCAAACCATAGGGCTACTTGCTCATTAGAGAGAGACAACTAGTGATTTAACCTGAGGCTACTATACCTCAGGCAAGGGGAGAGATGGAGAAGGAGAGTCCTTCATATCAACCTCAGCTGGTGATGGGAATTTAACCCATGTAGTTAGCATCACACTGCTTCACAATACAATCGTCCAGCCAACTGAGCTAAGCCCAACCCCAGTACCTTTTATTATCCATTTATGGGAAGTAGGTATCACTGGCTAGGCCAGCATTTATTGCTTATCTCCAACTGCACATGAGAAGATGATGGTGAATGTCTTTCTTGAATAGCTGCCTTTCTGGTTGGGGGCAACATGCATCCACAGCACTGTTAGGAAGAAAGTTCTCAAGATTTTCACCCAGCAACAGTGAAGGCTATAGTTTAAAGTCAAGATAGTGTGGAGCTCAAAGGGCAACTTGCAAACAGTGCCATCTCCATGTGTCTGTTGCTGTTCTCTTTCTTGGTGGTTGAGTTTGCAGGTTGCAGCTTGTTCATTGTGATCTCTGCTTTCCCACTATTATTTCATCCTATCTCCATAACATCTGTCTTTTTTGCATTAATTTTCATTTCAAAACTTTCACACTTCATTCATTCCTTTCCTTCGGATCTGCATACCTTCTGCTGTGATAGCTACTAGGGCCTAGCTATTTGCAAATCTCACCCCCTTCACCAGTTGACTTTCTACTTTGATGCCTTTCAGTAATTCATCTACTGCATCTTGTTAGGCTTTCAACATATACAGTCATAGAGACATACAGCACAGAAACAGACATTTCGGTCCAACTCATCCATGCTGACCAGATACCCTTAATTAATCTAAATCTATTTGCCAGCATTTGGCCCATATCCCTCTAAACCCTTCATATATTCTTCCAGATACCTTTTAAATGTTGTAATTGTACCAGTTCCAGCTCTGGGGAAAAGACTTTATCTAGTTACCCTATCTATGCCCCTCATGATTTTATAAGGTCACCCCTCAGCCTCCGATGCTCCAGGGAAAATAGCCCCAGGATATTCAGCCTCCCGCTATAGCAACATTGTTGTAAATCCTTTCTGAACCCTTTCCAATTTCACAACGTCTTTCCTACATCAGCAGGCAGGTTTGTCGAAGGCACTGGGCAAGCTGATTAGAGAGTTGGAGGCTACCTGCATTGTGCTACCTCTGGCATGCGAGTGTCTGGCTGCTTCCATGGACATTTTAGCACCTGGCATGGACAGCCAGACCCAGCACCCTCCCACCTTCACCCTGCAAGTATGGATACTGGCATGCACTGGCATACAGTGGGAGAAAAACAAACAGAAAGATCTTACGAGGGCACACAGGTGATACTTCATTGTAAATACATTACCATATTTGTAAAGATACCTTCACAGCTTCTATCTGTTTTGTAAGCATAATTTTTATTAAACGGCATGAACCATTTAGAAATATCAAAGTGTTAAGCTGCACTTGTAGGTGGGATAATACCAGGGATGCTGGTCTCAACAAAATCAAAACATTTGCAGTCCACAAAGGATGATTTCATGAACATTACAACATTTAAAAGGTATCTGAATAGGAAGGGTTTAGAGGGAAATGGACCAAATGCTGGCAAATGGGGCAAGATTAGTTAAGGATATCTAGTCAGCACGGACAAGTTGGACCGAAGGGTCTGTTTCTGTGCTGTCCTGCTTTGTGGCTGAATGCTGCTGCCGCTGCCGTGTCAGCTCATGCATTTTGAAGAACTGCCAATACCATGGAGTTTGTCCGAATCAGAAATCCCTGGAGAATCTCATCAACTCTGGCAGCATCTGCGGACAGAAAGCCGAGTTTAATGTTCTGGGTCCAGTGACCCTTCTTCAGAACTGAAGGGGTCCTCTCCTGCCAGGGGCCGGGCAGAAGCCTGGTCTCTGAAGTCCTATGAGTGCCAGCGAAGTGGGGTGTTTCTTCCTCAGTGAGCTGCAGAGATTTGGCAGTGATGTGCTCATCAGAATGTGCTTCCAGTCATACGCTAGCTAATGTACCCACCGAGGTGTCAGAATCTGAGCTGGAGCCTTGCCAGGGATTCCCCTGAGGGATCTGTGGCTTCATCCTCAGAGGGAGAAGATGCTGTCACAAGGGGCTGGGCTCTTCAATGGCAGAGAATATGTATTTCCCATTGGTGTCTGCAGGAGACAAGAGAGGAAGTGAGTTGCGAAATAGGGTAAAGGTTTGGATATGCTAATATTACAATAATGGAGTGCAATTTTATTTGGTTGCTGGGTTGTAGCATCAACATGCACTGTCACAATCCTCTCGCAGCTAAGGCAGATACTGTCTCCTCAAAGGGGATAAGGGGATAGATGATGGGCACCCCACAGGCTGATGCAGTTCTTTCAGCTGCTTTATGGGATGTTTTCTCCTGAAAGGAGACAAAGGGAGGGTTTGAGTGAGATGAAAGTCACCAGCACAATTGTTAGAGCATGATGCAGGTAGAGGAAAAGTGGTGAGTGAGTGAGTAAGCAGCACAGAGGGCATGCAGATTTGGTTCTCTGGGGAGATTGGAATGGGTGAGAGTAAGTGAAGGAAGATGTTGCCTGCAATATTGAGAGTGGTAGAACATGAGTTTTGATGGCTGGTGAGAGCAGAAGCACAGATATGGTGAACGTTAAATAGCAGCAAAAGTATGATGGCACCTTGCCTCGTGGAGACCAGAGGGTTGTGAACTTTGTTCTTGTACTGCTAGGTGTTCCTTAGGAGCTGTGGGAACTGAACTGACCCGTGTCGCAATTTCAGAACAGGCTTGAAGGGAACCCTGGTCTCCTCTAGCGATCCTGAGGTAAAAGAAAGACCCACATGATGGCAAAGTGAATGCCAATTTCTCTTTCTCTGCCATTGTCAAGGTTATTCTTCATACATAGGAACTGAGAAAGATGGCTTCTGACCAACAATTCTTGACCTGGTATACTGCTGCAATTTATATATGGCACCAGTGACAGGAATCCTGGGAGGTCCTGCCAATGGCATGTACATGTGGCACTGGTGAGCGCTCAATAGCATGAGCTGGGCATTGTAGAAGGGTGGTGCACACACAATGAGATGGACTGCAGAGACATGCATGTGACAACTCACTATAGTTCTTAAAGAAAAATCCTCCAAGAAGTCTCCCAAAATTAACGAATTCAATTTTACGTAAGCTTCAGTTCTTTGTTCCAGATACGTAAAAGGATGTACAACTCCATGGACCTACTTACTGATTCAATAATAACTTGTATTTATGTAGCGCCTTTTATGATAGTCAGCTATCCCTCAGCCAATTAAGTACTCATGAAGTGAAGTCACTGGTTTAAATACAAAATGTAGGAGCCCAGTTGGTGCACAGCAAGATCTCACAAACAATGTGATAATGACCAGGACATCCATTTTAGATGATGATCAAGGGAATAAATATTGGCCGGAGCACCAGGGTGAACTTCCCTGTAGTTCAAACTACTCACCATGCGATTGTTTAAGAGATAGTAGGAAGAAGAAGAGTCCAGACCCGAAACGTCAGCTTTCCTGCTCCTCTGATGCTGCTTGGCCTGCTGTGTTCATCCAGCTCTGCACCTTATTATCTCAGATTGTATAATGTGTTTTTCTGGAAAGATTACTCAAAAAGCCACAGATGGTCTCCATGTATTTTGAAAGGAAAGAGAGCTTCTCAGTAAATTACAACATCCTGTGCAAACAAACGGTGGAGTTGGGTTTATCTGACCAAGTCATGCAATCATTTTACTTCAATCTCGTAAACATTCATGGAAAAGTTTGAAAATGTTATCTGATTTTAATGCCGTTAAAAGCTTGAGACCCTCAAGCTGTTGCCCTATCTCTTTGTTACGCTAAGGTCTGTTCACACGTGGGACTTTGTAAACTGATACTGTATCACAGTTCTAAATTTCCTGGTAATCACCTCAAAATGTTGGGGAAAACAAATGATGTAGAGTTAGGCAGAAAGAAGGTTCTCATTGATTTGTCCTGGTACTTTGTGATAAGGGTCTATATAATGTCAGTAAAAATGCTCCTCATGGCTATGCTGTCCAATGCATTTTAGACCATACATTGTGTTGTCATGTTACTGATTTGATGGCCAAGATAACAGCAAAAAGTACTTTCTCAGCACAAAGGAGCTGCAATGCCATCACAGGGCTCAATTTATATTAGCAGGTTTCCAGATAACACTTTAAGATGCAAACAGTGGCCAGAGGCAGCTTGCAGATCTAATCATTCACTCAGCAAGTTAAAAACATCGAACACGCTCCACAATTGCACCTTCCTTGCAAAAGAACAAAAGAAGACTTTAGGGATTCACTGGTTCAGGAAATGGTCATTTCTTTATGTTTTAGCCATTTCAAATCCTCAGTGCCAAGCAACAGATTCTACATTTGAGGTAACAAGGCGTGGGGCTGGATGAACACAGCAGGCCAAGCAGCATCATAGGAGCAGGAAAACTTGACGTTTCGGGCCTAGACCCTTCATCAGATTCTACATTTGCTGAGTTTAAGGTGGTAGGTCAATCACTTAAGACTGTAGAGGGGACATTCTGGTAATTTGCAACATTGCTTGTGCCTCTCGGCAAATGGTTTGTAGTGAGGCCCCAGCAGTAGTTTGGCTGCACATGGCCTCCTCATTTCTCATGTCCTCAATTGTTATCTGCCCGAGTCATAACGTATTGGTTCAGATTTTCCGATGCGAGATGATAATTTCTGCAGAGAGGATTCGAACCTACAGAATGCCCAATGTCGCAGACTCCGAGAAAATTGCCCAGAAAATTGAAAATTCCCCTGTGCCTGCAAGCATCCAAAATTATCCGTTTAAATCAGAGAATTCAGAGGGTTCCACAACAGTTAAGTATGTAGTTATTCAAGAAAAGTTATTTTATTAGAAGCCTAAGCTAAATCATGAATAACTATTAAACTGACACCCCCCCACACCTCACCTACCCCACACACTCTCAACTAGACCTCCTCCAAATGCTGATCTAAAAACCCCAGAACCAGACAACTCTCCCTCTACCTTGGGACATGGCTGCCCCATTGCCGGACCGAATATCACACTTCCAATACCTGACCCCACAGCCCCACTCCACGAGACCTGATATCTCCTGCCCACCTCGTCCTACCCGAAGATCTCCATTTACCTGGCCCCCTTACAACTGTGCCTTAGCACCCATCTGGCATCTGACCTACCTGACATCCTAATCCCTTACCCTGTTGATAACCCACCCTCGTGGCATCCAAACCTTACACTTACCTTATGTAATATTTACATAGGAGCTGTCTGTAATACCATACATTTAAATTATGGAATATGGCAGCTGACTGCTGTGAAGAAGGGGCTGTAGTTCAACCTGCCCTCACTACCCTGCACTACTAGAGACCTGTCAAAATGAAACTACTGCTCTGTATTTTTGAAGGAGTCCTAATCAGAATCTCCAGTCAGAATTGCAGTTTTCTCTTTTTCAGGAACTAACTCGTGCACTCATAACAACCTTTCTAACTATGTCATAATTCATCAAGACCTCTTCTGATAATTATGATAATCTTCTGATAATCATTCTCATTCTGCCTTGCAAGGGCTGTGTTCAGTTTTCCTTAGACACTATTTATTTCACTACTTTTTCAAACGATATAAAGAATGGCTCCACATCCAATCACTCAAACTTTGGAAAGACATGTACAAACTTAAACAATTTCTTATTTGACTTTAGGTAATGACTAGACTTTTCTTCCTCAGAACATTCTTCCACATCTGATTGGATGAGTATAAGTTTGAGGGGCATGGACAGGGTGAAGAGAAAGTAGTTCTTCCCCTTAGTTGAAACAAGGTTAAAGTGAAAGGCAGGACATTTAGTGGGGATTTGATGGAAAATCTTTTCACCCAGAGGCTGATGAGGGTCTGGAATGTACTGCATGGGAGGGTAGGTGAGGCAGGAAACCTCACAAGCTTTAAAAAGTATTTGGATGAACGCTTGAAGTGCCATAACATTCAAGGCTATTGGCCTAACACATGGAAGAGCGACAAGCGTAGACAGTAGTATATTTTTGACAGTACAGACTCAGTGGATCAAAGGACCTCTTTTGCACTATATGATTCCGTGATTCTATGATCGAAGGACTCTTCTTAACAGCAGCCTTCTAAGCTGGTAGTCCCTATCTCTCTCCTCTATTTCCAGCTTTTTAAATGCTCTTTCATCTTCCGGTTCCTCCCTTTAAGTTGTTGTTGCATTTTTTGCTCATATTCAAGTTTTTTTAATTTCCAATTCCAACTTTCTTTCATTTTCTTTCTCAGTTTTTTTTGGAATTTTATTTCTATCTGCCTCATCTGTTTATCTTGTTCAAACAACTTTAATTATAACTTAATCCTACTTAACAGCATTGATCACATAGTCCATCTTGTATTTCTACCAGTCCCAAATGCTTTGTTAGTACTTCAATTACATCTGTTTTCTTAGCTTTTGTAGGCAATCGACCTTTAACTCATTTTTGTAAACAGGTTAGGGATATATCTTCCATCTTTAAAAAAATGTTTTAGCTGTTTCCAATGCCATCTTAATTTTATAATGTAAGAAACCTGGTATGTGATCTTTTATCCATGATCAATTTCTATTATTCCATTTCTAATCTCATGTTGTTCACATCTGAAAGTTCTGCAACCATCCCCATAACCTTTGCTATGACTCTGGTAGAACTGTGTTGATAATTATTCCATGAATTGTCACTAAAATGGTTAATTTGCATTGGCTTATTACTGTGATCATCAAGTTTCTTCAATAAACTCAAAATAACATGTTCATAATAAATAAAATTATTCTTTTGATAAGTGGGGCAAAACTGGTTATCAGCTAAGCCACAATGCAGAATTATACTATACTCCTTTAATCCCAGATATACACACTCATACACAGATAAGACAACAGAACCCTCCAAAGTTATTGGGGGCAGGGGGGAGTGTTAAGAGAAAAAAAAAACGAATAAAGAACAATGGCCCTTTAGGTCAAGGATACAGATTCAGAAGATAGAATGGGTTGACTTCTCACAGTACCATCAATTTCCTGTCAATGAGATCAAATTGCTGACAGTCATTGAAGAACAGAAGCTCTTTAGACCAGGTTTATGACTCAAGTGGGAGATAGAAGTTGTGACATTTGAAACTTCATCAGGTTTTCAATGTTTTGAATGAGAAGCTTTAAAGGTTATTTCTTACTATCTGAGAGAGAGAGAGAGAGCTGCTGTCTACTGCAAGCCTCTCCAATAATTCCCAACCTAAGTCCATGAAAACACAATAAATTGACTTCAGAGGCTGTTGCTAGGCAATGAACAGCACACATCCCCACATCCCACAAGTCTAGTGTCCAGAAATTCTGGGCTATGAAATCCCTCACTTAGGTTTCTTAAAAGCCACTATCAGACTCGTTATCTCAAAATTACTTGCTTTTCCAGTAAACAGCAGATATTCTACAGTTTTCTTTGCCTTTCTAACTTTTCGTTTCCAAGTACCCACATGATTAAATCTGATCAGGCCAGAAATATCTAAACAGTTCTATGTTCAAGTTTTTATAATCCACACACATATATATGTATTCCTAATAGATTGAGCAGGTCATCATGGAGTGGTAAGTGAGGTTCAGATTCAGGTTCAGCCAAAAAATTAATGAAGTAAAACCCAGGTAAACAACTTTTGTGATATTTGTTGAGGGATAAAACTTAGCCAGGACCCTAGGGAGAACAACTTTTCCCTTTTATTTAAATACCTGCAGAGCCACGGGACTTTTTTTTCCATCTGCATCAGCAGACAGTTTTTGATTTAATGCAAGTGACTGCATTGTCAACAATGCAGCACATCCTCAGCAATGCACTGGAATTATAACCTAAGTTAGTTTGGGCACCTCATGTTTGATTGTTCTGCAACACTCAATTTTCATCTGTGCAATATATTTAGGTGCTCAAACATACACAGGTTCTGTCACGGGAAAACAGACCTTCACATCTTTTAATGGGGGTGTATATTTTCTGATTGTGGCAGGTATTTACACTGACAGAAGTCTTTGCAATTCCAGTGGTGCTTTATTTGCATTGAGAGGATGAGAAAACTAACGTTGCTCCAAACTCTGTCCAGGCAATACCCTTACTGGTCCCATTGTAGCTATGCATGAAAGATCGGATTGATAGATCGTCACTTATCTGACTTCATGATCACCCTTCAGCTATCTGGAACCCACATTCTGAAATTTCCTGTCCTCTGCCTCTCTAACTCCCTAACCTCTTTTAAAACCCACTTTAAAATTCATCACCTTTGACCAAACATTTTATCATTTCTACTAATATCTCCCTGCATAGCTTACTGTCTACATTCCTTTGATAATTGCTCCTGCTCCTGTAGCTTGGAAGAGTTACTACATAAAATGTGACTTAATAATTCATATTGTTGGTGTTGAAATGCACTGCCCAAAAGGGTGATGGAAGGAGATTCAATAGTAACGTTAATATGGAATTGGAAAGGAAACATTTGCAGAGTTATGGGGAAAGAGGGGAGGGTTGTACTTTTTGGTAACTCCTCCAGACAGATGACATAGGCATCATAAAATAATAATCAGCTAGATTCCTTCTATGCTTTTTGATTCAATTTGTAGCATTTGATCTTTCCAAAAAAAACCTAATAATTTCCCTTTTATTCTATGAGAAAGAATCTTGGCGTAACATTTCCTACTGATTGCTTCAGTGAAGTGGGAAATTCACTATTATGGAATTAAATACAACATCAAATGACACAAAGTGTAATGTCATTGGGATCCCACAGAAATATGGAACTTGTTAGAAACATATGTTTACATGCTCTGAATTATCTTTGGCTGTTATTTAATCACGTGCCACCTATGTTTTTAATTTTTAAGAGGTAATTTGACGAACATCATGGACTAAATTCTAAGGCTTTTCTGAACTAGACCAGTCGGGAAGCTCATGGAAGGGATCTAAGAATCAGTATAATGGGAATTTTATTTTATTGTGTACACCCATTTAGCTGCTCTCTGTAAAATGAACACTATGTGGACTCCCACAACTGCAACGTAAAACTGCATTCCCAAAGGGGCAACTAAATCTCTCCAAAATCCCGACAACTTTTGTTTTATATTGTTCATTTAATGCGGGGAAGGTCTCCCAAGAGAGTGGAGGATTACTGGAAATCTGAACAAGCACTAACAATGCTGGAAATAATCAACAGATCAGGCAGCATCTGTGGAGAGAAAGAGAAAGTTAATTCCTGAGTTGTGTGTTCTTTAACCAGATCAGGCCCAGGAAATGTGTTGCTGTTAACAGCCAGGCAAGTGATCTTAATGGCTGAAAGTATGCTATCCCTGAAAAATCCAGCAGTTGCTGTCACAACGTACCAAATGCAGAAATTTGTGCACAGCAGGATCCCACAAGCCACAGTGTGATGATAGCGAGATAAACTAGTGTACAAATTTTGAAGAAGGGGCAAATACCATCTGGAACTGTCTACCTAATCTTCAAATAATGATGTTTGATCTTTCACCTCCAACTGAGAGATTGCGCAAAGCCTTGGTTTAATTCTTCCTTCAGAAGGCAGTGTCTGCTTACAGTGCTGTACCAGGAAAATCAATCTATGTTTTAAGTCCCTCAATAGGTCACGTACCCACAGTGTTCTGGCTCAGAGGAAAAATCTCTATGGCACATGCTGGCCTAGTGTAGTCCCCTACCCCTGGCACTGTGCCTCTTTATAACTTTATCATCATTAATATTTTCTGACCCAATCAGTGTTTTTAACATTTTATTTTCCATTTCAGATCCCCAACGTCGCTTCTATTTTGTGTTATGGTTTGGCACCCAGTGACGCAACATCTTGATTTTTAAAATTCTCATCCTTGATTTTAAATTCCTTCACAGTCTCACCCTTCCATATACCTAAAACCTTCTGCCATTCGCAACCCTCTGAGATTTCTATGCTTCACTAATTCTGGCCTCTTGAGCATTCTAGATTTAATTCATTTCACCATTGATGGTCATGCCTTCAGCTGTGTAGACCCCAAGCTCCAGAATACTGTCCCGACACCTCTCCACATCTCTATCTTGTATTTCCTCCTTTGAGACGTTCTTTAAAACCTCTCAATCAATATCTGGGATTGGGTAGGGGCGCATTACCTTATAAGGAAAGGTTGGACAGGGTGGGCCTGTGTCCATTGGAGTATAGGAGATTGAGAACTAATTTAAGTAAAGCAGGCATTTGAAGAGGTGGATGCTGAAAGTGGGCTTCCGATTTTGGGGAAGACTAAAACTTGGGGACGCAACTTTAAAATCAAAATCTATCACAGCGGTCTCCGGGCATATTTTTAAGGTGAGAAGAGAAATATTTTTTAAAAAATGAGGGGCAATTTTTTTACACAGTATGTTGTTCATGTGTGAAATGAGCTTCCAGAGAAAGTGGTGGATGCGAGTACAGTTACGATGTTTAAAACACTTTTGGGTAAGTACATAGAGTCGTAACATCATGGAGATGTACACACGGACACAGACCTTTGGTCCAACTGGTCCATGCCGACCTGGTATCCTAAATTGATCTAGCCCCATTTTCCAGCATTTGGCCCATATCTCTCTAAACCCTTCTTATTCATATACCCATCCAGATGCCTTTTAAATGTTGTAATTGTACCAGTCTCCACCGCTTCCCCTGGCAGCTCATTCCATGCACACACTATCCTTTGTGTGGAAAAGTTGCCCTTTCGGTCCCTTTCAAATCTTTCCCTTTTCACGTTAAATGTATGCCCTCTGGTTTGGGAGTACCACACCACAGGGAAAAGACCTTGTCTCTTTACCCTATCTGTAACTGTTATGATTTTATAAACTTGTATAAGGTCACCTCTCAGCCTCTGACATTCCAGGGAAAATAGCCCCAGCCTATTCTTCCTCTCCCTATAGCTCAAACCCTCCAGCCTGGCAACATCCTTGTAAATCTTTTCTGAACCCTTTCAAGTTTCGCAAAATCCTCCCTAAAAGAGGGAGACCAGAATCACACACACTATTCCAAAAGTAGCCTAATCAATGTCCTGTACAGCTGCAACATGACATCCCAACTCCTATACTCAATGCACTGACCAACAAAGGCAAACAAAAGCTTTCTTCACATCCTACCTACCTGCAACTCCACTGTCAAGGAACTATGAACCTGCACTCCAAGTTTTCTTTGTTCAGCAACACTCCCCAAGACCTTACCATTATGTGTATAAGTCCTGCCCTGATTTGCCTTTCCAAAATGTGGCACCTCACATTTATTTAAATTAAACTCCACCTGCCACTCCTCAGCCCGTTGGCTCATCTGATCAGGATCCTGTTGTACTCTAGGGTAACCTTCTTTGTTGTCCACTACACCTCCAATTTTGGTGTCATCTACAAATTTACTCACCATATTTCCTATGTTCACATCCAAATCATTTATATAAATGACTTTATATGTGACAAAGCACTGATGCTTATGGCACACCGCTGGTCACAGGCCTCCAGTCTGAAAAGCAACCCTTCACTACCACCCTATGTCTTCTACCTTTGAGCCAGTTATATATCCAAATGGCTAGCTCTTCTTGTATTCCATATAACCTAACATTGTTAACCAGTCTACCATGAGGAGCGTTGTTGAACACCTTACCGCTCACGTCTACCGCTCTGCCCTCATCAATTGTCTTCCTTACTTCTTCAAAAATTTCAATCAAGTTAATGAGACACGATTTTCCACGCACAAAGCCATGTTGACTATCCCTAGTCAGTCCTTGCCTTTCCAAATACATGTAATTCCTGTCCCTCAGATTCCCTCCAACAACTTGCCCTCCACTGATGTCAGGCTCACCGATCTGTAGTTCTCTGGGTTCTCCTAACCACCTTTCTTAAAAAGTGGCACCACGTTAGACAACTTTCAGTTCTTTCAGCACTTCGCCTCTGGCTTTCGATGATACAAATATCTCAGCAAGCTGCTCAGCAATCATATCCCTAGCTTCCCACAGAGTTCTAGGTTACACGATCAGGTCCCAGGGATTTATCCACCTTTATGCGTTTTAAGACGTCTAGCACCTCCTCCTCTGTAAGGAATATGTTTAAAGATGTCGCTATTTATTTCCCCACGTTCTCTAGCTTCCATATCCTTCTCCACAGTAAACACTGATGCACAATACATGAATAAGAAATGTCTGGAGGGATATGAGCCAAGCATAGGCAGATGGGACTACTTTAGTTTGTGATTATGGTAGGCATGGACTGGTTGGACCGAAGGGTCTGTTTCCATTCTGACTCTATGACTCCATGACAGAAATGAGACTTGTTTTTCTCATTGCGTTGTGGGTCTTTGGAATTCTCTTCCGTGAAGAATGATAGATGTAAGGTCCTTGAATACTTTTTATAGCAGCTGTAGGAGAATTCTTGACTAACATGGAGTCAACCATTACTGGAGGTAGGCAGGACCTTCTGAATGGATCTCTCAAATTTTAATTTTAATGTTGAACTCGTTCTTAGTGTACCTTCTCTGCAGCTGTAATATTGTATTCTTTGCTCTGTTCTGTTACCCTAATACACTTTGTACGGTATGATCTGACTGTACTGCATGCAAAACAAAACTTTTCACTGTACCTAGGTAATTGACAATAATAAATCAAATCAAATAAAATATGGAGATGAGTTCACAATCTGATCACAACCATGATTTTTTGAATGTCAGATCAGGATAGAGAGGCCAAATGACCTATTCCAGCTTCTAATTCTTGTGTTCGTACTATTTTGACCACGATTTTAGACATCCTAATATGCCTCAGTGTCTTTTTTTAACAACACTCCCATGAAATGCCTTAGGACATGTTATTAAGTTAAAAGTCCTATATAAATATAGTTTGTTGCTTGTTTAAATCTGTTCTGACAATACCCTACAGTGAACAAAACAAACTGTTCTTCAAAAAGGAAGTGTGGCAATAAACTTTAATCATTCAGCAAACAGCATCACAAAGTCCTATATTGAGAATTACTGTCATGAGGAGAAAAGACCTATCTCCTCTTTCCAAAAATACAAATGCTTTTCCTGGTCCGGGAAGAAGTGAAACCACACCTGATAATCTGATAAGATTAGTCTAAGATCAAGAGGCATCCTTTAAAGCATTTGCAGACCTGAATTTAAACAAAACAAGTGATAAAATCCTTTATTTCAAGAAGTTCCAAGTGTTATTCACAGTTTGTGCATGAATATAGTTCGCCACATCAGGAACTAATTTCCTCCATCTTTTTTTCCACAGTGTCCCTGTGATAAGTATGAATTACTTATGAATAAGTATACTTGAGTATGAATTTACAACATTAATTCAAAGTTAGTCGATTGTCTTCAAGATTCTCGGCTGTAACTATTTACCTTTACGGATTGTTGATCTTTTATTGCCAAGTTAAGCTGTAGCTGACATTAAACCATTATGTTCACAACAAGGAGCACCTAATGACTTTTCACTCTGTAGTATATGAGAAATTGCATTAAAAGTAAATTATGGGGAGTTGGATAACATTGAACACAGATAGCTTTTATCTCTTTTGTCCAAGCCTTTGGTCATCAACCCGGATACCTCCTTATGTGGCTCAGTGTCTAACTTCGTTTGATAATCATTATTGTGAAGCACCTTGGGACATTTTGTTACATTAAAGGTGCTATGTAACTGTAGGTAGTTGTTATCGTTGCGTGTGTAGTATGGGGCTGAGAAAGTGGGTAGTTGGAGCTGGTTGTATATTTTACTGAAACTGAACAGAAGCAGTCCCATGGGTACTAAGTTACATTTAGGAAGGTAGCAGAGAACTGATGAAATAAAGGAACAGGAAAAGGCCATTCAGGCCTTCAAACATGTTCTACCATTCAATTAGATCATGGCTAAACTGTATCCTACCTCCATCTACTTGCCTTGATTCCACAACTTTTGAAACTCTTGGTTAGTAAAAAATGTCAAGCTCACATTTAAAATGATGAAACGAGTGATATTATTTACCACTTTTTATGTTGTTGGGGGATGGGGAATTTCCACTCATTATTAACCCTTCATGCAGAGAAGTATGTCATCATCTCATCCAGTGTGATGATGTGGACATGCCAGTATTGGACTGGAGTGAACAAGGTCAGAAGTCACACAACACCAGGCTATAGGCTGACAGGTTTATTTGAAAACACAAGCTTTCAGAGCCTTGCTCCTTCTCCAAGTATTTGTGAGAGGAGTGGTATCACACACAGAATTTATAAGTAAAAGATCAAAGGGTTGCAAAACTGTTGAGGATGTATTAAACAAAGATGCCGTTAAATCTTTAATCAGTTAGAAGGATTTAATTGATTAATATGTATATGTAAATTCCTGAGTTTCTTTCAAGTCACTGCCCTGAGAGGTTTTATCAGTGTAAAGAAGAGGTGACATTTTAGGTCAGACAATGCATGTTAGGGGTGAGGCCTTGTTTAGAATCTGTTTGTGTTTTGGTTTGGAGTCAGAGTGGTTTTATTTCTAAAGTAGGAATTTATAAAATGCCATGTTCACTGACAGTATATAAATTGTGTGCTTTTTGAACAAAACGGAATGTATCCGCAAATACAAATTACAACATAGAATCAGAGATAAAAGGTACTGCAGATGCTGGAGAATCCGAGATAACAAGGTGTGGGGCTGGATGAACACAGCAGGCCAAGCAGCATCATAGGAGCAGGAAAGCTTGACGTTTCGGGCCGAGACCCTTCATCAGAAATGGTGGAGGGGAAGATGGTTCTGAAATAAATAGGGAGAGAGGGGGAGGCGGATAGAAGATGGATAGAGGAGAGGATAGGTGGAGAGGAGGCAGACAAGTCAAAGAGGCGGGGATGGAGCCAGTAAAGGTGAGTGTTGGTGGGGAGGTAGGGAGGAGATAGGTCAGTCCAGGGAGGACGGACAGGTCAAGGGGGCGGGATGAGGTTAGTAGATAGGAAATGGGGGTGGGGCTTGAGGTGGGAGAAGGGGATAGGTGAGAGGAAGGACAGGTTAGGGAGGTGGAGATGAGCTGGGCTGGTTTTGGGATGCGGTTGGGGGAGGGGAGATTTTGAAGCTTGTGATATCCACATTGATACCATTGGGCTGCAGGGTTCCCAGGCTGAATATGATTTGCTGTTCCTGCAACCTTCGGGTGGCATCACTGTGGCATTGCAGGAGGCCCAGGATGGACATGTCGTCTGAGGAATGGGAGAGGGAGTTGAAATGGTTTGCGACTGGGAGGTGCAGTTGTTTGTTGCGAACTGAGCGCAGGTGTTCTGCAAAGCGGTCGCCAAGCCTCGGCTTGGTTTCCCCGATGTAGAGGAAGCCATAACGGGTACAGCGGATGCAGTATACCACATTGGCAGATGTGCAGGTGAACATCTGCCTGATGTGGAAAGTCTTCTTGGGGCCTGGGATTGGGGTGAGGGAGGAGGTGTGGGGGCTGGAGGGGAGTGTGGAGCGGACAAGGGAGTCGCGGAGGGAGTGGTCCCTCCGGAAAGCAGATAAGGGTGGGGAGGGAAAAATGTCTTTGGTGGTGGGGTCAGATTGCAGATGGCGGAAGTGTCGGAGGATGATGCGTTGGATCCGGAGGTTGGTGGGGTGGTACGTGAGGACGAGGGGAATTCTTTTTTGGTTATTATTGCGGGGGCGGGGTGTGAGGGATGAGTTACGGGAAATGCGGGAGACACGGTCGGGGGCGTTCTCGACCACTGTGGGGGGGAAGTTGTGGTCCTTGAAGAATGAGGACATCTGAGACGTACGGGAGTGGAATGTCTCATCCTGGGAGCAGATGCGGCCGAGGCAAAGGAATTGGGAATAGGGGATGGCATTTTTGCAGGAAGGTGGGTGGGAGGATTCCCCGGTCCCCAACACCTCATTTTTACTATGGACGTCCAGTCCCTATACACCTGTATACCCTATGCAGATGGCCTAAAGGCCCTCTGCTTCTTCCTGTCCCACAGAACTGACCAATCCCCCTCCACCAACACCCTCATCCGCTTAGCCGAACTCGTCCTCACCCTCAAGAACTTCTCTTTCAATTCCTCCCACTTCCTACAGACAAAGGGGGTGGCCATGGGTACCCACATGGGCCCAAGCTATGCCTGCCTCTTTGTAGGTTACGTGGAACAATCCCTCTTCCGTACCTACACCGGCCCTAAACCCCACCTCTTCCTCCGTGACATTGATGACTGTATCGGTGCCACCTCGTGCTCCCACGAGGAGCTCGAACACCTCATCCACTTCACCAACACCTTCCACCCCAACCTGAAGTTCACCTGGACCGTCTCCAACACTTCTCCGTCCTTCCTGGACCTCTCTGTCTCCATCTCGGGTAACCACCTGGAAACCGATGTCCATTTCAAGCCCACTGACTCCCACAGCTACCTGGAATACACCTCCTACCAGCCACTTTCCTGCAAAAATGCCATACCCTATTCGCAATTCCTTTGCCTCCGCCGCATCGGCTCCCAGGATGAGACATTCCACTCCCGTACATCTCAGATGTCCTCATTCTTCAAGGACCGCAACGTCCCCCCCACAGTGGTCGAGAACACCCTCGACCGTGTCTCCCACATTTCCCGTAACTCATCCCTCACACCCTGTCCCCGCAATAATAACCAAAAAAGAATTCCCCTCGTCCTCACGTACCACCCCACCAACCTCCGGATCCAACGCATCATCCTCCGACACTTCCGCCATCTGCAATCTGACCCCACCACCAAAGACATTTTTCTCTCCCCACCCTTATCTGCTTTCCGGAGGGACCACTCCCTCCACGACTCCCTTGTCCGCTCCACACTCCCCTCCAGCCCCACCACACCCGGCCCTTTTCCCTGCAACCGCAGGAAGTGCTACACCTGCCCCCACACCTCCTCCCTCACCCCAATCCCAGGCCCCAAGAAGACTTTCCACATCAGGCAGATGTTCACCTGCACATCTGCCAATGTGGTATACTGCATCCACTGTACCCGTTGTGGCTTCCTCTACATCAGGGAAACCAAGCCGAGGCTTGGGTACCGCTTTGCAGAACACTTGCGCTCAGTTCGCAACAAACAACTGCACCTCTCAGTCGCGAACCATTTCAACTCCCCCTCCCATTCCTCAGACGACATGTCCATCCTGGGCCTCCTGCAAAGCCACAGTGATGCCACCCGAAGGCTGCAGGAACAGCAAATCATATTCAACCTGGGAACCCTGCAGCCCAATGGCATCAATGTGGATTTCACAAGCTTCAAAATCTCGCCTCCCCCAACCGCATCCCAAAACCAGCCCAGCTCGTCCCCGCCTCCCTAACCTGTTCTTCCTTTCCCCTATCCCCTCCTCCCACCTCAAGCCCCACCCCCATCTCCTATCTACTAACCTCATCCCGCCCCCTTGACCTGTCCGTCCTCCCTGGACTGACCTATCTCCTCCCTACCTCCCCACCAACACTCACCTTTACTGGCTCCATCCCCGCCTCTTTGACTTGTCTGCCTCCTCTCCACCTATCCTCTCCTCTATCCATCTTCTATCCGCCTCCCCCTCTCTCCCTATTTATTTCAGAACCATCTTCCCCTCCACCATTTCTGATGAAGGGTCTAGGCCCGAAACGTCAAGCTTTCCTGCTCCTATGATGCTGCCTGGCCTGCTGTGTTCATCCAGCCCCACACCTTGTTACAACATAGAATCTTATGTGTGTGCGTGAATGGGGTGAGAAAGAAAGAGTGAGTGTGTGTATGGCTCCAAACCAAAACACAAACAGATTCTAAACAAGGCCTCACACCTAACCTGCATTGTCTGACCTAAAATGTCACCTCTTCTTTACAGTGATAAAACTTTTGGTTCTCTCAGGGCAGTGACTTGAAAGAAATTCAGGGATTTATATATACATATCAATCAATTAAAACCTTATAACTGATTAAACATATACAGCATCTTAGGTTTGTTTAATACATCCTTATCAGTGGTGTGACCCTTTGATCTTTTACTTATAACTTCTGTGTCTGATGCCACCTCTCTCACAAATACTTGGAGAAGGAGCGAGGCTCCAAAAGGTTGTGTTTTTAAATAAACTTGTTCGACTATAACCTGGTGTCGTGTGATTTCTGACCTTTCCTATTTGATGTAACTCTGGTTTTAAGGCTTGTTTTAGACTTCCAAAAGGCTCACAAAGTTTCTCTCCATTTACCCAATCAATTGCTTTCTAAGTCCTACATTCAAATCACCCATTAACATTTTATATAAAACCAGTTAGTATAATCTCTCTTCATAATCTAAATTTCGAGCACTGATAACATGCTGGTGAATCTGCACTGCTCCCTTTCCAAGGCTATAAGCTTTCTCAAGCATGGTGTCCAGAAGTGTAGACAGCATATGCTCTAAATGCATTCTATTTAGGGCATGTATAGCTGGAGCTCTGTATTTCTTGTGGTCTTGAACATTCATCTGTCTTAGCACTGGAATTCCATCTGTCAACCTTTCAGCCTCTCTGCCTCCTTTAAGTTGCTCCTTAAAACCTACCTTTTTGACCAAAATTCTTGTCAAAATCCTAATATCTCAATGTGCAGCTCAGGGTCAAATTGCATCTGATAGCATGCCTTAGGATGTTTCACCACATTAAAGGCACTGCATAAACGCAGGATGTTCTTGTCAGCAAGAGATCAATTGAAAATTGCTATATGTTCATGTCCCTATTATTTTTGCAATGCCTATGTATAGCAGGTTTATGTTTGATTTTGGTCTTAAGTAATTGAGTTTGCTTAACGCAAGTGCTTTCTATTTCCATCACAAGGCTGTCATGCCAAGAACTCTGCTGCAAACCACTCAAAAATCTGGAAAACATCAATGGAAGAAATTCAGGAAAGCACTTCAATAACAAGCCTCCTCGAAAATGAAGCAGAGAGGACACCAGGCAAACATACTCCGCAAAACTCCTGAAACACACACTTGCAGCTATGCGCAGGCATCTCCAGGCAAACCGCAACTCATCCCTCACACCCCGTCCCTGCAATAATAACCAAAAAAGAATCCCCCTCATCTTCACGTACCACCCCACCAACCTCTGGATCCAACGCATCATCCTCCGACACTTCCGCCATCTGCAATCCAACCCCACCACCAAAGACATTTTTCCCTCCCCACCCTTATCTGCTTTCCGGAGGGACCACTCCCTCCGCGACTCCCTTGTCCGCTCCACACTCCCCTCCACACCAGGCAACTGCAGGAAGTGCTACACCTGCCCCCACACCTCCTCCCTCGCCTCAAACCCAGGCCCAAGAAGACTTTCCACATCAAGCAGATGTTCACCTGCACATCTGCCAATGTGGTATACCGCATCCGCTGTACCTGTTGTGGCTTCCTCTACATCGGGGAAACCAAGCCGAGGCTTGGGGACCGCTTTGCAGAACACCTGCGCTCAGTTCGCAACAAACAACTGCACCTCCCAGTCGCAAACCATTTCAACTCCCCCTCCCATTCCTCAGACGACATGTCCATCCTGGGCCTCCTGCAATGCCACAATGATGCCACCCGAAGGTTGCAGGAACAGCAAATCATATTCAGCCTGGGAACCCTGCAGCCCAATAGTATCAATGTGGATTTCACAAGCTTCAAAATCTCGCCTCCCCCAACCGCATCCCAAAACCAGCCCAGCTCGTCCCCACCTCCCTAACCTGTCCTTCCTCTCACCTATCCCCTTCTCCCACCTCAAGCCCCACCCCCATCTCCTATCTCCTAACCTCATCCCACCCCCTTGACCTGTCCGTCCTCCCTGGACTGACCTATCTCCTCCCTACCTCCCCACCAACACTCACCTTTACTGGCTCCATCCCCGCCTCTATGACTTGTCTGCCTCCTCTCCACCTATCCTCTCCTCTATCCATCTTCTATCCGCCTCTCCCTCGCTCCCTATTTATTTCAGAACCGTCTTCCCCTCCCCCATTTCTGATGAAGGGTCTAGGCCCAAAACGTCAAGCTTTCTTGCTCCTATGATGCTGCTTGGCCTGCTGTGTTCATCCAGCTCCACACCTTGTTATCTCCTCATTTGTTAACATTGTCAGGTCCTTATCATTGAGCTAAATCCAGACGAATTTATATCAGTTATTGAAAACTCTAGACATCCAGACAACCATTTCTGAACAACAGTGGAAAATGGTGTTCAATGGGTTTATATGTTGAAGATGCTCAGGCCCAAAGTGGGTAACTGACCACCACACTCCCCTAACAGCCCAACTTAATGCACCTTGGAAGAAACAAAGACTTGCATTTTTAAAGAACCATCCACATTCTCAGGTACCCCAGACATTTTGCAGCCATTGAATAAAAAGGAACAGTTGCATTTGTAAAGCACTTTCCATGGCCACTGATGTCACACAGCCTTTGACATTAATGCAATACTTTTGGAAGTGAGCTAATTAAATACTTTTTGGAGTGTAGTCATTGCTGTTATGTAGAAAAAACAGCGGCTAATTTGTTCACAGCAAGCTCCCGCAAACAGCAATGTGACCATGACCAGATAATCTGTATGAGATGTTTACTGAGGCTAGAACACCAGCAATCCCCTCCTCTTCTTTGAATAAATGCCAGCATGGATATTTTTACATCCCTGAGAGGGCAACTGGAGCTTTGGTTTAAAATCCTATTCCAAATTTGGTACAGTGGACAACAGAAGAAAACAAATCCCAACTTCATTTGGCTGGTTATTTTTGCCCTGCTTTTAGCTATGGGGGAAATACTGCTCAGAATCAGAGGGCTGTAAGCTCAGCGATGAGGAAGGGAGAGTAGTTGAGGTCAGGAGAACAATGGATCCAGCAATAATGGTGCAAGGTCAAGATTCTCAGTGTTGAAGGCAGGAGGGAGAGTACTGAAGCAAAAGAAAAGGATTCAGCTTCTCAAGAACAGTGGAGATGGTCACTTTAAGAAATAGATAGCAAGAAAGGGTAGAGAAAAAAACCCCAATTGATATTTTGACAGAGATGCCTGCAAGTGAGAGAGAGAGGACAGTCACAATGCTTTTGGCAGAGATTTTATGTAAATTGTGTCAAATTATGTCATTAATTAAAAATCAATGAACTGAAGGTATTTTTTTCTGTAACAAAACCAGAAACTGTTGGAGAAACTCAGCAGGTCTGGTAGCATCTGTCGAGTGAAAAACAGAGTTAATGTTTTGAGTCCAGTGACCCTTCATTGCAACTGAAAGCAGCTGTGAAAGGCTGGTATTTGAGCTGATGGCGGGAGTGGGGACTGGAGTTTGGGGAGAACTGAATAGAATCAAATACATGGAAACAGTGCTGAGAAAGAGAAAAGAAGAGGCAAACAAAGGAACTGCTGATGATAAGCTGAGAAGGAGATAAATGCTGAGTTGAGCATTAACAATTTATTTCAGTATTTTTTTCCATGCTGTAAATCAGAAGCTGATTTCCTTTTAAGGATTTACATGGAGGTAGATCAAAAGGATGATGACAAGTGCATCTTTGTCCTTTTTCTTTTCCCTGCAAAAGATTGGGGATGGAGGGTGGAGTGTGAAACTATCCTCTTCTGTATTAACAACTTTGGACAGGTACATGAATAAGAAAGGTTCAGAGAGATAAGGGCCAAATGCAGGCAGATGGGATTAGTCTCATTTGGGAGACTTGGTTGGCATGGACAAGTTGGGCTGAAGGGTCTGTTTTTGTGCTGTATAACTCAGTGACTCTACAACTCTAAGACTACGGTAAAATATTTGCTCTCAGCAAACACTGCAATCGAGAATCTATAACTTATCTCCAAGTTCATGAGAGAATTTAGGCAAATACCAAGCTTGATTGGGGTAAACATAGAGAACACTGGGAAAATTCAGCAGGTCTGGCAGCGTCTGTGAAGACAGAAACAAACTTATGACTGTTTGGTTTTTTCAGAACTATGCATATCTGTTGCGAACTGAATCAATTTGACTGCTCGTGTTGTCTGGCTGCACCCAAACTCACGAATGAGGAATCGGCTCTTGTACATAAGAACATAAGAACCAAGAACAAGAGTAGGCAGTTCAGCCCCTCGAGCCTGCTCCTCCATTTAATCTAATCAAGGCTAATCTCATCTTGACATCAACGCCACTTTCCTTCCCACTCCCTTAACCCTTTAACCCATTACTAATTAAAAATCTGTCCATCTCCTCTTTAAATTTATTCTGTCCTGGCGCATACCACATTCTGCGGTAGTGAATTCCATAGGTTCCCAAAGTAATTCCTCTTTATCATGTACACAGCACATAGAGCTGTTAATTCTCGATGCAGATGTTACGTGACTTCCTCCAGCCCTGTATCATTCTGGGATATTTGGCCTCTTTCACATCCTGATTTCTGTGGCTACACTATTGATTATCATGCCTAAAGTGGACTTCAGTAAGGAGTTCGACAAGGTTCCTCATGGTAGACTGGTTAGCAAGGTTAGATCACACGGAATACAGGGAGAACTAGCCATTTGGAAATCAGAACTGGCTTGAAGGTAGAAGACAGAGGGTGGTGGAGGATTGCTTTTCAGACTGAAGGCCTGTGACCAGCGGTGAGCCATAAGGATCGGTGCCGGGTCACATATAAAGTCATTTATATAAATGATTTGGATGTGAACATCGGAGGTATGGTTAGTAACTTTGTAAATGACACCAAAATTGGAGGTGTAGTGGACAGCAAAGAAGGTTACCTCAGAGTACAACAGGATCTTGATCAGATGGGCCAATCAGCCAAGGCGTGGCAGATGGAGTTTAGTTTAGATAAATGTGAGGTGCTGCATTTTGGAAAGGTAAATCAGGGCAGGACTTATGCATGTAATGGTAAGGTCCTGGGGAGTGTTGCTGAACAAAGAGACCTTGAAGCGCAGGCTCATAGTTCCTTGAAAGTGGAGTCACAGGTAGATAGGATAGTGAAGAAGGCATTTGGTACGCTTACCTTTATTGATTAGCACATTGAGTATAGGAGTTGGGAAGTCATGTTGTGGCTATACAGGACATTGGTTAGGCTACTTTTGGAATACTGCATGCAATTCTGGTCTCCCAGCTACAGGAAGAATGTTGTGAAACTTGAAAGGGTTCAGAACAGATTTACAAGGATTTTGCCAGGGTTGAAGCGTTTGAGCTATAGGGAGAGGCTAAATACACTGGGGCTACTTTCCCTGGAGTGTCATAGGCTGATGGGTGACATTATAGAGGTTCATGAAATCATGACAGTCATGGATAGGGTAAATAACACGGTCTTTTCCCGGGGGTGGGGGTGTGAAAAACCTCTGGTTAAGGTGTTGCAGAATAAGACGCTCTAGCTCCTCTGCTCGCCAGCTCCATTTTCCTCTTTCCTTTTTCCCTCTCGCTGTAGTTTTTCTTCCCCCACTCCAACTTTTAACTTCTTAAATTACACTACCTGGAGGGAAAGGAGAATGGAGTCTGAGACCAACCCAGCATGGGAGACAAATCGCAGCCAAAGGGGCCGAGTCCCAGAAGCGAGTCATGGCTGGAGCCTGGAGCGGGAGCAGACCGAGCCCAGGCTGGCCGGTGGAACAAATCCTGCAGGTGGTCCTGGATGGAGGCCAGCACGAGGAGGCAGTGAGGCCCCATGTCCTGGAGCCCGGCAGGCATGGACTCAGTGTAAAAGGACTGTAGCGTGAGTACTCTGAAGACACTTTTTATTCTCATTCTGGACTTGTAAGCTCTGTATTCCAATGCTAGTCTTTTTTTCACTATTTCAATTCTGTAACAAAACTTAAAGTATCTGTACCTGGGTAGCCTGTACCTAAGTTGGCCCGGAGAGGCGACATGACAAACTTTTCACCACACTTGAGTGCACTTGACAATAGAGGCCATTCTGTTCTTTCTATGAAGGGTACAGATTTATGGTGAGGGGGGAAAGATTTAAAAGGGCTCTAAGGAGAAATGTTTTGCATGTGTGAAATGAGCTGCCAGAAGAAGTGGTGGAGGCTGGTATAATTACAATATTTAAAAGCCATCCAGACAGGGATGGGTTTAGAGGGATATGGGCCAAATGCTAGCAAATAGGACTGGATTTAGTTAGGATATCTGGTCGGCATGGATGATTTGGACTGTAGGATCTGTTTCCATGCTGTACATTTCGATGACTCTAAGCTGCCTGGTCTCGATACTCTAGAATTCCCTCACTTAAGGTTCTCCATATTTCAGCCTCTCTCCTCTCCTCTAAGTTGGTTGTTAAAACTCCTTCTCCCAGTTCCTGGCAGTTCCTAAAATGGCTCGGTGTCAAATTTTGTCTGAATACACTCCCTTGGAGCATTTTGAGATGTTTTGCCTATCTTAATGGTATTACATAAATGACCGCAGTTCTTGTTGAACTTTGGAAAGGAAATGTCAATGTTGAATTGTACTTCCAATATTGTGTCATGTTATGATAACAGGTCAGAAGCCCAACTTAATTAAGGATGTATTGAGCTTTCAACTCCAATATGGATTTTTTAAAGACGACTGCTGCTACCATAAGGCAGCTGTGGATGTACATTTAGTGACTGTTTGGCAGATGCCTGTGTGTACCTATGGAATGTCACACCTATACAAAGTCAGGGAAATGTCAAACAGAGAGAGTGAAAAGGGAGAGATACTGAGAGGCTGACTATTCACTCACCTCAGTGTTTTACCCTGCCAAGGAAACACAAACAATGGGGTTAAGAACCGAATGCAAACCCTGTTCTATGCATGTTAGTGGCCTGTCGCGTTAGTGTGTGGACTAATCTGCTGCAAAGTCCACAGTTTGAGAACAGCCATTAAGCACCCCTGCATTACAAGTAAAAACAGGGGAAACCTGGAAAATAAGCCAAGGATCTGGAAATCAACTACTGATCCACCAACAATAATGTTAGGGTACATTGAATATGATGGCTGTAACATTCTACTATCACAAACAATGTAGAGTCTGATTTTTACTAACTCTTATGTTTATTTTGACTCACTTTTTATCCCCAATCTGAGTGTACTTGGATTGTATTCTTATTTATTAGTGTGTTTAGCAACTAAAAAGATCACTCTCTTGGTAACTTAATAAAGGCTGGTCAAATTGGTTTCTTTTAAAAATAAAAATTCACTTGGTCTGGGAGAAAGGCTTCCACAGGAACAGATCCTTTTCAAACTAACCTTGTTGCCACTATAAAGATTGTAACAAGGTCAGCCAGGTGGACCCTCATAGATTATGTGTTCCCATATTGGGGCAGTTAACCCGGTCCAATCAGGGAGCCCTGGCTGATAGATATAAACAGGAATGTCAGACATCCTGTTCACTCTGAGAGCTGGCTCTGAGGGAGCTGAAACAGTGTCAAGGACACTCCACGTGTAAATAAAGGATGACTTGGTGACGGGATACCACTGTGGAGTTATTTCAGTCACCAAACTAGGGGAATTGAAGAAGTGGAGCCAGTTCATCCTTCCTCATCTGGGAACTTAATAATTTGGGGCATCACCTTTAAAACCATAACAAATTGGGGAACATTGCCCAGGGACTGGTTATAACAATTTATTTCAGTTGCACACTGTTGACCCCTATAAAGGAAAATAAGTATTTGCAAGTGATTTGCTGTGAGATTTCATTTATGCCCATTGTTTCCAATAGATCATTATTTGATGTCAAGCAATGACATTTTGGAACACAGATCACCAGGAGTAAGCGTGATCAGACATTGCTGAGCACAGAATGATGTCAAATCTTAATGGTAAGGTAAAGTCTCATCTGCTGAAGTCATGACCTCCAATTATTGAACCTAAGATCAGCCATGACCATACTGAATGGCTGAAACAAAAACAGAAATTGCTGGAAAAGCTCAGCAAGTCTGGCAGCCTCAAGTGGTTAGAAATCAGAGTCAATGTTCCAGGTCCAGTGATCCTTCCTCAGAATGGAATGGCTGGGCTAGCTGAATAGGCCATATGGTCTAATCTTGGTCCTATTGCTCATGCTGTTGTTCTAAGTCTCTCTTTTCTTACTGAATGACTAACCACTGACTACAACTTGTGTCTGCTGCTACCGGCATAGCAAATGTAACATCATTAATGTGGAAAACATCCCAAGAGTTTTACAGGAAGTGGAAATCAACAAAATAGAATAAATTGTCATGGAAGGATAGCTGAGAGGATGATTGAAAGCTCAGGGGAAATGGGCGATTTTTGAGAATATTTCAAATGGAGGAATAGAGCAGTTTAGGCATAAATTTCAATGTGAAGAGCCGTAACAGAGGAAGGCTCCACCACTAATGTAAAAACAGGTCAAGATGCAAAAAAGGCAAAGTATCAGATCAAGATTGAGTTCATGGATATGGAGGAGGAGGCATAAATAGGATAGGAAGGGAGTGTGGGGGTTGGGGAGACGATATCGAGAATTTGAGGTTGAGGGTTTTAAATTCAATCCAGCTGGGAACAGGTCACTGAGGAGACAAATAAAAGTGGGTGAGACTTAATGCAGAATAGGAAATTCAGGACTTCATTGTTGAAAACATTTGGAGAAATTGAAAGAAGATAGAAAACAAACAAACAGATAGCAAGTCTAGAGATGACTAAGAAAGAACTCTACTGCAGTTTTCTTGTTGTTTTCTTATGTGTTTAATGGAAGCCATGACAATAATAGGGTTGGTGGTTGGCTGTGAATTAAATTGGTCCACACTATGCACAGTTCATAAATCTGCATGGCCAGATTAGTGTAAACACTCACTATGGCGGTTAACACTGATTATGCTTGAATGATGATGAAGTTATAACTTTTTTTTTGTTCATTATACACTTCCAATAGTTGCTGTATGGCCCAGTTATGAATTAAATCTAAATATGGTTTGTACTAAGTTATCGTAATCTCTGCTGTCCTTTGAGTGCCATGACCTCTTGATGTGACACTTGGTTTAAATGTGTCCATTGGAATTTGCTTTAAAGAGGCCTTCTAAAGATTAAGGCTTAATTAAGATTCATAAGAACAGCACTGACAAAGAGGGGTCAATGCTAAAGACCTTGGAGAAGTGTGAAAGGTCATTTCAGAATGAACATGAAATAGCCTTTCCACTTCTGGGATGTCAAGAAAACAAGCACATGTTTAACATTGTAAGGATAGAATGGGACTCATTCACCAATCAACTATCTTCACAGGAAAGAGGGCTTTATGCTAAGACAGCAGTAGGGTAAGATGCTCCAGTTGAAGCTTCTCTGCTCACCACTTCGTTTCCCTTTCCTTTTTGTTTTTCTTTTTTTCTCTCCTCATTGCAGTGTTTTTTCCTTCTCGCCAACAACCCCTCCCACCAAACTTCTAACTACCCCTACCTGGAGAAAGGGAGACGAGTCGAGACCGGAGACCGGATAGGAGCTGAGCACACGGGTTGTGTCCCACAGCGGCGGCAGAGTGAGCACAGACCGAGTCGCAGACCAAATTGCCGGAGCGATGGCAGCAGAACGAGCCTGGGCTGGGCCGAGTCCCAGAGCGATGGCAGCAGGGGAGCCCCGAATCCCCGAGTGGCACAAGGTGAAACAAATCCCGGTACAGCGCAACTTACCTTGTTGCTGCAAAGTGCCGGCGAGAAGCAGTCTGGAGGCTGAAGTGATGTGGGACAGTTGCTGGACCTTGGCCTGGTGCCACGTGCCGAGCTGCTGCTGTTTGAAACCCTTTACTGGACTGTAACTTTAATCCTTTTCACTGTGTTATAACTATCTCATTCCTAACTCATTCTCAGACGCTGTAAGTGATGCTTATGCTTTTCTTTTCGTCCTCTTTTGTATAACAACATTTTCTTTACTCTGTAAGATTTGTACCCAGGTATTTGTACCTAAGATGGTGCCATTCAAAGGCAGCCAATGTAAAAACATTGCAAAAACTGCACCGGGGTACAAGTGACAATAAAGGCTCTTCTGTTCTATTCTATTCTAACATATTGATTGAAGCTACAATTGCCCCTAAGTATATAGATCATTGGTGATTTAGATTTTACCACTTGTTTCAATATGAAAACACTTATATTCTAATTTCCATGCATCTAATATTTTATTAACTAATTTGCGTGGGAAGAAGGGCCAAAGAACGAATTATTAGCTCCTTGAGCCTAATCCTACTGCTCAATCAAATCTCAACGAATGTTGATGGGACAATGAGATAACAAGGTGTAGAGCTGGGACAATGACGTTTTTTAAACAATATTATATACACATAAAACTTGATAAATTTAACAATGTGATACTGCCACAACCAAAACTGGCTTCTCAGCTCAGCAATGATCTCCACTGTTCTTGTGAATACCACCTGATAAAGGGGCAGCGCCTCGAAAGCTTGTGATTTCAAATAAGCTTGTTGGACTATAACTTGGTGTCATGTGACTTCCGACTTTATGGACACCAACAGGCATTGACACATTTTGAAGAGGTGATTTGGGAAGGCAGCATCAAAGCCCTTGATATTCTGCCGAAGAATCAATCACAGGAAATCACTGAGGATAGTAAAGTCTTTTCCTCCATTCCTTCCCCAACAAAAGCGTTGGAGGATTGGATAATCTAAATCAATCCTAAAATGTTAAAAATTCAATGGGTGGGGCTAAGGTGCATATAAAATGTGGAGGATGGGGCATATCATAGACCAAATTTATTATATGGAATCTAGTGAGACACTAACTTCTGTTATTTGATTCACGTAAGAAAACTAGATCACAACAAATGGTGGAATCATCTCTCCATGTAGGACATTTCTAAGCCTTGGGCATGTTTTAATAAACAAGATTTACATATCAAAGTATTGCTGTTAATGCAATAACAATGCAAAATGTAAATTTACCAGAGACATTGGCGAGCCAAGCCTTGTAAATAGCCCCATTGCCTTTTGCTTCCTTTCTCTGTTCTCTTTGTTGCTTCTCAGCTTTCCTGCTTTCTTTGATCTGCTCGAGTGTTACAGCACTTCCTACCTTTTATCTGAATTCCCCAATGAGTTAAGCAACAAATGTTGAACCAGGGTGCATTTTCGCTGGGCGACAAGTTTAAGTTGTAGCTTTTCATAGATGAAAGATAAAATACTTCTTGTCAATCTAACACCCTGAAGAGTGACTCTGGCTAGTTTGTTCATTTTGTTTGCAGTTACATTGGTTTAATCACTCATAAAATCCTCAACCCAGTATTCAGAATCCCAAAACCTTGGCTGAAGTGTTGCAGAGCTCACCGCTGGGGTAGTGTTTTCTCCTCTATGCCACACATTGTGAGTGAGATGATATTATTGCAACTGTCTTTGTGCCACATCGCTGTGCAATATAACCTGGTGAGAAGTTTGGTTCATGTTAACCAATAGGGTGAAGGAATGAGGTGGAAAGAAAAGCTTGCTTTTCTATGGCACCCTAGTCATAACCTGCAGACGTCCCAAAGCACATTGAGTGTCCCTAAGAGGTCAGACAAGACCCTAAAGTACTATGAGCATTCTTTTAATTTTTAACTCCGCTGTGTGCTTTTAAAAAGAAGACTCTGACAGACAGAAGAAAAGACTACAGATTTAAATTCAGTGCTTCTGGCAAAGTCCTGTGTGAGATTCATGGAATATTGCACTCAGGAGAAGTTCAAACAGAGATAGAGAGAGACAGACAGACATAAAGAAAGAGACATAAGAGGTCAAGATAACAAGAAGGCTGACCACAACACCACCCCACCCCCACCTTCAGCAGAAAGCCACTTTAGCTAATATTTTATGTGTTTTGGCCTTCCAGCAATATATGAAACAAACAGGTTAAAAACAACTACAACACTGGTGCTAGTAAAAGAAGCTGTAGTAATGGAAGACGTTGTGCTATCTGGACTCAAGTGCTAATTTCCTGTAAAATTCACAGTCAAAGAACCCACCCACTGGTCAAAATAAAAACCAAAAGAACCCTGCTTTGTAAGTTAAAGGGCTCTCTTGCTGTGAGTACTGGAAGCCAGCCAACCAGCAAGTCAGTCAGAGGGATATAAAAGAAGACAGATAACAAGGTGTAGAGTTGGATGAACACAGCAGGCCAAGCAGCATCAGAAGAGCAGGAAAGCTTGATGTTTTGGGTCTAGACCCTTCATCAGAAATGGGGGAGGGGAAGAGGGTTCTGAAATAAATGGGGAGAGAGGGGGAGGCGGATAGAAGATGGATAGAGGAAAAGATAGGTGGAGAGGAGACAGACAACTCAAAGAGGCGGGGATGGAGCCAGTAAAGGTGAGTGTAGGTGGGGAGGTAGGGAGGAGATAGGTCAGTCCAGGAAAATTAGGACTCTCTCGCTCTGAGTGCCGGTAGTGGGGGCATCTCACCTGAATCCACAATGACTTGGGGAACGTTGCCCAGGATCTGGTCATAACAATGTTGTCTATAAAGTATCAACCATGGCTGTGATTAATGCACAGCTACATCTCTCAAACAGCATTGTCACAAGTGACATGCAAATAATCTGTTTTAATGAGACTGGTAATGGGTTAGTATTGGCCAAGATATCTGGGATAATTCCACTGTTCCTTTGCAAAATGGTGCATGGGACAATTAGATTCACCTAAGGGAACAGTCAGTGCATCAGCTTGACACCTCATGAGAAGGAAAACAGTAACCATGAGAGGAAAATACTGAATCTGGCAATAGTTACAGGGAAATATTTCAAATTAATGAATCACTAATTACGCAGTCGTTCTTGTCTCTAATGTTTGTGGGATCCTTCTGAGAGCAAATTGCCAGCCATTTTTCCTTTTTTACAACAGTGTTACACATTAGAAGTCTTTCAATGGCTCTAAAGTATCCTGAGACATACTGAGATTGTGAAAACACTGCCATGCCAATGCAAGTTTCTGGCTTTCCTGTTCTTTGCCTCACGTCTGATAACTGCAGAAGTCTAGAATCAAAGAATCATACAGTAACAGAAAGTTTAGGAGATAATTCACAAACAATTGAACCAAACTTTGCAGGAGAGACTAACATCCACAAATAACAACTTTCTGGCAACAGCCATTGTTCAGGACCAGAAACTGGGACACTGGCTGACTTTCCTCTCAGGCCAGAATTGCTGGGGACAATTGTAAAGTCCCCATTGCCGTATGAGCTTGATCGGTGAATCCTGCATTGACCTGGTTCTGGCCATATTTGTGCAGCTTAGTGCCACAGTATTTTTGAAAGACAACTGTGAGCTCTCAAAACAGTTTTGATTAACGTTACCAATGTTGGTTTTAAGATCAGCTGATCATATTAAAACTTCAACACAAGCTTTTGGTTTGGAATAATTTGTAATGTTCTCCAAAGGTTAAACACTTTTAGTTGGAGTGGAGACAGAAACAATTTAAAAATGCAGTACCAATAATGTTGACAATGAAATTTACACTTGGATGGTGGTATGGTACAGTGCACTCTGAGAGTCCGGGTTGCTATGGCAATGTAATATTTACATACATGCTGTCATCTGGAGAAATTGTTAGTGATGGTAAAAGCTTCAATTTTCTCTCCAGCTCAGGGCTGATGAAGAATCTTGTTTTCTATCTTACCACCTGCCATTGTTATGAAAACAGATCAAAGTCCCAAATTACTTACAGATATATTGAACTTCTAAGTACAACATGTGTTTGTTTAAGAAAAGACAAACAGCCAAAAGTTGCCTGACGATGTAAATTCAGTGGCTGTCCATGTGTGGATTTGGAATGTCACACCCGAAGAATGTCATGGGAATTTCAGACAGCAGCATTTCAATGGGAGAGATGTCACTCAAAAACTGAATTGTGATCTGCTGTGAATTGTGTCCCAGATTAAGGACATGATACAAGGCACCTTCTAGCTGAAAGACATGATTGTATCTTATCCTTCCAGGAGTATATAGGAAAGGATGTTAAAAACCAACCACAACCTGTGGTCTCTGTGTACTTGTGCGCTAGCTTCCAGTTGAAGCTCTACTGTGCTACACTCTACTGTGAAGGCTACACAGCTGACAACTTCCACTATATGCCCTGTGTGCGCAGGTAAAAACCTTTTAAGTAACTGCAAGAATCTCTGAACAATCGTTCAACTGCAAAAGCCAGACCAGCCAGAATCATTCACCCTAACAGCAGCAGCGTTTCACTATCTAATTGTCACAGACAAGCCAAAGGCTGATTTACATATTTTCCTTTACTTTTTAGACTTCTTTGGATTTCTAATCTGTCTTTGGATCATATCTTATTATCTTTTCTATGAAGCTAATAAATTCAATCTACCTTTAAATCAAGAAAGCCTGGTTAAATTGTCTCTTTTTAAACATAAACATAAAACCTATCCACAAGAGAAAGGGGTCCTTTTTAACTTAAACTTGTTTCACAAACCATGGGAGCGTTGAATAAGAAGAGGCGCCAGTTCATTCCTCCTAACCCAGGATCATCACTAACTGGGGATGCTCAAGAGAGGAGCCAGTCGTAACACCATTGGCAAGTTTTAGAAGGATTTGCAGGTTGATACTTAAGCATTCTGAGCACATTATGAATGCAGATTCCTTGGGCTTCCAGATCCTGAGGTGAGATTCATACCTGGTGTGTCTGACTCAGAGGCAGGGACACTAAACAGTGCACCACAAGTTCTCTTCAGGCTAACGCATACTTGAATCAAATTGAAAGCGGTTTTATTCAATCTTATTATCTTATTACACAGACTTTCAATTGTAATGATAGAACGGTTGATCTTTGCTGATTATTCTGCTTCATTTTGCTGTTGATTTACGATGAACATTACTAATGCCTTAAAGGCAAAAACTTGTCTTTATGTAGTTCAATGGAGTAAAACATCACAAAGTGGTACAAAGGAGCATTACTGAACAAAACTTGTTAGTGTTAGTGATAGATGCAGCAGTGACCAAAAGCTTGGTCAAAGACATACATTTTAAGGAATGGTCTTCAAGGGTGAGAGACACAAAGTGATTCTTGGTGGGGGGGGGTGCATCCAGAGCTTAGAGCCCAAGCAGCTAAATGAACCAGCAATGGAGTAAAAGAAATTGTTTTGTAATCCTATATGAAATAACATTAGCCACTTTGAACAAAGTTAGCTGACGTGGTGTTAATTTATATTAATCCGCTAAACAGACTTTTATAAATGGGGACATTGTCAGTTAATGGAATATAACTCTGCCAGGAAGGAGTATTTAGTTCCCTGATGTGTGCAGCAGAGGTTATTTAATAAGTTCCCATCAGCTAGAGTACTGAAAGAGATCATATTTTAAAAAAACCTAAAACCACAACACATCTCTAACACCAATACCACTGAAATGAGCATGATTTAAGTGATACTTTGATCTATGCCATTCTTTTATGTGACAATTTCACTCACACCATTGCAAATTCCACCCCATTAGTTCAGAAGGGATCATAAGGCAAGTGAGGTAGGATAAACCTGTCAGTTCAAAATCAGTTGTTGTGGGGATGAAGTTATGGGAATCCATCGCCCAAACCGAGTTCCAATGACATTTTTTATTTATTTGCGGGACATGATTCATTGCCTGTTACTTGTGTGATGTGAATATTACTTCCCACATTTAAGCCCTAACATGGATTTTGTCCAGGCTGACTGCATTTGGTCATAGACATTTCAGTATGTGAGGAGTCATGAAGGGTACTGAACATCGTGCGATTGTCAGCAATTATCAAAGAGGAGGTGATGGTCTAGTGCTACAATCGCTAGACTGTTAGACTCGGTTTGAATGACACCAATGGCAGATGGTGGAATTAAGAGTCTGATGCTGACTATGAAATGATTTTTGAGAAAAACCCACCCGGTTCACTAATGTCATTCAGGGAAGGAAATCCCATCCTTACCTGGTCTGGCCTCCATATGACACCAGAACCACAACAATGTAGCTAAGTCTTAATTGCCCTCTGGCTAATTAGAGATGAGCAATAAATGCTGGCCTAGCTAGCGATGCCCACATCCTGCGAATGAATCTTTTAAAAATCCTCACTTCTGACCTTACTTGAGCAACTATGTATATTTGAGCTAGTTTAAAATTTTGAGGAGGCTGTTAGCACAGTGGTCAGGCAGGCATCTATAAATATTGTCTGCATGGACTTCCAGGAAGTTCTTAACATGACATGGACTGCTTTCAGCAGAGCCAACCCATTTTCACCTACTTACGGTGCTCATTATCAGCTTTTCTTTTTCTCTGGTTTACAATATCCATCTCTTTGTCTGCCTAACTGTGTTTGTCTGCTTTTGGGCTAAGTGTCCATGTATTTGCTTACTTCTTCCAGAACTAGTCTTTAATAAGGTTCACTCTGGAATCCAATCCTGCGCCAGACCTAATAGACTGAGAACCTATACCAAGGCACCTTTACAGATTAAGGGTACATCTTCAGTTCCAGTCTCCCACAAGAAGCAGCTGGTACTATTACCAATGATAGTGGTGAAAGGCTTGGGCCCAAGCATGACGGGGTGAAATTAGTTGAGAAAGATTCACCTTGATTGGTTCAACATTTTTCGGTTAGAAATTAGGTGCCTGAGTGAAGATTGAATTAAGTACCCAGAAGTTTTTCAGGAAGGTCTAGGGACTATCAACGGAGCCAAGGCCATCTTGCATGTTGACCAGGAAGCAATTCCACAATTCTGCAAGGCCCGTCCACTGTCATTTGTCTTAGGGGAAAAATACAAACAGAAATCAGAACGCTGGAACGTGAAAGAAGCATAAAACTAATACAGTTTGTGGAATGGGCAGTACCGGTCATACCAGTTGTGAAGACTGATGGGTCGGTTCCCCTTTTTGGGGATTTTAGCAAATGGTAAGCCACATCTCACAGCTGTATAAATATCCAGTCCCTCACACAGAGGACTTGTATGCAAAACTAGCAGTAACCTGTCCCTCATGAGGCTGGACATGAGCCACGCGTACTTGCAATCGTGACAAGAAAAGGATTCCCAGACAAAAGCGGCAATTGATACTCATCAGGGTTTGCACCAATGTACAAGAATGCCATTTGGGCTATCAGCAGCCTCTTCCCCTTTCTAGTGGACAATGGGGAACATTTTAAAAGGTCTACCCCGGGTTGCCATTTATCTGGATGACGTGCTAATGGCCAGGAAGACCAATAAAGAGCACTTGGAAAACTTGGACATAGTGCTTAAACGTTTCTCCCCGGCAGGTATACACTTGAAAATGCGTGTTCCAGGCACCCAAGTGACCTCCTTGGGCTACAGAATTGACAAGGCCAGGTT
The DNA here is from genome assembly GCA_024137785.1 of Ginglymostoma cirratum. Classification (NCBI taxonomy): domain Eukaryota; kingdom Metazoa; phylum Chordata; class Chondrichthyes; order Orectolobiformes; family Ginglymostomatidae; genus Ginglymostoma; species Ginglymostoma cirratum. The sequence continues at coordinate 21,863,058 of JAHRHZ010000024.1, forward strand.
ACGCCTGTTGGAAGATAAAGCAAGGTCTTTCCTTGGGCTGGTGAATTAGTACAGCAAATTCATATGTAACCTGGCCTCCATCTTGGCACCCTTACACCTGCTATTGAAAAAGGGTCAGACTTGGAAATAGTCACATAGCCAAGAATTAACCTTCAGGGAAGTGAAAAAGTAGATATCATCATCTAAGGTGTTGGCCCACTACGATTCCAAGCGAGATATGGTTCTGACTTGCAATGCCTCTCCTTATGGTGTCAGTGTAATGTTGGCTCATGGGTGGCCCAACAGAGAGGAATGATAGCATATGCTTTCCAGACTTTGGCTGATGCAGAGTGCAAATACAGCCAGATAGACAAGGAAGGTGTGATGGTCATCTTTGGCGTAAGAAAGTTCCACCTCAACCTTTATGGACATAAATTTGTAATAGTAATGGACCAGAAACCCCTGCTAGGGCTACTTAAAGAAGACAAGGCCATGCTGCCCACTGCTTCTTGTCAAATTCAGCAGTAGGCCTTTATTCTCAGTGCGTACAAGTTAGAACACCAACCAGGAGGCCAAATGGCAAATGTGGATGCCTCGAGCTGCCACCCACTGACAGATACACCACCGGTGAAGCCTCCCCTGGAAGACTCCATTGCAGTTTTAAACTTTCTGGACACCCTTCCAGTCACCGCTGACAATATCCCACTGTGGACACCAAAAGATCCCATCCCAGTAAAACTAAAACAACTGATGGTGATGGGGGAAACAAAAGGGCCATCACAATCAGGACTGAAACCTTCATGGACCTGGCAAAACCAAATCACTGTAGAGGACAGCATACTATTATGAGGAGCAAAAGTGATTGTCCTGAGCAACGGTCACTGCCAGATACTGGCTGAACTCCATCAGAGTCATCCAGGGATGTCTAAAATGGAGATGTTGGCAAGAAGTTATGTCTGATGGCCAGGATTGGATACAGACATAGCTGCATTGATAGGGCAGTGCCCAGAGTGCCAACAAGGACAAAAATTACCACCACCAGCTCCACCACATGATTGGGAATGGCTGGGGAAACCCTGGGCTCAGTTACATGTTGACTATGTAGGTCCTTTCATGGACTCAAAGTTCCTGGTCATTGTGGATGCCCACTCAAAGTAGTTGGACATGGATAAAGTTAATTTGTCAAACTCAGGGATGAAATTGAGAAGCTGTGAGCATCGTTTGCAATACACAGATTCCTGAAGTATTGATCACAGACAATGGGATGTCATTTACCAGCAGGGATTTTGAGTACTTCCTAGAGCCAAATGGCATTCAGCATGTTCGGACAGCTCCATACCATCCATCCTCCAGTGATCTGGTGCAAAGATCAGACCAAACATTGAAGGCAGGCTCAAAAAAAAACAGCCTACAGTTTCACTCAATCCAAACTGTCCTGGTTCCTACTTAATTATCAGACCATCTCTCAAGCAACTACAGGGATAGCTCCAGCAGAGTTGCTAACGGGGAGCAGACTCCACACCAGGTTTAATCTGAAATTCCCAGAGGGCAAAACGGCATTAGGAACGCTAATGCCAGCCACATGCCTCCTCTAAGCGAGAGAGACAGTTTACTTCAGGGGATGAAGTTGAGTGCCAAAACCACAAAAATGGCCCTGCACAGGTACGAGGTAAGATCAACGCAAAGTCAAGTCCCATGACATACAAGGTTCGGGTAAGTGAGGCAGTCCTGGACAAACATGTAGATCACATGAAAGCTGTTACCTCGCAAGTGGAGCAGGAGCAAAATACAAGCCACTGAGAACTACTGGAACAGTCAGAAACTGTGGATCTCCCCCTCTGTCTAGTGTCAAAGAAACCCAAGAGTCCAAGATGGATGCAGCCAATGTCGCAGCCTCAGCACCATTACCGTCTGAAGAAGAGGAGGAATTTCTTCCAAGGTACTTTAGGCGCAAGAGATGGGCTACAGCCCAGTACATGCCACCTGTGTCTGGGTCAGAGTCAGAGGAACCAGACCTGGAGTGAAAATGTCCCAGGAGAAGCTACAAGAAAAAAACAGGCACATATCCCCAGAGATTGTGGGGGACGTAGAGATTGTAACAAGGTCAGCTAGGTGGATCTCATTGAGCATAAGATCGTTGATTGGGGCTGTCAAGTTGGGTCAATCAGGGAATCGTGGCTGACAGATTTGAACAGGACCCTCAAGATTCTCCTCAATCTAGGGACTGACTCTGAGCTGGCTGGTTAGAATCCATGTACTGTGCACTTGTAAATAAAGGATGACATGGCAATGGGATACCAGCCTTTGTGGAGTTATTTCAGGTGGATTTTGACTCCACAACAGTGAAGGCACAACAATGAATTGCTAAGTCAGGGTGTGTGTGTGTGTGTGTGTGTGTGTGTGTCTTGGAAGGGAACTTGCCAATGTGGGTGTTCTTCTATCTACTGCCATCATATTCCTGACTTAACCCTGGGCAATGGTAGACCAGGTTTGGGGAAATCAGGAGGTGAGTTACTTGCTCTTATAGCCAAGGCAATTCAGTCCCATTCAACTCAATGATAACCCCTGAAATGTTGATACTGGGGGTGGAGGGGGGGATTCAGCAGTGATAATGCTATTGAACACAAAGACAAAATGATGAGATTCTCTTTTGTTAGAGACAGTGATTACAGAAGTGCTTCAAGAAGTGTTTGAGATGTCCCAAGGCTATGAAAAGCACTTGAATTCAAATTTGCTTTTTTCTTAACCGTCATATGTCCTTAAACGTAATGTAAGAATTTCAGTAAACTTCTGCCATAATTGTCATGGTTTTGCAGCAGTAGGTGCGAAGGTCATGCTGAGACATCAGTCTAAATATTGTTTATGAGTTTGCACTTGGCTACAATTGGAACATGGCTTCCGTCTGCTCTACACAAGGCCAGGAGCTGAGAAACGGGGACTCTTTGGAGCATAGGTAGGGTAGGGGTTCTCCCAGTGCCAGGGAGGTGATGGCCTAGTGGTATTATCACTAGGCTGTTAATACAGAAACTCAGCTAATGTTCTGGGGATCCAGGGTCAAATCCCACCGTGGCAGATGGTAGAAATTGAAATTAGTAAAATCTACTGACGGCTATGAAACCATTGTCAATGACCAGGAAACCCCACGAATGTCCTTCAGGGAAGGAAATCTGCCATCCTCACCTGGTAAGGCCTACATGTGACTCCAGACCCACAGCAATGTGAGTGACACTTAACTGACCTCTGAAGTGGCCAAGCAAGCCACTCAGTTGTATCAATCACTACAAAGTCTCAACAAAGAAATGAAACCAGACGGACAACCTGGTATCAATCTACGCACCAGAAAAGACAACAGCAGAAATAGCCTTGTCAACCCTACAAAGCACTCCATTCTAGTATCTGGGGGCTAGTGCCAAAATTGGGCAGGCTGTCTGTGGCTAGTCAAGCTAACAGCCTGACACAGTCATACTCACAGAATCATACCTTACTGACAACATCTCAGACATCGCCATTACCATCCCTGGGTATGTCCTGTCCCATCAATTGGACTGACCTGGCACAGTGGTATGCGGTCAGGAGGGGATTGCTCTGGGAGTCCTCAACACTGATTCTACACCCCATGAAGTCTCATGGCTTCAGGTTAAACTTGGACAAGGAAACCTCCTGCTGATGAATTGGTATTCCTCCATGTTGAATGATACATGGAGGAAGCACTGAGGGTGGCAAGCACAGAAAATGTACTCTGGGTGAGGGAATTTCAAAATCCACCACCAAGAGTGGCTCAGCAGCAGAACTACTGATCAGGTCCTAAAGTACATAGCTGTTACACTGGGTCTGCAGCAGGTGGTGAGGGAACCAAAAAAAAGGAAAAACAGACTTGACTTCATCCTCACTAATCTGGTGGCTGTAGAGGTACCTGAGCATGACAGTACCAGAAAGAGCAACCACCTCACAGTCCTTGTGGAGATTAAGTTCTCTCTACACATTGAGAATACTTTCCCACTGTGTTGTGTGGCACCATCAACATGCTAAAGAGGACAGACTTCTAGCAACTCAAGACTAGGCATTCATGAGGCACTGTGGGCCATCAACAGCAGCAGAATTGTACACCAGCACAATTTGCAATTTCATAGCCCAGGATATCTCCCATTTAACTATTACCATCAAGCTAGGGGATCAACCTGGTTCAGTGGAGAAGGTAGGAGAGCATCCCAGGGGCAGCAGTTCACCCTCCGGTTTTCCAGGGCAGTGAGAGATGGGCAATAAATGCTGGCCTCGCCAGTGATGCCATATCCCATGAATGACCTTATTGACAAAATGTAGATCTAGGCTTCTGGGGCATTGTCAGAAAACAATTCTTCTGAGAAAGGGAAGTGAAAATCTGTAACCCTCTTCCCAGAATGAGCTGTTCAAGCTGTCATCAATTGACAATTTCAAAACTGAGACCAATGGATATTTGTTTTCC
>JAHRHZ010000024.1:21867898-21898645 GCA_024137785.1 Ginglymostoma cirratum
TTGTTATCTCAGATTCTCCAGCATCTGCAGTACCTATTATCTCTGCCTTGAGGGGCTGACTGGCCTTCTCCTTTTCCTATATTTCCAAGTCTTCAGTGGAGGCCTTATTTCCTTTCACTAATGAGTTCAAGTAACAAGTTGTTTTCATTCTTCCACGGAATGTGAGTGTCACTAGCTGGACCAGCATTCTTTGACCTTCCCTATTATTGCCCTTGAACTGAATGGCTTGCCTAGCCATTTCAGAGGGCACTTAAGACTCAACCTGAGTGATGAGGTTTTGGAGACACACATAGGCTGGTCGAAGTAAGGACAGGCAGATTTCCTTCCTTTAGGGACATCGCTGAACCAGCTAGGTTTTTACAATGACTGACGATAGTTGCAACATGTACTGCCTTTGCTGGGGACTATTTGAGATGATTATTTTCCCTTTGCTGTGATTGTGCCCAGGTTCCAGCTCACTCTGGGATGGAGTCATTATTTCTCTAAATTGTATTTTCTGCTGCTGTCTTTCCCACAGCTATTATTCTGTTGTCAATAGCATCACAAAGGAAGCTGGGCAGAAATGTAATTACTTTAGTATCAATGTCAACAGTGGAAAGTACCCATTCATTCTGAGATTCATATTTACAACAAGCAGTGCAGCTAATGTCAACCCATCAGTACACTCACTTAGCAACCAGACTAGTTAAAAGTGCATGCAGCATTGGTATTTTCATCATGTTCTGCGCACCAAAAGAGGGAAGAACATTCAGGAAGAATTTCTCTAATCAGAGAACGATGGGAATGTGAAACTCGCTACTACATGGAGTGGTTGGCGCAAACAAGATAGATACAGTTAAGGGGAAGCAGGATAAACACATGATATGGTGAGCAATTTTGAAGAAGCAGAGTGAGAGAAGGCACCCATGAAGCAGAAATATCAAAAATGGACCTAAAATAGAAACAAAAAGTGCTGGAACGCTTCATTCTGTATTCCAGTGAAAGGTCATTGACCTTATATTTTAACTTGGTTCTTTCTACACAGATGCTGCCAGCCCTGAGTATTCCACAGATTTTCTGCTTTTATTTCAGGGATTCAGTGTCCGTAGTATTTTCCTGTGTAGACTTGCTGGATTGAATAGTCTCTTTCAGGCTGTAAAGACTTTGTAATTCTCTACATTAATTTTTGGCATTTTACCACAATGCTGGAGGGTACTCAAAGATAACAGATCAGAACACACAGAGTTGAGAAGATTAAGACAAGATTCAATGAGGTGTTCAAAATTGTGAAGGGTTTTCACAAGACCTTGTTACAGGAATTCCTTAGGATGATGTCCTGGACAGAGCCATCTTTAGTTGCTTCACCAATGACTTTACCATATGGTTAGAAGTGGGACTAGTTGCAAATGTGATCAAGTAATGATCAGTCCCATTTGCAACTCTTCAGATAATGAAGTACTCCACATCTACAAGTTGAAAGACCTGGACAATATTCAGGCTCAGACTGACAAATGGCAAGTTGCATTTGTACCACATAAGTGCCAGAGTACTGATTCAGTTAGGGGTTTTCTGCATGTTGTTCCACATAATATATAACACAGAGAGTCAGGTTCTGTAAAATCAGAATTCCTAACGTACATTAATGACATTAGCCATTTACATGGTTACAATATTACTTACTTATGTTACTGTACATTACATGTATATAGCCAACTGACTGAAGACATAATGCTAACTGGATTACACAGAGAGGGTGACTAAAGGCAAAACTGGTAATTTTATATGGGAACATCCATGTCATGATTTAATATAAACTGTCTTTTAAAGGTACAGTGCCTGTGCATTCCAGAATCTGTACTATCTCCAACAAAACAGAACTTAACCATCTCATATTTAACGCCATTACCATCGACGGATCCTGCACCATGAACATCCTGGGGTTAGTCATATAAGTGCTACAGCTACATGAACAAGTTAAAGGATGGGAATTCTGTTGTGAATATTTCACTTCTGGACTCCCCATTATATACAATGAGTGTGAAGGAATACCCTCCACTTGCCTGGATGAGGTAAGCTCCAAAAAACACTCAAGAAAATCAGCTCCACTTGGGAGAAAGTGGCCAGCTTGACTGGCACATAGCTCACTACCTTAAACGTTCCCTCCACCACTGATGGAGAGGGCCAGCACATTGAATCATATACAAGTTACAATGAGACGAGTTGCTAAGGTTCACATAAGCCTCCAACAAGCAACGTTTAACAATATTGATGGGCGAGGGCATGAGAAGGCATGGAATGCCCACCGCTCGCAAGTTCCCCTCCAAGTTACACACCGTCCTGAGTTGGAACCATGTCATCATCCTTTCACTATCGTCAGAATCCTGGAACTCCCTCACCAGCAACCCTTAAGTCATACCCACCACCCAACTCCCCACCCCTGAATGCAAGTGGAAATCAGCAAGAGAATCTGAGGGGAAATATTTTTGCACAGTGTGCTGCAGTGATCTTAAATGCATTGCTTGAAGAATTGCTGGAAATAGATTCAGTTGTAACTTTTGAAATTGGATAAATAGTTAATGGTTCAAAAATTACAGGGCTGTGGGCAAGGTGAGATACATTGAACGGCTCTTTCCAAGAGTCTTTATTAGCATTAGGGGCTGAATAGCCTCCCTTCCGCTGTGTCATTCTTTGGTTCAATTCTTTGAGAAAAAGGCACATATTTGCAATGTATTTTAACAAAGGTGTATAAGAAATTATCTTCTGCTAATTCACATGTAGGTGAATATACAAATGAACTGTGATCACCAACAGATGCTAAAGCCATTTGAAATAAATTCATGACTGAAACAGAATGTGTGCTCTGTAGTCTGTAATACATGTTCAATCAAGCTCTGAGCCAAAGGGATTCACTATATCAGGGAAAGGAATCCAGTTTAAGTGGCACAAGAGCTTCATTAATACTTCTAACCCCTGAAGCGATGACATTAACTTTGGGTCAAGGTGGTCCAAAATGAATCCAGTCACTGCCCCTCATCCTCTCCCCCAAGGGTTGGATTGTACAGAGAGCTGCCCTGAGTCAGTTCCCCGGTGTAAGCAGGCAATTAATTACTGTCATCAACTCAGTTGCCTGATGCGAACCTTTGATCCTGATCTGGAGGCAAACTTTGCACAGGAATCAAACACAACATGAAATAATTCCAAATTAGATGCAAAGCCTTTTACAATGCAGCGCAGAAGGCAAATATGTCTGCTTTAGCTCTACATACCGGACAAATCTGTTCAAATTCTCAGAGCAGGCACTCCAAAGGGCAAAAAAAAAGAGTGTGCTTTTCTTGATTTCAGACTCTTGCATAAACTCTGTAAGTTTATGCAGCACCAAGCCCTCTGGACATACGCCTTCCCATCTTTTGCCAGTCTGAGTTACAACCCTAACAAAAACCGAAAGAACTGTGGATGCTGTAAATCAGGAACAAAAACAGAAGCTGCTGGAAAAGCTCAGCAGGTCTGGCAGCATCTGTAAAGAAAAAAATCAGAGTTAACGTTTCGGGTCTAGTGACCCTTCCTCAGAACTGATGGTAGCTGGGAAAACGTCAGTTTATCTGCAGAAAATAGGGAGGGGGATGGGGTAGGGAGTAAACGGTAGGATAGACCCCAAAGAGAAAGAGTAGTTGGATAGACAAAGGAGTCGATAACAATCTGGCCAAGAGGTCGAATAGCTGTTAATGGGGACTGTTAGTGACCAACAAAGTGCGTAATGGCAGGCTATATGATAACAAGGCCTGGTATGTGGGATAGGAGGCTAGGTCATGAGAGAGTTTAGGCCCTAAAATTATTGAACTTGATATTGAGTCCAGAGGGCTGCAGGGTCCCCAAGCAGAAAATGAGGTGTTGTTCTTCCAGCTTGCGTTGAGCTTCACTGGAACAGTGCAGCAAGCCTGAGACAGAGATGTTGGTCAGGGAACATGGTGGTAAATTAAAGTGGCAGGAAACAGGTAGTGAAGGGTCTTTTTTGCAAACAGAATGTAGATGTTCTATGAAGCGGTCACCCAGTCTTTGCTTCATTTCCCCAATGTACAGGAGACCACATTCTGAGCACTGAATACATTAGGCTAGATTATGTGAAGTGCAGGTGAAGTGTTGCTTCACCTGGAAGGTATGTTTGGGCCCTTGGATACTGGAGAGGGAGGAGGTAAATGGGCAGGTGTTGCACCTTCGCCGATTACAGGGGAAGGTACCATAGGGCTATGGGGAGGTGTTGGGGTGAAGGTAGTGTGGACCAGGGTGTCCCGGAGGGAATGGTCCCTGTGGAAGGTGGACGCTCCAGGGAACAATAACCCCAGTCTATTCAGCATCTCCTTACAGTTCAAACCCTCCAACCCGGGCAACATGCTTGTAAACCTTTTCTAAACCCTGTCAACTTTCACAACATCTGTTCTATAGCAGGGGTACCAGAATTGAATAGAGTATTCCAAAAGTAATCTAACATTGTCCTGTACTGCCGCTACATGACCTCCCAACTCCTATACTCAATGCACTGACCAATGAAGGCAAGCATACCAAATGCCTCCTTCACTACCCTGTCTACCTGTGACTCGACTTTCAAAGAACTATGAGCCTGCACTCCAAGGTCTCTTTGTTTAGCAACACTCCCCAGGACTTTATTATTAAGCGTCCTGCCCTGAGTTGCCTGACCAGAATGCAGCACCTCATGTTATCTAAATTAAACTCCATCTGCCACACCTCCACCCATTGGCCCATCTGATCAAGGCTCTATTGTAATCTGAGGTATTATTCTTGACTGTCCACTACACCACAAATTTTGTCGTCATCTGCAAACTTACTAATCAAACCTCCTATATTCACATCCAAATCAATTATATAGATGACAAAAAGCAAGGACCCAGCACCGATCCTTGTGGCACACCGCTGGTCGCAGGCCTCCACTACCAACCTCTGTCTTCTATCTTTGAGCTGGTTCTGTAACCAAATAGCTAGTTCTATCTCTATTCCATGTGATCTAACCTTGTTAACCAGTCTACCATGAGGAACCTTGTTGAACGCCTTACTGAAGTCCATATAGATCACATCCACCCCTCTGTCCTCATCAATTCTCTTCGTTACTTCTTCAGAAAACTCAATCAAGTTCATAAGACACGATTTCCCACATACAAAGCCATGTTGGCTATACCTTATCAGTCCTTGCCTTTTTAAATAGATGTGAATCCTGTCCCTCAGCATTCCCTCCAACAACTTGTCCACCATTAATATCAGGCTCACCGGTCTACAGTTCCCTGGCTTTTCCTTCTCACTTTTCTTAAATATTGCCATCATGTTAGCCAACCTCCAGTTTTCGCGTACCTCACCTATGGCTATCAATGATACAAATATCTTAGCAAAGGGCCCAGAATGCTCTTCCCTAGATTCCCACACAGTTCTAGGGTACACCTGATCAGGTCCCTGGATTCATCCACTTTTATGCATTTTAAGATGTACAGCACCTTCTCCTGTGTAATATGAAAACTTTAAGATATTATGGTTTATTTCCCCAAGTTCTCTAGCTTCCATATGCTTCTCCACAGTAAACACTGATACAAACTACTCGTTTACTATCTCACCCATCTCCTGCATAAAATCTGAAACAAAATCAGAAATGACTGGCAAAACTCACTAAAAATTAGGTTCTGTTGAAGAGTCACCAGACTCGAAATGTTAATTCTACTTTCTCCCACTGATGCTGCCAGTCCTGCTGAGTTTCGCCAACAATTTCAGCTTTTGCTGCTATCTATGCTGCTACATGTCCTTGACTAAGCATGTTCTGACCCATAACTCCCTTATGTGCCACCTTATTGAAGACCTTTTGAAATCTATTTTTTATAAGCCCTCCTTTATCCAGGTTAACACAGAAGTGTCTTTTAACTAAGGGGCATGGCAAAGTAATTGTGCAAAGATATTGGGTATTTTCCGAGAGATAGCAAGAACTGCAGGCGCTGGAGTCAGAGACAACACAGTGTGGAGCTGGAGGAACACAGCAGGCCAGGCAGTATCAGCAGAGCAGGAAAGTTGACGTTTTGGGTTGGGGCCCTTCTTCAGAAAAGTGGGTCATTTACTGAAATAGAAACATAGAACATAGCACAGTACAGGCCCTTCAGCCCACGATGTTGAGCCGAACTTTTACCCGAAACCTAAGGTCTATGTAACCTCCACCGCTACCTTATACTATCATCCATATGCCTATCTAATAGCCACTTAAATGCCCCTAATGAGGCCGACTCCACTACCCTCTCCGGCAATGCATTCCACGCCCCTAGCACTCTCTGAGTAAAGAACCTACCTCTGACGTCTCCCCAATATCTACCTCCTTTCACTTGAAAACTACGTCTCCTCATAATAGCTACCTCCAGCCTAGGAAAAAGTCTCTGGCTGTCTACTCTATCTGTACCTCTGATCATTTTGTACAAATGTGCATTTGATATACACATGGGTATGAATTGATGTGCTCAGTGTATGACACATTCACATACCAAAATGGCTCTAATTCAAGCCCAACATTGAACTGGTGTATGCCATTAAGGGGCAGGACAACAGAATCTGTTCCTAGCACTGAATACCCTGAGCAATTAGCTATATAATTAGGATATAAATAGTAACTATCTCTCTTATCTTTCAGTGTTTGAATCTATATTGTTCCAGAAACATAAAGACAGAGTTGTTTCATCCTGCAATTAGCAAACGATTCAAATCAGGGAGTCTAAAGAGTTACAATTACATTAAATAATGTGTGCACACAGTTCATGATGAGACCATTCAGCCTGTCATGCCTGCCTGGACTTCTTTAAGGACCTAGCCAATTAGTCCTACTTCTCTGCTGTCTCCCCATAGACCTGCAAATTCCTCCCTTTCAAATATACATCAAATTACCTAACAGTGAGGTAATGATGATTGCCCTTGGCATTAACTCAGTATGGCATCAAGGAGCCTGAGGAAAACTGAAATAAATTGGAATTGGACAATAATTCTCTGCTGGTAGGAGTCACACCTGGCACAAAGCAAGATTGTTATGGTTGTTGAAGGTCAGTCATCTCAGCTCCAGGGCACCTCGGCAGCAATTCCTGATTCACCATCTTCAGCCTCTTCATCAATGACCTTCCCTCCATAATAAGTTCAGAAATGGGATATTTGCTGACCATTGCACAATGCTCAGAATCTTTCATGACAACTCCATTTCGAGTTTGACCCATCAGCAGAGGAAGCAGTGATATAGTCCCAGATCAGAATGGTGTGTGGCTTGGAGGGAAACTTGCACGTAGTGATATTCCCATGTTTCCATCCCTAACCTTTGAGCTAGTAAAGAGCACAGATTTGGAAGATGTTGTCGAAGGAGGCTTCACGAGCCCTGCAGTGCGTCTTGATCCTTAATGGACAGGCTTTGGAGTCTCAAGAGGGGAGTTAGTTGCTGCAGAGTTCCAGCTTCTAACGTGCTCTTGTAGCCACAGTGTTTATAATGCTGATTCATTTAGGTTGCCCACAAGGGCATACACCCAGAACAGTTGCGAGAAGTCTTGCACCATTTAGTAATTATTGGTTCCCACCTCCAAAGATTTCTCTCTTTTCAGGGGTTTCCTGTGTGCCAGGTGAGTATGTGACCCAGCCAGCTCTCAGACCTCTGCCAAACCATTCCAAAATGAGTTCCATGGAGGTGGGAGCAGAAGGAAAGGGTAATTACAAGATGTGTTTAATGGGTTACTAAGCCAGCATCCCCCGTTTTACACTACGTTCTAATGGCAAGATTATCCCAATTCATGCCTCAAACGGGCACTATCGAGAAAGCATCCACGAATTCCTGATCATAAAACCTGTCACTGTGTTGGATGGCCTGCGTTTGTGTTCAGAAATTAGCAAAATAGATAAGCAGTTTTAACCTCGAGACAAATACATGAATGCTCTTTTGAAGCCACAAGATGCTTGAAAAGAGACTTAATGCTGTGCCTTGGCTGAGGTCCACGTATGCACAAGTGGGCCTGTTGTAAAGTTGGTCTTTTAGTATGACCCTATGGCAAATACCAGATGTGAATTTGACTAGCAGTGGTCTCTCCTGGGGAATACAGCACTTTAGATGTAAGCAAGGAGTATGTCTAGCACAGGCATCAAGTAAGATCAGAGCCAGGCCTTCCCATTTTGAGGTTTTTACAAAAAACCTTTTCAGATTTTTTACAAAAATGTATTTAGTCATCCAACTAAATGTAGGAATGAATTTTCAGTACCTTTTAAAAATTCTTCTCGTGGCTTTGATACTCTGTGGCAGTTTCTACCTAGGTCCCATTTGTGGGAAGTATATAGTTGAGACTAACACAGTTCAAATTTTGACAAAAGAACTTACCACCCCTTCTCTCCCTTAATATAGCCAATCAAAAACATTTTTAATGTTTAAACAAATATTACGTAGAATTACATAGAGTGTAGAGCCATGAAACAGGTCATGTGGCCCCGCTGGATTATAATGGTGTTTATGTTCCATACCAGCATCCTCCCACTGCCCTTTATCCAATGCTATCTGCCTAACCTTCTACTTATTTTCCGCTCATGTTTAAATCCCTCGCCCCTAGAAAGGTATAATTAAATGTTTATTAAATCTGTTTCAATTGAAGTGAAAAGACACTACAAATACGCAACTTTCATAATTTGACTTTCATATCTGAGACTTTCAGGAACTACTGTAGTTACTAAAAGGACACTGCAGACCTAAAATGACTCCTGTGATCCAGGCAACTCACATGGAAATAAACAGAATGGCTACCTTAGAATTATCATTTTAATCAAGAGGCACTGAAACTCAGTAAGGCATCAAGAAATTCATGTCTCCTGCTTTACTCACACTTGCACAATGAATTCACATATTGAGAGATGGAAGTTAACCCACAACTATCCAGTTTGAAATGGAACAATGACACAGACACCAGAATCCACAAAGGAATAGTTTGTCAACAGCAGCCTTTGAGCAAAAATGAGAGACAAAGAAATATGGACTGATAACAGCAAGGATGCCAGAAGCTCTTCACTCCCCTTCTCTCTCTGTCTAAGCCTCAGTCTCAATATCAGAAACCAGTGGCACAAAAATGACAGCTTGAAAAAAAAATCACTGTTCACTACAAACTTAAGATCTGCAACCTTTGCCAGTGCTGAAGAAGCAGGACAACAGCTGAACTGTTGGCCTTAGATCTTTTGTTTTTGACAACCCAAGGGATGTTCAAGATCTGCAACTACATTTGTCTGTCTCGACTGGACACTATTCCTCCAAATCTTTGTACACTCTGTATTTTTGTGCGCATTTGATATGTTTTATCACATTTTTTGGAGTTGCGGGTGATAAACTTCCACTCCCTTTCACACAAGAAAATCTTAGAATTGTTTTTCCCTTAGCTTCAATCTAGCTAACCAAATTCAGTTGAGGTTTGCAAAAAAGGGAAAGAATTAAAAGAAATACTTGTTGCCACTGATCAGGAGGGAGTTCAAAAAGAGGGGAGGTATAACTACACTGCAATTCAATCCATTGCGAATGAATAGGAAACAAGATTAGCCTTTCAGTTGAACCATGCACTTTCACAAACACAGAACATAATGCTATAGAACATGGCAATAAACTAACCAGTACCTGGAACTAATAAGCTGGTCGTTCTCTCATTACTGTTTGTGAGATCTCACACTGCACAAGTTGGCTGCTGAGCTGCTTACAATATGACACATTAAAAGTATTTTGTTGCCTTTGAAATGCTTTGGAACATTCTGAAATCATGAAAGGTGATGTACTTAAAGAATTAATTCCTTACTATTCACTCGGAGTTTCACTTCAAATGATAAACATCACAGCTGATCCTCAGAAACACTGAACATAGTCTGAATAAGTGAAGGCTAGTCAGATATGCTCAACACACATAATTAAATGGAAACCTTTCAAGGGATATGTCATCGCTATGTCACGTCTGAAATTCTGCATTTCATGATATTCTTGGATACTGTTTGCACCAAATTAGACAGCTTCTTTGGTTTGCTTAACCTGACCCCCAACGCTGCTAAATTCCCCCTTCATTCAGGCTTTGAGATTTCAAACTTGACAGAAGCTGCTGAAGCCACCAAAGGGAGCTAGGGTTTCCACAGGAAAGACATATGTGTACCACATATGTGCTCCAGAACATTCTGGATTGTTCCTTTAACACTGCAAGAAATTACATAGAATTTCCAGCACAGAAACAAATCGTTCAACTCAATTTTAATGTTTAAGTTTCACCAAGCCTTAACCTGCCTGGCTCCATCTTACACCATCAGCATACACTTTTCTCCTTAATTGCTTTAATTAGACCTCCCTGAAATGTACTCATTCTATTCACGTCAAGTACTCCATGTGGTAGTGAGCTCTACATTCCAACCACTCTGAACTTTCTTCTGAATTTCTGATTACCTTATATTTATTACCCCTGGTTATGAATGTCTCCATAAGTGTATTTTGTTCCATGACTGCCACACCAACCTCCTTCATAACTTTGAACATATCTGTCAGGTCACGGTGCATAAATTTTGATACTCAGCGTATGACTGAAGCATGGAATTTGCAAGCTCCTCTTTCAGAAAATATTCAACAACTGGCCATCTTTCTTACTGTCTGATTTGCTTCACAGACAAATCATTGCACACCAGAGTATTCCCACTGCACTCATTACTTCTTCCTCAAACTGACCCTGTCTGCCATAAAACCATAAGAAATAGGAACAGCAGTTGGCCGTTTGGCCCCTTGAGCCAGCTCTGCCATTCAGTAGGATCATGGCTGACCTGAACATTCCTCAGGTCTGTTTTCCTGCCCTTTCTCCATAATCTTTGATTTCCCTACTGATCAAGAATCTATCTCAGCCTTAAATATACACAAGGACTCTTCCCCCACAGCTCTCTGCAACAAGGAGCTCCAAAGACTCACAACCCTGTGAGAGAAGAAATTTCTCCCCATCTTAGTGCACCCTTTTATTCTTCGACTATGCCCTGTGGTCCAACACACTCTTGTCCCATTTTCCAACACTTTGGCTGTTGCCTTGGATGCCACGGCATTTCAAGCATTCATCTAAATATTTCTTAAATGTTGAAATGGCTCCTGCCTTTACCACTCTTTCTGGCAGTGAGTTCCAGATACCCATTGCCCTCTGGGTGAAAAATTATTTCCTAAATACTCCGTAAACCTCTTACCCGTCACCTTAAATCTATGCCCCAGTGTTTTCTTTCCCTGTACCCTCTCAATGTGCCTCATTACTTTGTACACCTCAACCAGCCCAGGCAACATCCTGGTGAATCTCCCCTCTAATGCAATCAGAGATTCAAAAAGGTGGCTTACTACAGCAACTAGGGATTAAAAATAAGGAAAGACTTAGAATATATGACACCTTTCACCACCATTAATCTCTGAGTGAAATATAACCAATGAAACACGATGATAATGTATAAAGTACAGCAACCAATTTGTGTACTGCACAAACATCAGTGCAATCATAACCAGAAAATCTGTCCTGGTGTAGTTAATTGCAAGATCAATAATAGCCAGGACACTGGAGCGAATTCTCTTGTTCCTCTACAAAACTGTGTCCTTGGATCTTTTACGTTCACCTGAGAGGGGAAACAGACCCCCTGTTTGACCCTTCATTCAAAAGCCACCCTACTTTAGAACTCCAGTCAGCTTTGACTTTTGTTCTCAGGTCCTGGAGTGGAACTAGAACCCCCATGATATAGACGTGATCGAGCCATAGTTGAGGCAGCAACGAAGGCCAGTGGTGTCACCTCATTTTAAAATGCTGTCTGTGTTTCATTTTTCACTTTGAGACCCTCAGTGGAGCTGAATCAACTCCTGGATGAAAACTGAAACACCTTTTTGCATTACAGGTCTTTAGAAGTATCTGCAGCTTTGCAAACCCTTGAAAGAAAACATGCATCCACATCATTCTTAGATTAAGGCAGGCTGCTGACAGACACAGCTTGGTTGTTAGCGGAGAAATCTCTTCAAGCATGATATATGACAGGATGTGTCACAAACAGTGAGCGCAGCACTTTGATGCATTAGGATTCGCAATTGGCTTCTGCATAGCACAGATTAAGACCACTTTTTCCCCCAATACCTCACAATGACTTTTTTAGCTAATGATATTTTACCCACCTTATGTTTCCCCAGTGTTAGTGGGTTCAGAGCCTTCACACTCTTCAGACCACTAGCTAGAATGTTTCAGATATTAAGATTGGTTCAATCCTCTGAAGTCTGACATATTTTCAGTCATTTTACTTTTTGAAGGTGACTTGCTTTCTAAAACTGCAAATGAATCTGAATGGAAACAGGAAACTTTGCCAATCCATAGACACACCATATACGTATTTTAGGCATATTTGATAGAGACACTCTCCATAAACTTCTCTGCCTCTTTCACCTTCCTTAAAATCAACAATGCATAGTATATAGTAGTGTGTGTTCCATTGTGTTTCCCACTTGCATTATGAAACAGATGACACCAAGTCAGATTAGGAACACAGGAATAGGTGTAGATCACTCAGTGAATCAAGCCTGTTCTGACACTTGACATAATTATGGCCAACTGAATGCCAAAGTGTTTTCCTCACACTATCCCCATAACCTTTTACACCATTAGTAATCAGCAATCAAGCAGGCCCTACTTTAAATATACCCAAAAACTGAGTTTCCACAGTCTTCTGGGGTCCAAAGGTTCACAATCCTTTGGGTAAAACAAATTTTCCTCACAGAATCCCCACAGTGAGGAAACGGGCTATTCAACCCATTAAGTCCACACCAAGCCTCTGAAAAGCATCCCACCCAGACACAGCCATCTATTCTATCCCTGTAACCTTGCATTTCCCACGGCTAATTCACCTGGCCTGCAAATCTTTAGTCCATGGGAGGAAACTGGAGCACTGGGAGGAAATCCACACATGGGGGAGAACGTGCAATCTCCACATAGTCACCTGAGGATGGAATCAAGCCCAGGTCCCTGGCGCTGTGAGGCAGTAGTACTAATCACTGAGCCACTGTGCCACCTGACCTAATTGGATCATCTTGGACCTAAGTGGCATTCCCCTTAATTTTAGACTGCCGCTCCTGGTTCTATGATTCTCGAACACAAATAATGTCTCTCCCTTTAATATCTTTAGGTTTCAGTGAGATTACTTCTCATTCTTTGAAACTCTAGAGAATATAGGCACAGATTGCCCAACCTCTCTTCACGGTATAGTTTCGTCATCCTGCAAACATGTACCTTCATTGTACTCGTCCTGTTGCAATTGTATCTTTCCTGATATAAGGAGACCAAAACTGCACACAGTACTCAAGTTGTGGTCTAACCAAGCTTCTGTACAATTGAAGCAAGGCCACACTAGTCCCGGACTCAAATCCTTTTTCAATAAATGCTAACATTCAAATACACTCCCTAATAACTTGCTGCACATGGACATTAGCCTTCAGTGACTTATTGAGATGGATACCCAAGTTCCTTTGCACATCCACACTTTCTGACCTCTCACTGTTCTACCAAAATGGATAAAGTCACGTTTTACCATGTTATATTTCATCTGCTACGTACAGCTCAGTCACTAAACCTATCCAGATCTCCCTGAAGCAGTCCTATGTCTTCCTCACAATACACATTCCTGCTTAGCTTTGTTTCACCACAGATTCAGAAATATTGCATTTGGTGCTCACATCAAAAGCCTTCTGAAAATCCAAGAGATTGGAGTTTTTCAGTCAAATGACTGAAAACTTGACCAAAGAGGTAAGTTTTATGTAGCCTCTTCAATGACGCAAACAAGGCAGATAGTCTGAGAGGCAATGGCCTAGTGGTATTACCGCTGGACTGTTAATCCTGACACCCAGGTTCGAATCCTGCCATGGCAGATGATGGAATTTGAATTCAATAAAAATATGGAATTAAAAGTCTAGTGATGACCATGACTCCATTATCAATTGCTAGGAAAAACCCATCTGGTTCACTAGTGCCCTTTAGGGAAAGAAACTGACATCCTTACCCGGCCTGGCCTGCATGTGACTCCAGACCCATAACAATGTGGGTGACTCTTAACTGTCCTCTGGGCAATTAGGGAAGGGCAATAAATGCTGGTCTAGTCAGTGATGTCTACATCCCATGAATGAATATAAACAAAAAGATGTCATCAGACTTAAGCATCTAGAAGGTGTTGTCAGTGAGGTGGAGCAATTAAGAGGACAGAATGAGAAAGAGTTGATGTCTCTTAGAATTTTGGGACTGAAGGAGAATGTGGAGATAGGGAAGGATGAAGCCATGAAGCGATTAGCTAACAAGGATGAGAATTTAAAAATCAGAGTGTTGCTTGAATGAGAGCCAATGTAGACCAGCAAGTATAGCAGTGAAGGGTGAATGGGATTTGATAAGAATTAAAACAGAGGCCGCAAACATTTTGATGACCTCAAGTTTACATCGGATAGTATGTGAGAAAGCAGTCAGGAGTGTGCCAGTCACCTCTTGAGATAACAAACACATGGATGAGGGCTTCACCAGCAGATGAGCTAACACATGGGCAAAATCAAGTTGCTGAGATGGAAAAGGGAAGAATTAGTGATGATACAAATATGAAGTTGGAAGCTCTTCTCGGTATTGAATGTGACACCAAGGTTGTGAATGAACTTGTTTAATCTCTGACCAAAAACAGTGGGACTTTTTAAAATTCAACTCTTCAACAAAGCTTTTAATCACCTGTCCTATGCCATAAGGTGTCACATTTTGTTTCAGAATGCTCCTGTGACAATTCCATGTTGAAAGTGCTGAATAAATGAAGGTTGTTTTTCTGTTGAAAGATCCCTTAGCAAATCTGCAAAAGAAACTCAAATGTTACTAAAGGGCCCAATTCGAAGGAAATTTCAGTTGGAGTGAGGAAATGGCAATGAAGTGATTACAGTTGGTTAAAAACTGTTGACACAAAACGTAGTAACAGGCCAGGAAAGGCAAAGTGAAAAGGCAGTATTAACTGGCAGGGCCATTTTGTAAAGAACTGGAACAGCAGAAGATAATGGCAGAAGTAATAACGGTACAGTACACTGAACAAAAGGGATGACATGCGTCTAGTTACAATAGTTGTACAAATCTTAAACAAAGAGCATTTAATTGATATGGTGTTTTATGCAGACCCATGGCAACATGAGTGAATTTTTATCACACTTTTCAACACCATGTCAAGATTATAGGATCAAAGTTTAACAGTGGTGTGGAAATTATTATAAGTGAATAGTCAAGGTCACAGTCTACAGTACATGATTAATATCAATATGGTTTATTTTTGTAAGCTGTAACACTTAAAGGTCAGTGATGCTGACAGATGTTTATATATAAAGTTACTTCTGCTGCACCTATATTTAAGTTGGTTTTTGAACTTAAAAGAAGCAGACTGTGTTTGCTTTGAGAAAAGAAAGCTTTCCTTATCCCCCTCATGCCAGACAGACAGCAACTTTAAAATAAAGCACTGAGTACAAAGGAACTGAATTGGAGGCTGACTTTCCACTGGATGGGGGTGGGGTGAAATGCATTATGGGATTGGTACTCATTCTAAATCATCTATGGAAATTTGGGATCAGTTTGCAAGAATGCTGCAATTTCAATTACATTATTTTGAAATCATTCACTGTTGCATTCCTGAAAGAGAAAGAGGATTGTGTTTCAGTGCAAAAAAGCTGAGAAAACTAAAAAAAAACTTTGTGCACATTGCTTTGTCTGCTTTGCTGCAGACACAATAGTGCCAATATTACTTCTCCTTCACGACCCAAAAATCTGTCCAATTTAAAAAGCATTCTCTAAGAATGGATGAGAGTATGTAACTTGTTCACAGAATATTATCCCCGAATGTAACAAGGCTTGGGAAATAGGATTTACATGTCAAAGGTGCTCAAGTTTGTCCCTTGTTTCCTTACAGCCTGCATGTGCTTTGCTCTTCCAGGAGGGAGTATTTTGAACTTCCTCCTAAGCTGGCAATAAGGAAGAGCTGCATTTATGTAGACTGTTTCATAATTTAAGTGCTTTTGAAATGTAGTCACTTTTGAATTGTAGGAAACACAGCAGGCAAATGTACAGAGCAAGTTTGCACAAATAGATTTGACCAGGTAATGATGTAGGTCGAAGGGTATTGATCCAGAACGCCAGGGAAATCTTCCCTGTTCACTAAAGGACCATTGTGCATTCAGATGAGCACTATCAATCCAGAGCTGCCCTGCTTTGTCCTGGAGGAACATCCAGCACTACAGAATAAAGGTCATGACTTTAGCCACTCCACTAGGTTAAATGCCACTATGATACCTCACACTCACTTTATGCTACAGTACCCCAACTCCCACTAAGGCTCACGCCTACCACTCTCACCATTGCCTACAAGATCACCTTCACCCACTGTCACCCAGCCCAACCCCTGATATTACTAATCCTGCATGCCTTCTGCTTTCCCACTCCTTACCTGCACCGACAGTAACAACTGTGCCACCCACTCTGATCTCACGTCAAGTTTTCTTGACATCTAGCTTGCTTGGTGCATTTGGCAACATAGGATATTAATGAGGCGAAATGGTCTGTAAACAAAGCATTTAACAAGCAATAATCCCTGACAATTGGCATTTTGCTGCTGCTTGGCGAGACATCCATTGTCCCTTGTCAAATGCATAAAACATGGCACGAGACGCTCCCAATGTCAAGACAGGCCTCGATGGGCTTCTTGTGCAACTCTGCCACACATCTTGCCACAGCCCACATCACTCAGATCCCTACAAGATTCCACCTCAAATTTTCACAAATTTTCATCAGTGTCAACAGCTTTTATGAGTGAAAGAGTTCCACATTTGCACAATCCTCTGTGTGAGGATGTGCTTCATGACACTGCCCCTGGCCTGACTGACCCAGCTTAAACTTCTTAAAATTCTGGGCTCTCCGTACCAGAGGAAATAGTTTCCCTCAATCTATGCTATTAACTCCTTCTCTCTTAAACACTTCCATCAGATTGCCTTTTAATGTTCTAAACTCCAAGGAGTTTTCTTTTATCATTAACAGATTGGCACTTTTTTCAGGTAAAGTAGATCTTCATATGGTTCGGAAATGATGAGGAACAACTCAAACCTTGGATTCAGGGACGGACGATCCACTCCTGCCCCAGATCATGGAGAAGACCCTTCTGCTTTGGGTAATCTGTGGAATGAGCTACAACACAGGCATTTGGGCCATAGACACTCTATTTAGAGTGAGTGCAAAATTATAACTGATTATGCTTGAAACTTGCTCTCTGTGACAAATCTGTCATTAGAGCATTACAACCACAGCATCCAGTTGTTCTGTATTGGAACAAGGAGAGATCTACTTAGCACAAAGTTTCATGGTTACCTTATTAATCCCATTGACGTAGTCATCATCAATGGAGGAAATGATCGTGACTGAATTATGTCAGACAAATGCATGAGAAATAACTCCACAGAGGTCGGCATCCCATCACCATGTCACTCTTTACTTTTAGTCCTGCCTCTTCAGAGTCAGCTACCAGAGTCTTAGTATCTCTGAAACTCCGCTTTTTATCTGTCACCCTATGTTCCCTGATTGGACCAGATTAACAGCCCCAATCAGGGAACTCATATTCTGTGAGGTCCAGCTGGCTGACCTCATTACATTCATTACATTCATTGCATCCCTCCCCCACCCCGAGTCCATGGACATAGGCTGGTCCTTTTTCTAGGAAAACCCCTGAGGTGCTTTAGCACGGGGTCAGGTTCCTCCAACTTGGTATACAATTTGGTTGCTGTGTAATGCACATGCTCACCTCTGGGCCAGGAACGCCTCAGTAGAATTTCACTCTCTTCTTCCAGCAGCAAAAGTATTGAGGTGACTACATCCGCTATGTCCATCTCTGATTGTGAGGATTCGTCAACACTTGATGGAGAGGGTAATCCCATGGTTCTGGCATCCTTTCCGACTCTTCCGAGGGGCAGGAAACATTTTGCCAATTCACAGCTTTCCTATGGCCCACGTGCTTGTTCAGGACTGACGCACCTACCCAAACTGTATTCATGACTGGTCTTGACCTCACATCGACCTTGCCTCTTACCCATGCAGGGCCATTTCCATGACCTTATGCCAAACTTTGCCCTTGTATCAAAGCGTCTCTCTCGCTTGGTGGAGTCTTGTGTCTGGCATCAGAATTCCTGATGCTGTTTCACCCTGCCCTAGCACCCCGCTGTGGAAAGATCAGACTTAACCTTTTCGACCCATTAGTAACTCTGCTGGAGCTATCCCTGTAGTTGCATGTGGTCCAATTATCAAATAAGAACTGTGACAGCTTGGTATCTAACGAGGCTGTAGGCTGTTTCTTTAAGCCTGTCTTCAGAATTTGGACTGCTCTTTCCGCTTGGCCTTTGGATGATGGATGGAATGGAGTTGTGCTTACATGTCGAATACCACTCAACTTTAGGAAACACCCAAATTTCCTGCTGGTAAACGATGACCAGTTATCCATGACCAACATTTCTGGGACCCTGTGTATTGAAAAAGATGAGCGCAGTTTTTCTGTCATCATCCCCATGTTTGACAATTGGACCCTATGTACGTCCAACCACTTTGAATGGGCGTACACAATGCTAAGAACATTGAGCCTATGAAATGACCTGCACTGTACATTGATGTGTAACTGAGTTCAGGGTTTACATGGCCATTTCCACGGATGTGGAGAAAGTTGCTGGCGGTAGTTTTTGTCCTTATTGACACTCAGGGCACCGCCCACCAATATGGCAATGCATGTAGCCAGGCCTGAAAGGGGACCAAGAGATGACAGGGAGTGGCATTTTTCATTAGGAACAACATTACAGCTGTATCTATGAAGGATATTCCTGGGAATATGTCCAGGGAAGTTATTTGGGTGGAACTGACAAATAAGAAAGGGATGATCATCTTACTGGGATCGTGCTATAGACGCCCCAGTTGTCAGCGAGAAATTGACAAACAAATTTGTAAGGAGATCTCAATTATCTGTAAGAATAATAGGGTGGCTATGGCTGGGAATTTTAATTTTCCAAACATAGACTGGGACTACCATAGTTTTAAGAGCTTGGATGGAGAGGAATTTGTTAAGCTTGTACAAGAAAATGTTCTGATTTGGTATGTACTTGTACCTATGAGAGAAGGTGCAAAATTTGACCTGTTCTTGGGAAATAAGACAGGGCAGGTGACTGAGGTGTCAGTGGGGGAGCATTTTGGGTCCAGTGAACGTAATTCTATCAGTTTTAAAATAGTGATTGAAAAGGATAGACCGGATCTAAAAGTTAAAGTTCTGAATTGGAGGAAGGCCAATTATGATGGTATAAGGAAAGAACTTTCAAAAGTTGACTGGGGGATGCGGATGTTTCCATGTAAAGGGACGGCTGTAAAATGAGAAGTTTTCAAAAATGAGGTAACGAGAGTCCAGAGACAGTGTATTCCTGTGAGGGTGAAGGGCAAGGCTGGTAGGTGTAGGGAATGCTGGATGACTAGAGAAATTGAGGTTTTGGTCAAGAAAAATAAGGAAGCATATGTCATGTATAGACGCAGAGACAAGTGGATCCCTAGAATAGTAGAAAGGCAGTAGAAGTCTCGTTATAAGGGAAATCAGGAGGGCAAGAGGGGACATGAGATAGCTTTGGCAAATAGGGTTAAGGAGAATCCAAAGGGATTTTACAACCATATTAAGGACAAAGGAGTAACTAGGGAGAGAATAGAGCCCCTTAAAGATTAGCAAGATTGCCTGTGAGTGGAAACACAGGAAATGGAGGAGGTACTAAATGATTATTTTGCATCAGTGTTTACTGTGGAGAAGGATTTGGAAGATAGAGCATGTGGGGAAGTAAATAGTGACATCTTGAAAAATGTCCAGATTACAGAGGAGGAGGTGCTGGATGGCTGCCTTAAAATGTGTAAAGGTGTATAGATCCCACAGACCTGGTCAGGTATACCCTAGAATTCTTTGGGAAGCTAGGGAAATGATTGCTGGGCCCCTTGCTAAGATATTTGTATCATCGCTAGCCACAGGTATGGTGCCAGAAGACTGGAGGTTGGCTAACGTTCTGCCACTATTTTAGAAAGGCTATAAGGAAAAGCCAGGGAAATATAGAACAGTGAGCCTGACATTAGTGGTGGGCAAGTTGTTGGAGGAAATCCTGAGGGACAGGATTTACATGTATTTGGAAAGGTAAGGACTGATTAGGGATGGTCAAAATGGCATTGTGTGTGCGAAGTTGTGTCTCACTAACTTAATTGAGTTTTTTTGAAGAAGTAATGAAGAGGATCGATGAGGACACAGCAGGGGATGTGATCTATATGGACTTCAGTAAAGCGTTTGACAAGATTCCTCCTGGTAGACTGGTTAGTAAGGTTAGATCACATGGAAAACAGGGAGAACTAGACATTTGGATACAGAACTGACTCAAAGGTAGAAGACAGAGGGTAGTGATGGAGGGTTGCTTTTCAGACAGGAGGCCTGTGACCAGCGGTGTGCCACAAGGATCAGTGCTGGGTTCTCTGCTTTTCATCATAAATGATTTGGATGTGAACATAGGAGGTATGGTTAGTTACTTTTGCAGATGACACCAAAACTAGAGGTATAGTAGACAGTGAAGAAGGTTACCCCAGCGCACAACAGGATCTTGATCAGATGGGCCAATGGGCCGAGGAGTGGCAGATGGAGTTTAATTTGGATAAATGTGAGGTGCTGCATTTTGGAAAGGCAAATCAGGGCAGGACTTATACACTTAATGGTAGGGTCCTAGGGAATGTTGCTGAACAAAGAGACCTTGGAGTTCAGGTTCATCGTTGCTTGAAAGTGGAGTCGCAGGTAGATAGGATAGCGAAGAAGGCATTTAGTATGTTTACCTTTATTGGATGGTGTATTGAGTATAGGAGTTGGGAGATCATGTGGCGACTATATAGGACATTGGTTAGGCCACTTTTGGAATACTGCGTGCAATTCTGGTCTCCCTGCTATAAGAATGATGTTGTGAAACTTGAAAGGGTTCAGAAAAGATTTATGACGATGTTGTCAGGGTTGCAGGTTTGAGCAATAGGGCGAGGCTAAATAGGCATGGGCTATTTTCCCTGGAGTGTCGGAGGCTGAGGTGTCACCTTATAGATGTTTGTAAAATCATGAGGTGCATGGCTAGGGTGAATAGTCAAGGTCTTTTCCCCAGAGTAAGGAAATCCAAAATTAAAGGGCATACGTTTAAGGTGAGAGAGGAAAAATATAAAAGGGACCTAAGGGGCAACCTTTTCACATAGAGGGTGGCGCACGTATGGAATGAGTTGCCACGGGAAGTAGTGGAAGCTGGTACAATTACAACATTTAAAAGGCATCTGGATGGGTATACAAATAGGAAGGGTTTAGAGGGGCATGGGCGAAATGCGTGCAAATGGGATAAGATTTATCTAGTATATCTGGTCAGCATGGACAAGTTGGACGAAAGGGTCTGTTTCCATGCTGTACATCTCTATGACTCTATGAATCTCTAACATATCTGAGATACTGTGTATTGAAAAAGATAAGCACAGTTTTTCTATCATCGTCCCTGTGTTTCACGATTGGACCTTATGTATGTCCGACCACTTTGAGCAGGCATCCACAATGCTAAGAACATTGAACCCATGAAAGGACATTCACAGTCGACGTATATCCGAGTCCAAGGTTTACTTGGCCATTTCCACGGATGTGGGGGAAGTGCCGTTGGCAATTTTTGTCCTTGTTGGCATTCTGGGGACTGCCCCACCAATGTGGCAATATCTGCAGCCAGGCCCAGCCACCAGACATAACGTCACTCCAACATTTTCATTTTGAAAACCCCTGGATGACCCTGGTGGCGTTTAGCCAGGACCCAGTGGCGACCTTTGGTCAGGATAATCACTCTTGCTTCCCATAAAATTCTGCCAACCTCTACAGTGAGCTGGTCTTTCCAGGTCCAAAAAAAGTTTCAGTTTTGGTTATGAAAGCTCGTTGGTTTCCCCCATCATCACCAGTTATTTCAGTTTTGAAAGAACTGGATCTTTCTGCATCCAAAATCTGATATAGTCAGCAGTGACTGGGAGTGTGTCCAGTAAACTTAGTATCATTACAGACTCTTCCATTGCAGGTACCACCGAGGGTATATCTGCTAATGGGCAGTCGCTCAATGCATCTATATTCACTACTCAGCTTCTCAGATGGTGTTCTAATTTGTAATTATAACCACTCAGTGTTAGAGCCCCCTATTGAGTGCAGCCCAAAGCTATGGGTGGCACAAACTTGTCCTCATTAAGCAGACAAAGTAGGGGTTTGTGGTCCATGATTACCACACATTTTCATCCATAAAGGCATTGGTAGAGCCTCCTGACTCAAAATATGACCACCAATCCTTCTTTCTTTATTTGGGTGCATTTACGCCCTGCATTAGCCCAAAGTCCTGGATGCATACAGTAGTGGGTGTTCCTCTCCATTGGGCCACCTATGAGCTAATACCACCCCATCACTATATGGGAAAGCATTGCACGTCAATACCAAATCTTTCTTGAAATCATAGTGAGCCAACATGTTACAGGATGACAGTTGTTTCTTTACTTTATTGAAAGCTAGGGCTTGTGTAGGCGACCAAGTCCAAGTTTGACCCTTTTCTAGGAATTGATGCAAAGGTACCAGGAATAAGCCAAGTTATGTATGAACATTCCGTAATAATTTACCAGCCCAAGAAATGTCCTAAGCTCCTGGATAGACATGGGAGCTGGGGCACCTTTGATCACCCTCACTGCATCTTCTAACAGGTGTAACCCGGTCTTGTCGACTCTGTACCCCAAGTAAGTCACTTGGGGTGCCTGGAACACACATTTTTTCCCTTCTAAGGCATATGCCCACCTTGGAAAAGTGCCTTAAGACTACATTTGAGTTCCCTAAGTGCCCTTTATTAGTTTTTCCTATTATTTGGATGTCATCTAGCTAAATGGTGAGCTGAGATACACCTTGCAAAATGTTCTCCATCATCCCCTGAAAAATTAAGCAGGCTGACAATAGCCCAAATGGCAGTCTCGTATATTGGTAGTTTCCCTTATGGGTATTATTGGAGCATACTTCTGGGAATCTTCATCTAACCACATTTGCAAGTAAGCGTGACTCATGTCCAGCTTCATGAAGGACAGCTCTCCTGCCAGCGTTGCATATAAATCCACTATCCGAGGGATTGGGCATTTATCCAGCTGCAGGAAGGGGTCTACTATTTGTTTAAAATCCCCACAAAGGCAAACCAACCTGACAGGCTTCAAAATTGGTCCGACCGGTGCTGCTCATTCGAAAACTGCACTGGTTTGCTGAATCCTTCAGTTTCCAGCCTTTTGATTTCTGCCTGTACTTTTGCCCACAAGGCAAATGGCACTGGGTAGGCCTCACAGAATCGTGGAATTGCTTTCTGGTCAATATGTGAGGTGGTCTTGGCTCCTTTGATAGTCCCTAGACCTTCCTGAAATACTTCCAGGTATTTCATTAGGACTGATGCGGAGATGCCAGTGTTAAAATGGGGTGGGCAAAGTCAGAAGTCACATGACGCCAGGTTATAATCCAACAGGTTTATTTGAAATCACGAGCTTTTGGATCGTGGGTTTAAAGATTTAAAATAAACCTGTTGGGTTATAACCTGGCGTCATGTGACTTCTGACTTTAATTAGGACTTCACTCAGGCAGCCCTTTTCTAATCGAAAAATGTTGAGCCAATCTAGTTGAATCACTCGCAACCAATTTGGCTCCGTCAAGCTTGGGCCTGAGCCTTTCACTACAGCCACTGTAACTGAACCAGCTGCTTCTCATAAGAGACTGGAACCGAAGTTGTACCCTTAATCTGTAAAGATTCATCCATCTTGGTCCTCAGTCTAGCTGAGGTCTTGTGCAAACTTATGGGCTGGAATACAGAGCGAATTTTGTTAAAAACTGGTTGTGTGATCACTGATACGGCTGTGGTGGTATAGACTTCCATTAGAACCAGATGACCATTTAACCAGACGTTTATTTTGATTGGTTCTGATTTTGATGTTGCTAAGCAATTTAACTGTTTCAAATCAGGAGGAGGTGGACTTTCCAGGTTATGAACTCCCCTGAATACCAGGCTTACTCAGTTTAAGGCTAGCAGGACTCTTTAGCTGTTTTGAGTCTGCATGCCGACAGCAACTACAATGGTTAGCTGCTAGGATCCTGAAGAAAATTTTGTTTTGCTGAGGCTTGGTTTGTTTTGGGTTTTGCTGTGGGTTGACCTAGAGTCCGTCTGTTCATGATACATCCTGAGTGAGGCTATGTCATTGCCTGCACACATGTGGTGTTCCCCAAGCTCAGTTAGACTGGCGAGGGTGCCCACTTCCATTGGAATACCCTGCAACGCATATGCTCCACTTGCCACATTTTCCAATGATAAAGCCAGTTGGAACGCCTGTTTGCAGTTGGGTT
The DNA here is from genome assembly GCA_024137785.1 of Ginglymostoma cirratum. Taxonomy (NCBI): domain Eukaryota; kingdom Metazoa; phylum Chordata; class Chondrichthyes; order Orectolobiformes; family Ginglymostomatidae; genus Ginglymostoma; species Ginglymostoma cirratum. The sequence goes on from JAHRHZ010000024.1 coordinate 21,892,376, forward strand.
GGGCTTCAGCTAGTAGGCACTTTTGCATAGTTACATCATTAATCCCACATACCAAATAGTCTCTGAAGATATCATTAAGGTTGAAACCAACATCACATGCTCCTGCCAATTGTCTTAACCTAGTCAAACATCCCAATACAAATTCCTTTGGCTCTTGAATTGCCAAGCAGAAATGAAAACATCTCTGAATTAGAAGAAGTTTAGGGTTGTAATTTTCTTCAACTATGTCTGTCAATTCTTGAAAAGTTATGGTATCTGGTGCCTCAGGGAAAGTTAAGCTCCTAATAACAGAAAAATCTGCAGTTCCACTGGCTATCTGGAGAATTACTTGCTGCTTTTCATTTGCCCCAATATCACTGCCCAGAAAAAATAACCCACACTTTCCACATACCGAGACCGGGCCTCGACAGCAGGGTCAAAAGAGTCAAGCTTCCCAAACAAAGACATGATGTAAGAAATGCTTGCCCCAACTCAAAGATGACCGTTGCAAGCAAGTTTCTTCAGGAACATGCTTTAACTCTCATCGCCACTGAAAAAGCTCTACAGTGCCCGGTACCTCGTCACAAGTCACCTTTTAGTTACACATGAACAGTCTTTGACTTTAGTACTGCCTCTTCAGACATTCTCTGGCTACCAGAGAATCAGTATCTCTGACACTCCATTTTTTATCTGTGAGCCAGGAATCCCTGACTGGACCAGATTAACAGCCCCAATCAGGAAACTCATATTCTATGAGGTCGAGCTGGCTGACCTTGTTACAATCACTACAATGTGGACTATATTTCTGCTCAGATCGGCCAAACATGGACATGATTAGACTACTTCTAAAAAAAGCAGAGATTGCATTCACAGTCAATATCTCCAGATATGAATATAGTCATCTGTAAAGTAATGTTGCCTTAGATAAACTGAAATCCATACAGAAGCCTTATGGTGCCTAGGTGGTGTTGCTGCTTCCGAAGTAGGGTGGAGTCTCACTCCAGGACAAGATGGCCACAGAAGTTGCACTCATAATATGGCCAAACATTTTGATAGTCAACTTGAAAACTCTTCCAATCTGTCTATGGCTCACATTCAGAGAATGGGAAACTCCTGGTCAGCCATCTTTGAAATGGAGCACTCAAACCGTAGCCTCTGGTAATATACTAGTGACTTGTTCCAGCAAAAGTTAGTCAAGGAAACAGACTTAACCCTCCCATGTGCTTTGGGGGTAAGTTAGCTCTGTTGGCTGGACAGCTGGTGAACGATGCCAACCGCATGTGTTCAATTCCTGCACTGGCTGAGGTTACCATTAAAGACCCTCCTTCTCAAGCTCTCCCCTTACCTGACCCTCAGGTTCAATCACCACCATTCATCCCTAATGAGAGAGCAGCCTTATGGTCCAATAAAACTGTGGCAACTTTGTCCTTCTGTCTGCACCATGCATCCCGAGGGGCAGGTAAGCATTTCAGTAGTGATAGCCTCTGCAGTTTGCAGGAATGTGGTTGTTTTTATTTTGCGTCAGTTCTCCCCTTTCTTTGACAACTTAGCAAGGCACCAGCCCCCTCTGGTATTGCACCAATGTAGGCTTTACTCAAGATTCACTATGAAGGGAACAGTTCAATATAGCTTGGCCCAGTTCCATCTTCATTATCCATCCACTCAGTATTTCCAGTCTATTTATCAGGTATTACAACCTTTGCGCATTGTTACAATTTCTAAATGACGTTACTGAGACCAACTGCAGTGCTCCTACTACCATTCCAGCTTAGCTCAGCAATCTCAGTCCTTCACACTCTTTCAACAAAGAGCAGGGTATTTCTCATTCATGACATCTACTATAAGCTCATACATGGGAACACCGCTACCTGCAAGTTGTCCTCTAAAACACATACCATCCTGATTTGGAATTATATTACTGTACCTTCAGTGTTGCTGGGTGAAACTCCTAGAACTCCCTTCCTCAAAGCACTGTGGGGTGTACCTACAACTACTGGGCTGCAGTGGTATAAAGGCGGCTCATCACTAACTTCTCAAAAGTTATTAGATTGGCCAGTAAATGCTACCCCAGCCAGTGAATTCCTCGGAAGCAGCAAAGAAGCACAGCCTATCACGTCTGCTTTGGCTCTCTGATACATCTGCTGTCATTCCCTCTCCTTCTCTCCATGGCGCTGCACATTCTTTTTCTTTTCAAATAATAATCAAATTCTTTCTTGAGAGCGTCGGTTGAAGTGACCTCGAGCACAGTCTCAGGTAGCTCATTTCAAATGCTAAGTACTCGGTGCATGAAAACATTTTGCCTCATGCTTCTAATGCTTCTTGCAATACCAGAAGGTCTATGGTGCCTTACCAAAGTGTCGAAGAGGAGGGAGAACTGGCACAAAACAGAAACAACCACATTCCTGTAAACTCCAGATGGTAAATCTGTGCCCTTGTCTTCTCAATGTTTGCAACAATGGGAACAGTTTTTCCACTGTCTCCTCTGTCCAGACCCTTTTTGTAATTTATTGCAGTTTATTGCCGATTATACATAATTATACCCACATGTCAACAGCATCATTGATACAGGCAAACTAGAATAGATCAGAAAGCCAGCTAATCCAGTTCAGCAAATAGAGTCACAGAGCTGTACAGCACAGAAACAGATTCTTCAGTCCAACTCATCCATACCAACCAGATATCCTAAATTAGTCTAGTCCCACTTGGCCCATATTCTTCTAATCCCTTCCGAATCATATACCCATCCAGATGCCTTTTGAATGTTGTAATTGTACCCGCCTCCACCATCTCCTCTGGCAGCTCATGCCACAGACACACCACCCTCTGTGTGAAAAAGTTGCCCCTCAGTCCTTTTTAAATCTTGCCCCTCTCACCTTAAACCTATACCCTCTAGTTTTGGACTCCCCTACCCTGGGGAAAAGACCTTGACTATTCACCCTAGCCATGCCCCTCGTGATTTTACAAACCTCTATAAGGCCACTCCTCACCCTCCGATGCTCCAGGGAATATAGCCCCAGCCTATTTAGCCTCCCTATAGCTAAACCCTGAAACCCTGGCAACATCCGTGTAAATCTTTTCTGAATCCTTTCAAATTTCACTGCTGTGCTTTGAGATGTCATACAGTCAAATTAAGACAATTGTGGAAGTGGATATTTTGATGGATACAAATGAATAATTAGGAATGATTGTGACTTTAATCCTTTAATTTCCTGCAATGTGTGGACATCTAGTGCCGCTTAATCCTCATCCAGTCTGCAGCATGAAAATATTTTCTGGAGAATATCTCCCAAATATCAGTAAATTCTTAAGTTTCAAACAATGACCACAAACAGAACTCAACCATTAATTCCAAATAGACATTGAGTTGGCAAGATTATTTTATATGGTTGCTGAGTCCAGATCATAACAAAAGGCCATCTCTGCTTCCTAAGCTGAGAAAGAGAATTAAAAAACAAAACACCAGTTCACTTCACAAAGCCACTTTTGTCTTGCCGGAGAAGGCAAGGGGATAGATTTATTTTCACAGTGGGATTAAGCGCTGAGTAACAATTTGGGCTGCTAAGGCTCTGAGGGGTTGCAGGCTGATTTCAATTGTAGATGGAGAGAAGGGAATGTAAGTTTTTAAAGAAAAAAGTAAACAAGTGAATTGGAGAAGGGCATATAGACTAGAAATGGAACCAAACTATGGCTGGGAATTAGGGCAGAGTTCTGCACATTAATTCGCTATGATTTTGCTGAGAGTGTAACAGATGCCCCAGTGGAATTTCTGGCATTCCCTACAGTTGTTGTGGAAGTGGAGTGAGAACAGCCCCAAACAAATGGTCTGCTCTGTTATTTGTGATAAGCCAAAAAAAAGCTTGCATTTATACAGTGCATTTTAAGGTTAGGTTTTCTCAAATCTCCGCTGCCAATCAAGTATACTTTTTGAAGTTTAGTCACTGTTGTAATGGAGGAGATTCTTCAGCCAATTTGCAAACAGTAAGTTCCCAAAGCAGCAATGAAATTGTGACCAGATCATCTGTTTTGTTGAGTTGTTACTTGAGGGGTAAATCTTGGCTAGCCTACACCTAGATCTCTGCAATAGTAGCTGTGGGATTGTTTGTATCCACTTGAAAGAAAACACAGGGCTTCAATCTAATATTGTATAATAGCTCAGCACTGCCCTAGGTGGTGTTGGCTTGGTCTATAGGTGGTCTTACCCAACATTCATAGGGCTACTTCACAGTATAGAATCAATGGATCTGACCAACAACAGAAATGTTTAATTAATTTCGGGTTGATCATGAAACAGCTGTGAACAATTTTAATTTTCATTCTTTTTTAACTTAACCCCATCTAATTACCTTTTGTAGATGCATTTAGAGTTTCTAATGCCATTTTCCTTGTCTTTCGAATAATGGTAAGGGAATGAAGGACATACAAACTTCAGTTGGCTTCCCCTGGTTAAGAATTGCAGTTAAAGTCTGTTGGCTGCCTGCCTGACTGATGTAAGCTTTTGGTGAATCATAGTATTACACACCACAAAAGGAGACTATTCAGCCCATTGTGCCTCTACCAGCTCTTTGAAAGAAATTTCTAACCAGTCTCATTCCTCTGCTCTTTCACGGTTGGCTTGCCATATTCCAATGTTCCAATCTCCCAAATTAATAAAGGGTGCTGAAGACTGAAATTACCATATATCAGGAAGTTCTGATAAAACACTGCTTCCAAAGTTCCACAAAAGAACATATTTCCAATATAGTTCTGGTCTGCTGAGCTCTGCACAATTGGAGTAGGAGCAAACAGATGTGTTGGATGCTGAAGAGCAGGGAGAACAGAAGCAGTCTCCTAAGGAGGTGGGCGAGTACCCTGGGAGGAGGAAGCTGACATTGTCCATGACAGAGATCAGTGACAGCGAGCGCTATAAGCCAGACAGCACCTAATCAATACTGGGTTCCAAATGGTGGGTGCAGTACACAAACATGGTCTGTTACCCTTTATTTGTTAAGATTCCTACCTCAGGTCGACATTGAAGAAGCAACTTCCAGCCTCTATTGACTTCATTTTTGTTATTTTCCACATTTTGTTTACGTTCATATTTATCTCATAGCTTTTACCAGCCTCCACCATCTCAAACCATTTGATTCCAAGGAAATAATAAGGCAGATGACCAAAGGTTTAGATAAAGGAATACGTATAAAGGAGCATCTTTAAAGCGTGGAGGCAAGGGAGAGAATAGGGGAGGTTTAGAGAGGTAATTCAAGAGAGGTTTGGACTGCTGAAGGCACAACCATCGAAGATGAAAAGGTGGCAATCAGGAATTAAGAGCAGTCTGAACAAGAGGTGTGCAACAGTTTCACAGAGGGCTGTAGGGCGGGACTGGATTACACTGACAGGGAGAAGGGGAGGTGAAAGAGGGATCTACAAAATTAAAGCCAGGCAACTTTAAAATCGAGTGCCAGAGTGGGAATTGAACGCCTCACTCGATGTCGGCCTGTACGAGCGAGTGAGAATGTTGAGCTACGGGGCTGTGGAGGTGGAAGGAGGTGCAGAACGTCGCTTAAAACTTCTAAATTCAAACACCGAGTCAGTGAATGATGGAGCAAATATGGCTCACTTGCAATCCCCCCCCGCTTCAAATCTTGACTTGACAGGGTTAATTGTAAAAATGCAGTGTCTTTTATAATGGAAGCGTACAAATATCCAATCGTTTTTAAAAATGAATTGCCACTCCTGGTTTGCCAGCCTCGTACAAAGTACGCAGTCCCACCAACCAAATGATAAAATTACCATTCAATTAGTACGTCAGGCCAGGTTTTATACAGCATGTCTTGTGTAATTTCATCCTCAACTCTTAAGGCAGGACAGGAAGCGATTCACAGAGTACTTGATTCCCACATCTGGAAACAACATGTATCTCATCCTTTTCTAGACTGAAGAGGAAAGCGAGGCGGTGGGGGAAGCGGGAGGGGGGCGTGTGGGGGAAGGGCAGGAGTGAGAGATGGAGGAAGATCGAGACACGAAAAGCTGCGGGCTGCTTTCACGACTTGAAGCAGCAATGCTTTCCAGCTGGCTGGAGGATTTGCATCCACCCGCACACTTCCAAACGTCCTGTGTACTCATCGTCAGCTTGCGGAGAAACATGGCTTTCACAGTTCCAGAAAGAGTTGGCATGCCGCTCATTCAACTCAAATCCTATTTGCAATTGCTGAGTACATTCACAAATCGAAGTTCTGTTACTATAATTTCTTGGTTCAGAAAAAAATACCTAAAGCGCCGCGCAATTACAACAGAACTGTTCTTCATTGGTTA
>JAHRHZ010000024.1:21899045-21953371 GCA_024137785.1 Ginglymostoma cirratum
GTTAACTCTGTTTTCTCCTCCACAGATGCTGCCAGACCTGCTGAGCTTTTCCAGCAACTTTGTTTTTGTTGCTGTTCCTGGGATCTTGCTGTGTACAAGGTTGCTTGGCTATTGGCTATTGGCCAATTGAAGCAGTGTTCAGATTCACTCCGAATGCTTCTATCCACTGATTCTGAGTCCAACACGTCAGAGCACCCGGGATTCAGTCCCGGTTCCCATGGCCTAACGAGAACACACTGCCACTGAACTGACGGGCAGACCAGTGATTGGCAAGGAAAATGGGTGCCCCTCGTGGTTCTTAGGTCGGCAAGTGTATTAGCCGTCTTGAAACCAGCAGGAACTCAGAAAACAGCCAGGCACTTGGAAATCAAGTGTAGGAGGCAGAGCCCATCTGAGGGATTTGAGAACTGCCTCGGTGTTCACACTGAGAGCGTAATTTTCAATCTGGATTTAGGAACCAGAGACCCAGTCAATTTCTGTTCCTGATCGCATGCCTTGTTGTTCATGTGACACAGCCTTCAAAAATAAATGCACTTATTAGGCAGTCTATTAGCTCGACAGCCTAATTGTGGTGCTAATTGTGTCGCATTCAACGGTTCAAGTATTCTGTGATTGTATGGTTACTGATCCATGCTCACAGTTTTTGACTGCTTAGGTCCGTGTAAATGGGACAGAAACACCCGAAAAAGCTGAGATAACAAGGTGTGGAGCTTGATGAACACAGCAGGCCAAGCAGCATCAGAGGAGAGGGTAAGCTGACGTTTCGGGTCTGGACCCTTCTCAGATTCTCCAGCATCAGCAGTTCCTACTATCCTTAAAAAGCTGATCTGTGTATATGGGTGCAGATATTTTACAGATTTACAGAGATATTTTAAGACACTTGTGAATAAACTTGGTGCATACTCAGAAATGCATGCCATCTCCACATTGCTCTGAGATACATAAAATAGGCAGTGAACCCACAAACAAGAGTGTTAGCAGGAGTTGGGAGCTGCCTGCAGAACTTGAGTGGGAAAGGCAGACGGCAACCACAATAAAGCCTGCCACTGCTGAGCTAAGGCCAGAAACCGGAAGGATGCTGCATCCAACCTGGAAGACAAGCCCTGAGTGGCATCATTTTTCCATCAAACAAACAAATCATTCAATTTGTTCACCATATTGCCGTCAACATGGACCAGACAATTTGGGCATAGCAATCTGCAATTCCAATGCTGCCTTTTGTCTCTCTTTGACTCCTTTTTGCTTGATTTCCCCAGCACATTCACAAGCTGGCCAAGCAGCTTAACAAAGCTGTTAATTGGATACAAGTGAGTTCCTAGCTCGTCGCCAACAATTCACATTGAAAATTCCAACTCATCCACCAGCACCTCCAGATCCATAAAGGCAAAGCCAGGGTGCCAATTCCCCTTTGTTCAACATGTCTGTGGTAATAGACAGGAACCGTCGCAGGCAGCTCCAGACTGCCAGGGCTTGACTAGGCATACGATTGGGCTTTGCAGAGGGCACTGGAGCCAGGAATGCCAGCAGTGGCCAATACCTCCGGCTGTGCTAAGTGGGAGAACGACAAGCAGGAGTGCGACATGTTGCGTGGTGCATAGGTACTGAGGTGAGTTTGGTTAGATAGAGTGAGAAAACCTGCTAGGGCTCCCAGAGAGGCACTCACCATGAAACCCACCAAAATTAGCTGATTTCTGGCAAGTTTCAGCCCCCCTCAGAACACCACATGATTTGCAAAGCAATTCCACTTTGCATGGGTGAATAGGATTCCTGACTGTAGTGTAGGGAAGAAGTTCCAATCCCCTACCCACACCTCACTATAAAACTGAAATGGCCTAAAAGGCAATTGGATTTTATTCCCTATAAGACATTTTTTGAGTGACTTGGAAAGAGTTTTCTTTTATTGGTTGAGAAAGGCTGAGTGTAACAGGCAGTGTTTCTGTGCAGGATACAGCTCTGAGATTAAAAGGTGATGTGAACGCACAAATATGAAACACAAAGACATATTTCACTGCTGGAGAACTGGAAAATTTTCCACTGGCGGCACAGCAGTGTCAGGAGCAAGGAATTTTGATCATAACTTCAGACCAGCTCTCCCTACTGCAGCAGCCTGTCCATTTGATTTTTCATTTCCAAACCAACCATGCCTATGTCAGCGACATTGGCGATTAGTGTTTTCTTTAGGCCCATGCCCTATGGGAATGAATCCTGTCAATGAGCACAGTTTCAGATGAATTTCAATGGGGTTTTAACCTTGTCTCCTGCCGAAACTGAACTTTAATTGTGGGACTGATGCTTTCACTTCAACAGGATAACAACAGACCATTCCCCACTGTGTTTTAATGGCCTTATGCCCCTTTAATGCCAGCGTTGGTGGTTAAAACTGATCAAAATCCAATTTCCAACCCACCCATGATTTGACCAGAAGTTGCAGAAAAGCTGACGTCAGGAGTCATTTTTAACAATTGCATCAAATTATGGGGCAGCAGCACTACATTTAAAACTTAAAGGGGAAAAAAACGTAGCCATCATTAACCTCCAACGATTTAGGGAACACATATGGAACTTAGGCCTAAAGGCTGTTTTTTTTAAAAAAAACTGGTGAATGCTTTCCCAATCCAGCTCAGTTCGGCAATGCACTTTTGAAAAAAGGAAGGGGCCAGATAAATAGAGAGTTACAGTATCTGGGGCTGCTGAGAGGCGATACCGAGTGCCTCAGACTGGGAAATTAGGAGAGTTGTTCGTTACTTCCAGGGCCCCAGCGGGAGTAGACAAGGGCCCCCTTTCTTTAAAAAGGGCAGCAGCTAGTCTGGCTTGTGTAGCTCATTTTGGGGGAGGGAGGGATGCTGTTTGGAGAGAGCGAGCATGCCAAGGATCCAGCAGTACTTGTGCAGTTCAAAGCTGTAATCTGAGTCCTCATCCCACAGCGGCTCAATAATAAATCAAACGAAGCACTAAAGCGGGGGAGGGGGATATATGGGGCTGCGGTAGAAGAAAGAACGCGAACAGGCCAACGAGTTAGGGATTGGAGGTGGGGGTGCTCGATACCAGGCCTGGAAGCAGTAAAGATGCTATTTGATAGGCCCCTGACTCTGTGGTTTGTACTTTTTTTTCTCTCTGTCTAGCAAATATTTATTTCTGCGCCGTCTCATGCCCTGCCAGTTACATCAACACCTTTTCGAAAGGAACAGATCTTTCATTTAAAGGCCCAAATGCAGTGGCAGGATTGTGGCATTAACACTTTCACTGACCTGATTAATCTATTCATTCAACTGAGCAGGTAACCTCCCAGAAAGCACTGAATGGTATTTCCAGACTGGAGACTCCGCTGCTTCCCCTTTGCTGCGAGTCGCAGTCACTTCAAGAGTTTTTTTCCGTGCTGAACTACGTAAGGCTGAGACAGAAGGCTGAGGATTGCAAAGGGGTTGCTTAAATTCATAGTGCAGACGGTGGACACAAGCTGGCATCGTTTGTCCACATCAGGACTGCATTGACGAAGATGCTATTTCTGAGATATGATAAACCAAAGACCTGTCTGCTCCCTCAAATGGATGTAAAAGAAATCCTACTGCTTCCCTTGAAGAACAGCAGGGGAGATCCCGACCGATTTTTATCCCCAGACTGACTTTATCCCTACATTGACATCACAAAGGCCTATGACCTAGTCATGACTGTCGGAGCTTGCTGTGTGCAAGTTGTCTGCTGGCATCACTCACAGTAAAACAGTGACCACACTTCGGAAAGGACTCTAGTGGCTGTGCAGCACTTTGGAACACCCTGACATCATGAAAGGTGCTATATAAATGCAAGACATTTTACTATCAAGGAGCCATTGCTACCCCTGTTGGAATGGAATACACACAGTCCAGTTCCCTCTAACGTCCTTTCTATCATTTGCACAGAGTATGACATTGTCATAGTCTCCTGTACCAGGCTTGTTGCAAGGAAAACAATAGACCATTTGGATCTGCATGAAGCTGACTTGTGCAATCAATCATAAATAAGTTAAAAAGAAAAGTGTGGAGCTGGAGGAACACAGCAGGCCAGGCAGCATTCAGAGGAACAGGAAAGTTGACGTTTCGGCTGCAATCATTCATCCTGTTAATTAGGACATAAAACTCTCATAGCATAGGATATTGATGAAATGGGTCTCAGGCAGGTTGTGGACTATAAACAGCCCTTCAAATCTCGTTCATAGATAATATTTCAGGCAGCATGGAAGGTGGCCAATTGATCCATTAGATGTGTACTAGCTTTTAGATAGTGGCATCCAATTGTCCTTCCACGTTGCCCTGCAAATTTGACCTTTCCAAATCTTTTAATTCCTTATGACTGGAGATAAGAAACCATTTATTGTTGGCACATTTAAGTAAAAGTTGAATAGTTGCCTTTCCATAGGCAAAGGTGCAGGCCAAATAAAATAACAGTAGGAGGCCATTCAATGCCTTGAACCTTTCCAACCATCCAAAGAGCTAATGGCTGCAAGTTAACTCCACCTATTCATCTTGATGCCATATGTCTTGACTAGCAAAAAAAAATCTATTGATCTAAGATTGAAAATGATTCATTGAGCTTGGACATTTTTTAATCAACCTGATCTGTTGTATTATGACACATTTTGGAACAGGTGGGACATGAACCTCTGGATCAGAGATAGGGACATTACCACAGCACCAAAAAAAAGCCCTGCAGTGTTGTGTGTGTTGCTCATTTCGAGAGGGCTCTCACCTTGTATGATCATTCCTGCATGCAGCTGCACTTTTATGAGATATTTCTGGAGACTGGGTGATACAAACATTTCAGCTTTGGTCTTTCATCCCTCAGATTTTGTCTTATGTAACAGCAGCTTTCATTTATATAGTGCCTTTGATGTACAAAACATCCCATAGTGCTTCACAGGGGTGCTGTCAAACAGAACTTGCCACCAGTCACATAAGAATGCCCAAGTTTGTTTATAGATATATGTTTTAAGGAGCATTTGAATAGAGGAGAGAAAGAAAGCAAGGAGAAGAGATTTAGAGAAGGAATTCCAGAGTTTGGAAGGGATGGCAATGGTGAAACATTGAAACTTGTGTTATGGAGCAAACCCCCTCAAAATATTCAGAAAATAGCCTAGAGCCTAACTGGTTCTTATTTTAAAGGTAAATGTAAGGTGTTGTGTTCCAGGTGCAATTAAATTGGTCAAACTACCAGATTTAAAGCAAACCATACTTTATTCATCCACAACAGTTAAAATACAACAAAAGAAAGGAGAAATTGGAATGCCTTAACTCTATTGGAAATCTTAACAGAACAATAAATACAGTACCTATTAATAATTAACTGTTCCAATAGAGGTAACATCCCATAAATACACCCTTGGCAAATGGCAAATTCAGGAAACAGATTGTCTCACATGCAGTTGTCTAATCCAGGAGAAAAGAACATCAAAGGCAATTATGAGAGAGAGAGAATTCCAGTCTTCAGCTGTAGCAAAGAGAGGTGTGGCCACTTTTTCACAACCCCAGCAGCTTCTGCTACTGAAAAACTAAAAATTCTGGTTGTATGGTTGGGAGCTTGACCACACCCATTCAGGCTACTTATATTGTTCCAACTTTGAAAAAAAAAGGCTTCACACGTTGTTTATCTTCTCATAGGCTGCTCTTAACCTGTCCCCCAATTTCTTTCTAAAAGAAACCAGAAACAACACACACCTCTTAAAGTCGATTCAGAGATAGTAGGAACTGCAGATGCTGGAGAATCTGAGATAACAAGGTGTAGAGCTGGATGAACACAGCAGGCCAAGCAGCATTAGAGGAGCAGGAGAGCTGACGTTTCCGGCCTAGACGCTTCTTCAGAAAAGAATTCTTCAGATTTTCTGAAGAAGTGTCCAGACCCGAAACGTCAGCTTTCCTGCTCCTCTGATTCTGCTTGGCCTGCTGTGTTCATCCAGCTCTACATCTTATTATCTCATATACCTCTTAAAGCCCAAGTATCATCATGCTTGGGAATGCTCAACAAGTGGCCAGAATGGGAGGAGTCCAGGGTTCTCAGTCAGTCACAGAGCTGGAAGAGATGACAGAGATAGGGAGTGGGAGGCCATGAAATGGAGGGATTTGAAAACAAGGAGCAGAATTTTAAAATCGAGAGACTACCTATGTCAATTAGCTCAGGAGTGATGAGTAAATGAGACATTGTGTAAGTAAAGAAATCGACTCTAACAATTTCTCTAAGTAGCATCTTTAATGTAAAAATAATCAAAAGGCACTTCACAGCTATGTATTTATGTTTATGGAAAGGTAAAGAAGCATCAACTTCTCAAGCTTGTTTGGACATGCAGTAAATCGTGGCTAGTTTGAATATGGTCTCAATTCTACTTCCCCACATATTCCACAATCTTTGACTTCTTGTCAATCAAATATCTATCTAACTGAGTCTCAAATAGATTCAATTTTCCAGGCTTCAATGTTCACTCAGAGAGAGAATTAATACAGTCTGAAATTACACCTCATCCCTGTTTAAATACGAGCCCTGTATTTTTAAATTGCAGCTGTTACAACTGTGGGAGAAATTGTTAGGTGAGGAGGGATGAATCAGTACCTCTTTATAATCACCACCCTCTCAGCGGGTTGCAGCAAGATTAATTTAAAAGGATGTCTTCACTTGTGGATATATCTCTCCTGGACGCTAATGAATTTAGGTTTTAAAAGGAGCCAATTTCACCAGGTTTTCCTGAGTTAACGAAAGAGTGACCTCTTCCGGGGGTGGGGGGGTGGCGCGCACAATGGTTCAGTGGTTAGCAGTGTTGCGCCAGGGACCCTGGATCAATTCGAGCCTCGGGCAACTGTCTGCATGGAGTTTGCATGTGGATTTCCTCTCCATGTGCTGGTTTCCTCCCACAGTCCAAGCATGTGCAGGTTAGGTGGATTGGCCATGCTAAATTGCCCATAGTGTCCAGGGATGTGTAAGTTAGGTGGATTAGCCATGGGAAATCCAGCATTACAGGGATAGGGTAGGGGGTTAAGTCTGGGTGGAATGCTCTTCGGAGGGTCAGTGTGGACTTGTTAGACTGAATGGCCTGTCTCTCTGTTCTGGGGATTCTATGATTCAAACATAAGGATAAATAATAACAGAACACACATTGGGAATTAGGAACAAGAAATCAGTCAATAATAGATAAAAGTCTTTTATTGTTTAAATAAAGAATCAGTCTTTGAGTCATTTATGAAGAGTGGGTAATAAAATGTTGCAGTTGTTACATTGGATGATACCAGTAGTGTGGATTGTTTGTTGCTGACCAGTTGGTTTTGGGATTCTGGGCTTGGGAGATTGATTGATTTTTTTTCCTCTGGTCCTTTCATTTTTGGCACTGCTCAGAATAAGAGAGTTTTTTTTATCTGTCTTTACCTGCAGTGCAGGGATGTTCAATAGCTGTTCCCAAACTGTGACCTTCACATTGCACCAGTCTACGCATTAATATGTCAGGCCACTAACACAGACATGCATTTCAACATGAGCAGCTGTGAACCATTCACAATTCACCCACATCCTACTAAGTTTAGCCTCTGGACAAAATTACTTTAAATCTAGTTCCCCTAGTTATTGAGCTCTCTTCCAATGGACAATGCTCTTCGTATCTACTCTATCCAGGTTCCTATTATCTTGTACATTTCCATTCAACCTTTCATTAGCTCCCTCTGTTCCAAAGAAAATAACCACTGCCCATCTAATCTTACCTCAAATTTTAAATTCTCCATTTCAGGCAACATCCTCAAATCTTTTCTCTATCCCCCTGCCCAGTGCAATTTGATCCTTCCTATAAGGTAGTGACAAGACTGCAGTGCTCTACTTTCTCATGACAATAACACAACATTCTTGCTCTTTATTCCCTATTCCTTGTCTAAACGAAAATGAATAAGAAAGAATCCCATGTCTAATCACTTTAATTTATCTGTCCTTCAGGGACTTGTGGTCATACACTTCAAGGCATGTTCTGCTCCATTTCTGAATGTCCTATGATTTTTGTAAATTCTTTTGGCTTTTCACTTTCCCCATGTGCAGTACCTTAGCACTTTTCTGAACTGAACTCTATTTGCCACTTTTCTACCCACCTGGCAAGTCCAATGAAATCTTTCTTCACGCTCTAGCTTTCTCCTTTACAATCAACCAGATGACCAAGTTTTGTATCATCTGCAAAGTTCTTAACCATGTCCCCTATATTTAAGTCTAAATCATTGATGTGTAGCATGTGAAACAAGATATCCAGTGCTGAGCCTTGCAGAATCCTACTTTCAGCCACAAACATTTACCACGATACTTTGCTCCCTGATATTGAGCCAATTTTCAATGCAAATTGCTTCTTGCATTCAAGCTTTTAGTTTTCTGACCTACCTGCCACGTAGCATCTTGCCAAAAGTTTATACTTGCAACTGCATCACTCCAATAGTGCGACAGAAACATACGATGGCATAGCTGAACTGGCAGTGTGTTGTAACCGTCAAGACTGTATTTTAAATTTTACCTCGGAACTGGAATCAGGCATGGGATAGGAATGAGTGTTGAGGCACTTTGGAGAGGGTGAGGCATAAATAAAAAATAAAACAATGGAACAAGTTGCTGGGCCATAACATAGTGATGGACCGGTAGCACACAAAAGCCATGTCCCCAGCACTGTACGATGCACATGAAACTTTGGAGACACACATAGTACATGAGTAGTACTATTGCAGACCTGTTGGGCTGAAAGACCTGTTTGTGTTGTTCTAAGTCACTGATGCCCATGCTAGCAAACGATCAAAAGATTTCTGAAGCATAGTAGGGATCATTATTAGTTTGAGATCCCGTTTCAGGGGATCGCTGTCAATCATCAGCAGGCATTGGAATCTGCTTGGACTGCAGTATTCCTTCGAGGAAAATCCTGGGAAATCTAGCCAGGCTGATTTTAATCTTTTTCTGCTTTTACAAATGGACAAGAATATACATGTAACAGTTGCAGCCTTTTCAATGACACACAATCTGTTGCTTGGCAAGGAATGAGGAAATTACTGAAGCTTGCAGCACACACAAAGAAAATCATTCTGAATAAGCAGCAGTGGTTTCATTGTATAAAGATAATGCCAAGTAAAAAAAATTCAAATGCAGCCAAACTCACAGATCGTTTCATCCATCTGACTTGAGGTAGTTGCTTAAGATCTCTCGGGCATTCACACTGATATTCATCTCTTCTTCCTTTGTCCTTGGGATGTGATCCTAATTGTGTACCTGATCCTAATTGCTCTCAAGAAGCTCGTGGTGAGCCACTGTCTTGAACTATGGAGTCCATATGATGTAAGTACACTCACAGCGCTATTAGGAAGGGTTTTCTAAGATTTTGACCCCGTGATGAGAAGGAATATTGAAAAGTGTGCAGCACAGGATGATGCATAACTTGCAGGAAAACTTGAGAGTACTGATGGCTCCATGCATCAACTGATTTTCTTCTTATAGATGTTTGAAGGTTTGGAAGGTGCTTTCAAAGGAGCCTTTCTGAGTTGCTTCATTGCAACTTGTAGGTGGCACACATGATATTACTGTACTGGAGGCAGTGAATGATGACAATCAGAGTGAACGTTACTGCGTATACTGTGTCATTTAATCAACAAGTGAGGAGTAATGGGATTTGGGGGAAAGTCAATAAAATAAAGGAACATGGCGAGGAACAGCATGGGAAGGACAAGAGGCCAAAAATTAATTGCATCCTACAACCACCACCCCATGAAAAACCAAAGAAAGTGGGGAGTAGAGAAGGAATAAGTATGAAGAAAGAAATTGAAAATGTAAACAAAATTTATGATTAGATAAAGAATGAATTGAAAAATATGGATTTGAACACAGGAGATATGGTTAGTAAGTTTGCAGATGACACTAAAATTGGAGGTATAATGGACAGCAAAGAAGGTTACCTCAGAATATAACGGTATCTTGGTCAGACAGGCCAATGGGCCAAGGAGTGACAGATGGAGTTTAATTTAGATAAATGTGAGGTGCTGCATTTTAGAAAGGCAAATCAGGGCAAGACTTATACACTTAATGGTAAATTCCTGGGGAGTGTTGCTGAATAAAAAGACCTTTGAGTGCAGGTTCATAATTCCTTGAACATGGAGTCACAGCTGGATAGGATGTGAAGAAAGTATTTGATATGCTTGCCTTTATTGGTCAGTGCATTGAGTGTAGGAGTTGGGAGGTCATGTTACAGCTGTACAGGACATTGGGTTCGGCCATTTTTTGGAGCATTGTGTGCAAATCTGCCTGCTATATGGGAGGATTTTGGGAAACTTGAAAGGGTTCAGAAAAGATTTACAAAGATGTTGCCAAGGTCGGAGGTTTGAGCTAAACAGAGATGCTGAATAGGCTGGGGTTATCTTCCCTGCAGCATCAGAGACTGAGGGGTGACCTTATAGAGGTTTATAATATCATGAGGGTCATCAATAGGGTAAATAGGCAAGGTCTTTTCCCTGAGGTGGAGGAGTCCAAAATTAGAAGACATAGGTTTAAGGTGAGAGAAGAAAGATATAAAAGGGACCTAAGGGGCAACTTTTTTAACACAGAGGGTGATGTGTATATGGAATGAGCTGCCAGAGGAAGTGGTGGAGGCCGGTACAATTACAACATTTAAAAGGCATCTGGATAGGTATATGAATAGGAGGGGTTGACAGGGATATAGGCCAAATGCTGGCAAATGGGACTAGATTCATTTAGGATATCTGGTCTGCGTGGATGCATTGAATGGAAGGGTCTGCTTCTGAGCTGTACATCTCTATGACTGTATGACTCTAAGTATCTTGAAAGTTCTGACACAATTATGCTTTTTACATCAGCTGATAGCTTATGTTCTTTAGTTTATCAGTGTTCAAGAACAATTGCACAATAGATGGGAAAAACTTCAATAAAATCTCAAATCTTGAACAATAACAAAGAACTTAACAAAAGTTGAATCATGAACTCCACCCTGAAAATACACAGCTCCCTGTGGCAGTGAGCAAGGCAACCAGGATTTGGAAGGTTTTAAAAGCTCACTATTGAGCCAGAAATATAAGAATTACTCTTTTTCTCTTGTTCTTTCATATTCAAAGATGACCATGTCATCGCCAGAAGTCATGAAGTTAAAGTACAATCAGTTCAAAGATTGATTTGACTAGTCCTATTGCACCATACAAAGCAATCCTGTGTTAGGCTTTCCCCTGTCCTGGGGCCTATCTTGAAACTCTTCAGTGTGACCATCATAGTGTCCATGTGAGCCTTCCCTTCAATTAATTTGTCACAATGAAGCTTTTCGGCCAAGCACTCATTAGACCTTCTGACCACTTGCTCTGCACAACTTATCTAAGCTCTCTGCAAAAGATTTGTGGATGATAAGTATACCACTCAGGGAAAGAATCTTAACATTAGGAACCTAATTTTGGCATCTAGTCCTGAGCCGTTTCTGCATCCAGGTCAGGTGAAATTGGTGTACCTTGCATGTGTTCCTGGAACAAACAGAACACATTTTACAAGCATACAAGAGAGTGGACAGGACCACTGCCCTACATACATCACTTCGGTTCAGAAGTTAGCCCTTCCTATTCCAATGCAATTTTTTTGTCACTTCCTAAAGGCAATGCACGTCTTAGTTGTCCTGGATTTGATATTGTCATCAATGTGAACTACACATATGAGGATACTACTGAGGGTGGTAAATTTGCCAAATTTACAGGATGGGAACTGAACATTTGGCTAATCAATGCCAGTGTTCAAACATCACATAAGCCTTCCCTATCATACTGGACCTCACTCTATCACCATCTCCTTCTATCCATTTCTCCCTGATACATTTCTCAAGCTTCCCTTTTAATGCACCGACATCACTTCCCCCAACCATTCCATGTAATAAAGACTTTCACTTTCTAACCACTGCTTGTAAAGAAGTTTCTTCTAAATTCCTTATTGAATTTGTTAATGGCTACTTTCTATCTACAACATAATTTTGGATTCCTCTACAAGAGGAAACATTCTCTCTGTGTCTGATAGTGAGGTAATCTTGCCACTTTATGAATCGTTAGAACATTGTGTGCAGTTCTGATTGACACAAAAAGACAGAATATTGCAACTATCAAAGGGATACAGTGGAGACCAACTAGAATTATTGATGGGATGGAGAAGTTCAATTATTTAGGATTTCAAGTGGTCAAGATAATGTCCACTTTTCGCAACTTGTCAAGAACATTAGGACACAGCCTGCATTGGACTCGAGATCAAAATACAACCCATCTGCAGAAACAATGAATTTGTGGAACTAATTGCTTTTGGAAATGGTGGAAACTGTGATAGCACTGGCTGCCTCTTTGCAAACCATTGTCCTATCAGGAACCTCAAACAGGGTTTCAAATCTCTTATTCGAACGGAAGAAAGAAAACATGAAATTCTTGCATTTGCATAATGTTCTTCATGACCTTAAGATGTTTCAAAGTGCTTTACAGCTAACAAAGTGCTTTTGTGAAGTGTAGTCACTTTGGAATGTGGTCAATTTGTACACAACAAAGTACAATGAACATCAATGTAATAATGACCAAACAATCTGTGTATGTGACTGAGGGATACCCCAGGAGAACTCAATGCTCCCTTCTTCAAAATAATGCCACAGCCCTTTTTATGTTCACTTACAATAGCAAACAGAACCTCAGTTTAACATCTTATTCAAAAGACGGTACTGCACTCCTTCACTATTGCACTGGAAAGTAAATCTAAACTTTTGTGTTCAAGTGGAACTTGAACCACAACATTGTGATTCAAAGGCACAAATACGAATTGCTAAGCCATAGCTGACAGTGACAAAGGACCCTATTTTAATGGATTTGGTAAATGGAGAGACATGTGGCACCATAGGAAGACTACAAATCTTTAGAAAAATTGTACAGGGCATAATGAAAATTAAAACTTCACATGGGTGGAATGGAAACAAAATTAGGATAGCTAGAGGGGTCGGAGAAGAGTTGTAGGAAACCTTAAACAGGGGGAGACCTTCTTTAAAAGACTTCATCACTTCAAGAATATCTTTTACTGCTTGGCTGTCTATGAGACTGTACAGTGCACATGCAAGGCAGCCGTCAATAGTACCCTGTGATGAATGGTGTATACCAGACCGTATGCCAAAGAGATGCTCAAGACTGCACAAGGAGCTGCATGGTGATATGATATCACAGCAGTAATGATCCATGACTGATCAGATTTACATGGCCTTTGGAGGAGCAGCAGTAATAGGCTCAATGATATATTTTTTATGTTGCACACTTTCTTAAATTAGTCTCATTAGATCTGTCGGTGCTTTGAAATACTGTAACCCACGCTAGCTTTTGAGATGTTATATGCTGCTGCTAACAGTATTTGTTGATGAAAGCTTCATGTGCTTTTACAACATTGCTGTCAATTATAATCAAGTTAACACTGCTGCTAAAAAACTCAGCCTGTGACTATCATGCAAATATGAAAAGCATTTAATCCACAAACATCTCCATTAGCAATTTCTAGCCTTACATCTTCAAGATAAAGGAAGACTTGTATTTAAATAGTGCCTTTCACAATCCCAGGATGCTCCAAACCACTTCACAGCTAAAGTTACTTCCAGAGTAGTAGGCGTTGATGTAATGCAAGAAACACAATAACCAGTTTAGACATAGCAAGTCCCCACTAACAGCAGTGTGATCATGACATGTGATGTCATGACATGAGTTGAAGGATAAATATCAGCTAGGACACCAGGGAGAACTCCTCAGGTCCTCATTGGAATAGTGCCTTGGGATATGGAAGGACAGGCAGGGCTTGAGTTATATGTCTCATCGAACGTTAGTCTGGGTCTCGTTGTGGCGACTTCAATCAGTTTGTGGCTCTGTCCTGTGTTTTCTTCAGCATCATGGTGGGGCCAGCCCAGGATTCCAACAATGGGTCAGGTGTTTGAGCCCAGAGCCATGAATGGACTGAGTGGACTTTGTCCTAAATTCTCCTTTTTAAATTCCTTTTTGTTTCTTTACTATATTATAGTGGAAGGATTGTTGTTCTGAACTTTTTCTTTCTTCATTTATCTAATTTATTACAATGATTTTGTACTTTTGAAGGTCTGTCATGCTGGACTTGTTATTTCATTATTTTTCTAAATTTTTTTCCCTTACGTATTTGTACTCAAGAATCTGTGCCGTGGTACCTTTGTACCTAAGATAGTGCCATAAATGGTGACTTGTAAACTTTTTGCTGTACTCATGTGATTACATGTGACAATAAAGCTAATTCATTGACAGTGCAGCACCACAATGTCAGACTAGATTTTTATGCACACATCTCTGGAGTGAGACTTGAACAAATTAACTCTGATGCGAGAGTACTACCAATCGAATCAAGGCTGACGCCTAAACATGCAACGTATCCCATATTCTCCCTCACCCATTTTAAACAGCTGATTTCCTTAATTGCAAGATATTTCAACTATCCCCTCCCCATCTAGTTTTTCCACATGTAACTGCTTATGCTTTTTCCTACAAGATGTGGAGATACTGGTGTTGGACTGGGATGGACAAAGTTAGAAGTCACATGACACCAGGTTATAGTCCAACAGATTTATTTGGAATCACAAGCTTTCAGAGCGCAGCCCCTTTGTCGGGTGATTTCTGACTCTTTTCTTCAGATAATTGTCCAACTCCCATTAGAAAGCCGCGGTAGAATTCATACACACTACAATGATAGGCAGGACATGCAGATCCCAACTATGCACTGCATTCGTACATAGACACATACTGTTTGGTTTTAACAAAGATAGTGAATTAAGCAGCACAGAACCTTGGTTAAGTGTTGCCTGCTAACATTGTAAAGAAATTGTAGTTACCCTTACAATTTAAAGCTTAATTCATGCAGATTCATACCAGATCAATGGGAAGGAATTGCTTCCTCTTCATTTTCTTTTTATTCCACACCTCATGTCAAAAGTCAGCGGTGAACATAACTAATGAAATGATGAAAAGTTAAGGTTGTACTTGGGGTAGAGTGGCACCAGGATTGAAGGATTCCCACAATGTGGAGAGACTGGAGAAATCAGGATTCTGTCTGTATATGGAGAGAAGGGAAGATCTAATAGAGGTGATCAAATACATGAGGGTTTTTATTGAAAAGTAAGTAGGGAGAAATTGTTTCCCCTGGCAGGAGCGTGGGTAGCCATTAGACACAGATTTAAGGCACTTGGCAAAAAAAAATTCAGAGGGGAATTGAGGAGAAATTCTTTTGCTCAGTGATCAGGAATACATTGACTGAAAGGGCGGATTCAATGTAACTGAAATAACTCCCCAGAGGCTGGTATCCCGTCACCATGTCACCTTCTATTTGCACATGTAAAGTCCTTGACACTGATTCAGTTCCCTCAGAGCAATCTCTCAGAGTGAACAAAACCTCTACGGTCCTGATTATCTGTCAGCCAGGGCTCCCTGATTGAACCAGACTAACAGCCCCAGTCAGGGAACTCATATTCTAAGAGGTCCACCTGGCTGACCTCATTACAATCATTACATCCCATTCCCTCTGAGTCCAAGAACATAGGCCAGTTCCTTTTCTTGTAGCTACTCTTGCAGCATTTTAGCACTGGGTCAGGTTCCTCCAACTCTGCCTCTGGTACAGGTAGTGTGTAACACACAGTAGCTCATGACTTGCAACCGGAGCATCTCAGATGAAAATCATTCTCTTCTTCAGGTGGCAAAGGCAGGGAAGCAGCAACATCCACCATGTCCACCTCAGATTCTGAGGTATATTCAATGTTTGATAGAAAGGAGCAGCCCATGGGTTCCAGAACAGTTGAACAGGCTGTCGATGAGCAGGGCACATTTTGCTCCTGCACTGCTTGTGAGTTTGCAGCTTTTATGTGGTCCACATGCTTGTTCAGGACTGCCGCACCTACCTGAACTTTATATGTCACTGGATCTGACCTTGTGTCAACCATGCCTCTCATTTATTTCCGTGGTTACTACACCAAACTTCAACCCTTAAGTAAACTGTCTCTCCTGTTTGGTGGAGTTTTGTGTCCGGCATTGGTGTTCCTGATGCCTTTTCACCCTCCCCCTCAAGTCCCAGAAGATCAGGTTGAACCTGGTGCAGTGTCTTCTCTCCATTAGCAACTCTGCTGGACCTATCCCTGTAATTGCATGAGGGGTGGTCCTATAATCAAATGGAACCAGGACCGTTTGGTATCACAGACTCCCTACAGCATGGAAGTAGGCCATTTGGCCCATTGAGTCCACTCTGACCGTCCAAAGAGTATCCCACTCAGACCCACTCAATCCCCACATTTCCCATGCCCAATCCACCTAACCTGCACATCTTTTGACTGTGGGAGGAAACCAGAGCACCAAGAGGCATCCCACGCAGACACAGGGAGAATGTGCAAACTCCTCACAGACACTCACACAAGGATTAGAATCGAACCCAGGTCCCTGGCGCCAAGAGGCAGCACTGCTAACCACTGAGCCACTGTGCTGTATCTAGTGAAACTTTAAGCTGTAACTTTAAGCCTGCCTTCAAAATTTCGACTGCTCTTTCTTGCCAGCCCATTGGATGATGGATGGTACGGAGCTGTCCTTATGTGTCAAATACCATTCAACTTTAAGAAATACTCAAAGTCCCTGCTGGTAAACGATGGCCCATTATCTGCGACCAACACTTCAGTGAGTCTGTGTATTGCAAAAGATACTCACAGTTTTTCTATCATCATCCCCAGGTTTGATGAATGAACTGTATGCGTGCCTAGCCACTTTGAGTGGGCATCACACCGACTAAGGACGTTGACCCCATTGAAAGGACCTACATAGCTGACGTGTAACTGAGTCCAGGTTCTCCCCAGCCATTCCCACAAATGTAGGGGAGCTGCTGGCGGTAATTTCTGTCCTTGTTGGCACTTTGGGCACTGCCCCACCAACACGGCTATGTTTGCATCCAATTCTGGCCACCACACATAACTTCTTGCCAACATCTTCATTTTGGAAACCCCTGGATGGCCCTGCTGGAGTTCAGCCAGTATCTGGCAGCGATCTTTTTGCAGGACAATCACTCTTGCTCCCCATAATGAAATGTTGTCTTCTACTGTGATCTGGTCTCTCTGGGTCTAAAAAGGTTTCAGTTCTGGTAGTGATGGCCTTCTGGTTTCCCCCAACACCACCAGCTGTTTCAGTTTTGTCAGTACCAGGTCTTTCTGTGTCCAAAGTCTGATATTTTCGGCTGTGACTGAAAGTGTGCCCAGGAAATTTAAAACCATTACGGACTCTTCCAGTGGCAGGACTATCCAGCGGTGTATCTGCCAGTGGGAGGCAACTCAATGCATCCGCATTTGTTACTTGGCCTACCGGATGGTGTTCCAACTTGTAATTACACGCACTTAGTATTAGAGCTCACTGCTGAATTTGGCCTGAAGCTGTGGGTGACACTACCTTGTCATCTTTCAGTATACCTAGCAGGGGTTTGTGGTCCATTATTACTACAAATTTATGTCCCTAAAGATATTGGTGAAACTTTCTGAGTCCAACTATGACTGTCAAACCGTCTTTTTCTATCTGGGAGTATTTACCCTCTGCACTAGCAAAATTCCTGGATGCATACACTGTTGGGCATTCCTATCTGTTGGGCCACCTATGAGTTAATACTACTCTAATGCCATACAGGGAGGCATTGCATGTCAATACCAGATCGCACTTGGGATCATAGTATGCCAACACCTTCAAGGGTGATAACTGTTTCTTTGGTTCTTTGAAAGCTATAGCTTGGCTACACAACCATTTCCAAGGGTAATTTTTTTTAAGAGTTGATGCAAAGGTATCAGAATGGAGGCCAGGTTACATATGAACTGTCTGTAATAATTCACCAGTCCAAGGAAAGATCTAAGCTCCAAGACAGATGTGAGAGCCAGGACACCTTTGATTGCCCTGACTTTATCTTCCAAAGTGTGTAACCCAATGGGGTCAATTCTGTAGCCTAAGTAGGTCACTTGGGGTGCCTGGAACACACATTTTTGCCTTCCAAGATATGTGTCCACCTGGGAGAAATATCTAAGGACTGTATTCAAGTTTTCTAAGTGCTCCTTATTGGTCTTCCCTCTTATTAGCAAATCATTGTGATAAATGGTGACCTGGGGTAGACCTTGCAAAATGTTCTCCATCATCCACTGAAAAGCTACACAGGCTGACGATACCCCAGATGGCAGTCTCACATGTTGATATTAATGGTAGCATACTTCTGGAAATCCTCGTCTAACTGCAATTGCAAGTACACATGGCTCATCTCCAGCTTCACGGAGAACAGTATCCCTGCCAGCTTTGGGTATAAATCCTCTACGCGAGGGATTGGGTATTTAAACAGCTGTGAGAAATGGATTACTGTTTGCTTAATATCCCTACAAAGGTGAACTGACCTGTTGCGCTGCACAATCTGTATGACTAGTGCTGCCCATTCCGCAAATTAGACAGGTTTGATGAATCCTTCACTTTCCAGCCTCCTGATTTCTACCTCTGCTTTTACCCATAAGGCAAATGGCACTGGGCAGGCCTTGCAGAATCATGGAATTGCTTCCAGGTCAACATGCAAGGAGGCCTTGGCACCTTTGATAGTCTCTAGACCTTCTTCAGACAGCCATTTTCTAATCAAAAAATGTTGAGCCAATCTAGGTAAATCATTCTCACAGAATTTCACTCCATCAAGCTTGGGCCCGAGCCTTTTACTACAACCACTGGTGACTGACTAACTGCTTCTCATAAGAGACCAGAACCATAGTTGTACACTTAACCATGGTTTAGCCAAGGTCTTGCTTGGAGTCCAGACCGAAATATGTTAAAGACTGGTTCTGCAATCACTGAACCAGCCATGCGAGTATCAACATTCATTAGAACGGGGTGATTATTTAACCAGATGTTTACTTTGATTGTTTCTGATTTTAATATTGCTAAGCAATTTAACTATCCAAACCAGATATAGGTGGACTTTCCAGGGTATGAACTCTCCTGGATACTGCCAATGAGCTCTCTTACTTAATTTAGGTCAGGTGGGACCCTTTTGCTGTCTTGAGTCCACATACCAGCAGCAACTACAATGGCTTGCCTGCCCAGATCCTGAAGAAAACATTAACCATTTGGCTGAGACTTGGCTTTAGTTTAGGGTTTTGCTGTGGGCTGACCTAGAGTCCATCTGTTCAGGATATGTTCTGAATGAGGCTATGCAATTATTTTGACCCAAGTGGTGTTCCTCAAGGTTAGTTGGACTGGGGAGGATGTCCACTTCCATCGGAATACCATGCAACTCATAGCTCCACTTGCTGCATTTCCCAATGATAAAGCCAGTTGTAATGTCTGTTTGAAGTTCAGTGGGCTTCAGTTAGCAGGCACTTTTGCATGTTTATATCACTAACCCCACGCTCATCACCCACAGAAATAACTCCACAGAGGCCGATACCCCGTCACTGAATCATCATATATTTACACGGGGAGAATCCTTAACACTGACCCAACTCCCTCAGAGCATACAAGATATCTGACACTCCTGTTTATATCTGTCAGCCAGATTTACAGCCCCAATCAGGGAACTCATACTTCATGAAATCCACCCGGCTGTCCTAGATATAATCACGACAGTTGCTTTTATAGACAAACTTGCTATATACTTGAAAAGCAAAATGTTGCAGGACTATGGGGAAAAGAACAAAAAAAAATTAATCTAATTAGAAAGACCTTTCGAAGAGCTAGCACAGAAATCATGGACCAAGTGGCCTCCTTGTCAAAGAATCACAGAACAGTGCTGTGTAGAAGTAAGCCATTCAGCCCATTGACTCAATGCCAGCTCTTTCAAAGAGCAATCCATTTAGTCCTACTCCCTCACTGTTTCTCTGCAACATTTCCTCCTTCAAATATTTATCCATTTCCTTTGAGGGCTCCTATTGAACCTGTCTCTATCACCATAGCAGCAAGCACATTTCAAATCCTAACAACTTATTGTGCAAAAACGTTTTTTGCTTACTAATCACCTCAAATCTATTCCCTTCTGGCTAACAACCCTAACGCTTCAGGCACTGGAAGCGGTTTCTGTACATGATGCCAGAAGTCTGAAATCAAAATAGAAAACACAGATTTGCAGAACAAGTCTGTTAATTCACAAAGTTGTGTAGAATCATAGATGCATCAAATGGTTACAGCACAGAAGGAAGCATTTAGCTTGTCCCGTTCATGCCGGCTCTTTGCAAGGGCAATTCAGTTCCAGAGATTGACAAATTTCTGATTACCAATGGCATAAAGAGTTATGGCAATGGGGTGGGTAAAGGGCATTGAAATCAGTGCCAATCACCTTAAATGGCGGAGGAAGGGTCTGAGGAATGTTCTGAGGAAAGGTCGCCGGACCCGAAACATTAACTCTGTTTTCTCCTCCACAGATGCTGCCAGACCTGCTGAGCTTTTCCAGCAACTTTGTTTTTGTACCTTATACGGTGGAGCAGACTCGACATGCTGGAGGATCTATGCCTCTTCCTATCCCCCTCCTCACAGCCTTGCAATTTCTTTGTCTTTAAGAAATTATCCAATTCCCTTTCAAAGTCTGATTGACTCTGCTTTCTCCACGTTCACAGGCAGAGCATTCCAGAATCGAACCACTTGCTGCATGAAAGACCTTTTTGCTGGAGTCACTTCTTGTTCTTTTGCCCATCACCTTACCCTTCCCCTGGAACATTCCTGCAAGAACAGCCTTTAAAGTCTGTTTTCATTGGCATGTGTTTAGGTTTCAGCCTTGGCTCTCTTAGTACCATCTCCCTTTGTCAAAAGGTTATGGATTCAAGGCCTACTCTAGGGCCCTAAGCTGATATATCAGTGCAGAGCTGGGGGGAGGTGCAACACACAGCAGAGATGTCGAACCCAAGTCTCATCTCTCGTTCAGACGTTAAAAGGTCTTGCAGCTCTAACTGTATGAGATGTACGCCAGCATCCTGCACAACCCTCAGCCCTTAATCATTAAAAAAGCAGATTATCTTCATCAGGCATCTCTTTGCAACTTGTGGGACCTTGCTGTGCGTAAATAAATTAAGGCATTTCCTAATGCTTACATCAAATGAATGAATTGTTTGTAAAGAACATTGGGAAATACTGAAAAGATGTGAAGTGAAACCTCATTTAATACTTCTCAATTTTTTTTTAAAGGTTTTATCCATAAGGCAAAAATAGGGAGAAAATCAGTAAGATTCTAGAAAATCAGATAAAAATCAATAAAAGTTCATTTTTATTTTAAACGTCGTTAAACCTCAACCAAACAAGCAAAGGAGGTGAAGGTAGTATCCAGGCCTACTAAATGTCTGCCCATTTTCACTTACAAGCCTCCCTTCTTAAGAGGGAGCCAAATGGGTCTCATTCAACTTGTATATTTTACTCTTTGAGGTTGACTCTGAAATAAAAAGGTAAGACACCACAGATGCTGGAAATCTGAAACTAATGAAGCAAATACTCAGCAGGTCAGTCAGCACCTGTGAAGGGAGAAACAGCGGTCATTGTAGGTCAATTTCTTTAAAACTTAACAGAACAATAATGAAATATCAACTCTGTCTCTCACTCCAAGTGCAATGTCAGACCTGTTGAGTATTTCCATCTTATTGTAATGTTTGTTTGTCAATGGAATACCTGGGTTGTTGAGGATCCTTTTGCATGCAACAGATGGGGCCAAATGCTACTCCAGGCATTTCTTACATGCCAGTCAGTTACACTGATCTAGAAATGACGATGTTTCCAAGACCAGTGGAAGCCCCACAGTTGTATGGGGACAACCCTACCACAATCTGGCACAAATCATCTCAGCTCCCCACCCCGGGGGTGCCAGAGTGTGGGCCTAAGTAATTTATCACATAAAGACCCCACTTTTTTGGCAATGTACGCCCCACTTTTTTGGCTGTTTGGCCTCACTTTAGTCATTATGCCAACAGTCAATATGACACCAGAACGTCATATTTCTTGTCAAAAACTCTTCGAGGCAGAGAAAGTTGCTGTAAAGCATCTTCCTATCTCCTTGGACAAAGAGCTAATGTACTGTCCAAAGGTACAGTAAGAGACTAGGATTAAGTTACATGTCCCATGAGTCCTAAGGATTTCTGGATTTCCCTTACTACACCTCTCTGGCTTGCTCCCTTATTTTTGTCCATTAAAAGACCTTAGACCTATGTTTTTAGAAAAGACTTTGTTCACCTGACCTAATACGTGGCTTGATGTAATATTTTGTTTATAATTGCTCCTGTGAAGAGCTTGGAGCTTATTTTTTGTTGCATTGTAATGCTACATGACTAGGCTGTTGTTACATTCAACCTCTTTGACTAAGCTTTTGGTCATGTTCCTAGCTTCTCTTTATGTGCCTTGGCATCAAATGTTGACTATTTATACTCTTATGAAAGCCTTAGGTTCTTTATCCATGTTAAAGGTGCTATATAAATGCACTTTTGTGTTGTTGAGGAACCCTTAAGGAAAGCTTATTGTTGTGACTCCTGGCATTAACTGGACACAGTGGTGATGGAATGATAATAATTGGTGGAAATGTGCAAGTAACAGAAGAAGTTCTGAAAAGGGGGTCACTGGACTCAAAATGTTTCTCTTGCTCTCTCCACAGGTGCTGCCAGACCTGCTGAGTTCCTCCAGCAATTTCTGTTTTTGCTTCAGATTTCTAGCATCTGCAGTCCTTTGCTTTATTTTATGCAAGTTATAGTCCAGTTTTCAGCAAGCAACGCCTTGGCAAATTATTGAATCAACAAGATCTGAGGATGTCAGTCTTCAGGAGATCTATCAGGGTGGTAAGTGCATCAGTGAACCTCCTTCTGGCCTTGCTCCATATCTAACTCAGAATGAAAGTTGTAGCGTAAAGATTATTGACCCCACAATCGCAACAGGACATAAGGATGATGCAAATTAAGTAGATAAAAAAGAACAAATTGTACAGCTGCTGATTCTTTTCTCTTTCAAACTCAAATATGCACATGCAATGAGTCAAGAATCTCAGCATAGCATCACTTTGCATTTATACAGTGCCTTTGATGTTCCAAGGTCTGTGTTTGTGTGTCATGAAATAAAATTTCGCACTGAGTCACTTAAGACAATAATAAGGCCACAGAAAGCTTGGGCAGCACAGTGGTTCAGTGGTTAGCACTGCTGCCTTACAGCGTCAGTGACCTGGGTTTGATTCCAGCCTTGGGCGACTGTCTGTGTGGAATTTGCACATTCTCCCTGTGTCTGTGTGGATTTCCCCTGGGTGCTCTGGTTTCCTCTCATAGTCCAAAGATGTGCAGGTTAGGTGGACTGGCCTTGCCAAACTGCCCATAGTGCCCAGGCTAGGTGGGATTGCCATGAGAAATGCAGAGTTGCAGGGACAGGGTAGGGGGTGTGTCTGGCTGGGAAGCTGTTCAGAGGGTCAGTGTAGACTCAATGGGCCGAATGGCCTATTGCCACACTATAGAGATTCTATGATTCTAAATAGGCTTTAAAGGGTGATTAAAAGGAAGAGAGAGGTAAAGAGAGGGAGGCATTCAGAAAAGGAATTCCAAAGCTCAGGAGCTGGGCAGCTAAAACCATGGTCGCCAATATGTTGGAGTGACAGAAATCGGGATGTACAAAAGGCCAGAATTAAGGGAGTGAGGTTTTGTAGAATTGACAGGGGTTATGGATTTATAAGGCACATAATGTGTATGCTAAAGTCACAGATGTGATCTCCAGGTATTTTCAAACCCAATTTATGGTAAATTTCAGGACGGTTCCCTTTATGTCAGAAGAAAAATCACCTTATTAAACTGTTTAATTATCCAAAACCAAATCCCAACAACGTATCACAGAAAATCAACAAAAATGGATTTGATCAGACGCTGGAGGTATGTAAATATGGAGGTCGTGAACTTGCGTCAATAACCGTCTCCAGCAGCAGAGGCCGCATTGTCACAATCAATTACGCTGTGTGAAATAAATACAGAAAAATGCTGGAAACACTCAGCCAGTCTGGCAGCATCTTTGGAGAGAAAATGAAGCCAGTGTTTTGGGTTTGTGACCTTCTCAGTCATGGAACTGAAATGTTAATGAAGTCTTCAAAGTTTTTTGTTCCACAAACCCACAAATCTGAAGTTATGCCCTGTACACCAAAATTTGGGTTATTCAAACATATCAGGAAGACCAGGGTCCTAAACACTGAACTCTGGGGAACTTCACCATAAACCTTCCTCTAGTCCAAATAAAAGCTGTTTGCTACTTTTCCTGTTTCTTGTCACTCGGCCAAGTTATGTTCACGGTGCTCTTGTCCCTCCTATTCCATGAACTCTAACTTCGCTCAGAAAGCTGTTGTGTTTGACGAAGCAGATGCTTTTCCTAAGTGTCAGTGTTTCTGAAAGTAAAATCTCATGTGTTATTCAAGTTAGGAAATCAAACTCCTTTCAAACTGAACCAAATGGATTCTGATTGCAGGTTGTCCCTTTTAGTTAGGAAGAGGGAACATATTTATTTGAGGTTTAAACAGCAAAGTCTTTGTAGAGTGTCGTTGCAACAGCAGCACAGCTGTGAAAGGTTCCATAATGATCATGATAATAAGGCTGTTGGCATGCAGTAAATGCACAGTAATTATGAACATTTTCCATCCAAGCATCATTTCATTTTTTTTATCTATTAGTTTAGTGCTGATGGAAGTTAAATGATCCATTTAAACATTAGACAAGATCCTGCAAGTCACGCTTTTTAAATGGATGCAAAAACGGGGATTTCTAGAAATTGGAGCACTCGTGTAGGTATTCAGGGCCAAAATCAGGAAATTAGTCCACCAGTCTCATTTTTTTTCCACTGCCAATGAGCTCAGACTAATGGTCTGGGGGGGGGGCACAGGCTCAAAGCCCTGCAAAGCAGCAGACGGAATTTGAATTCACAAACAAATATGGAATATAAAGCTAGTTTCCGTAATAGAGACCATTGTTTATTGTAAAACAAAATCCGTGTGGCTCACTAATGCTGTTTGAGGAAAGGAAATCCTTATCCAGGCCTACAGCGATGTAGGTCACCTCCACTTAGCAAGCCATTCAGACTAATTAGGGATGGACACCAAAGGCTGGCCTAATTGACAATGACCACATCTCTTGAAAATAACAAAACAAAAGCCATCAAGATCGCAGAGACAGCTTGCAGACCATCAATTATTGTTGGTTTTGGCCTAGGCCTGGAAACATCTGTTGTCAGTATCCCTTTCTGTGACAAGTTACACCTGACATTGTCTATCAAAGCTCTTCCTCAGTTTTTTGTTCCATGTACATCTGTGTACAAAGCCAGAAAATATACTCTAGCTGTTCCCATTCTTGAAACACATCCCAAACCATCATATACTCCTTTTGCTGAAAATTCAGAATAAGTGTTGTTTCTTCTCCAAGCAATGTCCTTATTTGTATCAATTCACACACATTTGCACTGTGCATTATTGCCTTTCAGTATTTTATGTGTTTCCTACTGGAGTAGACAGACTTAGCTGATTGGGTAGCTCTGGTCTCTCTAAAGCAATGCACTCAAGCCCTCTGAGCTCTCATATAAATCAGGCCCCATGGACTGCCTCAGAATAAAGCACCATGATCAGTCTCTGGAGTGAAGGTATTTATTGGTATTATACTGACTCTGTGGTTAAACACCAGCTGGACACCAGCAGAACCAAAGCTCTTTATGTAGCTCTTTGGGGCTCTGAGGAGTATGTGGATGTTCTCTGAGCAGATGGGAACCCAAATACAAAGCTCTGTTACCTTTCTGGATGATGCCTCTTCTACACAAAAAAAGTTATTGAAGGTGTACCTGTTATTTGGTTTCTAATAGGTCTGTGGAAGCCAGCCCAGACTTTGAATGCAAACTGAATGCGCTGGAAGTATTCAACAGCATCTATGATTAAAACTGAAATTAAAATTGTACTAGCAAATGATTGCAACTGGTTTTCCAACGCATTAAGACATCAGGGGCTGCTCAGGGACTGAGGCAAAGAAGACATCGGTTTTATTTATTTATTTGAGGAAGTCTGTTTATTGAAAACAGTTTAGAATGAAAACTTGGTCAATCCCATTGCATCCATGCTTCTCTCCATCATAAATTCATGCAATGTTCTGTTGTGTGTGCCAGATTATCTAGTCGAGTGAGACAAAGAACAAGCCATATTTGGTTTCATTCGTTTGAGGTGTATTCCTGGTGATTTTTGCCATCTGAAATGCAGGGGTAAATGACCATGGTATCACGTTGTAATAAGGCTGGCAATATTAGTGCAGGAATTAAAGTTGCCAACACTGATATTCCTGTAGCATACACCAGTTCAGCCTATATTCCCTTATCTTCAAATTATTGAAAATTATTTAACTAAAGTGTTTCAATTAAAATTTAGAATAACACTTGATTTTTTTGTACCTTCAAAATGCCAGCTATCCACTAGGTGTTGCTCACAACAATGAACATATGAACAAGTGTAGGGCATTCAGCCTTTGAATTTGCTCTGCCATTCACTAAGATGTGATTTTAAGCCCAACTCTACATTCCTGCACATCCCTGATAATCTTTCATCCCCTTCTTAATCAAGAACCTATCTACCTCTGCCTTAAAAAATTTAAAGATTCTGTATCCACTGCCTTTTGAGGAAGGGAATTCCAAATATCACAAATTATTTCCTCATCTCTGTCTTAAATGGGCGACTCCTTATTTTCAAATTGTGTACTCATTTCTAGATTCTCCCACAAAAGGAGATCTCCGTTCCACATCCACCTGGTCGAGTCCCTCAGAATCTTATATGTTTTTACTGAGTCATCTCTGACTCTTCTAAACTCCAGAGGATACAGATCCAGCCTGTCTTGTCTTTCCTCAAAAGACAATCTACTCATTCCATGTATTAGTCTACAAAACCTTCGCTGAATAGATTCCAACTCATTAACATCCTTCCTTATGTATAATGACCAGTACTGTACCCAGTACTCCAGGTGCAGTCTCACCAATCCCTGTATAAGTGAAGCATAACCTCCCTGCTCTTGTGTTAATTTCCCCTCACAATAAAACGTTCTATTGTTTTCCTGATTACTTACTGTACTTGCATACTAACCTTCTATAATTCATGTGGCAGGATCTGCAACTCACATCTCTGCAAACTCTCACTGTTTAGATAATATGCTTCTGTTCTATTTTTTCTGCCAAATGGACAATTTTACACTTTCTCATGTTGTACTCCATTCGCCAGATCTTTGCCCACCCACCTAACCTAGCTACATGCCTTTGTAGACTCCTTATGTCCTTTTCACAACTCAGTTTCCTACCTATCTTTGTGTCATCAGCACATTTAACTACCATAACTTCTATCCTTGAATCCACATCATTTATACAAATTAGAAAGGGTTGAGGCCCAGTACTGATAACATGACACACCGTTCATGACATCGTGCCAAACCAAAAAAGACCCATTTATTCTTACTCTCTGCTCCCTGTTAGTCAGCCAATCTTATATCCATGCAACCAATATGTTACCCCCTGACACCATATTATGCCCTACACCATGAGCTTTATTTTCTGTAATAACCTTTGATGTGACACCTTATCAAATACCTTCTGGAAATCTGAGTACAATACATCGACTAGTTCCCCTTTATCTACAGCACTTCTTCAAAGAACTTCAATACGGTAGTGAAACATGACAAGACAACATTGGTTCTGTCTGATTACCTTGAATTTATGTAAGTGTCCTGTTATAATGTCTTTAAAAATGGCTTCTAACATTTTCCCTGTGACAAATGTTAATTTAACTGGCCTGTATTTACCTCTTTTCTGTTTCCCTCCTTCTATCAGTCATAGAGACATAGAGATATACAGTATGGAAACAGACCCTTTGGTCCAATTTGTCCATGCCGACCAGAAATCTGAAATTAATCTAATCCCATTTGCCAGCATTTGGCCCATATCCCTCTAAACCCTTCCTGTACCCATGCCTTTTAAAGAGTAAAGAAGTTTTGTTTTAATGGGGCAGCATATTTTAATTCAATCTGGGATTGAGCAATTGTGTTTGTCTTAATTAACAGTTTATGATCTCCCTGAATATTATGGATATTATATTTCTAAGACGTATACAACCCAACCGTGAAATTAAGTTCAGCAATGTTAACTTCTAAATATATATATTCTTATTTAGGGATGATGAAATGTTACATTAGGAGATATTGAAATCTGTCAAACAATTCTATACACAAATAGCAAAGATCATTCCGTTGAAAGCAAATGGAGGAGTAGGAATTACATTAACTATTTTCCAGTCTAAAGGAATCTTCACCAGTATTTGATTTTCTACCATGATGTGAGGTTTGTCTCCAAAAGTGTAGTTGTACATGATGCAACATTGAATATGGTAGCTCCATAATGTAAGAATGTGAATAGCCTCGTGGGTATCATTGTTCTGAGCAATACAACAATTATTATAGCACCTGGGATGTTCTTATATGACAGTCACAGGCACTTCAATGTCTGGATTAAAATTAGGCTCTGGCTACCAAGTGTAACACATTTTCACCAGCCTCTCATGCTTCAAGTGGCCCCAGTTTTAGTAGGGAATTTGAGGCTTTTACAGCTAAAGATCACATGCTATAATGCAGTGAAGATGACATGAGAGTGTCTCTTAAACCTGTAGTGGTTATTGGCTGTTAGACCAAACACAGCATAGTCCAAGAGATTGGTCCTCAATCCATGCAGACTCCAAAATAATCCTGGGACAGGACTTTCCTGACAGGCTTTAGAATCCTTCTGTTAGCCTGAAATGGGAGTCTGAAGCCCACATGGTGTGCCGAACAGTCAATGAATGTGACTTTCAACGGTGCAGCTAAATAATAGCCAAAAGGTGAGCTCGCCACCTATTGAAAGATGCTACATGAGCTCTGAAAACAGAAGGCCAAACCAGTGCTTCCAGTTCAGAAAGGGGCAGCAGGGTAAGTGAGGGAAAAGGCGCTTAACAATGGAGGTGCCTTCTCTCTAACTTCTTGTAAAATTTAAATTAAAAATGGCCATTGTGGCTGGGCCTACACTGTATGTGGGATAGGGCAGCCCCATCAACACAGAGCCTGCTGCTGACCCCAGATAGACAGAGAGGGGTCTGTGAGGCTGGCAGGAACACTACCCATTCCTCCCCTCCAGGTCTGCTGCAGCGATAACATTGACAGAAAGCTAAACTAGTTCCCATGCTGCATCTGGGAACTTGGATGCTGGCTGAAAAATAAGGACACCAATTATCTGCCCACTGCTTCTAAACCCAATGCCTGCTCTTTGAGGGTGCCAGCACCTTAAGGAATGCCACAAGTGAACATAAGAACAGGAATGGGATATTCTACTCCTTGAGACAGTTCCATCATTCAATTAAATCATGTACCTCAACTCCCTTGATCACCTACTGGTTTCACATCCCTTACTACCTAACTTGAATTTAAACCCAACCAAACTTTATTATTGTCAGCTTTGAAGGATTAATTTGACCCACAGAATACCAGTTTTCCGGGAGATGGTGAGACTTCCAAACTTCTATACACCTTTTCTGCTTCATGTTGCTGTTGCTCACTCTAATCCTAATCCATGCCCCCTTTATCTAGATTTCCTCACCACAGGGCAAAGAAAATTTTTGTCATCTAAATTCAATGTTTAAAAAATTTTTAGCAAGGTTACCATGGCTCCCCTGCTGACTTCTAAAATTGGATTTAAAATATCCAAAACTGCTTCCATTGTATTCTTCCCACTATCATGAAAACATGCACACAGAAAAACAATGCAATACCTTGTACTGCTCAATCAGTAAGTAAATAAATGCAAATTAAAACGCCATTTGAAAGAGCAAGTCGTGTCTCGATGGGTTAAATGGCCTCCTACTGTTCTATGATTCTGCAGTAGAGTTTGAACACAAGAGTGATGGCAAAAGAATCCATTCAATAACATTTACACAGCACACATAAGGTGCTCCCGCCTTCTTACTAAGTGTTTCTCATTTCCTGTCTCATAATTTACTATCTAACTTTGCAGGTACGAAACAGAGCTTGGACCTTGCTTGTATTGGCAACGCTGCTGTAGGAACTTTTGGACGGCAGTCAGATTTATTTTAGTTGAACTTACTCATTGCTTACTATCCTAAAGCAAATTCTTTTCTCAGCTCACAAAGACAGTCCCAATTGGAACATGAAGGTGGTCACCATGGCCATGCATTGACAAGGTGGTTTTGGCTCCCCCTAATGGTTTTTTCGATCAACATTGGCAGCTGTAAAAGCAAGGGCGTACACAGCAGATATTTGGATGACAAATTTACGGAAAGTAGAAAATGGCAGATAAGTCAGGAGTACATTGGGCTCATCAAGTTTAGAAGTAGCAAAAGCACAAATGAGGGTTTCAGTACGTAGACTGGGACAGAAGCAGGGTGGCATGTTGGTTCAGTGGTTCGCGTTGCTCCCTCACATTGCCAAGGACCCAAGTTCAATTCCAACCTTGTGTGACTGTCTGTGTGGAGTTTGCGTGTTCTCCCCATGTCTGCATGGGTTTCTGCTCAGTTCTCCAGTTTCCTCCCACAGTCTAAAGATGTGCAAGTTAAGTGGATTGGCCATGCTGAATTGCCTCTAGTGTTCATAGATGTGTGGGAAAGGCAGGGTTATGGGGAATGGGTCTGGAATGCCCTTTGGAAGGTTGTTGTGGACTCAAATGGCCCACTTCCACACTCTAGGGATTCTATGAGAGCTGAGAAATATCATAGAAATGGATGGGTATAATCCTATTTTCATCATAATTCCTCCTAATCAGGAGGAATCTCTACATCTTGTCGTGGTACTGACCATATTTGATCCCTGGAGAGGAGGTGCAATGATTGCAGCCAGCAGTAACAATTGTAGCCTTGCAATTTTCCTAAGAATTTGAACTAGAAGATCTGATTGATAACTGCTATCTGGTATTGGCAACTGCAAATAGATTTTCCTTTTTGTTTTAATTCATTCTCAAATTATATGCAGGATCCATTACGTCTATCTGTTACACCTTGAGGATGTTGTTATGCCATTATCCTGTGCAGTGTTTTAGACCATAAGATACAGGAGCAGAGTTAGGCCAATCAAGTCTGCTCTGTGTTTTAGTATGACTGGAAGGGAATTGGAATATTTCACATACACCTAAAGAGGCAGATTGGGCCTCAGTGTAATGTCTCATTTGAAAAGACAGCATATGTGACAATACAGTACTCCCTCAGTGCTGCAT
The DNA here is from genome assembly GCA_024137785.1 of Ginglymostoma cirratum. Classification (NCBI taxonomy): domain Eukaryota; kingdom Metazoa; phylum Chordata; class Chondrichthyes; order Orectolobiformes; family Ginglymostomatidae; genus Ginglymostoma; species Ginglymostoma cirratum. The sequence goes on from JAHRHZ010000024.1 coordinate 21,930,296, forward strand.
GGTGTGTTAAGGCAAGCCTTGACATTAAAGGGTGGGAGTGGAGCTTGAACCCACAACCTTGTGACTTAAGCAGCAAGAGCACGACTCACTGAGCCATTGCTGACCCTTATACAATGCTATCAATTACAACAATTAAAAACAATGGCTCTTTTGTGGCATAAACCTACTGATCAAATTTCATAAAACTAGCCAACTCATACAGAACTGGGACTGATTCCTAGTGTGTCCGTCAGTAGAGAGTTGAATTTATTACTCTTTAATTAAGATTGCTGGCTAAGGGGGTGGGCTAATGGATTCCAGACTTCCAACAAAAAACCTGATTCTACCATTCATTGCTTCAAGCCATCAGCAGCTATTTGTTTTTGTTACCAGAATCTGTTGTTCTCTTCACTCGTTTCAAACACCATCCTCTGGAAACAAATATGGCCTTGAAGAGTTTAGAAACATTACCATTTTAATGATTTTTGCTACATGATAAAGTCACAAATAATTCCAATGCATTTACCTAATAAAGAGTGAGAATGTTATGCTAAACATGTGTTGAACCTTGGTTGAACCATACTTAGAGAATTGAAGTGCTGTTCTGGTATAAAGGATATAGGCACTGGCAAGGGTTTGGAAAGATTTACAGGGATGAAACCAGAGATCCATGAGTATACGTATCCGGGAAAGATTGCCAGTGTAGGTCACTTTTCTCTTGAAAATAAAAATAAAAATGTGGGAGGTCTTTAAAATCAAGAAAGCTGTTTTCAATGGAGTCATGACCATGATCTTAACCCTAAATAATCTATAACATATCAGGTATTAATTATAATGCATCTTTCTTTAAAAAACGGTTATACAATCAAACGTTGACTGTAGCTGTAAATTCAATGGTTGCCTGGAGAAAGAGAGTATGGAATGTCATACCTGACAAGGTGTCAAGGAAGCTTCAAGGAAAGAAAATGCACTCCAATCTGAATTTGTAATCTCTTTCCCATATCTCAGGCTATGAACACGATGGTAAGAAAAGACAGCATTCTGGATGAGAGACAGAATTGAGTTCTCTCTTCTTCTCTCTCCCCGACTTCAAGAATACATGGACACAGAGGTTAAAAGTGAGCATCAGCCCTGGTCTGTATCTGTTAGAGGCCCAATGTCTTAGTATGTGGACTAGTGTGCTGTGTTGATTACAGCAGTGAGAACAGCCATTAACTGCCTCTATAGTGCAACTAAAAGGAAAGGGAAAGGACCATTTCTTACTTTGTTTACTGCCTGTCAGCTGCTGCTGAAAGAAATAAGGACAAAAGAGGTTCAATCAACCTAAAGAGCCAGGAACCTTGAAATCAGCTGTTCAAATGCCAATGGCAATACTACTGGTGGCTCTACACAAACAATTCAGACTCTGATTTGTATATCCTTTTTGCAACTTTTTTCTTTCTGAACTTGCATTTTATTTCTAATACATGCACTGTGTTATTAATTTTTCAAACTATTGTTATTAACAAACTCAATCTTTTTTGTTAATTCAAGAAATTCTGTGTAAATTGGCTCCTATTAAAGTGTAAGTTCTGGAAAAAGATATCCACCAGGGAAGAGATTCTTTATGCATCAATCTTGTTGAAACAAACTGAGGAGGTAGGTGAATAGAAACTGTTTCATTCATCCACACCCAGGAGCTTAATGATTGTGGTTATCCCTTGTGGAATCACAATGATTCGGGGAACCTTGCTCAGGGTCTAATCGTAACAAATTTGGTGTTCCGGCTGTAACTCGAATGCACAGATGAAACAAAGGCATTAGCAAGTTATCACGGTGACTCAAATATTTGAAAGAAAAAAATACTGCAAAAGGCTTTCTTGAATTTGCACAGTTACAGAATAGAAATGTTCACATGTGATGTCAACACAATCCTAGCAGGATTAGAGAAAGTTACTTTGGAGGATTTAAAATTTTTGGCTCTCAAATAGTTAAAATATTTATTGAGGTTCTTGAGTTTCAAATAAAGAGGGAAATGCTGGGACCACTCCTTAGGATATAAAGGGTGATGTAGAGACGAAAAGCCTGTGTGTTTTAACTGCTGAAAGGTAGGGTTTATACTGGCCAATGCTGGAGTCTGCAGGAAAGCCCAATGGGTTTTACGGGGGTTGAAACACAGCATGCAGATACTGACAGTCAGTTAAAAAGCACAGCAGATCAGGATATGGTTCTGAATACAGCTGTGAATAAAGGCCCCTCCTGACAGTGTAAGTGAGGTTACCCAAATCTTTGAGATTTACTGAAATGTTGTATCTAAAGGAAGGATGGCCTCATTTCTCCAGGCCAAGGCCAGTAAGCCTGTGGTGCTACTGGGGCAGGTTAAACTCTCCTGCAGGGAAAAGGCAAGCACATCCCACCAGAGAATGCAGTAAGGGCCAAGGGAGGGATAAAAGGGACAAAAGGAAGGTATGTTCCTCAGCAATGACAGGACCAAACGTAATCACATCACCCCAGCAGTGTCTGAGAAGCCTGTTGAGGCCAGTGAGACTAAACAGCTGCAGGAGAAAGTGCCTGATATTTTCCCCAATTGCATAGTCACATTGACTATGGCCAGACACGTTTGGACAGTAGAAGTTGGGGTGGCACTACAAGTAGAAGAACAGACAAAATGTTCAACCATCCACTATTCATGAACAATTCAGACACGAATCCATCTATTTCCTTTTATGTTTTTTCTTTCTGGACTCCCCTGATTCGTAATTGGTGCATATGTGTGTTGTGTTTCTATTTCTTCTCATGTTTATTAATTAATAAATTCACTCTGTTTGTTAATTCAAGAAAGCCTAGTAAGATTGTCTCTTTTTAAAACAGAAGTTTTAAGGAAGCTTGGAATGGGAATCTCGATGAGAACTTAAAATTAAGTAGCATCTGGCTGAACACTTAAAATGCCAAAGCATTGTAGGCTATGGACCAAGTGCAGGTAAATGAGATTAGCATAGTTTGGGATTTGTTGGCCAGCATAGACATGGTGGGCTGAAGGGCCTGTTTCTATACCGTATGACTGTATGACTCTGTAATGTTCGTCTGGATATGGGAGAAAAGTATGTACAAGGGAAATGCTGTGAGCAGCCCAAGAGAACGGGTGAATAACCATGGGCAGTCAGCTTCCCCCTCCTCAGCCAGGAACTTAACAATTTTGGTTATCCAGCTGGAACCGTAACAAAATGGGGAACCTTGTCTGGGGAACTGGTCATAACAGTGGATACAAAGATAATGTTTCTTGTGGTTACAAGCCAGTAATATTAGAGTCACCCAGAAATCCAACAGGGAATTCAGGAGAAAGATCTTCATTTAAAGAGTGGTGATCATGTGAACTCACTACCATGGGAAGTGATTGAGGCAAATGCTACAGGTACATTTAATGGGAGAAAAATATTTGAGGGGGAGGGGAATAGAGGGTTATAAGCAATGTGCAGTAAATTGAGGTGGATAGTCAATACTGTCCTTCCCAGCATTATCCATGTCCCGTGAATGAAGAAAAGGACATAGGGTTGTGCGCATAAACTTACACAACTTCTTCTAAATACCCATCTGTCACCTCAGCAGTACTGAAGGAACTGAGTAAATTCATTCCATGCTTCCATGCTTTTCCCCCAGTTCCTTGCTCTATTATTCTGTGGTGAGGGGCATGGAAGTTATTCTACCTATTCCATTCTTGAAATATGTCCCAAACCATCCCAATCACTCAGAGATAGTAAGAACTGCCGATGCTGGAGTCAGAGATAACACAGTGTGGAGCTGGAGGAACACAGCAGGCCAGGCAGCATCAGAGGAACGGGAAAGCTGACGTTTTGGGTCTGGATCCTTCTTCAGAAATGGGGGAGGGGAAGGGGGACTCTGAAATAAATAGAGAGGGGGGGGCAGTGATAACAGGTAGATAGTGGAGAGGATTGGTGGGAGAGAAGACGGACAGGTCAAGGAGGCAGGGATGAAGCTAGAAAAGGTGAGTGCAGGTAGGCAGTGGTGGGAATTGGTCAGTGAGGTGGGAAAGGTGGATAGATGGGAGAGAAGATGGACAGGTCAATGAGGCTGAGATGAGAGGGAGGGTTGGACTTGGGATGAGGTCGGGGGGTGGGGAGATTTTGAAAGTAGTAAAGTCCACATTGAGACCATTGCATTGTAGACTTCCAACATGCCCCAAACCATCCCAATCAATTAGAGATAGTAAGAACAGCTGATGCTGGAGTCTGAGACAACACAGTGTGGAGCTGGAAGAACACAGCACACACCTTCCAACTTCCAGGTGGCACCCGGAAACTGGAGGAACAGCACCTTATATTCTGCCTTGGAAGTCTACAACCCAATGGTCTCAATGTGGAATTTACTAGCTTCAAAGTCTCCCCACCCCCGACCTCATCCCAAGACCAGCCCCCCTCTCATCCCGCCTCCTTGACCTGCCCGTCTTCTCTCCCACCTATCCGCTCCTCCCACCTCAATGACCAACTCCCAGCACTGCCTACCTACACTCACCTTTACTAGCTTCATCCCCGCCTCCTTGACCTGTCCGTCTTCTCTCCCACCTATCCGCTCCACTATCCACCTGCTATCACCGCGCGCCCCCCCCCCCCATTTATTTCAGAGTCCCCTTCCCCTCCCCCATTTCTGAAGAAGGGTCTGAACCCGAAACATTAGCTTTCCTGCTCCTCTGATGCTGCTTGACCTGATGTGTTCATCCAGCTCTACACCTTGTTATCTCAGATTCTCCAGCATCTGCAGTTCCTATTATCTCCCACAGTACAGTTACCATGTTATCTCCCAACTCCACACTGCACAAAAACAGACATATCCCCATGAGCAAGAAGAGGGAGCACAAACATCGGCAGTTCTTACTATCTCTGAGTGATTGGGATGGTTTGGGACATATTTCAAGAATGGAATAGGTAGAATAACTTCCATGCCCCTCACCACAGAATAATAGAGCAAGGAACTGGGGGAAAAGCATGGAAGCATGGAATGAATTTACTCAGTTCCTTCAGTACTGCTGAGGTGACAGATGGGTATTCAGACAAGAGGTGTTCTGGGCTAAGCATGCTCATTCAAATTAAGGCTACTTTCAAGTAAGCCATCTTGGATATTAAAATGTGATCTTTACTTTCAGAATGAGAATAGTAAAGTAACTCCTTTGCCATGGCGCTAATTAATTAATTAATTGCACGTTTGTTTTTGAGTGGTATGCATTAAGCTGGCAATTCACTTGTGCCCCTATTAACAGGGACAAACTGGAACTGTGTTTCTTGGGTTTGGAGGTGCATGGTGGTCTCTGTCTCCACAAAATAACTACTTAAAAATTGTGTGAAGGCTGGGTTTCAGTTCCACCCTTCACCGCCTGGCTTTCAGAAATTGAGTGCAAGGTTCGCATTCAAATGTTTCTCCTAAAGTCTTTCTGTTGTATTGTTATGGGATTACGGGATAATTATTGGAATCAGGTTTCCAAAGTGGAGCTGGGTAGAGTTCCAATCCCGGGTTCTCTTGAACTCTGAAATGCGTGTTCCCATTTTGAGACAGGTTCCCAGCCCAGAAGACAGTCGAAATGAGGGATTAGATTTCCGTCGAGTGGCAAATTCTAGTAGGAGTTGCAGCTCAGGACCATGCAGCTTTTCCGCCACTTGATGCAGAGATTATGAAGTTGGAGGGTTACAGTGTGGGGTGGGAAAGGGTGGTGGTCAGGGGGAGATTGGGTGCTCTGTGATTGCACTGAATCTGATCGTGTTCTTAATATGTTGACTGGGAAACAGTTTTGTTTGGAGTCATGGCAAAATACTCCTGCTCCTCTTGGCCCACAAGTGGTGCTAGAAAAGCACTGCCTCGTTCTATATCGTAATCCTTGCCTCCTTTTGTCTGATGCCTGTGGTAAAGCTCTGGAGTAAAGGGAGATTTTAGGAGCTCTGCATTCTATGTCCTCCTCTGATCATTCTGTCTGCTGTCCACAAACAATTTTTGCACCATATCCCATCCACTCATCTAGCCTATGTTCCTTGACCTATGAAGCCTCTCAATCTGGCAATGTTAATTTTAAATTATCATTCTTGTTTCTAAATCTCTTGCTGGCCTCAGCCCTCCCAACCTCTGTAATCTCCTCCACCTCTACAACCTTAACCTGTGTTACTCTAATTCTGGCACCCATGTATCCCTGACCTTCATTGATCCAATACTGATGGCCATACCTTCAGCTGCCAGGCCCTAAGCTCCAGATTCTTACTTTAAAACTGCTCTGCTTCTCACTTACCTCCTTTAATATTGTGACAAACAGACTCTGAGTGAGGTTCTACAAGTTAAGTACAGATTGAGGGGGATACATGAAATCACTAAGCTCTTAGGTGAGGAGAGATTAACTGGCTTTCTTTTGTATTGTCCTACCCATCTCAGTTAGTTCTAACAAGGATCCCTCCCTTGCCAATGCCTTTCCCCAAGTGCAAATGAACTTATGCTTTAAAAGGAGCCAATTTAACCAAGCTTTCTCAAGTTAACAAAAGATGTTTGTATTGATTCATGGGAAGAAGGGATCGCTGGCTAGCCCATCCCTAATTGCCTTTGAGAAGGTGATGATGAACTGCCTTCCTGACCCACTGCAGTCCATGTGCTGAAGATAGAACCATTATGCCTTTAGGAAAAAAATGTTGTAGGATTTTGACCCAGCGACACTGAAGAAATGGCAATATATTTCAAAGACAGAATGGTGAGTAACGCAGATGGAAATGTGCAGATGGTGGTGTTCCCACGTATCTGCTGTGCAACGTAAAGCAAGGGTCAGTGAGCAAGTTATTGCCGAACAAGCGTCTCTTGATAGCACTGTTCATGACACCTTCCATCACTTTACTGATGTTTAAGAGTAGACTCGAGAGGTAGCAACTGGCCAGGTTCAACTTATCCTGCTTTCTGTGTACAGAACAAAAGAATGAGTTTATTACTTACTGAACATGAAAAGAAAAAAAAATGCAACACACATAGCCAATATTAGGAATAAGAATTGAATCTCAAAAAGAGATTGTTTATTCATGAAGAATGGAACATTAATAGTTAAACAGTCGATTTCAGGATTCCTGGCTTTGCAGGTTAGTTGAACTCATTTTGTTCTATTTCCTTTTGATGGTGTTGGCTGGGAATAACAGCAAGAGTGTCATTCTGTTGCCATGTTTCCCTGGCTTGCTAGTTAGCTGGCTTCTAGCATTCAGAGTACAAACATCGCTTTAACCTGCAATGCTGGGGTGACCAGTGGGCGGTTCTTTGAATGTGACAATCACAGCACACTAGTGGGGAGGCTGCAGAAGGATTTGAACAGGTTAGCAGAGTGGGCAAAGAAGTGGCAGATGGAGTACAATGTGGGAAAGTGTGAGGTTATGCACTTTGGTAGGAAGAATAAAAGCATGGACTACTTTCTAACTGGGGAGAAAATTCAGAAGTCTGAAGTGCAAAGAGACTTGGGAGTTCTAGTCCAGGATTCTCTCAAGGCAAACTTCCATGTTGAGTCAGTAGTCAGGAAGACAAATGCAATGTTGGCATTTATTTTGAGAGAGCTTGAATATAAAAACAGAGATATTCTCCTGAGGCTTTATAAGGCACTGGTCAGGCCACATTTGGAGTATTGTGTGCAGTTTTGGGCCCCATATCTCAGGAAGATGGTACTGGCCGTGGAGCAGGTCAGAGGAGGTTCACGAGAATGGTCCCAGGAATGGAAAGCTTAACATATGAGGAACGTTTGAGGACTCTGGGACTATACTCATTGGAGTTTAGAAGAATGATGGGGTTTCTAATTGAAACTTACAGAGTACTGAATGGCCTGGACAGAGTGGATGTTGGGAAGATGTTTCCATTGGTAGGAGAGACTAGAACCCGAGGGCATAGCCTTAGAGTAAAGGGAAGACCTTTTAGAATGGAGATAAGGAGAAACTTCTTCAGCCAGAGAGTGGTGAATCCATGGAATTCTCTGCCACAGAAGGCTGTGGAGGCCAGGTCATTGAAGTACATTTAAGACTGAGATAGATAGGTTCTTGGTTATCAAGTGTTACGGTGAGAAAGCAGGAGAATGGGGTTGAGGAACTTATCGGACATGATTAAATGACGGAACAGACTCGATGGGCCAAATGGCCTAATTTTTGCTCCTATGTCTTATGGTCTTATGGTCTAGGCCAGGACGCACACATACCTCAGCTCACTAGCACACCTCCTCCCACTAGCTCATGATCATCCACCAACACACACAGACCAGAGTTGCAGTTAGTTTTTACTCCTTTCTTTGTATAGTCATGGAAAGGCAAAATACAAAAAAAAGTCTGCAAAAGGTGGATTTCTGTTGAAAAAAGTTGGGGGGTGGGTCGAGATAGTCAGCCCCTCATTATCCCTTCCAGTTTTCCTCTGTCTGCCTGTGAAAATTCCTTGATACTTCTACAGGTGACATTCCATGGATACCATAAAGGACTTTGCCAAGCAGCATTGAATTTACATCTGTAGTCATTTCTTGCCAGTAGCAGTCCTTTTTCAATTAAATGGAACTAAATGTTAAAAAATATCTACAGTACTTTGTAGTTCCATTGTAATGTTAATATGCCTCTTAAAACCTACTTGTTTGACCAAGCAAAGCTTTAGTGCGCTAAAGGCATTAGATTAATGTAAGATGCTATTGTATTGATGAAAGGATGACTGCCCTTACTGTTTCATCTGAGAACATCTTTCATTTGTGACCTGTGTAAATCGTGGAACCAACAGCACTGCCCAATGCCCTCAGTTGTTGGGAAATTTGGAAGAAAGAACTTGCATTTATTTAACACAACTTCAGACATCCCAAAATGCTTAACAGATAATTAAGAGCTTTTGAAATCTAGTTGTTTGTGTTATAACAACATAACAAGAAGGACCTGGAATAGAACATGCATCTTCCTGACTCTGCCACCAACCCCCTTGTAATCGAATTGTGGCTGATCTTCAACTTCAAATCTCCTTGCCTGCACTACGCCCCCTGTCTATTGATACTCAACAATCTATCCAACTTGGTCTTGAACATAGTAACAACTGAGCAGCTGCAGATATCTCAGACAGGGATTTCCAAAGATTCACATCCCTTTAAACGAAGAAGTTGCACTTCATCATAGACCAAAGTGGCTACCCGCTTATCCTGAAATTGTAACCCTTAATTCTACACTCTTGAGCGAGGCACAATGAAAATAGAATTTGCACACAGCAAGGTCCCACAAAGAGAAATGTGATAACAACATGATGAATTGATTTGGGGATGTTTGTCATGATACTCAGAGAACTCCCTGATTTTCCTTCAAATGATACCATGTCTTTTACATTTTCCTAAGAAGGCAAGCAAGGCCTCAGTTTAGAATCTTATCACTGACCCTGCAGCACTCCCACTCCGAACTGCACTGAGAGTGTCTAAAAAACCTAAGCTTTGTGCTTGGATCTGCAGAATAGTGAGGTTTGAACGCACAAACTTTGCATTCAGCGCAGGAATGATATCCATTGAACCACGGCTGACACAGGACTTGACATACCATCATCCATTAATCAACTTAGGAATGCTGAGGGGCCATATAAAGCATTATATTAAAAAAACTGACAGCCGAAGGAAAACGTACCGATTCACTTCAGATGTAATTTTCTTTTGTTTGAAGCTCTCTTATGCTGCTCTATGAAGCTCAATATGTGCAGCACACATGTGCTTTGGAAATTTATGGAATTGTTAAAGGAGAGATGCTGTCTTGCAAGCTCCGAATGCAGGCAGTGGCCAAACACAACCTCAGCAAGTCACGGGTCAGCCATCAATTACAGAGACAGCTCCAAGCCAAGCGGCTTTGATGGAGCAGCGTATGGGTCTGAAGTATTGCAGCTGGACCTATTTAGAGGAGCAGTGAACTCAAACATGTATGGAAGGGTTTCAGGCCAGCCAACTTGCGTGCAACATACTCTTCCGCTGTCGTGTTTATCCAGAGATGAATAACTTTCTTGTTTGGCTGTTCTCCAGTTTCGAAATGTAAGTTGTGAAAGGAAGCTGGGCTATTTTTTGTGACAGAAGCCAAGTTTAGTTGCTTCATTCTAGACACCTTATTAAATAATTTAACTGCCATCAGTTTTTTTTAAAAAAAGTTCCATTTAAGTACCTGTAACTCTTTGTAAACCAAACTTTTACAAGTTTTAACCACCAAGTATAATGGATGAAAATGTTTGTCACGAGATCATGTCACTCCACTTGCCAGTAACATCACATATTTCCAACTCAGATGCAGCAAGATTCAGACACACTATAATATTCCCTCCCACAGTATTTTGATACTGTGTCTTAAATCCAGGCTGTGCCTATTTAACCAATCCGACATTTCTATTCCCTGAAGCTGATGCCCTCCTTAGCAGAATGCATCAAAGTTTAATTTGTAATCAGTTGGAAGTAAGTGGTCAATCTCCTAAAACTGATCCATAACAGTAAGGATGCAATTATCACATGGACAATATCTATCATTTAAATTGCAATTTTCACAGCATCCCAAAGTGCTTTACAGCCAATTAAGTACATTTGAAGAGTAATTGCCGTTGTAATGTAGCAAATGCAGCTGCCATTTTGTGCACAGTAAGCTCCCACAACCAGCAATGCAATAATGGTGATCTGCTTTTACAAATAAAAGCAGAAAGTGCTGGAAATTCTCAACAGGTCTGGCAGCATCTGTGGATAAAGAAACAGAGTCAACATTTCTAATATCACTCTTTTGGAACAGAAAAGATGAAGAAATATGAAGGGCATTATGCTATTGCAAAAGAGGCAAATTCATGCAAGACCATGGATAGGTTATCAGGCAAGAAAGATTAAATGACACTGGGAGACATTCTTCCAATTTCTCCATCTTTGTCACATCTGGCATCATAATGCTACATTCCACAACAGAGCTTCTACCTTGTCTTCCTTTCGCATCAACCTAGGATTGTTCCTTACTGTGACTGACCCATTCTGAGGGCTTCTACCCTCATCCTTTCCCATCTTTACTTGAACAACAAATAGGTTCCCTTCATCCTCACTTTTCACCTCACCTGGCTCTGCATTCAAAGGATCATTCTCTGTCATTTCTGACACCTCAGCAAGATGCCACCACCAAACCCATCTTCCCCTCCCTTCCCTTCAATATTCTAATGGGACCATGACTTCATGATACCCTGGTTCATTTCTCTGTCCGCCCCAACTCTTTATCCCTTTCCACAACATCTTCCCAAGCAATTAAAGGAGATGTAAAACATTCCCTATTAATTATTCACTCCTGACTGTCAAGGGCCTCAAACAGCTTTGCTAGCTGAAACAACAATTTGTACTTAGAGTCATAGAGTGATACAGCCCGGAAAAAGACCCTTTGGTCCAACTTGTCCGTGCTGACAAGGTATCTGAAATTAACGTAGTCCCATTTGCCAGCATTTGGCTCATATCCCTCTAAACCCTTCCTATTCATGTACCCAACCAGATGCCTTTTAAATATTTTAATTGTACCAGCCTCCATCACTTCCTCTGGCAGCTCATTCCCTCTGCATGAAAAAATTGCCCCTCAGGTCCTTTTAAATCTTTCCCATCTCACCTTAAACCTATGCCCTCTAGTTTTGGACTCTCCTACCCTGGGAAAAAGACCTTTGCTATTCACACTATCCATGCCCTCATGATTTCATAAACCTCTATAAGGTCACCCTTCAGCCTCCAATGGTCCGGGGAAAATGGCCCAAGCCTCTCCATGCAGCTCAAACCCTCCGATCCCAGCAACATCCTTGTAAATCTTTTCTGCACCCTTTCAAGTTTAACAACACCTCTTCTATAGCTCTTCCAATTTAGTACATTATATTCACTGCTCACAACACATTCTCCTCTACATGGAGAGACCAAACACAAACTGTGTGACCACTTTGCAGAAGACTTCCAACTCAAACTGTAAACACAACCCTAACCTTCTAGTTGCTTGTATTTTAATGCACAGCTCGCTCTCATGTTCACATTTCTGCAGCAGTACCCCAGTGAAGCCCAACACAGGCTGCAGGAACAGTGCTTCATCAAACAATTAGGCACTTTACAACCGTCTGGATTCAGCACTGAGGTCAAAAACTTCAGACTGTGAACTCTGTCCTCCGTTTTGATTTTTTCTGCCCAAGTGCTACTCTGTATCTTGTTTTCATGATTTTGCTTTTGGTCAGAGCTGTCCTTTGTTCAGTCATTAACACTTTGGATTATTGCATTGTTTCTTCACAACAACCATTGCCTTTTCCATATGTTCCACAACATCTTTGTTTTAATCTCTCTTGTCCTTTAACAGGATCTTCCTGTTTTGTTCCATTTACCCCTTATTTCTACAACGCATTTCTATTCTCTCAAATTGAAAATAAAGCCCTTTCACTGTCCCCATCAAACACTCCCAGGACAGGAACAGCGCAGGGTTAGATACAGAGTAAAACATCCTCCACTCTTTTAAACTGAAAGTAAACTGTAAGGAAAGCCCCCTCAACACTGCCTGCATCAAACACTCCCAGGACAGGGACAGCACAGTGTTAAGTACAGAGTAAAGTACCCTGTACTCTTTTGTTAAAACAGGAAGTTGAAAATAATAATGAAGCCACCTCCACTGGGGCGCTGTATCGAAATAAAACACAAACCGACAGAAACTTGAATAATGCAACAGAAACTTACGAAATTAAAATAATGTTGTCTGAGCCGATAATGCACCTCAGCCCCTGCAGTACCCATTGGTCTCTAAAAGCCTCTACTGTGCCATTGAGCAGCACATTCTCAGGGACTCCCGAGTGTGGACGTAACTGCCAAAGACAGGCAGACAGTAAGGAATAACGAGCCCCTCCACGGCGCACTGCCTGGGCCTGTTGATGGTCAGCCTGGTCAGGCCCAGGAGCAAAACCCATGAGAGGGTCCTCCAACATATTTTGACTTTTGTTCAGTTCCAAAGATATTGGAATCCAAACATTAACTCTGTTTCTCCCTCCACAGATGCTACCCGACCTGCTGAATTTCTCCTGCACCTTCTATTTATATTTCAGATCTCCGGCATCTGCAGTATTTTGCTTTCATCTTTTTTAGTGGTAGTTAAGGGATATACATTTGACCAAGGCATCGGAGGTGAACACTATCTGTTTTTTCCTTGGTGAAATATTGCCATGGGATGTTTTAGATGTGCCTCAGAGTACCTTGGTTTAACATCTCATTCAAGAGAAGGCATCTCTCCAGAGTAGCAGCAGGACCCAATCTTGACTTCACCCAACAGCCACTAGTGCCATTTCTATAGGGGGTTACTGGATAATGATCAGGACAGGACTGCAAACCTATATTAAAAATAAATCTTTTAACAGTGAGGCAGTTGTCCTTTTTACTGCAGCTACATAATGAAATGTGGTCATCGATTAAATATGTTACTGTAAACCATAATTATTATTAGAGATTGCCAGTAGCTAAACAGCACCATCTGCTGCTTCCTACAGTGCATTGTTTCTTTTGTGGTTTTGAAATTGTCATTTGCTTAATTTTAAGCCTTGCTTCAAAACAATTGGCTTGTTGGCTGCTTTTGACCAGCAATGAGCAGCCTGTACTATTGTCTCAGTCGGGTTCTCTGTTTTTGGAGGGATTGTATCCAACCATCTTGCTCTGTTGGCAACATAGCTGCTGCTCACAAGGGTTTGCTTTGTTGAGAGGGTGGAACCCCGCCATTTTATAAGAACATCATTTCTAAAAACAAAAGTACAGATCACACGCTTCAAGAAAACAAAAGTATAACTGGTACAGAATTACACCCTGTTTCGTAGAACAGCTCTGAGATTTAGTTGTTGGAAAGCACTTCAATCACCTTGGGCAATATTTTACAGACCCCGCCAGTGGGTTTGCGGGTGAGAAGGGAGCCTGTAAAATTCCTGTTGCCACTCCCTGACCTGTCTGTAATTATACATGCTGCAGGCAAGGCCTAGGGTGGTCTACCTATTGCCCAATTGATGCCCGTAAGTGACCAATTATTGACCACTTCCCATCCAGCATCCAATTTGAGGCTGGCATGAGGAGTTCAAGGGCAGGAAGGAAGCCCAATGGGTCACTACACTCAAGCTTTAGGCAGGAAGGGAAGGGGTGCCTACGTCAAGAGCAGACCTTCCACATCAGGTGCCACCTCCCAAGATCTAACAGATACCCTCTCCCTCCTCAGTGCATGCTCTCTTTTCATCAAGGCCCTGTACCTCTCTCCTTACACCACTAGAGTCCTGGCACAGCTTTATTCCCAGTTCTGCCCAATGTTGCTGCTGATGGTGCTGCTGGGATTACAGAGCTGTTGGCCAGTCAGATTGGATGGCAGCTCTCTGAGGTGGGATTTCCATCTGAGTGAGGGGCAGAATTCCCATCTCCAACGAATTAACATTCGTCAGAGCATGAAGTACTTGTGGAATGTGTTCCACACTGACTCTTTGGATGGTGTGGTGGAAAACCCCACCGTCAGAAAAATCCTGCCCCTTGTGTTGTTTGCCAAGGGTTCAAAGTCAGCTGGACACAGTTAAGATATAGATTAGCTATGATTAGATTGAATTATGAACAGACTTGAGGGGCTGAATGGCCTCCTCCTGTTTCTACATGCCTGGCAAAGGTGTTGCAAATATAATTTTACTGGAACTATTCCTTCAGAGCTATCATCATATATCGATGTAAGTAAACTGCAAATAAATACAATTATAAACAATTTTAGAGCAGATCGCTGCTGATACTTTCTGATTGACTCTTCATGCAAATACAAATTGTGTTTGTTTGGGGTACTCTCACCTACAACATCTTCTCCCAACTGTCTGGATGCAACAGTTTCAGCTGAGGACATTTTTGGGCTGTTTTGGGTTAAAGTCATGAATTGTTTGCAGTAGGAGAACTGCACAGAAAAGCAGCGCACTTTTCAGTAGGACAGGACGAAAATGGATTGTAGTTGTTCAGTGTATCAAACATGTTTCTGCTTAACACCTATGACTTTCTTTCAAATCTCCTGTTCTCCACATTGCAAGGCAAAAGCATCACAGCTGCCCTGGGATAGATTGCACTGACACCTATTATGATTTTTCAGTTGCATGCAAGCTGAACATAGGTGGGGTGGAATCCCTCTCTTGATGTGAGGGTGCCCCAATTCACACATGAGTTTAATTGACCACTGCCTGGGCCTGTTGGCATCCAACATGTGCGAGAAATCCTGGTAAACATGGCAATCCTTCACCTCTGAGATGCAGCGGCGGGCAGCAAGTTGTGAGATGCTTTAAATGTTCCCAAATACTTCCTGGAAGGAGCCTGAGGCAGAGATTATCAGGGCTGTGGTGCTCTTGACCGTCACTGGTCACTACTGGTTACCTGGTCGACTTGGCAGGAGGTCTTCTTCCAAGGCCCTCTAGAGGAAAGGTCAAAGCGTCCTAAGGCTCTGGTACACAGCTACCTGAAGAGAACACTGTATAACCTGTACTGGGGTGTCACTTCCTGTGGGCTAGAGCTCTGGGCCTTTACCCTCATGTGTGTGAGGACAAGGTAGCTGCTTCTGGTGTTGTGGATAATGCTCCTCCTGTTCCCTATCAGAGCTCCACGGTAGATCTGGAATTGTGATTCTTGCATCCCAGTGAAGGTTGAAACTGGGAAGAGCAGATCTGAGATCGACTGTGGTGGTTTAAAAGGCAGCCCACCACTACCTTCGCAAGGTCTGCTAGGGATGGGCAACAAAAGCTGGCACAGCCGGCGACACCCATATGCTGTGAATGAATTCTTAAAAAAGAAAAGCTCCAGAGTAGTAGAAGTGACCACGAAATTGGAAGTAACCTCCCAAAAGAGCAAAAACACATTCCAAGACTGAGTCCTGTGAACAAAATGCCTTTCATTTAGACTAAGAAGCAGATGTCATAACTCAGTATTTAGACACTTTCAAGTTTTCCAATTGCCCAAGCCTGTCACCCCTTGCCAATATTTTCTTGTTTATCTGGTCTTAAGTGTACAATTCAGGATTAAAACTGCACTCAGTTACCTTTCAGGCTGCATCTGATGACAACAGTGTACATGCACACTGTGCCCTGGTTCATGCAGCCATGAACAGTGGGGTAAAGGAGATGTAGGGAACGGGCCGGGACGAGGTGACACATTCAAATCTGAACCACCCCCTTCCCCACCCCACCCCACCCCTGCAGACTGCTCAAATCCACTTCAAAAGATTCCAGCCTGGCATTTTCTGCTCTTGTTCTCAAAGTCAGCCACTTACCCTAGCTGGTTAAAATCCTCTTTAATTGACAGGACAGCTAAACACAGTCCTGCTTAGTGAATACAATTCTTTCACACAAGTCACTCTCAAACACACAAGACAAACAGCAGGCTGCTGCTTACAATACTCAAAAATAGTTTGTGGTTTAAATGTTCAGGGTTGGAATGACAATGTGAATGTAATGTGTCACATGTGGAATAGCAGATGAATGTTTCCTGCTTGATTCCTGTTTTAGTGTCAAGTCTGCAGCTCTGCATCCACTATTTTGTTGGAAGTTGGCAACTGAGTCTGTGCTCGGTGCTCTAAACTGTTGGATTGGGCCATAAATTAATAATCATTATCATTAAACGTCATTATCATGCACTAAATTAGCAACAGTAAATGTAAAATAGGATCTCCTTAAATTGTAATTCTCCCATGGTGGTTTCATCCTCCTTTATTAATGTGTGAAACCTATTCTGCTCCAACTTATAATCATAGAATGATACAGCGCAGAAGGAAGCCTATGTCGGCTGTTGCAAGAACTATCCAACTAGACACATTCCCCTGTCCTCTTCTAATGCCCTTGCAATTTTTTTCACCATCATGTAGATATCCAATTCCATTTTAAAAGTTACCATCCCATTTGTTTCCATCACCCTTTCCGGCAACACATTCCAGACGACAACAACTCACTGCGTAAAACCTCAGTGCAATGGACCCATTCATTCACCTTGTCATTTCCTGCAGTGATTTTAAAAGTTTGGTTCACTTGGCTGTTTCATCATTTTCCAATGGGATGAATCTGACACCAGACCCTTTTCGTGGCTTATGTTTTAGAGTCTATTGCTGTCCTTCAGTGAACTATTTCAAATGTCCTGATGTGTTTCTGAAAATAAAGCATACAATAAAATCCCCACAGGAAATGACCCAGAATATCCAAGAAGCTGGGGAATAGAATCTTGATAGCTGCACTGGAAATCAAAACACAGCAGTGTCATTGGCGCAACAGAAGACCCAGAAAGATGGGCCCACAAAAACTCTGAAGGTGTGTATAAGGGACATCCACAGAAAGCCTCCACAGTGCAGGCAGAAATCATTCCTGGGTGTGGGACTCTGGTCACAGGTATTCCATCCAACAGCCCCAGCACTACCCTTGGTCACCAAACACATTGGTATGAATTTTACCATGGGCACCAGGATGCCATCTTTAGGATGAAAATTGGGCCTCGAGTCTACATTTGTTGGCAGCAGGATTAGTTTGGCAATTTCACTGTGGGCAGTCTGTACTGTGCAAAATTGACTGCCACACTTCTAACACTGTCATTGTACAAGTACTCCTGTTTGTAAAGGAAAAAAATAACCAGAAGGCATAGATTAAAAGTAATGTGCAAAAAAAATCCTTTTTCACATTTCCCCCCAATTCTTCGATAGTGCACAATTCGCTGGTAAGGTACCGGATAACAAAAAATTTCATTCATATTATTTCAGATATAGTAGGAACTGCAGATGCTGGAGAATCTGAGATAACAAGGTGTGGAGCTGGATGAACACAGCAGACCCAAAACGTCAGCTTTCCTGCTCCTATGATGCTGCTTGGCCTGCTGTGTTCATCCAGCTCTACATCTTGTTATCTCTCATTCATATTATTTTTCCTTTTTTTACTCATTTGCAGCATGTCGTACTCAGTGCTTAGGCTATCATTTCTTGCCCAATCCTAACTGCGTCACTTACTGAAACCACTGTGCTTCATATGGTTTAGGGCCACACACAATATCGTTAGGAAGTTAGTTCCAGGATTTTCATGCAGGGACTGTGAAAGAACAGTGATATAGTTCCAAGTCAGGTTGCTATCTGACTTGGAGAGAAACTGCAGGTAGTGATGTCCTCCTGGTTGCAAGAGGTCCAGGGTTCAGAAGGTGCTGTCGAAAAGCTTTAACAATTGCTAAATTAAATACAAATGTACAAACAAGGAACAAGAGTAGGCCACTCAACACTTCAAGCCTGCTCCACCATTCGCTAAGATCATGAATGAATGATTTTATTGTCATGTGAATTTTACAGTGAGAAAGGCATTTCCAAAGTCACCGTGATCTGATGCCATTTTGAAAAGTTTTCAGAATAAGAAAAAAAATTAGAAAGATAAAGTTCATGTCTGATCCAGTTGTAACATCATCTTTTCAATCCTGCAGATCCTCAACAATCTTTCATCTCCTTGGTAGTCAAGAATCTATCTACCTCTGCCTTAAAAATATACTAAGATTCTACATCCACTGTTTTCGGAGAAAGGGAATTCCAAAGTCACACAATCCTCAAAGAGAAAATATGTTTCCTCATCTCTCTCTTAACCCCTTATTTTGAAACTAAGACCCTAGTTCCCATAAGAGGAAGCATCCTTTCCACCCAGTCAATCCACATAGAACTTATGTTTTTCCATTAAGTTACCTTTGACTCTTCTTAGCTCCAACGGATACAGGCTCAACCTGTTGATCTTTTCCTTCTAAGGCAATATCCCCATTCCAATTATTAGTTTCATAAACCTCCTCTGAATTGCTACTGATTCTTTAACATCCTTCCATAAGTGCAATGACCGGTACTTTACACAGCACTCCAGATGAGGTCTCACCAGTGCCCTGTATAACTGAAGTGTGACCTTCCTACTCTTGCACTCAATTCCCCTCATAAAAAAAAAATTATGTTTCATTAGCCTTCCTGATTCCTTGATGTACCAGCACACTAATGTTTTGTGATTCATGCTCTAGGACACCAGATCTCTCTTCTTCTCAGAGCTCTACAACCACTCACCATTTAGGTAATATGCTTCTTTTCCATTTCTTCTGCCAAAATGGACAATTTCTCACTTTCCCACATGGAACTCCATTTACCAGATCTTTGTCCACTTACTTAACCTATTTATACCTTTGTAGACTCATTATGAGCTTCTCACAACTCACTTTCCAATTATCCCTGTGCAACCATGGGGAGGCAATGGCCTAGTGGTATTATCACTGGATTATTAATCCAGAGACCCCAGATAGTGTCCTGAGTTTGAATCCTGCCATGGCAGATGGTGGAATTTGAATTCAATAAAATATCTGGAATTAAGAATCTAATGATGATTGTGAATCCATTGTCGATTGTCAGGAAAAACCTATTTACTAATGTCCTTTAGGGAAGGAAACTGCTGTCCTTACCTGGTCTGGTCTACATGTGAATCCAGACCCACGGCAATGTGGTTGACTCTTAACTGCCCTCTGGGCAATAAATGTTGCCTAGCCAGCGACACCCTCATCCCGTAAATGAATAAAGGGGAAAAAAACAAACTTAGCTACCACACTTCCTGCATCCAAATCATTTATATAAGTTGTAAACAGTTTGAAAACTCTGCGCCAAACCCCATGGCATATGACTCGTGACATTCTGCCAGCTTGAAAAACCCATTTATTTCTCTATTCTCTGTCTCTTGCTGGCCAGCCCCTTAAATTTTGCCTCTCCTCATTCTCCCTACCAAATACATCAATTTATATTTCTATGCATTGAATTTCATCAGCTATTTGTCAATCTATTCCATATGGTCTCTTCACATTCTCTTGAATTCTATCATTATCATGATCAAGGGTCATAGAATCCCTACAGTGTGGAAACAGGCCCTTCGGCCCAACAAGTCCACACCGACCCTCAGAGCATCCCACCCAGACCCATCCCCCTATAACCCACCTAATCTACACATCCCTGGACACTACAGGGCAATTTAGCATGGCCAATCAATCCAGCCTGCACATCTTTGTACTGTGGGAGGAAACCAAAGCACTTGGAGAAAATGCAAACTCCACACAGCCCAAGGCTGGAATTGAACCCGGGTTCCTTGTGCTGTGAGGCAGCAGTGCTGACCGCTGAACCACCGTGCCATCCCAACGTAGTGCCCCACGTGAAGATTTTCCTCACAGTTCACCATATTACTAAAATTCATTCACTTGAAAATTTTGGAATTTTATCCTACATACCCAATTATTATTGATGAAGATATACATGTTATTATATAATTATTAGA
Organism: Ginglymostoma cirratum; assembly: GCA_024137785.1. NCBI lineage: Eukaryota > Metazoa > Chordata > Chondrichthyes > Orectolobiformes > Ginglymostomatidae > Ginglymostoma > Ginglymostoma cirratum. The sequence continues at coordinate 21,950,561 of JAHRHZ010000024.1, forward strand.
TATCATGACGTTCATTATTACTACAGATCAAGAAATGCAAAAAAGTAAACTACTGAGGAAACCTCAATACATCTTCCACCAGTCCAAAATACAATTGTTTTCCATTCTTCTGTTTCCTGTAACTCAGCCAATTTTGTATCCCTGCTGCCACCAACATTATTTTTTGTCTTCAACTCTACAGACAACCATTTTCTGTGACAGTTCATCAAATATTTTTGAATTTCATGTACACCATATCTAACACATTACCCTCATCAACCCTTTTTGTTATCTCATCAAAGAACTCAAGCCAGTTAGTTAAAAACAATTTGCCCTCAACTGGTCTGTGCTGGCATTCTTTAATGAATCCACACTTGTCCAAGTGACTTGTTAATTATTGTGTTTAAAACCTTTTCTAACAGAAGTGCAAATTCAACCAAAAGCCTTTAAGCCTAATCTAGGAATCACACACCACAATGGAAAACATCTGGGCCAAGTGCTCTGGGTTTGGCTTGTACTACAGGATTTGATGGCCGAGGAAGGTGTATTCATAACGCAGCCAAGCAAGTTAAGTATCAACCTGCAAGGCCTTCCAACAGATGCCAATGGCAGGAGTAAGAGCAGAATAAATCCCTGGCCAACAATGGTAGAGAGAATGTTGGCACCTCAGCCGTAACTATCAGTAGCTGCGCAGTACAACATGCACTGTAAAATTACATGTTGTTGCAGTGACTGGTGCTCCTTGAGTCAACTGTCGCACATCAACAAGCATAAATTCACCATCCAAATATACAGGACCAACCAAACATTTGAGTTGCATGGCATCAGTTTCTCCCCACCCAAGACCAAATCCACTTCTACCAAGAGTGACTAAAAGCCATATAATTACATTTTCTTTTATAGGTGAAGCATGTAATTCAGTGGGCTCTGGAAGTCCTAATTATTCTGCTGCAGAAAATACAGTGTTTCATCATAATTTTCCACAGAATTTCGTAAAACATGTTATTTATTTTTGAATGGGGCTGATAGCCGGTCCAAACCAAACCCAGGTTTGTTATTGTTCCAAACCTTACTTTCTATTTTTTGTTTCAAACTTGAGAAAACATAAGATATTATCCTATTCTGTTAGCTAACCTAGAAACAGACTTTAAAGTATGCGCTTGATAATCTTCAGTGGGCTTATGCTGGTGGATTTGACCCTTTCACAGAATTAAGTTTGTTAAGTATCAGGCATTTTCGGTCTATGTAGTGTCGGGTGCAGTGAGGACAGGGTTTTGGTGGGGGATGGTAATGGGTCACAAGGCAGACAGCTAGGCAAAGAAAGGTCACTTTCAATAATGGACCAGGTTTAACAGAAATAAATGTTCGCGCTGGGAGGAAACTGTTGACATAGCAATTAGGATTAATTACAAACAGAGATGTCTTGCAATTTTACAAAAAACATGCTTTATTTGCCAAAACATCGGTGAAGTTTTCAGAAACTTTTTTTTAATGATTATTTAAACTTTGGATGAGACAGTCCACAAATATGCTGTGAATTAAAGGTCAGAATTTGGGTGAAACAGTTGTTTTTATTTAAGGAAGGTATTGTATCTTACAAGTAACTGTAGCATCAGGAATCTAAGCAAAAGTAAATTCCAATTTTTTTTGTGGATATTTTTCTTCCAAAATGGACCTGAAAAGAGGTCTTTCTGCAGGAAATATTATCACAGAACTTTTGAGCTGTATTAAGTTTTAGGAAAGTAAAAGAGACTTGTAGTTGTTACCAAGATGGATATTTTTAAAAACTGTTTCCAATAGTGACCAAGGCAAAATCTTGAATTAATTGTAGATCGACACTAAGGAAGTTTCACCACAGCATTTATCTATGTTTAAATATATGACAACAGGATAATTTGCAGTTACAAATGGATCAAACCTGACCCCATTTTATAAGTATTAATTCTTACTCCTCTCTCCTTTAAATCCCAGTAACCACTATAATCAGTGGGAAGTGAGTGATGGTGCCTCTGTAATTCACCTTTTCTTTACTTTCGGACACTGGTTTCACTCATCGCCCTTTCTATTGTGACATGTGTGAGTTTCACATTCAACATGGTGAATTTTACAAATCCAGCAAAGAGATAAATGAGCTACTCAGCTGGGAAAAAAAATCTAAGTCATTATAGTAGTCCAAAAAAATTAATTATATGAAGGACTTACATTTATCAAGCACCTTTCATAATCTGGGAAATCCCAAAACATTTTACAACTAATTAGAGATTTCTGAAATGTTGTCACTGTAGAAAATTGCTGAGGCACTAATTTATGTGTGAGTACACGATATCAACAGTCAGATCATATTTGGTCCAAATGGTCATTTTATAGATATGAAGTCTCAGTACTTGTTAATTAATGTGTTTAAAACCTTTTCTACCAGAAGTGCAAAATCAACCAAAAGCCTTTGAGCCTAATCTAGGCTATCAATGATCCTGTTTTTGGCTGACGTGCACAAATCCAAACTGGTGCCTAGGAATTGGAACAGTAGTTAAATCCCCCCCAGACATTTCCCCCACTCCCTTAACTCCGGGGTCTGTGAAAAGTCATAGCACTTTACCAACTGCCAGGACACATAATTCAGTTCTGGAGTCCAAGATCAATAATTTATATGAGTCATGCATAGACACAGCATGAACTTGCAAACTGATTTATCAAAAGAATACATTAACATTTTAATGGCCACCATAGCTAGCTGTTTAATATTAATAAATAGGAGCTAACATTGAGATAACAAGGTGTGGAGCTGGATGAACACAGCAGGCCAAGCAGCATCATAGGAGCAGGAAAGCTTGA
>JAHRHZ010000024.1:25147767-25191873 GCA_024137785.1 Ginglymostoma cirratum
ACAGTGATGCCACCTGAAGGCTGCAGGAACAGCAAATCATATTCAGCCTGGGAACCCTGCAGCCCAATGGCATCAATGTGGATTTCACAAGCTTCAAAATCTCCCCTCCCCCAACCGCATCCCAAAACCAGCCCAGCTCATCTCCACCTCCCTAACCTGTTTTTCCTCTCACCCCAAGCCACACCCCCATCTCCTATCTACTAACATCATCCCGCCCCCTTGACCTGTCCGTCCTCTCTGGACTGACCTATCTCCTCCCTATCCCCCTACCTACACTCACCTTTACTGTCTCCATCCCCGCCTCTTTGACTTGTCTGCCTCCTCTCCATCTATCCTCTCCTCTATCCATCCTCTATCCACCTCCCCCTCTCTCCCTATTTATTTCAGAACCCTCTTCCCCTTCCCCATTTCTGATGAAGGGTTTAGGCCCGAAACGTCAAGTTTTCCTGCTCCTATGATGCTGCTTGACCTGCTGTGTTCATCCAGCCCCATGCTTGTTATCTCGGATTCTCCAGCATCTGCAGTACCTTTTATCTCTGAAAATATTGAGAGATATGGGAGCTGGTAAATCTCTAATCGTAAGAGATGAAAGTATTTGCACTCCTTCTGAAATATTACCTGAGAGAGTGATAATCTGTGGAAAAAATAGTGAGAGATTTAGTGTTCCCCTTGTAAGATAAGGCTAGGAAGTCCAGTCAACACTGGAGAAATGACAGTGGGAGTAATTGAAAGACTGTCTATTCCAGGAATACAGGTTGTTCTAGGAGACGACCTCGCTGGATCAAAGGTGGAGGTGATGCCTCTTGTAGTGGAGAAGCTGAAGGAAAACCAGGAAACTGAGGAGGTAAAAGAAAAATACCCTGGAATTTTTCTGGACTGTTTGGTGACAAGATCCCACAGTCATAGGCTAAAACAAGAGGGGAAAACCAAAGAGAAAAATGAAGGAGATGAGGTCCAGTCAGCTGACATCCTGTTTGATGAAATGGTAAACGAAGAACCTGAGCAGGTAGAGAATCAGGCAGAGGTGTTTAGTTCTGAAAGATTAATGGAGTTACAACAAAAAGATGAGACAATAAAAGATTTATGTCATAAAGCCTACTCGGAAAAGGAATCAGAATGCATTCCAGAATGTTATTTTCTTAAGGATAAAATCTTAAGATGGAAAGGAAGATCTTGGCAGATTAGTGCAGATGAGAAATGGGCGGACATTCAATAACCTGGTGTTGCCGATAGCATATAGACAGGAATTATTGTGAGTAGCACAAGAATTACCTGTAGGAGGTCATCTAGAGGTGAGGAAGACTCAGGTTAAGATACAGAAGCATTTCTATTAGCCTGGATTACATCAAGATGTGGTTGAATTTTGCTGTAGCTGTCATTCGTGTCAGATGGTAGGAAAGCCACAGACAGTAATAAAACCAATGCCTTTGATGCCATTGCATTTGAAGAACCTTTCATGCGGGCTATGATTGATTGTCCCTAAAACCAAAAGTGGGAATCAGTATTTGTTAACCATAATGGATGTGTCTACCGGATTTCCGGAGGAAATTCCATTATGGAATGTCAAGACAAGGTTGTAGAGGAGATGCTTTCTTTCTTTACCTATTATGGACCACCCAGGGAGGTTCAATTTTGTACCAAATTATTTAGGGAGGTAATGGATAAATTAGGCATCCAACACTTTAAATCAAGTGTGTATCATCCTGAATCCCAGGGAACATGAGAAAGGTGGCATCAGACCCTAAAGATAATGTAAAGTGCTTATTGACAGGACTACACAAATGATTGGGATAAAGATACCCAATTTTTATTACTTGCTATTAGAGATGCTCCAATTGAATCAACTCAGTTTACTCCATTTGAAATGATACTCAGACACGGGGTAAGAGGGCCTTGAAAATTAATTAAGAAAAAGTTGATATGACCAAAGTCAGAGATCTCACAATTGGATTATGTATCTGAGGTGAGAGAAAGATTAAACAGAATAAGTGAATTAGCTAGACAACATTTGAAAGTGGCATGGCATCTAATGAAGCAAGAAGCAAATAAGAGATCTAAAATTTGCCTTGGTGCTGTTACTGGTGGTAGGAGATCCCTTCAAAGCAAGATTTAATGGTCCCTATTAGATTGAGGAGGATTTAAGTCAGATGAATTATGTGGTAAAGATGCCAGATAGGAAAAAACTTTATCCAGTATGCTATGTGAATATGCTTAAATCTTACTATGACAGAAAAGGGAACCAGAGAAACAGGTATTAGTTACTACCACTCAAAGTAAGGAATCAAATCCAGATGATTCAGATTTTGGTGTGCCTCATAATAAATTAAATAATGAGGAAGCCCTGAAAGAATGGGATGGGGTGGTAAACTATCAGTATCAGAACAGAGACCTGAATTGAAAGACTTCGTGCAGCACTATGACGATATTTGTATAAATAGAATGCGGAGGTCTAATACTATAGTACATGTGGTCAACATAGAGGATGCTATTCCAATAAAACAACATCCCTACAGACTTAATCCTATCAAAACAGCACAGGTACATAGGGAAGTGGATGTGATGCTGCAGGAATACATCATTGAGCTGAGTCAAAGTGAGTGGAGTTTGCCAATTATGTTGGTTCCCAAACCTGATGGCACTCAACGATTCTGTGTGGACTATTGAAAGGTCAACGCTGTGACTAAATTAGTCTCATACCCAATTCCAAGGTTGCAAGACTGTGTGGAAAAAGTTGGACAAGCCACTTACTTCACAAAGTTGGAACTTCATGGTTGCTGGCAAACACTTTTGTGGAAAAGCGCAAAGGAGGTTTCTGTGTTTGTAACCCCAAATGGGCTATATCAATTTAAAGTAATGTCCTTATGGGAATAAAGCCATATTTCAAAGGCTTATGAACAGAGGTGTGGCAAGATTGACTAATTGTGCTGTCTGCAGAGATGACTTAGTAATCTTTAGCCATTTGTAGAAAGATCACATGGTGCATTTGGCAGACCTCTTTGAAAGATCACAGAAGGCAAAAGTGGTTGCAAATTTAGCAAAAACTAAATTTGTGAAGGCAGAAGTGACATTCTTAGGGCACAACACTGGGCCCGGAAGGATGACACCCAGGCACATGAAGATGAAGGCCATCAAGAAATTTCCAAGAACATCTTCAAAGAAGGAAGTGCTACACTTTTTGGGATTGAGCAGATTCTACAGGAAATTTGTACAAAGTTTTAGTAGCGTGGTGGCACCCCATTGCCGGATTTGTTAAAGGAGAATATGAAATTTCAGTGGACCGAACAATGCCAGGAGACATTTGAGAATTTAAAACCAGTGTTGATCACTGCACCAGTTTCAGCCACACCAAACTTCTTGGCACCCTTTAAAGTCACTATCGACACAAGCAATGTAAGGGTTGGCGCTGTGTTGTTACAGGAGAACGATTGTGGAATTGAAAGGCCAATTGGTTATTTTTCAAAGAAACTCAATATCTACCAGAGAAAATATTCAACCATTGAAAAAGAGTTATTGAGTTTGGTACTGGCCTTACAACATTTTAATATTTATGTTGTGAACAATGTATCAGAAACTGCTGTCCACACTGATCACAACCCTTCAACATTTTAAGGACAAGAACACCAGACTATTTCATTTGGAATCTAATATTACAAGCATTTAATTTATTGTGGATTTATTGGTGTGGATCATGAAAATGTTAATGTGGATGCTTTATCACCGGTATAAAAAAATGTGCGCATAAGATAGAAATGGTAGTGTTCAATGTTATACATTTGTGTAGAATTAGTATGAAATGTGTAACTTTAGGTTAATGCATTATGAATTTAGTAATAATGACATTTAAGATTTGGAAAAAAATGAAGCCATCTTTTCATAGTGATGTTTCTTCTTTTTGTTAATGGGAGAGAAATTGCAAAGTCGAGCAGAGTACTTGTGAATTAGAAGGCATGATGTTAGAATTTGTTTGTAAAAATGACAGGGGTGAAAGAATGTGTGGTCCCTTTAAGAGGTGATGTGCTTTTCTAAGCTTGAAGATTTAAAAAAATCTGCAAGCTGCTGCAGACGTACGGACAGTTCTGAAACTGACACATATGTTTCAATTGGCTGTGTGGTTGGCAAACGAGTCTTGTTTTGATGTTAGGGTAACCAGCTTAAGTATCAACCAATTATTTTAAGCCAGATCCTAGATACCAAAACCCAATTACATTTAAATCTGATAGTGTTGATAACCTAGGACCAGTTCTATCGTAAGAAAATTGACAGGTCATCAAGGGTATATAAGAAGAGGGTTTTGAAAATCAATAGGAAAGTGAACTGCCATCAGAAGAATAAAACTCTGGCTCTCACAGAAATATTTCAGCACTCTGATTAAGCACCTTCTAAAAGGCACCATGGCACTCTTAAGCACTATTCCTGATACAAGGATTCGACAAAGAAAGAATTCCTGACTGAAGAAAGCAGAAAAGGCACTGATCATTCTGGAAGATGCATCCTGACTGTAGCTTTGAGAGTCTAAGCTTTAATTCATTTTTCTTATTACTTCGGTTTGGAATAGATTGCCACTAGAATTTTGTACTGTTCAGGAGAAGTTAGTTATTAAGGGGAAATTGTTTGGTTTGTCAGTCGGTTTATGAATTTGTTCACTGTTAGAGTTAGATAAATAAATTGTAATTTGTTTCTTATAAAGTGAGAATTTGGGATTTCTTTCATTTAACCTCCCCTTTATAACAGATTAGAAAGTGAAAGGCAGGTTATACCATTTTTCCCATGTCCTTTAGCAAATCATGAGGTGGGGTGAGCTTCTCTGGGTGTTTTGGTTTTTATTATCCGAGGGGTTCGACCTCCTCACCGTAACACCTTGAAGAGAGAGGACAAATAAATTACACCTGCTAATGGATTCAAACAGGACAGTGGAGTAATTAAAAGCTAATAAATTGGGCCTAAAGAGGTATTTCCTTATATTACACAGTCATAGCGGGGAATGGGACATAAAGTAGGCATATTGAGCAACTCAGGGCTGTATTCGAGTAGAGTAGTTCAGTTGCCTGCTCTGAGGAGATCTGTTGCTGGATCTCATATTTTGGTTTGCAGGGCTTCTAAGCAATCAGTGTAACTGTCGGTTCATATTATTGCTTAATAGATTAATAAAGATGCATCAGGTTGGGTGGAATGGTATCCAAGCACCATTGATATCTGGCCCAAAACCTTTAAACCCAGGAAGGGTCTGTCAGTTCTTTGAGAATCAATATCTATGTAACCAATACAGACTTTGATAAGAAATGAACTTCAGGTTGACCACCAGCATCATGGGGAGGCCATGGCCCAGTGGTATTACCACCAGACTATTAATCCAGAAATTTAGCTAATATTCTAGGGACCTGGGTTCGAATCTTGCCATAGCATATACAATTAGAATTCAATAAAAAGAAATCTGCAATTGAGAATCTACTGAAGACCATGAAACTGTTGTCGATTGTGGGAAGAACACATCTGACCCAAGGAAGAAAATCTGCCATCTTTACCTGGCCCAACTTACATATGACTCCAGACCCACAACAATGTGGTTGACTCTCAAATGCCCTGTGAAATGGCTTAGCAATTCACTCAGTCGTATCAAATCACTATGAAGTCTCAAGAAAGAAATAAAACCAGATGGAAGACTCTGTTCCAGATACTGGTAAAGACAATGGTAGAAACAGCCCTGTTGACCTTGAAAAGTTCTCCTTACTAACATTTGGGCACTAGTGTCAAAATTGGGAGAGCTGTCTCACAGACTAATCAAGCACTAGCCTGACATAATCATAGTAGTCAGTAAATAATCTTAGTAGTCAGTTCCAAAAGAAAAAAATGGCTTAGTTCAAGCACAATAAGATAATTACTAAGAATTCCAATAGGGAGGTCAAAAGAAACTTCTTTACCCAGGAAATGGCAAGAACGTGAAACTCACTCAAAACATTTGACAAACGTTTAATGGAGAAGGGAATATAGAGTTGTGATGGTAGACGTAGGTAAAACAGTAAGAGGAGGTTTGAGTAGAACATGCACACTGGCAAACAATGTTGACCAGTGGAGCTGCTTCTGTATATTCTATGTAGTAGTGGTGTGTTACAGTTTGCTGAGGGAGTCTGAGTTCCTGTCGCAAGGTCTACATTTGCATTCATGTTGTAGTCTGCAGCTATGGATGGTGAGAGCAGACGTCTCAACTTCCTTTCCATACATGGATAAACAGAAATCCTGCTCTTACCTCCTACCATTGGCCTTTGTTTGAAGGAATTGTAAGTCAATATTAAACTTGTTTACCTGTATTATTAATGCACATTCCTTGGCCAGCAAGTCCTGAGATGGGACCTGAAAATTCTAACTGGTTCAAATTTAGCTGCATGGATACCAGAGAATGAGAGAGGAAGGATATGATAGGTAATATGTGGGATTTGGTTATTGTGAAGAGTGGGGTTTGTGAATCTTGTCAGGGGTTTTGAACATTTCTTATGAGGGTGATGGTCAACATTGCTGGGAGATGGGTGAACATTATTGTGATGAGAATTGAACATTGGCAGGGTAAGGTGCGACATATAACAATGACAAAGTTGAGGGAGAAAATATTGCCATAACAGGGTGAGAATTTTGAGGATGCTGAAGATGCTGCAGTGCTTTGACTTCCTGGTAGATTTATTTGGTATTACATTGGCATTATGCCTGGTAAGAAAAGCTCCAAGTAAACCCAGAAGTAATCAGGGTAAGTCTAGTGCAAACAGTGAAACAGTCCAATTATGCAATTTCATTTATAGGAATTGCAGAGCATTCTGAGCTAGAAATTGGAAATATAGAATTTCCATATAAGTACCACACGTGTCTTTACTTAGGGTTTGCTCAGAGTTACCTATGCACATCATCAATGCAAGTTGAGGCTAAAACCTTTTTGACGCATTTCAGAAAGCCTTGAAAGATTGACTGGTAAACAGGGAACAACTTTTAAATAATAGTTTGGAACTTCATATCTGGAAGATTGCCAACACAACCGACTTGAGTCTTGATCGAAGGTGCACTTACTTGCAGTTTTAGACAGAAGTGACTTTAATTGGTTAACAGAACTTTTTAAAAATTTTATCCTGAGGTTGCGAAGAAAGGAACCTGACCAATGGCTGGAAGGACTCCTACAATCTGGTCTACGACCTGGAACCTGGTCACTTCAGGTGATTATGTGACTATTTACATACAACACATTTAACCATTGCTGGAGCATTTTATTGGTAGACGTTGTTAGAACTTTCTATCACCAAGGATAGAGTGAAAGGAAAATACTTCCATTTTTAAAACTTAAAATTGTGTTCAAGAAATGAATTTTATTGAACAAAGGTTTGTGTGAGTCACTAATTTATTCTCTTCTGATTTTCAATTCTTTAAAACACTGATTAAAGGTATTAGATGTTTATCATTATAGTTGAGAATTTGGAATTTTAATGTTGTAGTAAATGTGTCATTTCAGTTTGGTGAAGGTAACTGTTTTAAGAGGTCAGAGGTCGTTTGAATTAACGAAATAGAGTCAATTTCCGTGAAGGTATGTGACCCAGTCAGGTGCCTGGAAACACAGCAGTGCTATTAATGAATGAAATCATAATATTGTGGCTTTTATGACGAGCAAAACAAATCAAAGGCTTTCAGATGAGTTTTGACTTCAATTCAAAAAGAATCACTTTTCAGTTTGAAAAAGAGCTTCCCTAGTAGAAGCGTTTTAGTTTTTGAAGTGACAAGCTGTGAGGGCATATGTAGACATTTTTAAGTTGTCAGAACTGAAAAGAATTTTCAACCATCTAAATTGAAAAGGGTTCATACTAGTAGACTTGGAAAGAAGTCATAAACTCGTAAGTTCAGGGAAGAGGAAACTAAAAGTAGCCAGTAAAGTAAGAAATAAAAGAATTGCAATTGGAATGGTATTGTTCTGGAATTGAACAGCTGTACAGATATTGATGAGAAAAGGTTAAAACATGATTTTGCTATTTATGTTAAAATCTTTCCAATACATATAACTTTGTTTTTAATTTCCTTTTTTGTCAAAAATGTGTCCCTTTGTTAAAGAACATATGCAGCCTTGTGTGTATATGCTTATTGACGCAAATGGCTGTAAAAAATTAAACTTATGATCTATCAAACAGGTTTTAGTCTGAATCTGACTTATCCAGTATTACCATCAGCTAGAATCGTAACAAAACAAGAACGTCTGTGAACATATGAAGATGTACAAGACTCACCTTCAGTAAGGCTGATGAATGTGTCTTTTTATCAAGACTCGTTGATGGGGGTGGGTCACTAACAAAACATTGTTTCCACTTCTGGTTCTGTTCTCATCTACCAAGAAGAACCATATATTTTTCTGATGAAAATAGGAATTGATAAGTTTGTAGACTATTCCTTCCTCTTGTTGTAGTGTCCCTGTTATTTATTTTCTGTGAAGAACATCCAAATCATCTGTCCAATACATTGTAACTGTAATATTGTGTTATTTGATGGCCAAAAGCATAAAATAAATTATCATACCATCTCTGTAAGAGATTCAAACTCAGAATTCAGATGTGAATGGATATTGCCTCAGGTCAGCAGCAGCTTGTGTATAAAGAGCACTTTTAATGCTGTAAAATGTGACAAGGTTCTTCAAAGGAGTGTTATCAAGAAAAACAGTTTCAATGCAAGAGGCCTGACAAGTAAAGCAGATGAAGCAGTGAACAAAAGCTCAGTCAAGGAAGTAAGATTTAAGCAATGTCTTAAAGGAGGAGAGTCATATAAAAAGTCTGAGGGACTTAAGAAAGGAATTGAAGAGCTTTAAAGCTGGACAGCTAAATGCTCAGTCATCAATACGTGGAGAAAGGAAGTGTCTCTGCACTAGAGACCAGAATTAGTGATTTGAAAAGTTCTCAGTTGGAGTTGAGGAGGTTTTAGAGACATAAAGTGATTTGAACATGAGAGTTTTTAAATTGGGGTGTGAAAGGGTTAAAAGCCAATCAATATCGGTGAGCGTGAGGATGATAAGCAAACAATACTCAATGCAAATCATTTGTCAAATTTGAAACTGAGGCCCCGAATTGAGTTGACGTAGAAAAATCCCATGGCACTACATTGTTAAAGAGCAGGCCAATTCTCCCTGATGTCTTGTCCAATATTGATCCCTCTATCAACATTGTGAAAATAAAGTTTGTCATCTCATTATCTCACTGCCTTTGTGAGGAGTTTGCTGTGTGCACATTGTTTGATCAGTTTCCTACATTACAAAAGTAACTACGTTGTACTTCACTGGCTGTGAAACACTTTAAGATGTCCAGTGGACAAGTCTGTTTTTTTTAATGTATAACTCGAACACAGCAAATAATGCATGTGATGAGAGATAAAAGGTACTGCAGATGCTGGAGAATCCGAGATAACAAGCATGGGGCTGGATGAACACAGCAGGTCAAGCAGCATCATAGGAGCAGGAAAACTTGACGTTTCGGGCCTAAACCCTCCATCAGAAATCATCAGAAATAATGCATGTGCCCACCTTTTGGCTACTGATTGTGAAATGTTTGTCTGACTGCAGGAGTAGCTATGCCCTCTGAGCAGTTATGAATGGGTAATAAATGCTGGCCTTGCCAGCAAAGTGCTCAACTCAAATGAATTTTTAAAAAACAATTCAATGTTTATGATCATATTTAAATCTGGCTTGCACGCTGCACTTAGGAGTCTATTTTAAAATGAAGCCATGCATTGAAATGGAGATTGGAGCTCCCCAAGATCAGAGGCTCTCCTGTCATTCTTTGGAAGTCAACAGAACAGGAGTGTTCCCTTTATGCCCCTGAAGGATGAAATTGGACTTTCCCAGCCTCAGTCTCATCAGTCCACTCTCAGCATCTTCCAGACATCCCATGTTCAGGCCTCTGTTCTGATATCTATCGGTAACTGGAGACCATTAGCAGGGCCAAATGTTTCTCAGGTCACCTGATTGCTGGCCTGTGACCCATATCCACACCCGCCACACACACTCACACTTGCGTCTGGAAGTCAATTGAACATTTCAAACTTAAGACTTGTCAATTTTTGATAAGAGAATTTATCGAGGAATAGGGAATTAACACAGCCTGTATTAACATATAGATCAGCAATAGCCCATGCTGACCGACTGTATGAAGTCAGCTTCACATGTAGCTTGCTCTTGTTTTCTACAGAAAGCACACTCCTGCCTTCATTTTGTCTGTGATAATTTGTGGTACAATTCCTATAAATCCAGGCCATGATGTTGTGTTTTCAATACTTTCAGAAATTGTGTACTCCACAGCTAGATTGTCCCTTGACGCACTATCTGAAACATTTCAGTAGCTTTCAGTCATTCAGTAGAATTCTTTCAAGTAGGTTTGATGGTCGTCTCTCAACTCTGCATTGCTTTTAATGCCTGTAAAGCACCCTAGCTTTCTGAAAATATGTAAAGTTCTGTATTCCTGTGACAGGGATGAGAAAATGTCAGATTTCTATTTTGATTCTTCTGTTAGCTTTCCATTAAAAAAATCACACTGTGATTGTGTGGTTCATTGAAATAAGATTTTAAAAATAAATGCCTTTATTTATATGGACGGGGTGAAGCAGTTACGGTGCAGTGTTAAGGTTAGATTTTAGCATTCACAATGCAAATGGCTGTGATGCCACCAGAAATGGATCTTCCAGGGCAGGAATTTAATGTGTGGGCCATGATCTGACTCAGATGGCTACAGTTACAGGTTGACTTGTTCTTCAGGTTGCACTTGAGGAGCAGATGGTTGCATCTTCCCTGCCTCCTCCTCAAGCTGTTGTGGGGTGCCTAGATTTCTCTCAGAAAGGAAACCTGGAATGTCATTACTTGGGCGAGTCACCAGGTTGCAGCTGGTGAAGTTTGCAGTTGATCTTGAGGTCCACAACTGAGAGGCAGGACTGTCATCAATTTGTAGACCATAGAACGTGCTCCAGCAGGTGCTACTGGAATATTGAACACATGCGTGCTTTTTTTTTTTAAGATGTCTTGTACCAATGGAAATGCCTTGCAGTCTATCAACTGGTTGCATTCTTTGAAGAGAATGTTTTTCATGTGGCTATCAGGAAGTTCAATACCTCCTACCACAGGAATCCATTCAAGTTTAGTTAGTCTCAATGTTCCAAAAATATTTCTGGATGTGGATACCTACCATGTTTCTGTGACAGCTCTTGAGTGAGGTTACACTGCTATTGGGTAGACCAGAATAAGTTTCTTTTTGTTCATTCATGGGGTGTGGGTGTCTCTGGCTAGACCAGCAGTTATTGCCCATCCCTAATTGGTTAGGGGACAGTTGGGAGTCAACCACATTGCTGTGGGTCTGGAGTCACATGTAAGCCAGACAAGGTAAGGATGGCAGTTTCCTCCCCTAAAGGAAATTAATGAGCCAGATGGGTTTTTCTGACAATTGACAATGGATTCATGGTCATCATTCGACTCTTTCCATTGAATTCAAATTCCACCATCTGCCAAGGTGAGATTCGAACCCCTGGCCCTAGAATATTACCAGGGTCTCTGGATTAACAATCCAGCAATAATACCACTAGGCCATTTCCTGCCTGTGAAACAGCTCATGGTGTACTGGCTCTGCCGTCACACGGGCTACATTAAAGTTTCTATATGAGATTCACCCTCTACTTGACCTTGGCTCCAGTGTGCTGGAACTGTTACCAGTGCAGCAGTACAGATGTTGAGATATTTAGGCATTGGGTCATGAGTGAGTGGTTGTGCACAGAATTAGACATGAAGTTCTCACCTGATCTTCAAGTTCTTCAGCTAGAAGGCTGAAGCAATACGCTTGACAGTATTTCATTGCAGTCTTAATTTTCTGTCATGGCCTCCCTAGGAACATAAATCTTCAGTCTGTGTCTTCCCAAGATACTGAAGTCCTTTGGTCTGGAAAGTCAGGGCTAAAATGTCACTATATGAAACTAGAGCCATGTCCTTGCGGGAAGGAGATCTTTGGTGTCATACAAATAATTGAACGTGGTAAGTGCGAGAGTTGATACCTGTGGGAGGCTGTTTTTATCTATGGCTGCATACACAGCAGACAATTTTGGAGAGTTTCAGCGTCAAGCATGTGTGCCACCTTCTGCGATCAGCCTTGAATACGTACTTTGTCCTTCATGCCCTATTACACTGCCCAGTTAGACATTTTATTTCCCTTTTTTCCCTAATATTTTCATAACTAAGGAACCATTTTTTTTTCAAATTCCCTCTGATGTTACTCCTGAGTGTTCCTTGCAGCCTAGTTCTGGAAACTGATTGTTGAAAACTCTAGCATAGTCTTGCACGATTGGCAACCTTGGGTTTAGTGAGTGGTACTGATAACTTCTTTACAGGGTGACAGAATTGCCTTCCTTGTTTCTCACTGAGTGGAACTGAGGGCTTGTCTCGTTTTCACTTAATGTTTATTTGTATGCAGTTACAGCCTGACAGTGACTACTGCTCTGCAATGATCAACGTGACAATCTGAATTCAATTTCTGATGGAAGTAATTCTGTTGCTAGACAATGAGGGAATGATTTGGTCTTTGTAAAATGTTCTCAAGATTTGCGATGACAATCTGCTATATCAACTTCGGAATGATTAAAAGATTATGTAAAATTTAAACGTACACGAGGATTTTATTTACTTGACTGCACAAATGTGATTTGAGCTTAACAGCAGGAAGTGCTACACCTGCCCCCACACCTCCTCCCTTACCCCAATCCCAGGCCCCAAGAAGACTTTTCACATCAGGCAGATGTTCACCTGCACATCTGCCAATGTGGTATACTGCATCCGCTGTACCCGTTTTGGCTTCCCCTACATTGGGGAAACCAAGCGGAGGCTTGGGGACCGCTTTGCAGAACACCTGCGCTCAGTTCGCAACAAACAACTCCACCTCCCAGTCGTGAACCATTTCAACTCCCCCTCCCATTCCTCAGATGACATGTCCATCCTGAGCCTCCTGCAATGCCACAGTGATGCCACCTGAAGGCTGCAGGAACAGCAAATCATATTCAGCCTGGGAACCCTGCAGCCCAATGGCATCAATGTGGATTTCACAAGCTTCAAAATCTCCCCTCCCCCAACCGCATCCCAAAACCAGCCCAGCTCATCTCCACCTCCCTAACCTGTTTTCCCTCTCACCTCAAGCCACACCCCCATCTCCTATCTCCTAACATCATCCCGCCCCCTTGACCTGTCCGTCCTCCCTGGACTGACCTATCTCCTCCCTACCCCCCTACCTACACTCACCTTTACTGGCTCCATCCCCGCCTCTTCGAGTTGTCTGCCTCCTCTCCACCTATCCTCTCCTCTATCCATCCTCTATCCACCTCCCCCTCTCTCCCTATTTATTTCAGAACCCTCTTCCCCTCCCCCATTTCTGATGAAGGGTTTAGGCCCGAAACGTCAAGTTTTCCTGTTCCTATGATGCTGCTTGACCTGCTGTGTTCATCCAGCCCCATGCTTGTTATCTCTGAGCTTTATTCTTCTTGATTTTTCACAAAAGTCTTATACTTCCTCCTGCAGGGTTTTGCTTTTTCACAGAGTATAAACCTTGCATGTTAAACCACAGTGCAGGGAGGAAACGTATTTAAGGCATTACACACCCAGCATGGATCAAAATCTCTTGCTTTACAGCCTCCAATAAAATGGTGACAAAGTGTGAGTGCTGTGAGAACAGCTACTTCTTTTTAAACTTCAAAGTGTTTAATATATTACCCGCAGATCTGATGATAAAAATATCGTCTTCATAAGTACAAAAAAAACTGTCTTCTCCCCTATACCACCCTCACCATGACGATGCATTAATGATAGCAGTACTGATATTTGCTAGCAAATAATCAGAATGACCAACTAGCATAGCACTTGCATATTAAATGAGGACAAATGATACACCAGGCTGAATTACGTCAGATCAGGCCATGACCATGACAAAACAAACCTCCTACCAATTACGGCAATCTGTCCAGAGGGAAGTCAGTTTTCTCAACAGCATTGCACCCATTTGAGTTTTATTATTTCCTACATCTGCCAACCTTGTGTCCTATCTCTGTGTGTGCTGTAAGTAATTTTGACCTGCACTCAGCAGGAACTGGATTCAGTGCTGTCATTTATTAGCACTCTGTTTTCTTAATCTCTCGAAGTTAATCTTGACTGATTGAGTGGAAGTCTCCTCTATTTCTTTCTCCAGATCTGCTATTGGTTTGTCTTGCTCTCCAGTTTATGAGGTCCTGAATGAAATAAATTTGGACATTTTGCCCAGATGAAACCACAGTTCAAAACCACCTACAGTCTGTCCTTGAAGCTACTTTTCTGCAGTCTATTACTGCAATGAAGAACAAATTCAAGTTGATTTGTAACCTAGCTGAAGAAGGGAGTGCCATTAAATAAAGGGACTGTGATATTCTAGATTGAGGGGATATTTCTATATGTAGAGGTTAAGTGGACTAGATCTACATTGCTTACGGGTTTGAAAATGAGAGGTGATTGCAATAAATCACACTAAATCTGTAAGGGGCCTGACAAGGTAGTAGATGAGGAAATCAGGTGTACGGTGTTCAGAATCTTTGAAATTCTGCACCCAAGGAGCTGTGACTGCTCAGTTATTGAATATATTCGAGGCTGAGGTCAATTGATTGTTGGGTATAATGCAAATGAAGGGATATTGAGATATTACAGAAAGGTGGAGTTGCAATAGAAGAGGAGATATGATTCTTATTAAATGACGGAGCTGGCTCAAACTATTAAGAGACTTACCCCTGTTATTAATTTATTAATTTATATTAATTTATATGTTTTTGTGCTTTTTCTTCTTGAAAATGCCGCCTTACAAATCCATGCAAACATAAATCCTTTATATTGATCTCTGTATTCAAAAATTGTGTTAAGATGTTAGCTGCCATTCTAGTGACATGTCTTGGATGTGTTTGCATGGGGTCCATGTTTTGCAAGAAGATAACCTTTGAAGTCCACAAAACATAGCTTACCCACAGAAACTCCTTTAAGTGACTCTGAAACAAACTCATTGTGTGACCCAGAGACGGAGGATCTCCATTCGTGTGCTATTTAAACATCTGGGCAGCATGATTCCTGAGAACTGTTTTTTTTATTGGAGTGATGTGCAGGAAGTGGAAAAAGTAGAACTTTTGCAGTGTATCAGAAGAAACATCTAGTAATGGATACAGTATTTTTACAGTTCTACAGTTCTTGGTACGTATGTCATAACATCTTACAATTTGTCACAGCTATGTGTGCATAAAGATATAAACAAATATATCTGTGCCTTCCTGAACAATCTAATTAAAGTCTATCTGGCTTTTCTTCAACACAGCATTGCTTGTTTCTCATGCTTGTAGTTCAGTCAGTAGTGATGTCGTGACAGCCATATGTTAGATTGCCTGGCTAGGTGTTACATTATGGCATTTATTTGAAATACATTCATCAAATTTATCTTAAGGTTATTAAGGGATAACTTTTAAAATAGGTCAGTTAATTTATATGCCCAGCTTAGCACATTGCTTAGCATGCTACCATTGAACCATAAAGTCGTGCATTCAATATCCACTTCAGACAAAATGTGAGATGTTTTCCAGATGAAACACTAAACTGATGACTTAGCTGCTGCCTCCAATGTTGCAAAAGATCCCATTGCTCAATTGTGAAGAACCGCGGGAGATTTCTGCAGTTCCTCTGGCTAATATTTGTACAAACATAGAAACAAGAATAGGCTTTTCAGTCCATCAAGCCTGCACAAGCAGTCAATTAGATCATGGCTGATCACTAATCTCAATATCACGTAGCATTAGCCTTCCAAAGCCTATCAATTTCGGACTTGAATCAGCTCGATGATTGAGCTTCCACAGCCTTCTAGGGTAGGGGATTCCAAAGATTCACCATCTTGTGAAGAAATTCCTCGTCGCTTCGGTTTTAAGTGGCCTACTTCTTATTCTGAGATTATGTTCATTGATTCTAGACTCTCCAGCTAGGAAATCATCTTGTTCACAACATTATCTCATGTATTCAAATTCTCTTGTGAATGAAAGTCAACATACAATTTGATTTTATTATTGCTAGCTTTCAGATACTTGTGAACAAGGACACCCTTTGGAAACTAACTGTTCTCAACCTATTACTATTTAAACTTGGGTCCTGCTCCCTACATAAAGTCTCGTGTTATCAGCTAATTTGAAAATATTGCCTCACATCCAAATCATTTTTTATAAAATATGTACAACTGTGGCCGTTACATAGATTCTTGTGCCATTCCACTAGTTACAGGATCCCCCTCCTAAGAGTGACTCATCTACCCCTAAATCACTGCTTTCTGTCTGTTAATAGATTCTCAGTCTATACTAGGATATCATCTCTAATCTCATGTAGTTTAATTCTGTTTACTAGCCTCCTCCACAAAAGCCTTTTGAAAATGCAAATACACATATCTACTTGTACTTCTTTATCTATGCTGCAAGTAACATTCTCAAAAAGCTCCAGCAGGCTTGCCAAACATTATATCCCTTTTCCTCAACCAATCCTACTAAAATAGATTATCTACAAATATTGCTGTCTGTTGGAACATTTGTGTATCAATTGGTCCCTGCCTTCTTATGTAACATTGGAGACTACACTTCAAAAGTATTTAATTAACTTGTGGGTGTGAAAGAAGGTTCTTTCTGTACTTTTGAAATGATAGATAATTGCATCCATGGCACTTGGCACAGAGAAAGCCTTCCACAGTCTGGCAAAGTACTTTTACACATTCATACAGCATGGAAACAGACCCTCCAGTTCAACCAGTTAATGCCAAACATATTACCAAACTAAACTAATTGCCCCCCTGCCTGCTCGTGGCCCATATTCCTCTAAACATTTCCTATTCATGTACTTACCTGAGTGTCTTTTGAACATTGTAACTCTGCCTGCATCCACCACTTCCTCAGGAAGTTCATTCCACATACAAACTACCCTTTGTGTAATAAAATTAGCCCTAATGTCATTTTAAAATCTCTCTTCCCTCACCTTGAAAACGTACACCTTAGTCTTGACATCCCCATTCTAGGGATTTTTTTTTTTAGCTAAGGATCATAAATTTAAAACAATGAGCTGAATGCCAGTAAGCTACTGAAAGCTGCTTCAGTGAGCATTGATCACTTTTGGGAGACAGTGTGGGAGCAGAGTCCAAGGTTAATCAAATGTTTATTTCAATTGTCTGGCAATCATTTGTATTTGGAAGGGTGTAATTATGCGAACAGCACTAATCTTGTTCCAGAGAGAAACAAGAAGTTTGCATGTTAAAATTATGCTAAGTTCACATGAATAACTTATGCTACAAACAACGATATGTATTTGACTTGGGTGATGAAAATTTTTGGAGCTGTATAATAGGTGTAGATCTGAAAATGTCCCATTTGCATTATTTCAAAAAGTCAACATTTGAATGCTAATAAGAAAAAGCATTTCTGCTGCAAAGATGTATAGCAAACTTCAGTCACTTAGTTAAGGGCTTCTTGAATAAGAAACTGTGAGTACATCTTTAATACTAAAAGACAAAGTCAACTTCTGCCAGCTGTTGTTTTAGCAGCAAGTAATCGAATCTGCAGTGTATTTACTTGCCTCATCAATACCTGCTCAGAGCAGGTATTCTACTTGATGCATTCTACTTGATTGGCTTATTTGATGGAAGAATGCTGAACTGTGCATGAAAAATCAAGTCTAATATGAATCCGTGATCTGATGTTGTCATTTATCACAGCAGTGTGAAGTCTTTTAAAGTACCTTCATTATACTCTTCATGACATCAAGATGGTTCATTCTCAGAGCTCAAAACAAATGCGGTGCGTGTGAAATTTATAGACCATTCTATCAATAAGAGCTGACCATTGCTGCCTTTATTTTAAAGTAATATTGAGTAATTTTGTTTTTAAAGAATGATGAACAGTGTGCAAAATTTGCTCAGCCACCCATTAAACGCATCTCTTGACTTTTATTTCATTAATCTTTGACTGCGTCTGTTCCACTGAGTGCATTAGAACAGTGAATAGTATTACCAAGAAATTTGTGCAAGATTGCTGGTAAGAGCACTTAGCTTAGGTAACGTTATTTATATTTGGTTCCCTAGGAGTTTTGTTTCCACAAACAATATTTATGCAGTAAAGGTATATCTTAACCAAAAGGCTGAAGAAATCAGAAGTTTAGAACAACATAACACTGCAGTGGAACGTCAGTTTTATTCAGATAGGATTAATGTCCACAAATCTCTGAAGCTCTCTTGATACATAGTCAGTGAAAACAATCACTCCACATTCCAAAAAGATGTCAATGTATATGTTTATCCTGCTATAGTTTCTAATTGATTAATGAAAAAAATAAACAGGGTGGATGTTAGTGTGTTTCAGCTCTACATACATGGATTAATTTGTATGGGGTATCTTCAATATTATTGATATCAGTGCAACTGATTGCTTACAATTTGTCACAGGTGATCTGCAACTTAATTGCATCTTATTTTCACTCTCGACAAGCATTTACTGAAAGTCAAAAGCCATTAGGCTAAACAATTGACTTGCATTTATATCGCAACTTTCACAATGTCAGGGGTTTTACAGCTAAAGAAGATTTTGTTTTTCAGCATAGTTGCTTGTAATGTAGGAAATAATACAGCCAATCATGGTAAACTTCTAGAGACAGCAATGAGATAATGACCATATGATCTGGTTCAATAATATTTGTTGAGGGATACATGTTACCCAGAAGTATACTCCTGGTCTACTCCTCAAAGAGATAGATTCACAACAAAGTCCTGCAAGGGGAATTTCTGAAAAAAAAATTAGAGAATAATATAAAGGAAAATGCATTGCTGAGAAACTATATGAGCGTAAATGGACCGTGTTCCTTTTAGTTACTTCTGCTCTAATGTTTAACTGAAATCATTAAAATAACTGCACTGCAGAGTGGGAGATACTCATTTTGAGAAATGAGTTGATTGTTGTAGCCATAACATTTTATGACATGATAGGAGAAATAGTGCTTGATAAAGTGCCTTACACACATGAAAGTGAAATGAAATACTGATGGAATAAAAGATAACTATCTCATTGTAATAGGTCTTACCAAAAGGCATTACTTGATATGTACAACAATTCCTCCAATTCACTTCTTGGCCATTCCAGTTTGAGTATGTTTCAATCTGAAAAGGGTCAGTACTGCTGGACAGCTGTGCTCATACACAGAGGGATGAACCAAAATTAAGAATGAAAATTTCATATGAAATTTATTCAAAGTAATCACTACAGACCAGTGAGTCTGACGTCAGAAGCGGGTAAGTTGTTGGAAGGGATTCTGAGAGATAGGATAGATAGGCATTTGAAATGTTGAAGGCAAAGGATTCCGGGTTATCCAAGATGGGGGACAGGAAAAAAAAATCACAGCTGACCTTGGAGAAACCTGTGTGGGACAGCTTACAGCAGGGCAGCAGCTAAGTGACGTTTTGAAGTGTGATCTTATTGTTTTTTCTTGTTGTTTTTGTTTGTTTGTTTTCTGTAAATCTACAATAGTGAGTTGAGCAGATTCTGTTTATGTTATATAATTTTTTGAGATCTGTCTCTTAACTAAACCTTAAAAATATAAAACATAGGTACTAAGTTAGCCTGAGCAGTGATTTTAAAGCTGTAAGACATTGCTATTTTCTGGGTCTGTGGACTGTTAAAATGCAAAGATGGCCTTTAGTAGAGCTATGTACTCTTCCTCTTGGATGTGGGACTTTCCATGTTATTTATAGTTACATCAGCAGGAAGTGTGTTTAGTTGCAAATCCAATCTGATTGCATGGATCGCTTAGAGTGGCAGCTACTGGCAATGAGGAATTTACAGGAACTAGGGGATGTGATGGGTGGCAATTGGAAGAAGGGAGATAAACTGAACATACAGTCAGGTAGATGGGTAACCTCCAAGAAAGGTAGGAGGGGGAGGCAGGTCGTGCAGCATCTCTTTTGGTTATTCCTTTCTCAAACAAGAATGCTGTTTTAGAAAATGTAGGGAGTGATGGATTCTTAGGGGAATGTAGCACAGGCAGCCAGGTTTCTAGTACCAAGACAGGCTCTAATGTCCAAGGGGTATGTCAGGTTCCAAGTGATCAATTGTGATAGGGGACTCTCTAGTCAGAGGCACAAACAGACATTTCTATGGCTCACAGTGAGACATCAGAATGATGTGTTGCCCCACAGTTGCCAGGATCAAGGATATCTTAGAGAGGGTGCAGAATATTCACAAAGGCAAGAGGGACCAGCATGAGGTTGTTGTGGAACTGATGACACTGGAAAAGAAAAGGATGAGATTCTAGAGAGAGAATATAGGAAGACAGACCAGAATTTTAAAAATGTACGTGCTAGTGACAGTAGGAATAGGAGAATAGAACAGATGAATGCATGGCTGAGGATCTGGTGCGTTGAAGAAGGATTCATATTTTTGGATCATTGGAATATCTTCTAGGGTAGAAGTGACCTGTACAAGAAGGATAGATTGAACCTGAATTGGAAGGGGACTAACATATTGGTGGGGAGATTTGCTAGAGCTACTCAGGAGAATTTAAGCTAATACATTGGGTTGGGGGACCTAGGGAGATAATGAGGAAAGAAATCAGTCTGAGAGGAAAGAGATCAGCCTGAGACTGGTGCAGTTGGGAAAAGGAGCAAGTCAAACGGTTAGGGCAGGTAGGAAGAAAGCAGGGAATGAGGTAGGACTGATAAAACTAAATAGCATTTACTTCAATGCAAGAGGCCTAGCAGGTAAGGCAGATGAACTCAGGGCATGGTTGGGAACATGGGACTGGGATATCATAGCAATTACAGAGACGTGGCTCCGGGATGGACAGAACAGGAGGAGTGTTGTTTTTGATTAGGGATAATGTTATGGCTGTACTTAGAGAGCAAATTCCTGGAAATACATCCAGGGAAGTTATTTAGGTGGAACTGAAAATAAGAAAGAGAAGATTACCTTATTGGGATTGTACTATAGACCCTCCGATTGTCAGTAGGAAATTGAGAAACAAATTTGTAAGGAGATCTCAATAAAGTGTAAGAATAATAGTGGTTATAGTAGGGGATTTTAACTTTTTAAACATAGACTGGGACTGCAATTGTTTTAAGGTCTTGGATGGAGAGGAATTTGTTAAGTGTGTGCAAGAAAATTTTCTGATTCAGTCTGTGGATGTACCTACTAGAGAAGGTGCAAAACCTGACCTACACTTGGGGGAAATAGGGCAGGGCAGGTGACTGGAGTGTCAGTGGGGGAGCACTTTGGGGCCAGTGACCATAATTCCATTGGTTTTAAAATAGTTATGGAAAAGGATAGGCCAGATCTAAAATTTAAAACTCTAAATGAAAGGAAGGGCAATTTTGATGGTTTTAGGCAAGAATTTTCAAAAGTTGACTGGGGGCAGATGTTTGCAGGTAAAGGAATGGCTGGAAAATGGTAAGCCTTCAAAAACGAGATAACTAGAGTCCAGAGGCAGAAGAGAAAATCCTTTATTGTCACATGTACTCCAGCATAGAAGTACAGGAGAACAGTGAAAATTTTTACAAAGGCCGCCTTTAATGGCACCATCTTTGGTACAAATACCTTGGGTAGAAATCTTCCAGAGTGAAAAAAATAAGAGTTGTTACAGAGTAAAAGAAGAATATAGATTCGTATGAAACAGTGAAAAAGTCCAAAGTGATAAGTGATCATAAGTACTTAAGTTCCAGTCCATACCTCAGGCTGAGACCATGCTGCCTACATATGCCGGCCTCCATCCAGGACTTTCTCTACCGCCAGAGTCGGCCTGTGTTTGCTCCACCATGCGACACGGCCGGTCCTCACTCCCCTCCTCGAATCCACTCTCCAGGTTGGGCAGAGTGGGCGAAGAAAAGCAAAACTATGATGAGGAGAAAACAAAGAAGGGAAAGGGAAAGGGATTACTTCTTACTTTGCTGCTATCTTGCAGCTAAAGGTGTGTTCCTGTGAGGGTGAAGGCCAAGGTTGGGAGATGTAGGGAATGTTGGATAACTAGGGAAATTGAGGTTTTGGTCAAGAAAAAGAAGGAAGCACATGTCAAGGACAGATGAGATAACAAGGCCTAGGCCCGAAACATCAGCCTTCCTGCTCCTCTGATGCTGCTTGGCCAGCTTTGTTCATCCAGTTCTACACCTTGTTATCTCAGATTCTCCAGCAACTGCAGTTCATACTACCTCTGTCAAGGATAGACAGCAGGGATTGAGTGAATCCATAGAAGTGTATAAAGGCAGTAGGAGTATACTTAAGAGGGAGATCGGGGGGGGGGGGGGCAAAAAGGGGACATGAGATTGCTTTGGCAAATAGAGTTAAGGAGAGTCCAAAGGGCAGCACTGTGGCACAGTGGTTAGCACTGCTGCCTCACAGCACCAGGGACCTGGGTTCAATTCCACCCTTGGGCGATTGTCTGAGTGGAGTTTGCACATTCTCTCCATGTCTGCTTGGGTCTCCTCTGGGTACTCTGGTTTCCTCCCACAGTCCAAAGATGTGCAGGTTAGGTGGACTGGCCATGCTAAATTGCCTGTAGTGATCAGGGATGTGTAGCTTAGGTGGATTATAAGGGGATGGGTTTGGTTGGATGCTGCAAGTTGCTGTTGGGCTGAAGGGCCTGTTTCCACAGTGTAGGTAATCTACTTCTACAAATACATCAAGGACAAAAGATTAACTAGGGAGAGAATAGGGCCCTTTAGATATTAACAAGACCATCTATGTTTTCTTCATATAAACTAATATGAATTAATAGTCAAATAATATCTCAAATCAAAAGTTAAATTTCACATTAATTAGTCAATACAACAGAGGTATGCCTTGCTTAACAACAGACATTCTGCATTAATATGGATAGCAATTTGTAGCCACACAGTTCTACAATATGACCCTACTTGCTGGAGTTTGGAAGCATGAAAGGTGATCTCATTGAAACATATAGGATTCTTAAGAGCCATGACAGGGTAAATGCTAAGATAATGTTTCCCCTCATGGGAGAGTCTAAGACCAAAGGGCATAGTTCCAGAATAAACAGGTACCAATTTAACACTGAGATGGAAAGGAATTTCTCCTCCCAGAGGGTTGTGAGTCCTTACCACAGACAGCTGTGGGGCTAGAGTCCTTGTGTATATTTAAAGCTGTGAGGGATTGGTTCTTGATCAGTCGGGGACTCAAGAGTTACAGGAAAATACAGGAAACTGGATGTGATGAATGTTGGATCAGCCATGATGGTATTGAATTTTGGAGCAGGCTCCAAACGGTTTACTCTTGTTCCTATTTCTTAGAGTCTAATATGATCTTCTCTGTTTGGTCTTATTAGATCAGAGGTTCTATCCCACAACAGCTTCCACTTTCATTTTTCATTTGTACAATTATCATCAACAAAGCAAACTTCTTGGGTTATGATAGCCCTAATTGTGCAACTCTCTCAACCTCTCCCCTGCTTGAAGCATGGTGACTCTTAGGTTAAACTGCCATCAGTTGCCTTTCGTTAATGGCAGAGCTTGTCTTATTTACTGGTAAGACAATGACAGCTTTACCTTACCATATATAACTCTCCAGAATTAATTTTCAACCAAGGACAAATAAAACACTGGTTCACGGTTTGGCAATTTCTGGTAAAACACCCAGACCTTTAGTCCGTTTGAGCTACTGACACTGTTTTGCATGTTGTAAACCTATTTTGCCTCCTTAGACAGTGCCTTCAAGAGCTTCTCCATCTGTGTACTGATCACCTTCACCTCCAGTTTTTCTTTGTCTGCGGAGGTGAGATCGGCCAAGATAATAAGGCCTGAAAACCAGAAGATGAAGATAAAAAGTTTAAATTTACTTCATGTGACAAGGGATCATTCAATCAGAGCTCTTTTTATGATGCAAATGATCCTAGGCCATTTGAAATGGGTGAATTAGGATTCAAATGGGTACATTTATTTTCCCTTTCTTACCTCTCTATAACTGCCAGGAAAATGGATTATCACAATTGTCAGACCTCAGCATTACAGAACTGAGTGTAGTTTTTGGATATTATAAAGGGAGAAGTCTATTCTAACAGCATAACTTTTCTAGATTATGTACAAGTGAAACAAGGAACTGTGACATTGCTTCACAAACTATTTTTCACTGTTTCTCCATGTTAACTCCCCGTCATTCTCTCAAGAGAGTTAGGGATGGACACTAAGTAAATATACAAATGATTCTTGAAAATTACATGATGACCTAATGCATTATCCTTGGCAGCACACTGACCAATCAGAAGCTATCTGCCTGGTCTGAGAATTAAAATTGATAATTAACTTTTTTTGGCTCTCATGCCAAAAAATGGCCAATCAGCACTCTCTTCTTGAGCTGTCCAACATGGTGTCTTTTTCTCTCCAAGTCTGTTCCTCGCATTTTATTTCTGTTGAATAGAACATAGAACAATACAGCGCAGAACAGGCCCTTCGACCCTCGACGTTGCACCGACCTGTGAACTAATCTAAGCCCATCCCCCTACACTATCCCATCATCATCCATATGTTTATCCAAGGACTGTTTAAATGCCCCTAATGTGGCTGAGTTAACTACATTGGCAGGCAGGGCATTCCACGCCCTTACCACTCTCTGAGTTAAGAACCTGCCTCTGACATCGGTCTTAAATCTATCACCCCTCAATTTGCAGCTATGCCCCCTCGTACAAACCGACGTCATCATCCTGGGAAAAAGACTCTCACTGTCCACCTTATCTAATCCTCTGTTCACCTTATATGTCTCTATTAAATCCCCTCTTAGCCTTCTTCTCTCCAATGAGAACAGACCCAAGTCCCTCAGCCTTTCCTCATAAGACCTTCGCTCCAAACCAGGCAACATCCTGGTAAATCTCCTCTGCACCTTTTCCAATGCTTCCACATCCTTCCTGTAATGGGGCGACCAGAACTGTACGCAATATTCCAAGTGAGGCCACACTAGAGTTTTGTACAGTTGCAGCATGACATCACGGCTCCGGAAGCTTCAACCTATAGTTCATTTTTAGCAATGTTTAAATTCTAATGAAGCAGAGATTACACAATGAAATGAGTTATACTACACAATTAACCCAGGTTGCCATTATCCTGCACATAGGTTCTGGTCCTAAGGTACTACTCCCAGTCCCTTTTTCCTTCTTCTTTAACATCATAAACATTTTGTCACAAACTGAACTGCTGTTGTCCAGGAAACTTCTCCATTTTTGAGCTGCATGAATTCATATCCTAGTTAAAGCTTGTACTCAGGCACAGTGCCAGTTCCACTCACATCCCCCAGCATTGTTATCAAGTGCACCAACGGAATTGTGTTAAGATAAAGGGTCCAATGTACCCCATGTTTCAAAGGGTATGAGTGATGGGAAGGTGATGGTGTCTGATCAAGACCCATTTTTTTGGGAATTACACCGATACAGTTTTGAGAGCAGATAATGTCCCCTTAGTTTTCAAATTTTAGCAAAATTGGCTTTCAGTTCCTGCAAAACAGCAGGATATTTTATTTTAAAGTATGTTCGTGAGCAATAGCACAGAAAATTTCATCAAAGTGAAATTGAAAAGCTATTACCAAGGACTTCAAAGAGGAAAAAAAATTGACTGATACTTATATACAACACCAAATAGTCTCCTCTGGTGAGTTCTTAAGGTAGCACACTACAGCGATCAAAATACATTGGTTTGTATTTATAATTAACAGGTTTGGCATTAAAGTAATTAGAGATTGCTTCTTTTTAAAAGAAAAGATGATGAGGTGAAGGAATTATAACATTACTTGGATTTATAACTGATTATGAATAGTCACTTGAATTTTAAATTGTTTCCCCGGTGACTTTTATCAAAACAAATTTTAAAAATCTACCGTCCTTCCAAAGCTTCTACAACTTCTTCCATTTCTTTCAAGGACTACTTCCTGCTCCCAACTAATTCTTAGCTAAAGGCTGCAGTGCCCTTAATTACATGTGAAATCAGTTGTGGGGTGAAAGAAGCAATCAATTCCTTTGACAAGTCCACAGTCTGCATGGAAAGAGAAATGATTTATAGTGTTTCAACAGACAGGTCACCATATCATGAATAAAAGATTGAACAATACAGTTGGTAACAAAGAGCACCTGTATTAATTAGATCTCAACTGTCTATTGACAGAACTGACAATGAATTGCAGACTGGACAGGACTTACAGCAAGAGGCACAAGAAGTAATTTAAGTTACAGCAAATGTGTACCTATCTGTTCAGTGAATAATATTTATTTGCCACAACAAGGTCTAGGTAAAATGTGAAACAAGCTATTTACCAAAGCAAAAAATATACTTATTAAGCAAACAGTCCAGCCAAATAGCAAGCCATGCCTATCCATTACAATAGGGCCCCATTACTATGGAAAGCCGAGTTTATTTATTACAGTGAAAATAATCTATTTATTCAGCAAACAGAATCTATTTAAGCATAACATATCAGCAAACTGTCTACAGAGTTTATTTTGCAAATGTCTCCTGCGCCGTTAGATAATATACCAACAGAAATGCAGAGAGACAGATAGTTACACACTATAAATTTGGTACATAAAATGAGTTTTAGTCACCAGTATTAATTGGTATTGCAATCTCCAATGTCATTGAAAGGAGAATTAACCAATTATTTCCAATTGACTAGAAGTAGTAGTGTTGTACAAAGTGGTCTAGCACCGATCCCTGATGTACTGTAATAGTCACTGCCTGCAACTCAGAAAATGAACATGTTCATTTCTAATGCAATGAGGAATGGGGACAATCTGAAGCACTGTAACACTATCAAAACCAGTTTGTAATCTGATTTACATTTTTCATGATTGGTACATTATGTGGCATGAGGGGACTATATTCCTAAAGGTTCTGCCAGACAATTCCCTCATAATTCGAACAAAGTTCAGTGCTCACATCTAAGTACCTCACCTCTATCAATAAGAAAGAAGAAAAAAAATCAGGAGCCTCATGCCTAACTGCATGTCCATTATTGTTTAACAACCCTGTTCAGATATCGGGGAAAATGGGACTCAAATCTGGGCCTTCTAGCTAGAGGTAAGGACACTACCACTGTGCCAGACAACCCCTCTTGACCACATGCTTTTGACGAATTACTTGATTTCATGTTTGCTTAATTCAGCAATTGACCTCAACCAGAGAGCCACGGGCTCGGATAAAGACATCCAAACAACGCTTTTTTTTTGCTGATTACTATTGAGAAAACTTAGAATGGGATTAAGAAGTTAATTGTGAACAAATGTGAACATAATATAGGGATTTGTACAGCTTGACACCAACATTTCCGTTTTGCACTGAATGATTGCAGGTTAGTTGTTAGTTTCCCTTCATTATCGGAGACAGTCAATTTTTGTGAGTATTGAGCTGTCTGTTTTGTGATTTAATACGGTTGTGCAGCCTGATTTCAGATCTGAATGACTTTCCAAATTGTAGGCAAGGATAAATTTTCCAATTTTAATTATTCAGACTGTTTAGACTGCCTGAGAGACTCTTTCTTGTGCATTTTTCTTCAAGCCTGAAGGGGTTAGATTTCCTGAGGTTTGCCCTCAAAGAATCCTGGAACCTTTACCTTGGCCGACCTTGTAAGGCAATCTCCAGGGTTAAATTGTGAAACACCTGTCTACATTAGGTTCTAGTGAAGGGTCACTGGACTCAAAACATTAATTCTATTCATCTATCTAGAAATGCCACCAGACCTGCTGATTTTCTTCATCACTTTCTGACTTTATTTTCAATGCCCAGCATCTGCAGTTCTTTGTTTTTATTTGCGTACATTAAGGATTTTATTATGAGTTAATCTGCACTGGACCCGGATGGTACTTCTGCTTCTGAATTATCTCAGTAGTGGCCACTCTCTCCTCTCATTTAATACCTGTGATGTTTCAAATGTAACTCATACAGGAACCTGTCTAGATGTGTCTAGAGTAGGTAGTCCATGTCTCAAAGACATAGAGTAAATTGGGTATTACCACAGCAATGCACATGACAAATTTTATTGTATGTTTGGAATCTTGTTTCCTCCACAAGTATAAATCAGCAAATTCTAAGCTTGTATCCTGGCATGTGAATATTTAGGATTCCCCAGAAATTATTTGTGGTAAGCTTTCTTTTCAGTCTCAAATGCTGGTAATTTGATCACTTTGAACCCAGCTGTTATTTCTGTTTATTCACAAATGAAAGAACAAAATAAACAGATTAGTTGCCTTTGTCTGCCATGATCTTTCTGTGTTGTTGTACTGAAGATTAATGCTTCTTCCTCTTTGCCTGTTGTCTGTGGTACATCTTTGTGGCATTGCCCCCTTGATCACACTTTGTAGTATGTACCTCATTTATAATGCATATTTCCTGTAGTTTTACTTATTCTATTTACTGTTATGATTCCAAATTCACCCAAACACTGATTCCCTTTTCCTAACTCACACGATGTTACTTACACCTATCACCATCGAGCTTGCCAGCTCACATTGGGTGTCAGACAAGCAATATCTCAATTGTAAAATTCTCACGTTTTCAAATTTCTCTTGGCCCTTCTGTATTCCTATATCTACTCCTGCGCTGCAAGCCTTTGAGATAACCTTGGTAACTTGCCTTGGCCCCAAGCGTGAGGATGTTCTCCATAAACCTCACCACTTCCCTAGCTCACTCCTGCTCCTTTAAGACACTCTTTTAAACTTAATCTTTGACCAGGTTTTGGTCACCTGTTATTATGACTTTTTATGTGGCCCTTCATCTGTTTTTATTTGATAATAAGTCCTGTGAAGAACCCGGTAGTGCATTAGCATGTGAAAGATATTAAATAAATGAAAGTTGTTCTTTATTGCCAGGCATCGCGGGGTGTACATGGGGACACATTTGTGTCAGATCATGATGCGAACATCACTTGTGGAATATTATTTCAAACCCGACACAGCTACTCTCAGTTAATAATTCCTGTAGAACCATTTCCATTCACACTTATCCGAAAGAAAGCAACATTTATATTGGCTTTGCAATTTTCTGCAATTTCATTTTGAAACAAGTAATTTTGCAACTGAAAATAACAGCTCTCCCATACAGAGAATGATCACAATGCTGTTATACAATTGCAATTATCTTTGATGACTATGCTTTTTAGGGCTAAAGCAGCTGATGACAAGATTAGCATGTTATTATGTCTGCATTAACTGAGCTGTTACGTTTTTGTTTGAACAACAATGGTGTGACATTGAATTCATTAATGCCAGACAATCTTTTATATCTTTAGGCTTTTTCAGGTTAACTTGCAAAACAAAAAAAATATAAACTGCTTTATTACGCTTGAATTCCCAGCCGAGTGTGATTCCTTTATACTAATGTGCCATCATTTACTCAAGGGCAATCTAAAGGATGGTTTTAACATCAGTTTCAAAGTTCCTATATAGATTGTTCTGTTAGAATTTGAGGTCACAGTTGGATCAAGCCATAAATTGTTCCAACAAGATGAAACAAAGCATCACAATTAGCTCATTTCAACAGTCATCATTCTCCATGAAGAGAAATAAGATGAAAGAAAGGGGCAAAACATGAAAGCAAGTCAAGTACGTGAAACATTTGATCAGGTATTGATCTCCCAGCTGGTCTACCGAAGGAGCAGTTTTAATGATCAGAATCTCCAGAAGGGAGACCAGGACACAGGGTAAAATGTGGCTTCAGTGATTCAACAGTGTTCTGTTTGCTGCTGTAAAGGTCACAGAAGGTTTTTTTTTTGGTTTTCAAGATTGTTCCACTCACCTAAAGAGATAACGAGAACTGCAGATGCTGGAGTCAGAGATAACACAGTATGGAACAAAAACAAGGTTGCTGGAAAAGCTCAGCAGGTCTGGCAGCATCTGTCAAGGAGAAAACAGAGGTAATGTTTCGAGTCCGGTGACCCTTCCTCAGAACCCTACTTTGTTTTTGTCCCTGATTTACAGCATCTGCAGTTCTTTTGATTTTTATAACACAGTATGGAGCTGGAAGAACACAGCATGCCAAGCAGCATCAGAGGAGCAGGAAAGTTGACGTTTTCTGAAGAAGGGTCCTGACCCGAAACACCAACTTTCTCGCTCCTCTGATGCTGCCTGGCCTGCTATGTTCTTCCAGCTCCATAGTTTGTTATCTCCGCTCACCTAAAGGTGCTTGCTTGGAATTGCTGCCTATTCCGAATATATCTGTGGTTTCATTTGACTAATGGTGTGATCTGAAGGCATTATTCCTTTGTGTAAATGTGCAAAGAAACACATAACATGTCATGTAATTGGTAGCACTGTAGATTACTATTATTGTCAGTTGTGTGTGCACGGAGATTTAGGCATCAACGTGCAAAA
The DNA here is from genome assembly GCA_024137785.1 of Ginglymostoma cirratum. Classification (NCBI taxonomy): domain Eukaryota; kingdom Metazoa; phylum Chordata; class Chondrichthyes; order Orectolobiformes; family Ginglymostomatidae; genus Ginglymostoma; species Ginglymostoma cirratum. Next base: position 25,178,153 of record JAHRHZ010000024.1, read on the forward strand.
ATATGATATTCCTTAACATCTAAGAATTTTTTACTTTGCAATTGATGTGGATGATTCCAAATAAAAGTGCCATCTCTCTGTGGTAGTAGTTGGGTGTCAACAGGCGACTTTTCTCAGTCCTTGAAAGAAGTCTGATCTTCACGATCCTTTCATTTCTCTTTCTGATCTAGGCACACCTTGAAGCTTCTCTATATTTTATCTGGTTCGAGAACAATTCTTCTTTATATTCCACCTTCAATGCAGTAACAACATGCCAAGGAATTCTCAAAATCAATAGACAAAATCTGATACTGAATCAGTTAAGAGCTACATAACCAATAGCTTGGCAAAAAGAGGCAACACCTTTAAAGGAGGATAGTGAGGTAGAAAGGTGCGTTGAGGTGTAGGGAAGGAATTCCAGTAACTGGGCCCATGAAGCTGAGAGAAGCTGTTAATGGAGATCAATGAAAGTGGTGGCTGCAAACACTGGAGGAAGAGCAGAATTTTGAAAGGGCTATAGGGTTCTAGGGATGACGGAGAAGGTGGATCATGAAGAGATTTGAACAAGAATTATATCACAAATAAAAACAGAAATTGCTGGATGATCTCAGCAGGTCTGACAACATTTGTGGAGGGAAATCAAAGTTAACACTTTAAGTCAAGTGATCCTTCAGTACTGATAAAATCAAGGGGAACTGTGATATTAATCCTGATGACATGGGATGGATGGGTGGGGGGGAGGTGGAAGGGGTGGTATATGTGTGAGTTGATATATGGAGATGAAATCCAGAGAGACAGAGAGAGGAACTAAAGGTTGTAATAATATTACATTTTATGCGTTGCCGTACTGGGAGTCAATGTAGGTCGGTGAGCACAGAAGTGTTAAGTAAAGATAGTAAAGAAAGGAAAGGAGGAGGAAGAGCAATGTTGTTTAAGAAGGGCATTGCAGTTCTGGGGAAGGATGATGTCTCAGAGGGTTCAAGGACTGAGTCAGTCTGGCTTGAACTATAGAATAAAAAAGATGCAATTTCATTGCTCGGCGTAATCTTCAGAAAACCAAAAAAATGAAAATAAAATGTAGAACTTCAAATCTGCTGGGAAATTACAGAGAACTGCTAACATTGTAGAACATTTATTTGGGTAATTGAAGTCCCCTCAAGTCTATGGACTAGGATACTGGTGGTGTAAAGGACAGTGAGGGGCAAATATTCGTGGATTGTGTTAGGGAGAATTTCCTACAGCAGTAGATGTCCAATACAACAAGGAAGGGTGCATTGTTATACCTGATATTTGGAAATGAGGTGGGCTACATGGATCAAGTAACAGTGGGGGAACACTTAGGAGGCAATGATCATTGTATTGTAGGACGCAGGATGGCTTTGGAAAATGACATGCAACACTGCAAAGCAAGAAAAATAGGATAGGTGACAAATGTGATTCAGAGGATGAAATATGAGGTAATGTACTTTAGTTGGAAGAACACTGAAAGACAGTATAAAAATAGGGGATATAATTCAAAACAAAGTGCAGGAACAGAGGGACCTGCATGTATATATGCACAGTTTATTAAAGGTTGTAAGTCAGGTAGAGAGAGCAGTAAATAAAGCATACAATGTTTGACTTTATTAATTGGGGCAGAGTACAAGAGCAAGGAGGGGATGTTGAACTTGCAAATTGCGTTCAGTTCTGGGTGCCACATTATAGGAAAGATGTGAATGTATTGGTCAAGAGTGAAGATGTGATTTAATAGAATGGTAAGAGAAACTTCAGCTCAAAGGAAAAAATTAAGAAGTTGGGATTGTTCTCCTTAGAGGGAAGAAAGGTGAGAAAAGCAATTTGATACAGATTTTCAAAATCACAAGTGGGCTGATCAGAGTAAAGTTGTTTCAGCTTGTAGAAGCAGCATCAACAAGATGGAAAAAATGTAAAGTGATGTGCAAATGAGTTATTAGGATGCGAAATACATTGCCTGAATACGTGGTGAAGTCTGGTTCAATGACGGCAGTCATGAGGGCATTGGATAATTATTTCAATAGCAATGGTGTTTAAGGATATGGGGGAAAAGGTAGTAGATTGGCACAAGATAATAAAGTTAGTGCAGATATGATGGGCCAAACAGCCTCCTCCTCCTCTGTGAAATGAGATTTGGTGCAAGTCAGGATATGAGTAAAAGTGTTTTGGGTGAACTCAAGGTTTCAACCCCTTTTCTTGCAGGTGAAGAACTAAAGATACAAGCGTTTGGAAAGCCTTACATATGGTAGAGTGGACAAGGTTTACCCAACTCCACATACAATGAGTTTATGAAGAGGCTCATGTCTTCAATTGGGACAAAAGCAGGATGTATGTAAAAGTTACACATCTTTGAAGGAATTAGGAAGACTTACCTACAGTAAAGAACCCCAAAAAAATTGCATATGCAAATGAATGAGTGAACTTGGTTATTTGCTTTAAGAAGTACTTAACTTTGTTTCATTCATAATTTATTTGTAATTCTGTGGTTGATATTCCACACATTCTCTGAGGAATTGGTGTTGCATTGATAGCTAAGCTCCCCACAATTTATTTACTCAGTGAAATAAATCTGATTTAGATGGTCATTTTGAGAAAACTCTGTTATGATTAGTCAGCATTGCAGTGAAATTTGGTCATATGTTAACTGAATTAGTTATTATCATTTCTGAATTAATGATTTGGAGATACTAGTTAGAATCATACCAAGGCAGCTGGGAATTTGAATCCAACTCATTAAATACGTCTGCAGTTTTTTAAAAAGTAGCATTAGTGATGACCATGAAACTACCAGATTGTCATTAAAACAAAAGAAAAGTCTGGTTTACTAATCCCTGAGGGAAGGAAAGCTGTTTCTGAAATGTTGATAAAATAGCAAAACTTGCCACCACGTTCTCAGTGGCAGGTGTAGATTAGTAGTAAATATTATGCTATTCTTATATCGCACAATTTTTAAAAAAAAAATTATGACCTTGTGTTACAAAAGTCAAAAGATAAAAGATTTGCTGGTCTATTCAGATTGTGAGGATAATTTGCCCATTGTTGATAATGTCATTTTGTTTCCCAAATTCTGCAATAGGTTGCTGATAATTTTGGGAGGAGCATCTTTGGGACTCAACTTGGTGCCAGACTTGCGCTGATTATTTTTGCGCAATGCTTTGGAGCATACATTATTAAGCACACTTATGAATTGGAGTAGCTCCATGATGCAAGGTGAAAAATCACATTTTAGGAAGGGTTAGTAATTGCCTGACGTAATTTGGAAAAGAAAATTAGTACAGGTTTTCACATTGTGTAAGAGGGGAAGGAAATGTGCTTTTGGTACAGGAACGTAATTAATAGCATGTTTATCATGGCAATTTACATGTTTTTTTACTTAAGGCAAATGGAACAGCTTAGTATTTATTGCTAATCACTCAGCCTGAATATAAAATTAATTGCAAGGTATTGTAGATGCTGTTTTACAGTTTCATGTATTTTCTGAATATGATCAACACTATTGAATGTTCTAGATATGTGTCGTTGCTGCTGGGTAATAGGCTAAGACAGAATCTCACAACCAGTACTGCCTTGATAAAGTTAAATTGTGTACTTTCAGACAGATGATTTTGCTTAATAAAGGGAATTTAACAAACAACCAATTTTCCATAATTTTTTTTTTGATCTATAGACATTTTAAGTGCTCTTAAATGCTTTTTTGGCTGAATTGAACTTTTTTGGGCTATATGGAAACTTCTACCTGGCGCTACTAATGTTGAAAAACTGTTGCTGTTGCCTCAATTAATTCAGTTTGTATTGATGCTGGGCCAAAAAGGGACTGTAATGCAAACTGTCAGAAATTTAGTCGTTGAATTCATCATTTGGTCAAAAAAATGAACTCACATACGGGTAAGAATATATCGATATTCTCTCATTTTTTTTGGCAACCTCAGCAAATTAAGCAAGGTTACAGCACAGTAACAGGGCCCATCTAGTCTATGCCAGAGTTTAGGCCTATTTGAAGCCTCCAGCAACTCTAATTCACTTAACTAAAAGGGCATAAACCTTTATTTCTTTCTCCCTCATGTAATGATTTACCTTTGGGGCGGCACGGTGTCTCAGTGATTAGCACTGCAGCCTCACAGTACCAGGGACCGGGGATCGATTCCAGCCTCGGGAGACTGTCTGCGTGGAGTTTGCACATTCTCCTCGTGTCTGCGTGGGTTTCCTCCGGGTGCTCCGGTTTCATCCCGCTGTCCAAAGATGTGCATGCTAGGTGGATTGGCCATGTTAAAATTGCCCATAGTGTTCAGGGGTGTGTAGGTTACAGGGGGATGGTTCTGGGAGGGATGCTCCAAGGGTCGGTATGGACTTGTTGGGCCGAAGGACCTATTTCCACACTGTAAGGATTCTATGGTTCTTTCCCTTACATGTTGCAATGGTATTTAACTTAATCACTTCATGTGGTAGCAATTACATATTTCCACCGCTCTATGGGTAAAGAAAATAAGAAGAAATAGGACTGGGAGAAGGCCTCTTGAGTTTGCCCTGCCCTTATGAATATCATGACTGATCTTCTACCTTAGCAACATCTTTCTGCCCTGTCCCTATATCCACCAATTCTCTTAATATACATTATAAAAAACGAAAGAACTGCGGATGTGGTAAATCAGGAACAAAAACAGCAGTTGCTGGAAAAGCTCAGCAGGTCTGGCAGCATCTATGAAGGGAAAAACAGAGTTAATGTTTCGGGTCTGGATTCTGAGGAAGGGTCACCGGACCCGAAACATTAACTCTGTTTTCTCCTTCACAGATGCTGCCAGACCGGCTGAGCTTTTCCAGCAACTTTATTTTTGCTCTTAAACATACATTATTTGTTAATCTAGGACCTTCATATGCTTAATCCCTGAGGCACCACAACTTCTTGAGGTAGTGAATTCACAACAATTTGAGATGAGATTTCTCCTCATCTCAGTCCGATATGGCCAATCCTTATTCAGAGACTGTGACCCCAGTTCTAAACTCCCAAAGGGAGATGGGCAACACCCTCCTACTATCTATCCGATAAAGCTCAAATATTTTATATGTTCATTGTAATCACATTATTTAAAACTCTTGGGTATCAAGGCGTTGTGTGCTCAATTATCCTCATATGTCTATCTCCTCAACCCGAATGAGTCTTCTGAAAGCGATAGCAAAGTGCTGCAAATGCTGGAAATTGGATATAAAATCAGGAATTGCCGATAATACTCAGCAGCTCTGGCAAATGTGTGAAGAAGGAGAATGAATGTATCTAATGCTGAATTTGTGGCAGCAAAGGCCATGGAGCCAGGTGGAAGTGGGCAAGTTGGAGTCTCACTGATGGAAACTGATGGTTGAAGTAAATGGCTAGCAAGAAAATAGTGGAGCAGCAAACCCACATAGATCACAGGGAAGGCTCTGATGGCATAGTCTGAGGGGCACTAAACAGAGAGAGTTAAGGGGCAGCATAGTGGCTCAGTGGTTAACACTGTTGCCTCACAGCACGACAGACGCAGGTTCAATTCCAGCCTCAGGCGACTGTCTGTGTGGAGTTTATACACTCTCCCCGTGTCTGCGCGGGTTTCCTCTGGGTGTTCTGGTTTTCTCCCACAGTCCAAAGATGTGCAGGTTAGGCAGATTGGCCATTCTAAATTGCCATTAGTGTCTAGGCTGGGAAATGCAGGGATAGGGTAAGGGGTTGGTCTGGGTGGGATGCTCTGAGAGTCAGTGTTGACTCCATGAGCTGAATGGCCTGCGTCCACATTGTAGGGTTTCTATGAATTTGATGGAACAGGCTGAAGAGTTTAAAATCAAATTCAGAGGCAAAAGCCAGATACTTTTTTTTGTCTTTGGCTGTGTTGTGAAAAATATGCGCTTTCACAAAATGATCTAAGACAAGTGCAAGTTTGCATTATAGAATACTATCACCTTTTTTTTTATTAAATGAATCTTACTGCACCTTGGTAATTGATTCACAATCTGGGGCATGCTTGAATTTGCCAGGAAGAATAAATCGTGCACGCTTCCCTGGTTATCCAAATTTACGGTTAGAATTTTCATTTCCATGTCACACGCAGTAATGGAGTTCAAAGAATTGTGCACCTTACTGTTGTGAAACGCAAGAGCCTCATGTCATGGTAACTTCAATGGAATAAGTGTTCCATCGATGGCTCACATTGTCTTCAGGAACCCAGCATTACAAGAGCCCTGTCTTTCAGAGACACGGGGGGATATGTCAAAGCGAATTAAAGACTAAAGCCCCACACAAAAAAAAATCACTTCAGTCACTTGGTGAACACAGGCCCTCAAAGCTCAGTGGGAAACCTTGTATGTGACACAAGGTTCTGCAATACCAGTTAGTTATTGGTTCTGAGGAAGGGTCACCAGACGTGAAACGTTAACTCTGTTTTCTCCTTCACAGATGCTGCCAGATCTGCTGAGCTTTTCCAGCAACTTTGTTTTTGTTCCTTATTTACAGCATCCGCAGTTCTTTTGGTTTTTACAAGCATGTAATGTTGCAGATTCATTTTCTATAATAAAACAGAAAATAATTACACAAATGAAATAGAGAAAAACATAGAACAAACATATTTACACATAACACAATTTAAAAATTTCAAAACATATAAAAAAAAACACAAAATCCCATTAGTTCCAACAGCACCCCTTTATAGTGCTAACACCAGAGACATTTCTCTTCTTCATCACATCTGTGGGTTTAATTTAACTGACTTCAAATCCCCGTTTTGAGAATCTGATAATGTCTCCCTGAAGTCTTCATACAACTGAACTTAGAATTTTGAACTTTGAGGGTTTTAACCAAACACTTCTGTCTTGGAAATTTTATTATGACTCTTTACGCCTGAGGTAAACATATTTCCTAACCATTCAAAATGACTTCCCTTCTTCAGGAACAACTGCCTTATATACCCAACTTCAGCCAAGACTTCTGAAAACCATGAAAACCAAAAGGTTTCTTTAAGCTATGAGCACTTTCCTTGAATTCAAAAGGAAAATTTCCAAAATCTGCTATCAGAAGGCTAATGCAAATATTTACTCTGGGTCAGTCATAATGGCTCTCCCAATGTATATAAGTTTCCATTAGCGTCCAAGAAATACCCCTTTCATACTTTTTTGAAAGCACTCAGCATAGCAACAGACCACACCATGACTGGCAATTGTGAGGTGAACTCAATGCCTTGCACAAAGCCAGTGTCACAGCAGTGGCATCTGGTGGAGGCCCTAATGCTTTTTATACATGGTAAATGAGAATCACTTGATCTGGAATCTGTTGTAAGCAACAAAGTACAAAGTGAGATGAAGTTTATAGTGAAAGGCATTGACCAGAGAAGGGATCCTTTTCAAATTATCCTTGTTGCAAACAGCCAAGGCGCATTGGTTGAATAAAGATGGGAAGGCAGTTCATCCCTCCTCATCCACGAGCTTACAATTTGTGTATGCTTCTGGAACCATAATAACTTGGGAGAGATTCGACTGGGGTCTAGTTATAACACCCTTTAACCAACTGCCACCAAGCCGTCTCTCATACCTTACACACTTATCCTTTCATGGGAGGTGACAAAGTGGTTGACTGCACTGCTGGATATTTAAATCTCAGAACACAGCAACTGGCTGCTATAAATTAGAGCATGGCTTCCACAAAGATCATCTTCCCTGCTGGATGCCTAGACAGCTTCATAACAGGAGGCCCCATCCAAGAATCTCCAGCGCAGAAGATGTCTAAAGGTAAGTGGAATGTTTTTTTATCCAGTCAGCGTTAGAATATCTTTGTCATTGTGTTACTAAATAATACACAGCAAATGTCAGAGAACTCTGAAATGATGTAATCTATCACTCGTAACAAGTATTGCAGAATTGGTTCTGAGGAAGGGTCACCGGACCCAAAACGTTAACTCTGTTTTCACCTTCACAGATGCTGCCAGACCTGCTGAGCTTTTCCAGCAACTTTGTTTTATTGCATGCTTGTATTCCATTTAAAGACCACTTCATTAAAATAAGATCTATCAAACAAGGTTTTAGTCCAGGATCCGGCCCGTCCAGTAATAACAGCAACTAAGATCATATCAATGGCTACATCAAATGCCCTAAAATTCCTTCCTTAAATCCTTCCAGTACTTTACCTGTATCTCCTCTAAGACAATTGTTGAAATCCACCTCTGACAAAGCTCTGTCCTCAATCTCACTCAGGAACATTTTGTTTCTAACATCTCTGAAGTGCTGAGAAATATTTTGTTCTATTCTACAAGTTGCATATCAATGTAAAAAGTTCTTGTTTACAAAGCTGTCTGCTAAAAATAAATATTTACTATTGAGAATATATCGACAACCAGGAAGTGTTGCTTTGTTGAAATAACTCAGAAGCCCCCTTGACACTGATCTAGCACCCTCAGAGCCCGCTCTCAAAGTGAACAAGATGTCTGATGCTCCTGTTCTTATCTGTCAGCCAGGGCTCCCTGATTGGTAGAGATTAACAGCCCCAGTCAGGGAACTCATTCTATGAGGTCCACCTGGCTGACCTTGATATAATCACTACATCCTTCCTCTTCTGAGTCTGAGGTCAAAGGCTTTTTTTTGTAGTTTCTGCTGGGGTGTTTTAGTACTGTATTAGATTCCTCTAATTTTGCCTCTGATCGGGGCTGCCATGTAACAGTAGGTCGTATCTTGTGCCAGGATATTCATGGAAGAAATTCATTCTCTTTTGCAGGTGACAAAGGTGCCGACGCAGCAATTTTCACCACGTCCATCTCAGATTCTGAGGTATCTTTAACACTTGGAGAGGGAGAACCCATGGGTTCTAGAACAGTCAGACTGTCAAGGAGCTGAGCACATTTTGCTCCTGCACCATTTGGAAGTTTGCAGCTTTCATATGGTCCACAGGACTGTTGCACCTATCTGAACTTTATATGTCACTGGACCTCACTATGTGTCAACCGTGACTCTTACTCATGCAGGGCCATTCCCATGGTTCCTATATCAAACTTCACCCCCTGAAGTAAACTATCTTTCTCACTTCACAGAATCTTGTGTCCAGCATTGGTGTTCCTGATGCTGTTTCACCTTTGCCTCCAGGTCTGGGAAGATCAGATTTAACCCGGAGTTGAGTCTTTTCCCCATTAGCAACTCTGCTGGAACTATCCCTGTAGTTGTATAAGAGATGGTCCTATAATCAAATAGGAACCAGGACAGGTTGGTATTGAGTGAAGCTGTAGGCTGTTTCTCTCAGCCTACTTTCAAAGTTTGGGCTGCTCTTTCCACCAGACCATTGGACTATAGACAGTATGGAGCTGTCCTTATGAGCCAAATGCCATTCGACTTTAGGAAATACTCAAATTCCCTGCTGGTAAACGACAGCACGTTATCTGTGACCAACACTTCCAGTTTTTCTGGTATCATTCCAGTGTTTGACAAATGAACTCTATGCATGTCTAGCCACTTTGAGTAGGTGTCCACAATGACCAAGAACATTGAGTCCATCAAAGGACCTGCTCAGTCGATGTGTAACTGAGTTAAGAGTTTACTTAGCCATTCCCATGAATATGGGGAATCTGCTGGAGGTAATTTTGTCCTTGTTGGCACTCTGGGCACTGCCCAACAAAGTAACTCTGTTTGCATCCAATCCTGGTCACTGGACATAACATCTCACCAACACCTTCATTTTGGAAACTCCTGGTAAAGTTCAGTCAGTATCTAGCGGAGATCTTTGCTTGGGACAATCACCCTTGCTCCCCATAATAATATGATCTGTGATCTGTGGGTCCAAAAAGATTGTGACACCCGTTTGGTTCCCCCCATTACTACCAGCTGTTTCAGTTTTCTGCATCCATAGTCCAATATTGTCAGCTGTGACTGGATGTGTGTCCAGAAAATGTAAGACCATTACAGACACTTCCAGATATAAAAGTTTGAATACATGTACAAATAGATTCAACAACAGTTTCTTCCCTGCTGTTATCAGACTTTTGAACAGGCCTTTCAAATGTTAATTCTGATCTCTTTTTCAGCATGTTCTCTGCAGCTGTAACACTGTATTCTGCACTCTGTCCAATGCACTTCGTCTGTACAGCAACTTTTCACTGAATCTTGGTACATGCGACAGCAATAAATCAATCAAGCAGACACTTAATTTGATTGGTGCTTATTTTGGGTTTTGCTCTGGGCTGATCTAGAGTCCCTCTGTTCAGGATACTTCCTGAGTGAGGCTATGCAATTGCCTTCACCCAAGTGGTATTCCCTGAGCTCAGTCAGACTGGAGAGCATGTCCAATGCCATTAGAATGCCCTCCAACTCATACGCTGCGTTTGCCGCATTTTCCAATGATAAAGCCAGTTGTTTGAAGTCCTATTGGGCCTCTGCTAGTAGGCATTTTTGCATTGTACGTCATTAATCCCACATACCAAACAGTCTCTCAGCAACTCATTAAGGGTTAAACTAAAGCCACATACCTCTGCGAATCATCTTAACTTCACCAAAAATCCTAATACAAATTTCCCTGATTCTTCAATTGCTGAGTATAACTGATAGCATCTCAGAATTATAGGGGGCGTGAGGTCATGATATTCTCCAACCAAATCCATATACTCGACAGGATTTAGTATCTGGTGCCTCAGGAAAAGTTAGGCTCCTAATAACTGAAGAAGCTGCAGGTTGACAAGCTGTCAGGAGAATTACTCATTTTTTCTCATCTGCCCCAATGTCATCTTCTCATTTAAACAAATGCATTCTTTCCACATACTGGGCCTACCTTCAACAGTAGGATTGAATAGATTTAGCTTCCCTAATAATGCCATGATGCCAGAAATGCTCATCCCAACTCCAATACAACTGTTGCAGGCAAATTTCTTCAGGATCACACTTTATTTTCCTTGCTACTGAAATAAATCCACAAAGGCTGGTATCTCCATCACCAAGTTGCCCTTTATTTACATGTGGCGAGTCATTGCCACTGATCCATCTCCCTTAAAGCCAGTTCTCAGAGTGAGCAGGATGTTTGACACTCCTGTTCTTATCTGTCAGCCAGGGCTCCCTGATTGGACCAGATTATCTACCCCAATCAGGGAACTCATATCCTATAAGATCCACCTGGCTGACCTTGTTACAATCACTACTCTTGTATTTTCCTCTGTCTCACTTCAGAAGTCATTAACAAGCAGTTAACATAACCTTAAGAATGCTTATTTTCCACTGTTGCCCTCATTACTTTCTTTTCAATAAGTTACCCAATAATTAAAGCTTTAAGTATCAGGAATTGCTATGTATAATGATTTATTGGTTCTTCCAGGAACCAATAAATCATTGATTCCACCTTACTCCACGAGGAATATCTAACCTCTTGTACCGGTATATGATAATGAGCGTTCCTTGGCCTGAGAGAATGCCCTTACAAGGCAGTCATTTTTTACTCTACCACCCCAATTAGTGCCAGTCCTCATTAAACAAGATGATGCTGGATACAATTAAACATATTATTATGACTAAAATGTTCTGACAAAAGTCAACCCAAAAGGTCAACTCAGCATCTGTGAAACAAAAGAGACAATTGGAGGATTTCCACCATTTTCATTTTTAATTTCAACTAAATCCAGCCATGATCTAAATTAAAGAAAATGATGGCCCTAGTGGTGTTATCGCTGGACTGTTAATCCAGAGACCCAGACAATGTTCTGGGGACTGGGTTTGAATCCCACGATGGCAGATGGTGGAATTAATTCAACAGATATCTGGAATTAAGAGTCTGATGATGACCATAAATCCATTGTTGATTGTTGGGAAAAACCCATCTGGTTCACTAATGTCCTTTAGGGAAAGAAACTGTCATCCTTACCTGGTCTGGCCTACATGTGACTCCAGACCCACAGCAATGTGGTTGACTCTTAACTGCCATCTGGGCAATTAGGGATGGGGAATAAACGTTGGCTGGTTAGCGACACCTTCAACTCGTGAATGAATAAAAAAAAATAGTTTAAGTCTTTGATTCTGCTGTTCGGGTTACCGAGCAATATTTTAATGTCTAACAGTGCGGTTAAGACCATGAGACCATAAGACCAAGGAGTGGAAGTAAGGCCATTCGGCCCATTGAGTCCACTCCGCCATTTAATCATGGCTGATGGGCATTTCAACTCCACTTACCCGCACTCTCCCCGTAGCCCTTAATTCCTTGCGAGTTTAAGAATTTATCAATCTCTGCCTTGAAGACATTTAACGTCCCGGCCTCCATTGCGCTCCGTGGCAATGAATTCCACAGGCCCATCACTCTCTGGCTGAAGAAATGTCTCCTCATTTCCGTTCTAAATTGACCCCCTCCAATTCTAAGGCTGTGCCCACGGGTCCTAGTCTCCCTGCCTAACGGAAACAACTTCCCAGCGTCCACCCTTTCTAAGCCATGCATTATCTTGTAAGTTGTTATTAGATTTCCCCTCAACCTTCTAAACTCTAATGAATACAATCCCAGGATCCTCAGCCGTTCATCGTATGTTAGGCCTACCATTCCAGGGATCATCCGTGTGAATCTCCGCTGGACACGCTCCAATGCCAGTATGTCCTTCCTGAGGTGTGGCGCTCAAAATTGGACACAGTATTCTAAATGGGGCCTAACTAGAGCTTTATAAAGTCTCAGAAGCACATCGCTGCTTTTATATTCCAACCCTCTTGAGATAAATGACAACATTCCATTCGCTTTCTTAATCATGGACTCAACCTGCAAGTTAACCTTTAGAGAATCCTGAACTAGCACTCCCAGATCCCTTTGTACTTCGGCTTTATGAATTTTCTCACCGTTCAGAAAATAGTCCATGCCTGTATTCTTTTTTCCAAAGTGCAAGACCTCGCATTTGCTCACGTTGAATTTCATCAGCCATTTCCTGGACCACTCTCCTAAACTGTCTAAATCATTCTGCAGCCTCCCCACCTCCTCTGTACTACCTGCCTGTCCACCTAACTTGGTATCATCAGCAAACTTCACCAGAATGCCCCTAGTCCCTTCATCCAGATCATTAATATATAAAGTGAACAGCTGCGGCCCCAACACTGAACCCTGTGGGACACCACTTGTCACCGGTTGCCATTCCGAAAAAGAGCCTTTTGTCCCAACTCTCTGCCTTCTGGCAGACAGCCAATTCTCAATCCATGCCAGTAGCTCACCTCGAACACCATGGGCCCTCATCTTACACAGCAGCCTCCCGTGAGGCACCTTATCAAAGGACTTTTGGAAGTCTAGATAGATAACATCCACTGGGTTTCCCTGGTCTAACCTACTTGTTATCTCTTCAAAGAAGTCTAACAGGTTTGTCAGGCATGACCTCTCCTTACTTGAATGAAATGTTGAATGGAAGTTGGTAGTGGTGAAGGTTGCTTCAGGATTAATGCAGGCTTCAATGAATTCTGGTGTTTCAGATCATCTCAGATGAAGTACATTGGCTGCATTTAATTGTGTGGGTGACTAAAAGCTATCTTTCTGTCAGTGAAATTAAAGTAGGGTATTCAGTTGGTGTCAGACTAATGGTGGATTGAGTTTCCACCAGGAAGCTTTGCTTTAAATAAAAGTACTGCAGAAGTGAAAACAGAAAATGCTGTTTGGCAGCATCTGTGGAGACAGAAACAGTTAACATTTACAAGCCCACTGACTCCCACAGCTACCTGGAATACACCTCCTCCCACCCACCCTCCTGCAAAAATGCCATCCCCTATTCCCAATTCCTTCGCCTCCGCCGCATCTG